>OX451348.1:13320572-14055748 GCA_949629155.1 Myopa testacea | reverse complement strand
AAAAGAAAGAAAAATAAATAGAATTTCATGATTGATAAATAGATTAGAGTTAAAAAAATATATACATATATTGTTTGAGGAGGAACTGTGAAAAGTACATAAAGTATTCCGTGAAATTGGTGTTTGTTCGTAAACCATGATAAATATTTCGATAAACACTAAACTAAAATATACATACGAGTAAAAGAGTGTTTATATGATTATACGCACATTTGTGTATTGTATATGTGTGTATTTAACTTTTAAAATTAAAGTAATTAAATGGAATCCTTTAATACATCATTTTAGTGCATTTTTATACACTTCGCTACTTTCTTGAAGTGGGTTTTTCGATTATATAATCTTTATAACAGAACAATTACAAAAATTATTATTATTATATATTCTCAAAAAGTGTTTATAAAAAGCATAGATTTTATTGCAAATTATTAACACACTGATTCTTAACTGGAATTTAATTATTATTATATTTCATGGTATATCTTATTTTGGTAATGATAAAATAGTAAAATTTTTTATTTAAAATTGCAATGATTTTTTTTAACATATTTTTCAAAGTGAATTAAAAAATGCTCTGAGGTCATACGTGACTTGCGTTAATTCTGATTTCTAAAGATGCTCACACAATACTATTATATTGAAACCCAGAACTTGCCAGATGAATAATCTGTGTACTTTCTCTGATATTCTTCCTTCCACTTCCTCTTCGTTTTCTGTTTCTTTGCTTTGAGGTTATAACATCATGTTGCAACTTTGAAAACTCAAACACAAAGAAGTTTAAAATTATATTTCATATTTTATCAATTGTCCCTTGAGTTCTACTCGTATTTAAACGAATTCCATTAAAGTGCTCCAGATATATTGTACATAAATACACATGTATGCGATACAATACATATACAACTCGCATCGTAGTTGTGTTGCATTTCAAAGAGTTGCAAAAGTTCGTTTCGAAATTCCTTGCAAATCCATTTGAGTATCTCATGCATTACTTATTTATTCTTAAATTTCGAATACGTATGAATTCGTAAGGAAACAGGAATTGAGGATAGACATGAACGTTTTTAATTAAATCTCATCGTACCATCTACTAGAAGGGTTACTTTGCAAATTGAAGTGTCGTAACTCTTGAAAGATTTCCTTGGGTTTTTTTTATTATAACGGTACCCTTTTGGGGTGAATTGAATAGATTTTTAATTCGTAATGTGATCGGCATCTTTGGTTCTCAGAATATAAACTGAATCATTCCCAAAAGTGATTGCATAAAATTTCTTTCCTTTTGGTTTGTTTTTTAACCAAACAACATTTATTCCTTAAACTTTATGGTGATAAAAATATGTTGCTCCGAGCTGGAAATCATTTCATCAACGGGGCTTTTTTTCTTAAGTGAATTCGACTTGTATACACACGGAAGTACTTAAACAACAATTATTCTTGTTTTTTATTGATCACCAAATAAAAAACCTCACAAAGACAACCCCCCAGAAATGGTTTCATAGTTATTTATTATTGGCTTGATTAAAATTTGCTTCTAATGTGATATTGAAAATATATAAAGGTTTAGACAGTTGTAAGCAGATAAAGATAATGAAAGTTTCGCACAAATACAAACTGCTTCTTGTATGAATTCCAAGGGAATTGAGGTCAGAATGCAAGCTAACAAGGTAAAGTTTCTATGAGTTTTCCTCTCTTGATTCATGAAAAGCGTATAAAGTTGAAGTAAATTGGATTGAAGAAATCTTACTTTTCATTTTCTTTACCCCGTAGAATTGGAATTTCATAGCTTCTCAAAATTCTACTCTTTTGTTTTTGTGCTACTGTTTCATTTCTGTACTCAATTAAAAGTTAAATTAGCCGCTTCAAACTTGTTTTATTCTACTGAGCATTTGTTTATCTTCCTAATATTTTGGAATTGTTGTCGCTTTGTTTGATTGATTGATGGACTGATTGATTGATTCATTCAACGACGTACTTGTTTCTGCTCGTTTGCTTGTTTTTCTTCTAATTGGCACTTTCATTGATTCTACGCACACACTAGCACACATTTCATGATCCTTTCACTCGTATTTTATGCATGCAGTTTTTGTTACTATTGATTTTTTATTCTATAAAATTTTAACACCCATTCAAATTGCAGCCATTAAAAAAGGCGATAACAAGTTGTACGACTTGAAGTTTGAATGTTCATGTAGAATACACACATTTTTTACACTTACCATTACACTTATCTTTGAATCGGAATAGGTTTCTAGTGAAGGATTCAAACAATTCCTTCACTTTTCCCTATTCACCGACTTTTGCACATCACCAAAGAAAATACGCCGAAGTCACCAAATTCCAATCACCACAATTCGCACAATTTTGAGTGTTATTTGAATATATGTACAAAATGTTGACTTAATTTATTAACTATATAATTAAGTATTTTGAAGTGCTTTTCGTTTGTAAATTCAAAATTAAGTCACTTGCTGTCACCAAACATTATTTTGTTAAGCTGCTGATGCGTATTGTTTTAATTTACTGTCGTGTTGTCTTTTTTTTGTAATGGTTTAGTGCGATAGTGTGCTGGCAGTGATTTTCACCTGTGATTATAGCCTGCACATCCCCCGTCTTTCTCATCTTGCCCCATACCCCCTACCCCTCAGTGTTGCCCTTTAAAGGGTGAAGCGTTGCTTTATCTGCAGCCACAAAATAAAACTCTCCAAACTCTTTCTGATGGATGCTGCTGGCAACAGAGCGCTTTCCTGCTGTTAGATGTACATAAGTAATTGCGGCATCCACATGTTGATAATCGGATTCCGTGCGTAGGTTGCAATCACAATTCACCTCTGTTCTGCCTCGGTTTTGTTTTGTTGCCCTTTTATTTTGCTTTTTATACCCTACACACGAAGTGATGAGAGTATATTCACTTTGTGCTTCCGTTTGTAACGCATTAAAGGAGGAGTGGCAGATATACAAAAGTATATATATTCTTCACCTCCTGAGTCGATCACCACCCCCTGAGTCGATTTAGCCCTGTTAGTCTGTCTGTCTGTCTGTCTGTGGAAATCACGATTACAAGAGAACGAATAGAGATATCTTCATCAAACTTGGCACGAATACTATCTATCATTAGAAACTCATTGGTATTGAAAATGGGCAAAACTGGACCATTACCACGCCTACTTTTTATAGTAAATAAAAATTCATCCATGCTTATAGCTCAATTTCTCAGCATGTAGAACGAATTTGCGGTTGAAATTTTGTCCAGAAGTCCACTGTCTCTGACCAAAACAGACTACCACAAATGGGCGTGGTCCGCCCACTAATTAAATACAACTCGATTACAGGAGCACGAATAGAGATATTTTCATCAAATTTGGCACGAATATTCTCTGTCATCACAGGATATTTGAGATTGAAAAGTAAACCTAATTTTTAAGTAAACGTGTGTAGGGTATATGAACTTCGGCCAGGCCGAAGTTAACACTCTTTCTGTTTTTAATTTTCTTGCTTCCTTTGACATTCATTACAAGTTCTTTGGCTTTGAAGTACCTTAAGTGCTCTGGTGCCTGCGGTCGCAAAAGCCGCGTGGATTCACTTCGGCTTAACTTTTGAATCTTACTCAACGTGGCGCTTGGCCACAAGCTGTGGACGTTAGAGATGTGACACACAAAGGATGCATGGCTTAAAATGTTGTTGAGAAAAACCGTTTGGACTTTGAAGTCGTTATTATGAGACATAGAATTATTATTTTAACGATCAAGCGAGGTCGCAGTCATGTGGTTATTCAAAATAAGCCCCAAAATGACATAATTTAAAGCAAACATACGTACGCTGTTGGTTTCAAGTAGATTCAGGTAGAAATATAAAACTTTCTGGTTACCTTAGAAAATATGATGTACATATATGAAGTGTAAACGGAACGAGATAAATTGTCTGTTGAGCCGGACTCTCGCAGAGCGATGATCACAACAACAGAAACGCCCCCGAAATCACTTCTAAGAAACTAAAGCAATTTGTAGGAATTTAAATGAAACGAAACCAGATACCACAACACATCGAAGATGAAATAAATATCTCAGCAACTTTTGCATTAACTACTTAGTAACTCAGCAAAAATTCTTTCCGAAAAACGTATTCTTACTTTTGTCTACCGAGAAATTCGAAGCCATTCCTGCAAATTACAATTCCTTCCTTCAATTTTAAATATTTATAATATATATAATAAACACATCTGGCGAAGTACATTAGAAGTACCAACAAAATGGAATAAAATTTTAAAATAATGAAAAGTAAGAGTAACCAGAAGAAGTGCAGCTTCACAACCTGAAAGCCGAAGCTACATACTTCGTGCCCTCTAATAAAAGAGGCTTTGACTTTAAAAGAACTTTTAGAAGGAAGGATGCTAAAATGACGCATTAAATGATGTCCTAAACTGTGTATGTCTCGCAACCGATTTCGCCCATTTGCGTTTCCTCTCAGTCGTGATTTCCACCTGATTTCCTGGGCTCAAGGGGAATTGCTCTCTCTATTGTGAACTAGTCTTGTAACCTGCTTTCAAGCTTCAGACAGAGGAACATTTCTGTCGTAGATTCCGACATTTCAACACAGTTATACCAACAACAGCGCCCAGCAACAACGAATATATTAATTGTAGTTGTTACAGTAGCCTTTGATTTTAGGCATCACTATTTTGACAAAAAAAATGTTACGAATTATGTGCAGAGAAAAAATAAAAAACGTTTTATCATTTTAACGAAAAGGTCTTTCATTACCCGATTTCTTTTCCAGTCTTTCATTACCAGATAATATAGACTCTGTCATAGATGCAAAAATACAATAGATGGTATACAGTACTGTTTCTCTTTCCTTCATAATGTCTGTAAGTGCTTCCCGCATGGGTTCCGACATGTTCTTGGGTACGAATTTCCGACGCCCCTCGTCAGATTCAGTTTGTAGGGCGCGGCGGAAATTTCTACCGAACAACATTTCTATTTCATTACGTAACTATGTAATATATTTCATTAATTAAAATAGCTACGTGCTGAGCTGGTTGTCAACTTATTCACTTGCTAGTGATGACTTTTATTAATCTTATTATACAATAAATAATCTAATATTGTTTTTGATAATAAAATTTGCTCTACTCTAGTAATGTCGCTGCTAAACAAATAAATAAATAAGTATTTTAGAGCTGTTTTTTTCAAATACGTTGTTTGTTGTTGTCGTTGCAGAGATAAAAATCGACATTTCTAACCAAAGAGTCGGATTCGCTGGCTACACGGGTGCTCTAAAGCCGATCAGAAAAACACTACTAAACTAAACGAGACACCGCTGTGCTGTTGAGCTGCTGCTACAAGTCGCTGGGTCGACACCACAACATATCAGTTATCGATGAGCTGTTAGCCGGAACACGTTCTACAAATGTTTCATTACCAACGGTACGCCGCCACTGAAGCCAGTCGCAGTGACAGAGTGACACATGCTCATCAGGCACGACCGCAGCGTTGCCATACCACGCAAAATGGCCATAGTGCGTTCGCAAAGTGTTGAGTATATAAAAATTTGGAAACATATCAAGTGGCGAACTTTCGGCAAAGCTGGTGAAAACAATAATTAATTAATACGAATAAATAAATAATAAAAAATCTAAACTGAAATAAAATAATTCAAAGTAAATAAAAACGAAGGAAATAATATTCTAAAATAATATTATAAATTCTATAAAATTTTAATTAAATTTAATAACTACTCGAAGTGTCGCTAAGGCTAAATTTAATTAGCAAATCAAATCACTTGCGAGCATTTAGAAGACACTGAATTATGTACATTTATACAGTATATTCATGTACAAATATATTACGTGTAAATATATAAGAGTCTATATATATAAGTTTTCGATCTAAAGTTTTTGTTTTAAGATCAACCTAATATTTTATTTTTTTAACGTGCCGTACTTAAAGTTAGACGCTTATTTCTTGAAAGCGGAAACACACAGGAATTTTTAAGAACCTCAACTAATTGTTTTACTTATCACACTTCGATCGAATGAATTTCAATAACAATAATAGTAACCTACCAAGTGCCATAGTTTGACATATAATCTGGAGAAGATTACTTTACTCTAAACATATCTCCGGCTGCCACTTACCAACACCAACAACAACAACAACAAGGAGCAGCTACCACTACACCACCACCGAATGTTCTAAGAATTCTATCTAACTCATTAAGGAAGCACAGAGTGATCCAACAAAACAACAACACCATCAACAACGCAACAAAGATAAGCAATATCATCATGACAATATCAGAGTTGTCGACTTTATGGCAAGTTGACAATACGAAAACGAAAACGGTAACGATAACGGCACCAGCATCTGCAACACCAACATTGGCAGCAGTTATGAGGACGACGACAAGCCATTCTGATGAGCAGACCAACGAAATACTCAGTTCGTCGTTGCTTCGGGATACGACGAGGCCACCAGCAGCAGCAGCAACAACGACTGCATTACCTATAAGAACCACATCGTTGGCAACAACAAAACTAACGAAATTGCTACCCGGTAAATCGTGCCAATACGAAAGACTTGAAAATCAACAACGCAATGCAAGAAATCAGCAATTGAATGATACAATGAGAGCAGCAACATTCGCAAAATCATCATCAGCAACATCTTCAGCAGACTCATCTTCGTTTTTCCAAGATGAGCGTGTAACAACAGCAGCAACTACAACAACAACAACAATGATACCCAGCAATGATGATGCGAATATGCTGCTGCTCGACGATTGCAGGTTGTCGATAGAAACAGCAGCGCCAACAAATCTTCATTTCGATTCACTACAGGATGAGCTGCAGTCACCATGCTCCATGTCAATTACAACGAATACGGTTTTAATCAACGCTTGTGAAGAGGAGCGAGGTGGCGCTGATGGTGGCTATGGTGGTGTAGATGGTGACACCAGCAGCAGCAGCAGCAGCAGCACCACTCCAAATTGGAGCACCATCAACGGCAGCAGCAGTAGCAACTACAATTCCAATTCCAATTCCAACAACTACCACAACCATCACAACTGCAGTGCTGGCCCACTGTCGCTCCTCTCCACTGGCAACGGCAATTGCCACACTGGCTTACATTCCACATTCTCTTCGACCAGTTCCCTCCTGCCGCTGGTGCAGGCAACAACGTCTTCATCAACATCGCCATCCCTATCGTCGTCTTCATCGTCGGCTTCGTCATCGCCAGCGTCATCACCACCGTCAGCAACAACTTCCGTTTGTAATTGTTGCAGCAATTGTATTGCACGCTGTTGCTTCGGTCTGCCACTCTTGAAGGCAATCAACGTGCGTCGCTGTGTTTTGGCTCTCTTCGCTATAACCGTTGTGACGATTTTTTACTATACACACTACGTCGATACGGGCGTCTTTGTAGGGTAAGTATTTTCTGTTGTTGTTGTTGTTGTTGCTCTGCATTGCTTTGGCCAGAGCTGTTTTTATTATTATTACATGCTTTTAGAACAACGCTTAAAACCCTTGCACAAAAGTTTTCTAAAAAAAGTGTACTTCACACCAACGCACTCAGGTAAAGTTTTATATCTCGGTCTTGTTGCATGATTTAAACTACGTAAGAGCTCAACACTAGTACGTTGCGATTAGGATGGGGGAAAGAGGGAAACATACACATGAATGTTTAACTAATCATTAGCAACAATGTCTAGAATACTGAAGAGTGTTAAACTGATTATACACACTCGGAACCACACGGGGTGGGTGTCACATTGAGAAACATAAATTTGTATATAATATAAAGTGAACCCCATCAATCACTGGTATTCGCCATTGCGTCATAGTTTAGTAAATTGTCATTTGAAGAGTTATATTCCATTCCGTATACCGGATTCCTTAGCTTCGATCTTCAATACGATAAATGCATGAAATTCTCTTAATTCCATCTTAAGAGCATAATACTCTTAAAATTCTTTGACTTTTTGAAACTTAAGACTTAATTTCGTTGTAGTTTTCTTTACTTTTGATCCAGAAAACAATATTAAGTGATTAATTTTAAAAGCTTTCTTCAGAGTCGTCTGCTGATTGTCGTTCTTCCTCTGAAAGCCAAACTAATAATTAACTTTTGTAGTCGTTGAAGGCGCACATTGCATCGAATATGCGCGAACAACACCCAGCAATTTTCTATAATGCGATGATAAGAGTGCGCTGAAATATTGCTTTCCTTGTTTCAACAGCTCAGCTAGAAGTCGAACCTAGAGCTAGTCGAGTTAGGAGTCAGCCCAGAGTTATGGGGGAATTAATTTCGACCGACGAGTAAATTGTATACGAGGATTTAATAAATTTATAAAATAATTAAAATGTAATAATTAATAATAAAGAATAATAATTTCTCGGGAATTCACGTGGAGTATTTGGAAAGGTCATGAGGTTAGACTCTCTCATGTCCCTCCGTCTTCTCATGCTACTATATAAGGACTTAATTATGTATTGTATATCCATTTGTTAGTAGTGGCGTATCAACTCGTACTGAGATAGCTGCAGAACTCGCTTCATTTTCTTTAAATGCGATATAAATGCAGTGAGCCATAAAAGTTGCAAATTTGGCGCAAAATTTAATTTAAATTTAATGTTTGCGAGTCAAATGACTCGCGCTGTTTTAACATGCTGCCCGACTATAATCATTAACATCATAATCATCATCGGCAGCGGTTTCCATCGTCCAACTCCACAGCTTGTTCGATTTGGCGTCAGTGGAGCCGCTTTTATTCAGCATGCTGCCACCTGATCGATTTTTAATGCACAATTTATGCGTCTAGAGCAACTTGGCACGAATTATAATTGTGGGTGGCGGCGGCGGCTGGTTCTGCAACACGTGGTGCCGGTGAACACTCGATTCAGACAGCTGTCAAAGCATTGATGCCGGAGTTCGGCAGTCGACTCGTACTTTCGCTTGTTTGGATTGGGTTCGGGTTCGGGTTTAACTTTATGCGCATTACGGAAATCGCACAAAATGTCCTGAAAAGCTCATCGAAAATACGACATGAAATAAAGTCTGAATCCGCACTGAATCCGCTTTCAGCCAAATTGGCAATGCGAAATGCGTTTCCTGGATTCAAAGGGGGTTTAATTTATACCTCTGGAAGAGTGAGTTTGAGGTTTTCATTAATTTAAGAATTTTCGATTACGCCTTCTTTATTATCGGGTCTCCAGTTGGATGGAATTGGTTAAAATCGTTAATCCACGTATATAAAGTTTATGATTTCCATTTTATTACATTGTAAAATCGCATAGCAACGATTCATTCGTTAATTAAATCTTTATGACTGCTTCGACGCCTGCCAACAAGCCATCAGATTAATTAAATATTTAAACCTTTTCGATTTCAATAAAATTACGCATGTCAATATAATTGAAAACTATTATTAAACACCTCAATTAGTGTTAAATGCAATTTAAATATTTTATTATTCCTGAATATCAAACTAAATGATTCAATTAAGTTTTTCATTTTTTAACTGTTTCGCTTTTTTTTTGTAAGGACTTTTGAAAGCACTGAACGACTCTACAGTGAATTTCAGTTTCGGTGAAGTGTCAATAAATAATTGAAAAAACAAAATATTAGCATGACATTGATTTTTAAGTTGTTCGAACTTTTCTAAATATTGCAAAAGCTTCCTAGTTACATTCAGTAACTAGCCTCAGCCTTTTGTTGGTGTATTTATTTATAATTCAGAGTAATTATATATTATAGTAATTATTACATTTTATCGAAATTTAGAGATCTTGGAAAGCTCAAGATCCCGAAAAGCTCTCTGTGAAAACCAATCGTATGTACTTTATTGCAATTACTCGTACACGTCATGCATGGACGTGTGTTTATCTTTCCACCCATGTCAAGATAAGATAAATGAGCCTGAAACCACTCGTTCCTTTCCCGCCCACCACCACCCGCCCATTTTCGAATTTAAGTTCTGGATCCGCCCATGAATCGTGTTAATATCTTAACTCATATTTCACTGGCAAGTCATGTTGTTGCTTCTGTTGCGGCCTCAGTTGCCACCATGCAGCAGTTTGTTCGTGCAGCAGCCGCACTTGCTGCCTCCGTCCGTCCGTCCGTCTGTCCCACAGCCCCATTATTCTTCGATTCACTTTATTTATGCTCAAATTAATTTCAAATGCATGAATTTTCGCCTTCTGTGAAGTCGCCAGCTGCTGCTGCTGCTGTTGGTGTTTCTTTCTGCTGCTATTCATTGACTTATGTTGGTGTGGCTGTTATTGTTGCTGCTGCTGCTGCTGTTGTTGTTGTTGTTGTTGTTGTTGTTGATGTTGCCATTGCTGTACAGTTGTTGCTGAAGCAAACCGCGACGTCAGACTTCTACGTGCGAAACTCGCAAATATTCCGCAAAAAAGGAACCGGAAGTTTTCACTGAACACTGAAATAAATCACGTCATGTTGTAGCAATAAGATCGTTCGTTATTGTTGTTGTTGTTATAGTTGCAATTGCAACTGTGTGTGTGTGTTGTTGTTGTTGTTTTTCAATACAGTGTGCTTTGTATGTGTTCGATAGAATTTTGTTCGTGAGAACTACGATAGCAAGTAGTTTTGTGGTGGTGCTGTTGTATTTTTTACGGCGATTTTTAGTGCGATTATTTGCGATACACACGCGCTTACATTAACTCTTCACCCGCACATACATACATACATAAAGGCACACATACATACATGCAACATGTATACATACAAAATATGTGTACAGAATTTTCTTGCCTACAAGATTGTGTTTTGTTGTGTTCTGTGTTAGTTAAATCTTCTTTGGTTGTAGCTTTTGGTTATATCCGAAGCGGGCGGAAGTCATCCTTCGTGTTAATTTATGAGCTTCTTTCCAAAATAAATCTCCTGTTTTTTTTGCTTCCTTTTCCTTTTGTTTTGGTTTTTCGACAGTGTTTCCGTTGCTGTTGTTGTAAACACATGGCACATGACTGCCAAGTTATGTCACTTTACAAGTTATCGCAAATACTAACACACACTATATCGCGAACAACGCGAGTAGAGAGAAATTAATCCACGCAAATGTATCCTGTTAAAGGATAAAGGAATTAATTAAATACAAAACACATATTTTATAACGTCTTTAGTACTAATTTTAAATTAGTCCCATTTTTGTCGAATGTTTGCTGATTGTGAGAGCTATTTTCGTGTTGGTTATTTCTCTGTACCCAAAATACATATAAATATTTGCACTTTTCGAACCCACAATCTCCGGGTTAGTAGATGAACACGTCAGCCGCAGCGCCACCGAGGAACGCTTCTTTTAAATAATAAAAATCGTCGCTCTCTAAGAAAAGTCGACTCGTCGAACATGCAAGGTAGAAAACACACACACACGTAAACATTCACATACCCATTCCAATACCCGGAATCTAAAGCACTCAGCACAATGAATTTTTCGAAAACTTGAAACAAAACCGATTACCAGAGACCCAGAAATACAGGACGAAGCCAACCCGGATTCGACATGCAAATCCTCCATGATTATGAACATGTCTTCATCGTCAAAGTTGAGAGTTGATATGTCGTGCATATTTTATGGGTTCCCTTCTACGATGGGTAGCATTTGTTTGCATTAGTTTTGGGGGTGCCAGTGCGGAAGAAGCCACAAACATTGCAATTTCATTTGTTTAGTACTCTCGTGTGCGTGTGTGTGTGTGCGTGTGCGTTTGTTCGGGTGTGTTAATGTACACATAACGTATTTGTTGTTGATGGTGGGGGTGTGAGGACCCGTACGCGGGTGCACTTCCAGCACGTGGGAGCACGGTAACTGTGCTCATCTCATGATCACATATTTTGTTGGTTTTATTATGGTTTGTTACTTGGTTTGTGGTGCAGTCTCTGAATATTATACGGTACAAAAATAATTTCTTATGAATTTCAATGTACATGCAGAAAAAGACAAAAAATAAAACAAACGAATTGCGAAAATCAGGCGTTGGAATGCACCGAAAAAATAGAATATGCTGTAGTGAGGTGTGCTTTTTGTTCACTGTTCACTGTTGAGACAAAAGGTTGCATCCACCAAAAAAACAGAAATGAAAAAAAAGAGATTTTAATTTAACCACAACGACTCTGTGATGGCATGCTCACACACACACACACACACTCATACACACCATCATCTATATATTAAAAACAAGCACACACATGTGTTTGTATCAAAAACCTACGCAACACACTTGCAGGTTCTCACACTGGAATACTCTCCACAAACCAGCACAAACAAATAAACCTCGAAAAGTGCCAAAAGGAATAACTTTCCGGCTTATGCTAATTTGACTGATGAAAGAACAAACTAACCAACATGGAAACAATGCATCTCTTTGCCACGTTTCACGTTTGCGGCGAAATCCTTTCTGCGGCTCTTATTCCGAAATCTGTTTTCGTTCGGGCTTAAAATTTTAGCTAATGTCGTATGCAGCCTGATCTACTTACCTAATTTAGTCCTTAAACGATTTAAAATAGAGCTCAGTCAATATAACAAGATAAAATCGTCAAGATAAAAGAGAGGCGGGTTCTCAGAGTTTTGATTTCTCAGCTGTAGTATTAGGAGTAGGTATGGACCCCAATAACTCAATGACCGTTAAATAATCTATCAAATTTCATTCGAATATAGCATTTATTCGATTATAGTCGAGGATTTAAGGATGTAATAAAAATAATTGAATGGGAAAGTTGGTGTACGTGAACGATTATTTATTCTTATTACAAAATAATAGTTTATGATTTATGATCTTAACTTCTTGTTGTTTTGTAGTCTGATACAACGTGACACGCGACCCTCGCCAATCATCAACTGCCGCATGACGAGCGGCAAACAAACGCGCGGTGCCTCTCATGCACCTGATCATCGCTCGGAAGCCAGACTCCGCATCGATCCCAAGGTGCTGGTTTTTGTGGAGACAACATATTCAGGACTGGGACGTGATATCGCCGAATTGTTGGTTTACAATCGAATAAAGTAAGTAGAAAAGAATTATAATAAAGAGAGACTAATCGATAGCAATCGATTACCTAAATATTGATGTACTTCTGGTGTGTTCCACTTCACCTATTTTCACTAATAAGATAACCATTAAATCACAGGCTCGCTTATTGTAGAAACATATTTAAGGCTTCTCAACTATTATAGAGGGAAATTTAGTAGTTATTTGAAGTTAGCAGCTGCTGAACCAGAACACACACAAAAGAAACACAACCCAAGGTCTAGATTACAAAAGATACCGAAGCAACTTGTTCCCCACACATTATTAGCCCCAAAGCACTTGGGTGAACTTGATATCTCGGAAGGAGATCGTATTTATAAACCATCGACTCAGGCCACTGCTTAGGTCGGTACTTAGAAGTAGGGTTGTGCGAGTAGAATGTACTCGTAGCTGTGACTAAATGTGTGTATGCACGTGTGCACAACTTACTCAATCATAGAAATACACTGCGAACCATGCGTATGGGACGTAAGTAAGAATGTGTTCGGGGCCACTACACTACCCAGCAAGTATTTCTCAGGTACACTCGAAAAAATATATAAAAGCTACATTTGTAAGTTAAACGAGAGTGTACAACTTGTGTAAAGTGACCCCTGCGTATCTGAAGTGCATATATTCGAATTATTATGAGTTGCGCTTTAATTATAATACAAAGAAATAATAATAAGATTCCTTTTGTGTATTATTATTATATTATATTTATTGCAAATCAATTATTTAATTTGCATATTTCTAAACGCTGAAAAATGTGAGCATATGTATGTATGTTTCATTTGCAACAGGATTTGAACCAACTTGACTGGCAGATCGTATAGCTATTTCGAATATGCCAACGTTCCTCATCAGACATCTCTGTCGGTGTCCTTTTATGCACAATATTCGCTATGTAACCTCGTCGTTTGCAAATAACTTATTACATTCCTCGTAAATTAAGTTGAAACTGAGATTGGATGGTTGTGTATACTCCAATTTGAATGAATATCTCTATAATGTTACTAAAAGGTGTTGCAACTGTAATAACATTATTATTACACATGCTTGTAGTTATTTAATCTGGAACTACGGAAATAATGTTTGATCGCCTATACTGGGTCTACTGGGACATCTCATCATCAACTTGCTGTGGCGCCAGACGGCATCGTGTGCTTTTAATGCTCTACTAGATGTTACTCGTAGCAAATAACTTTCGAAACCTCACTGATTAGGTGAAAACTTTATATTTTGTTGCAATTTGTAAATGAAACAGTTTGGAAGCTGACATTCTGTTGCTTGGCTTGGTGCTGCGGCGGCCAGCTTGCCGATATGTTGTGGGCCTTCAGACATGCATGCACGATGAAGCTAAATTAATTTTCAAACAGGCCGCATGTTCGAGACACTGTATAATTTGCTTTCAAAAGCTCTCTCCGTCGATACAAATTATTGCAGTGCGGTGCTGTATTCCAGTGATAATTGTTGGGATATTTAATAACCATGGCCAATGTTGCCATTTTAATAATGGAGTTCAGCCCGCAGAGGCGTATGTGACGCATAACTGTCTACACGGCTGCATGAAATACGACAGTTGAAACAAGTAGCGGCTTTCGTTCGTTTTGTCCTTGCTGCCAACACTGTTTTGTGCTGTTGACAAGTGATGAAGCCACGTGACCGCATTCAGCTGGTTTCCCTCTCAATTTGCGACGGTTACTCCGAAAGCATTTCAATTATCTGCCGAAGGGGAGGCGCATCAAATTAAATTGCCATAATCTTTGGGTGCAGCTCGTAGTTCAGTGGCGTGGCATGGTATGCCAGTGCCCAGGTCACACTCCGAATGGACTGGATTGGTTGATAACCCTTGTTTGCTTTGACGTGTCGAGTCTGTTGTGTAGGAAGTTGGGCAGTGCTTATGGAAAGGTCGAACCACTCCCAGAACTTGGCCCCCACTTCGAAATACAAGCAAACCTAAGATAGTGTAAATATAGAAGATAATCACTTTTTATTACTGAAAATACTCTAAAAGCAAAGAATTATAATAACAGTAAACGAGATAAAACTTTATTTTGCCCTCATTCGTTTGAAATAAAAAAACAATGTTGTAAATCTTGTGATATCTAACATTAGTTGCTTGCTCTAAATAAAAGCAACTGTAATTCATGCTGCAGCTTTTGAACTGGTCCTGGTTAAGCTGGTCCTTTCTATGCGAGAAGCTCTACAAAGTTCTACACAAAGAGAAAATATACACATCTTTTCGTAACTGCTTGATAGATTTCAGCAAGAAAGAATTATTAAATATTCTTCAAAGTGTATTAAAACTTCAAAGTTTTGAAAATGCGGTAAAGTTTTGAGTTATCTACAAACGTTTATTGGAACATTTTATAACATTGTAATTTTTGAAAGCTTAAATACTTTCAATTTGGCAGAACTGAAAATGTGAAGATGTTTTATTATCGGGAGTATTAATTAGTTGGGTCAATTGTGCTGCATCCTTCGGGACAACCAGTAATCGGAAGGGACGATGTCCGGAGAATACGCTGGATACGGTAAAACATCTCATTTGTACGTTTTTAAATGTTTTTTACCACTTTAGCGAGATGAGACCGAGCGTTGTCACGAAGAAGAATAACTGTATCATGTCTTTGCTTGTATTCCGGCTGTTTTTTTCGCAAATGCCCGGCTCCAAGGAATCAATTCTAGCCTCTGCAAAATATAGGCGTGGTCCGCCCACTTTTGCATATTCCATACCATAATCATGAGGTATTTGAGCTTCGACTATCTGGTTTTTATACGTCACGGTCTTCTTAATGCCGGATTCAATCATTCACTAAATCAATCATCATTCACATCACTAAATTCAATTTAGTTTAATATCTTAATAAATTTCGCTGCTGTTCATGTTTGACGAATATATAGTATGTATGTATGTATGTGTGTGTGATGGACGAGTATTTATGCTGGCTATTTAAAAACACAAACAAAATATTTGACCATTTATTTGCCTCCATCTGTAAACAACAATCAAACATTAAATTAACTCTTTCCGCTTTCATGGGTTTAGTATTTGCTTTCTGTTTCAAATTCCAAACTATTTATTCTATTGGAATTAAAAACTAATTAACATGTTTTATAGAACAAATAAATGGCAAATAATTCGGCAGTAAAAGGAAAATCTTAAAAAGTATATATGTATGTACGTTGTTCAAATTCTAGCTATCGATTCCATTATTTGGTTTTCATTAAGTTTACTTTCAAATTGTGTGTTTATTTTTAATTTCATATGCAACGAATTTTATTCCATCGAAATACTGCAAAATCAATTCACACCGAACGTGATTTTGCCCGATTTCGCTTTGATCCGGTGTGATTTTCGTTTAATTTTTGCGACTTTGCTACGAGTTCTTGTGATAGATTGTGGCTTTTTGCTGTGGAAGCTGCAAGGACATTCCAGTGACAGCACGTATGCACGTGACGAGAAGTATTACGATTAATTGTGCTCTTCACTCCCGAAGCACTGGGAAAGACACAACCGACCGTGACAATGAATTCAATACCTTGAAGGTATCGCAAACAGAGTGCAGAGCAGCATTTTTCAGACATGCATGAATTAATTACGAGATAGATTTCAATTCCGAATGCATTCAACTCTTATAAACAGACTATTTGCAAATAATAAGAATTTCCATCTTGATTGCACTGATAATGAGGCTTTTTAAAGACGTACAGCTTTCTTAACGTTTTTGAAACGGTAACTTTTTATAAAACAAAATAATTTTAATTCTGACGAAGAACCATCGTGATTAGAATTTGGAATAAACTTTAATTCTGCAATTCCAAAGGTTTTCAGTCCCTTGCAAACCAAATGACTTCGCTACACAAGGGCTCTTAACACCAATTTAAAGATGAACCTAATAAATTGTGAATTTAATGATAAAGCAAGCAGCCGCGCTCAAAATCATAAATCAAGTTAACTTTATTCAGAAGCAACATAGATAACGACATCAGCTTTTACTGTGTGGCGTTGGAGCTGATGTCGGTGTTAGTGATGATGTTGGTGTTGGCGTTGGCAGCAACCAGAAGCCTCTGGATGTTTACTAGTCTAACGCGGGTGCTTCTGACGAACGTATGAATGTGTGTGTGTATCCTGTGTGCTCGCCGCATGTGCTCCTGGCTGTGTATGTTGCGTGTATGAATTTATACATATGTATGTATGTGTAAGATGTTGTATAAAGACTTAAGCACTCGCAAACCAGTTTGTGATTTGCTTGCCTTCATGAGTTCAGAGAGTTTAACTTCATGCATAGAAGAGTACTTCATCTTATAATATAATGGTTATCGTCTTCCTGCGAGGCACACTACTATACATGGCACACTCACACATGGTTAAGCATCACACAAGTGCACATGCACCCACACCCACACCCACACGCAGCAACCTACTCAGCGGTGATTTCTTGAGGAACATTCTAGCTGTCAGCTCTCTTGGCGAACACGAAGAACTACAAATTTGTGCATGTTTGAAAGTCAATCTTTATACTGAGTTTAATATTGAAGCAGTTTTACATTAAAATACACGCACACATCAACGTTCATCGGCATTAAACTCCAGTCTCTTGTACACACACACACACACACTCAAGCACACATACGAATACAACACTCACTCGTCTCTCAAAAGAAAAGAAAACCTTCCTTATCAGTTTTACTTAGATACTTAAATTGATAAAATAAACTGAAGACTGGTTTATAACTTATTGAGTTAGTGAGTTCACATTTATTATTGTCAGTTTATAGCCTCGATGTATGGTCTTCTGTCCCCAGAAACACTTCGCTCTACCATCCGCTTGTCAAAAATGTGGTAAGTCTTGGCTCCAGTTTCTATTCGGCCTTCTCGAGCCCTGAATAATGCAAGTGAATCGTCTGTTATTTCATCATTAGTGATTCACCTTTTATTGTTTTCATTTCAGGAAAACATAGAAAGAATGGAACTTGCTACCATTGCGATTGTTTTGCGATCCTCTCTTCTTTTAATCTCTACCGACTTTAGAAATATAGTTTAATGTTTCGATACACAAGCACCCTACACTGTGCACCTACTTGTAAGAACACGGCACTTAGTATTTTATTAATACTCGTATTATTATCTCTAACAAGTAGGTAACTTCTTCAAATTCTAGAGACGGTCTCCCAAGTCTCCCTCTCAGCTGATTTTATTACTTTTCTACCCACACACATACCCTCACGCTACACTTTTACATAAATTAAGCCTTCCGTTTCCTTTAAAGCTCTTTAATGAAACTTTCTGCTGCTCTCTTCTTTCGACTTACCTCACAACCGCACTCCGTTGTGGTTCAGGTTATGACGCTTCACTAAATTATTAATCAGCGACCTGATGTGGCGGCGTGCAGCTGCCTAGTTTTTCGCCACAACCTTGCTACGAACAAATATTATTGAAATTATTCTGTCTTCCTCTCGCTGGCTGTTCTACCTTCCTGCTGCCACTCTTCCACTCACCGTTGTTCTCATATTTAAGCTCTTGTGAAGTTCGTTGAGCTTTCTATAGTAACAGAATACTGTCATTGTTTTTGTTGTTACCGTCATCAGAAAAGGAAAAAATTAAAATGCAGAGAAAAAGTGTTTCACTTTTCGCTTTTGTCGGCAAAAGAATTTACTAGTGCTTGCTGTTTGCTATATATAATTTCATATATTTTATTGTTATGATGTCAGTCAGTCAGTCAGCAAGAAAAACATCCTTTCATTTTTGCAGATGTCGTTTTTATTTAGCCTTGCTTGCTTCTGTTTGCTTCTTAAAGCTGGAATGGAAATAAGGTGTGGTTTACAAAGGTTTTTATTTAAAGTCTTTAGTAGATTCCAAATAAAGCTCCTTCGTGGGTGGTTCTGCTTTCATAGTCGTCCGTCAACATTTTTAATTCTGTCACTTATGAGTCATGGTTTTTCCTGTGAAACATTTAAATTTATTAAATTTAATTTAAATAATCGTATTTTTAAACCTCGTGAAGGGAACGAGGATGATATAATCCATAATCTTATTAAATTAGATTACATACCTATAGTAGTTACATGTTCATAAAATCCATGAGTTACTTATTAGTTTACTATTATTTAAAATGTTCAATTTAAAATTATCACTTCCTCTTTTATTTTAAGTATTTTGAAAACTCCATTTACGCTTTGATTATTCGATTCAATCCAGTTTTTTAACTTGTATTTTCCACTAATTTTTGAAAACTGGAGAAGACATCATTTTAACATGCTCTCGTACGCCGTGCTCAATAAAAGGTGTGTTCGGTTCAAACATATTTTTAAGAGACACAAGCATTTTTTATGCCAGAAACAGAGTCGAAATGCAATTGGAATTTTATTGTTGAGGACTGTGTTGAGCCAACAGAACACAGAAGTGACAAAAACCACTATAAAAATACCAACAACTATTGCAAAAAATTTATATTCACATACTATGATATTTTTTTTTAGTAGTTGCCAGTGTGTCGGGGAGTTTGTGGTTAGGGTTGGGTGATTGTTCAATGAAATTCCGGAGTTCAGTGAATTTGTATGCAATCACATAAAATGGAATAACTAAAAACATATTCCGAATGATGGAGACCCCGACGGCAGTAGAACTGAAACCAGTGACAAATACACACATCGATATTTTTTAGACCTCTTTTTACTCCACTTTGCTCTCAGAAATCACAACTATAATACGATTCGGTAATGAAAGAATATGGTACTCGTAATCGTAGCTAGATTCTAGCATATATAGTAGTAGGTCTATAAATGATTTTCCTATTTCCTGGATGAGAGTTCGAATATCTTTGGTTGCTCTACAGGATTACCCTCGTATACACTATCGTAGTGGCACGCCCCAATTAAAAATTGTATGCCCAACAATATTTCCTTAACTTAATCGCTCTTTTTAATGCTATCTTTGACTTTAATGAATCCTTTTTTTTTAATCCTTAATGAAATTAAATGGTAGTAATTAATTAGTTCGAAAGAATAAACAAAAACCATTCGAAACGAATTCCGAACGGAATTATTTAACTTTAAAAAAAGAACAGTTCAATTCAGCTGAATTCACTCAGTTGTTGTGCTGAATAAATGGCTTGATAATTAACAATACTGAATATTCTTTTGTATTGTATGGTTTGTGTATCGTATTGTTACATGGATATTGCAGTTCTCAGTACAGTGGAGGAAATTCATCAGTGATAACGGTCAAATGAAACGAAGTACCAAGCCATGTAAGCTACTTAATAATCATTAAGGAGGGAGTGATTCCTAAAGTTCGAGTTCGAAGTGAAGCAAACTGCGGGTTCTCGAATATATTTTAACAAAAAGAACTCTAAAACATACATTTAAATGATACATTTTTATTTAGCACGATACTTTGAGCTTGTTTCTACTCTGAATGGTTTGATTTCTGATTTAATCTTTAATCTCTCATAGAACTGAATAGAATCTGAATTTTAAATATTCGAATCGATAAATGTTTATAATACTTGCTAAAATTCATATTAAAGAAGCTTTAAAGCTATACAGCAGTTTTTAATGCAAGTATTGTGTTTGATGAACTGAATATCCTATTATATTAGATACATTATTGCATTAGCTAAAATTATGTTAGATACAAAAACAGAAGCTAGAATCAATGAATTGTAATGAATTATAAAATATGTGAATAGTTTACCTCAATATTTCGTTTACTGTTTTGAACATTCGTCCCATTCGTCTCAAAATTTCATACATACTATCTACAATTTGATCTATCTACATGCGTAATATAATGTAAATGGAGGAATTTTTTGCTGAAATCAAACGACGACGTCAAATGCAAATCAGCGTAAAGCAGCCCAATCGTTTAAATCGTTCGTAGGGTAAAAGTACCAGCATCAGCAGCAACACCATCAACAGGCGTTGGGCAACATTCCCACATTTGTTGGAACGGTGATGGTGGTGGTGGCTTTGTTTGTGTTGATGCTGGAAGTGCCTGAAAGTATTCAACATTTATTGATTATAATAGAAAGCGCCCGAATTGATGCAGCAGAATCGGATTTTCATCTGCAAACAATACTGCAATCGCACGAATACACGCATGAGTCGTGTTCGCATTTTAAACGGAAACCAGTGCTACATCCGGACAACTGCTTCTACTGTTTTTGTTAACTCAGCAACTCACTCAGCGTAACTATCCGGTGGTAAAGACTTTTGGCGCCACTTCCGTCACACATTCTGAACTTGTGTGACTCCTGGGGGGGAGAGGGGGGGGGGCAACAAAATTGTTGATTGCTTTTTTGCGAGTACGATGACTTTGTTAACATTGCGTCAAAATATCTCCTGCGAAGTATGAATGAATTGAGCAAATAGAAAAATTGTTTTATTCTATTCATACATTGTATTTACGAGTATATATCGGAAAATGCTTTGGAAGAATCTATGCATTTTAGAGATTTGTGTAAATACCATAAAAAACTCTCTTATCTATCAACAATTATGATAAATTATTTCAACTGTTTCTTGAGACTTGACGGAAGATTCGTACAAAACGTTTCATCACAGAAATCTTTCTCTGGTCTTTCTAAAACTTGTAAAAGCGAAAGCTTAGGTTAATTAATTCTACTATTTTAAATGCAGTATAAAATAGGAAACCTTTATTTTTCAACAAACAGAAAACTTGCTCCATTTTGATCAGTTAAAATTATTATTTACGATTTGTGTTTATGACTTTGATAAAACATCCACAATGAGCATTTGAAGCCACCGATAGACTGTTCCATCATAACCTCTGGAGACTGTAAACACAAACAAATTAATTGTATTGTTACTATAAATAATAGTTCATATTTGAATGAATTAATTTTCGATTTCAAAGAACCAGTTCATTGGTTTGTGAATTGGTTGGGTTTACACAACAATGAAGTGATTTTGTTATCGATGCATGATGCTGTTGCTGATGCATGACACATTCAGATGTATTTATATATTATATCATGTCTGCAATACATACTATATTTAATACCGTATACATGTGTATACATGTGTACACAGAAAACACTGCTGGGAAACTATTAAGAACTACAAGAAACTCAGTCGTTACAACTAAATTACAACATCGTTAATAATATTTACCACATGCTGTTTTACCATAAAAGCAATACTCTTAAGCAGTTAGTAAGTGATTATTTGCCGAAACTTGTTGGACATGACATCCTGTCACATACTTCATGTGCACGAGTATGTTGTTTCATCGAACAGAATTAATTTAAAGTTTGTAATGGTTTCACAGATACCATATACACACTCACACAACTCATTTAGTAAAATTAATTAAACTGCTGTCGAAAGCAATAGAATTCCATTGAAATGTTATCCCTTTCTAGTTAAGGTGGTTAAAATATTCTGCTCCTGGTAGAATTTCATTCTCCTAGCTTCAATAGAATGCCTTGAGGTCGAATGGCTTCAACATAAAATAATAATTAAACTAATAGCAAGCATAGCAGAATAATGATTCAGAGAACAGAAATTATAAGCAAAATCAAATTTAAATGCTATTTTCAGAATATGTTATCGGTGAATAAATATGCAAGAATAAAAAAAAAATCGAAAAGTAGAAGTTATTTACTTTTAACCAGCTTCAATTGATACTGAAAAATCTTTAATGACTCAATGTGACTCTGTGTATAAGTCTTCCAGCCGGTGTGACAGCCTCCGTCCCAGCTACCGCTCTACGAGATCTCTGTATCGTATCTGTTTCTCTTTGCCCGTTCCCTTCTGAAAACGATGGGAGACATATTAGATAAATTCGCAAGTTGACTCACTTCAGACGATTATTGAGCTCTGCTGGATACTAGAATTCCATG
The DNA here is from genome assembly GCA_949629155.1 of Myopa testacea. Taxonomy (NCBI): domain Eukaryota; kingdom Metazoa; phylum Arthropoda; class Insecta; order Diptera; family Conopidae; genus Myopa; species Myopa testacea. Next base: position 14,032,861 of record OX451348.1, on the reverse strand, counting down.
GGGGAAACAGTACGATCTTATAACACACTACATTGCAAACAATTGAATTGAATGCTCTAAAATCAATTCCATTCATTGAGCTCTCTAAAGTTCTCTCCACAATCAACTCGATGTACCATAAGTGGAAATCTTTCGACTTCGATGTAGGGAAATGCCAATCCACATGCTGTGTCAGAACGACGTAGTTTTGTGTGTTAATTAGTAGCAACATCCGATATTTGTTATCATTTCATCGAAACAACACAATAGAATGTCAAACATGATATTACAAGTAAATTTCTTTTCATATTGTGGGAAACATATTCTGAGAGGATCTCACACTAAGCTCCAGAAGGTGGTAGGCCATTGCTTTGCCTAGGACTTTGCTGGAAAGTATCTCTAATAAAAACTTGTTGTAGTGAACCAGTTGTTGTTGTTGTCCATCATTCGAATTTTCTTTAAAATTCTCTAAAGTCATCTCTTAACAGTTGTTTATTTATTGCTTTCTGTCTTTTCCAGGTACAAAATAGAAGTGTCCGGTAAGAGTCTTCCTGTGCTCACTAATCTCGACAAAGGGCGTTATGGCGTCATCGTGTTCGAGAACCTCGATAAATACCTCAACATGGACAAATGGAACCGCGAGCTGCTCGATAAATATTGCCGCGAATACTCGGTGGGCATCGTAGGCTTTGTCAGTCCCAGCGAGGAGACGCTGGTGGCGGCGCAGCTGCGAGACTTTCCTATGTTCATACACACGAATCTGCGACTACGCGATGCTAGTTTGAATCCCGCTTCGCCCGTTCTACGCTTGACGCGTGCCGGTGAGACGGCCTGGGGAGCTCTGCCCGGCGATGATTGGGCCGTATTCCAGCACAATCACAGCACGTACGAACCCATCGAGTGGGCACAACGCAATGCGGCAGAGTACCCCTCGGACAGCGGTGGCCAAGTGCAGCTGCCGCTGACAACTGTGTTGCAGGATCACGGACAGCTAGATGGCATACAACGCGTGTTGTTTGGTAGCAGTCTGCGTTTCTGGCTGCACCGATTGCTCTTCCTTGACGCCCTGTCGTACCTGAGTCATGGGCAGCTGAGTCTCAACCTGGAGCGCATGTTGCTTGTTGACATCGATGATATTTTTGTGGGCGAGAAGGGGACACGTTTGCGTCCGGACGATGTACGTGCCTTGGTGGCGACGCAGAAGATAATTGCGTCCATGGTTCCGGGCTTCCGGTTTAATTTGGGATTCTCGGGGAAATACTATCATCACGGCACGCGGGAGGAGAACCTTGGCGACGACTTTCTTCTGAATAATGTGCATGAATTCAACTGGTTTTCGCACATGTGGAAGCACCAGCAGCCGCACATGTACGACAACCTGACACTACTCATATCCGAGATGCAGCTAAACTACGCCTTCGCCAAGGATCACGATATACCCACGGATTCGGGCTATTCCATATCACCACACCACTCCGGCGTCTACCCGGCCCACGAACTACTGTACTTGGCCTGGAAGAAGGTGTGGAACGTGAAGGTTACGTCGACGGAAGAGTACCCGCATCTGCGGCCGGCTCGACTGCGACGTGGTTTCATCCACCGCAACATCATGGTGCTGCCCAGACAAACGTGCGGACTGTTCACGCACACAATGTACATCGATCGGTACCCGGGTGGCCGCGACAAGTTGGACGAATCCATACAAGGTATGTCCATTGATACCCTGCATTCCCCCTTGTGTTTTATCTCTCCAGTGTTCGTTTACAGGTGGAGAGCTATTTCAAACCATTGTCTACAATCCCATCAACATATTCATGACCCACATGTCTAACTACGGCTCGGACCGTTTGGCGCTGTACACTTTTCAGTCGGTAATTAAATTTCTGCAGTGCTGGACCAATCTAAAGCTCAGCTCAGCACCGCCCATCCAACTGGCCGAAATGTACTTCCGTCTGCATCCCGAGGAGGTGGATCCCGTTTGGGGCAATCCGTGTGATGATGTGCGTCACAAGAAAATCTGGTCGAAGACCAAGCATTGCGACTCACTGCCCAAGTTCCTAGTCATTGGCCCGCAAAAGACCGGCACCACAGCCCTGTATACATTCCTCTCGATGCACTCCAGCATTGCCAGCAACGTACCCAGTCCGGACACATTCGAAGAGATCCAGTTCTTTAATGGCAACAACTACTACCGCGGCCTAGATTGGTACATGGACTTCTTTCCCAGCGACGCCGTTGGTGGTAACGCGTCCACCGTCGCGCCGCCGCCCTCAAGTTCGGGTACAGTCGGCAACACGCGGTATATGTTCGAGAAGAGCGCCACTTACTTTGATGGCGAAGTGGTGCCGAAGCGGGCGCATTCGCTACTGCCTCATGCTAAAATTGTGACGATTTTGATATCGCCGGCCAAGCGAGCCTATTCTTGGTATCAACACCAGCGGGCGCACGGCGACGTGGTAGCCAACAACTACAGTTTCTATCAGGTAGAGAAAAAAGAATGTTTACATACATATATTGTATTTGCGCTCGCTGAACTTTTAGATCAATCATTGATGCATATCGCAATCAATTTAATTTTGATGCCTCCGCAGGTCATCACTGCCACTGACTCGGTGCCGAAATCTCTCAAGGACTTACGTAATCGCTGTCTTAATCCTGGAAAATACGCGCAACACCTCGAGCGCTGGTTGACCTACTATCCGGCACAGCAGCTGCACATCATAGACGGCGAACAGCTGCGTCTGAATCCCATCGATGTCATGAATGATTTGCAGCGTTTCCTCAAGATACAGCCGCCGTTCGACTACTCGAACCACCTACGCTACGACAACAAAAAAGGATTCTTCTGTCAGGTGGTGAGCGAGAAACGCAATAAGTGTCTGGGCAAATCGAAAGGACGTCAATATCCGCCAATGGATGAGCGCAGCGCCAAATTGTTGCAAAGGTGAGGATATTACAATACAAGCCGTAAGGTTCGTTCTCTTGAGATCAGAATTAATCAAGCAAACAAACAGAGAATAGATGCACAAAAAAAAACAGTGCCTAGTTTGTTTGTCCCAAAGGAGATGGGAGGTAGGGATAAATGAATTCAAGGTGGTAGCTAACTACGTACATATTTAAAATTAGGTTCCTTGTTATGTATTCTGCAAGCTTCATTAAAAAGCGCGCTCGTCAACAGAATTTTTTGGGCTTAATTGGGTTAGTGCAACAGCAAAAAGCTTTTTATATATGGTTTTTCTCACTCTTAATGCTGCAGCTGTGCACCGAAGAACGTGTCTATCCAGATTAAGCAATTCTCGTGTTTGTCTTCGGTTTTTCTACGGATTCCGTGATGTGGTCTACACAGGAAAAAATTCAGCAAACTATAAGCACATCAAATTTGTATTTAAACAAGGACATGTTTTTTTACTTGTCAGTTTGTTAAGATTAAGTATTTGTATACAAACTTATTACTATGGTATTATTACAACTATAGTCTCCCTGCCATTTTTAATTAATTCTTTTTTAATATAAACTCACTGAATCAACCAGATCGACACAAAAAATCTAAGCAACATCATTTTGTGTTTACATTCTTCGTGCTTAGCAACATATGTTGATAAAAAATGTTTATGCATTGGGACGGAAACCTGATATCCTTCAATGCAGATAAAATTTCGTCTGCATTTTGTGTGCAGTGGAGAAGAGAAATACCTAAAAAATCGGTGTATGTTTCATTTAAATTTAATAAACCCAACACCCGCTAGAAGAAGGCAACCCCTTTCGTGTGGCGTATTTGTATATAAATACGCTACATTTTTAGCTGTGCACTGGAGTACTCTGTTAATTTTTTTGTGTATTCCTTTTTCAGTTGGTCCTTCTTTTTAGATACGTTCTCTTTGTAGTGTTGTATTTGTCCTTTTGATCTACTTCTCTAGATGTGGCTTCCTAATTAAGCGCCGCACAATCGGGAAGCTCTTTCATATCGATTATTGATTTAATATTCACCATAACTCCCATCCTTAATACCATAATTCCTTAACTTAACTAACGTTTCCTTTTACACAGGATATGAGATTTTTATTGCTGAATTCAAAGTTTACAACTCTTTAAACATTCCTCTCTCTCTCTCCCTTTTTTGGTCCCTCGCTCTTAGATATTACCTCAGTTATAATACAGCCTTGGTGAAGCTGCTCAAGAAGCTTGGATCCCGCCCCATACCACAGTGGCTCAAAGATGACCTCTCGACATCCACATGATAGCTAGCTTCCCTCGAACATCGCTTGCGGCCGAAGTATTTGCAGCAGCAGCTGCAGCTCCAGCTAAGGGAGTCACATCTACACAAACGCCGAAACGGCGGAAGAGACGCGGAAATGAGGGAAACGGAAATGAGTACCAAAATGCGGCTACCGTTCCGCAGACACCGGAAGTGGCAACAAAATGATTATCTTAAATTCAAAGACTAACAATTTACCAATTCAGAATTACATTTAAGGATTATAGGAATATGATAAAAGTAGAGATTAGAAATGCAGGCAACGCCTGCCAAAAGCCTAATTGAAACGCCTAAATGTATGTATGAATGTCGTCTGTATATAAAATATTGAACTACGTTAAAAGTAACCAACACAACACGACACAACACAAAAACTTCAAATAAACGCGAAATTATGCCATAAAATTTATGCAAAAGCAATGTTTTTGTTGCAGCAGCAACCACAGCAGATCAAACAGGAACTCTTAATTGCCATCTATAATAAAAAAAATCGAAACTAATGCGGAGCTCTGTATGTATGTATATTTAAAATGCGCGTGTATACGTTATTTCTAAAATACTAATAATAATAATGAATTGTGTTATTGTTGCTTTAGAGAATATTAAGAATAGTAATAATAATTTTAAATTAAGTTTCTGCTATATTTTGTGTCAGTTTGACTTTTTCATTAGCTGGCATAAATTAATGGAGTACGTTTCGTAATAAAAATTAGCAAAAAATGAATTAATATCGTAACAAGCTATTTTGCTAATTTATAGTTGGTATTAAAGTATGTTGATATTTCTAAATTAGCTGTAATAATTTGCTCAGAACTTATATAATATGTTTGGTGAATGTGTGTGTGTTTTTTACTTTACAGTATGATTTTTTGTTACTGATGAAATTATAAGCTTTAGTAAAAAAATCATTTATTTTTTTAAGTGTCAAGTTTTAAATTAATTTATAAATTCAATCAAGGAATTCTTTGAATACAGATTTAGATTAAATTAATTTTACTTAAAAATTTAAAAAGTCGACTCTAATTTTTTTTTTGGATTTACTTAAAAATTACAAATATTTATAAAATTTTTTCCTCTATAAAAGCAATAAATTAAACACTGCTTAAACCACTTTAATACCTCACTCACAGTTCTTTAATATTTAACATCACTTATTGGATATTATTACATAAATCGGAACTCTTGTAAAACTGATCCGAATTTCAATTCTAATAAAATTGCTAAATTTTAATTCAAAAACTGATTAAGCTTAAATTCAGCTTAGATATGTAGCATCTAAGTATAGATTTTATTAGCTTATTTCGTGTATTTAAATGTATTTATTTTTTTAACTTTTATAATTTTGTTGTACATAATTAAATACATTCATATGTGTATTAAATATGCTGCGATATTCACATACATTCATACGTACATATATCATCTGTTAATTGCCACATATTGAAACTTAATGAATATAAACTGCAGCAAGAAAAAGAGAAGCAATTTTAATCGATCACAACAAAATTTTAGCAAACAATTCTATTATGTTTCACTTAATGTTGAGCTGAATTTAAAGTAAATTTGTAATATACTATTGAAGCTTGAAGCAGCTACATTTTAGGTATGTAAATCTAAAAAAAGGAATGAGAAATTTTTTAAAAGAAAATTAAATAAAATAAATTAACACCAACAACAACTCACACACAGACAATAAAGTGATTTCAAATTAAAATTAATTTTGTTGTTTTAAATATAGTCCAAGCAGAGAAGAGTACATATAAAAGAATGGAATTCGTTTTTCGACTGTGAATATAACTCGTCATAAAAAATAAATGATTCTAACCTTAGATAATGTTAAAAAAGTGCGTGAATTTATCAAAAATGAGCTTAAATCATCTTTGAGATACATGGAAATGGAATTAAATATCTCTAAAGATACGATCCATCGCATTTTGACCGAGGATTTGTGTATGTAAAAGGTGTGTGCACGGTTTGTTCCGCACAAACTCACCGAGGACCAAAAGTTGCATCGAATCCAACATTCGAAAGACTTCATTAAGCAGCAGAAACGGACGAAAGCTTCCTTTACAACATTGTGTAAGAAAAATCTAGCACACGAGATTCGAGACTTCAATCTAGAATAGCCTCAGGGAAGAGCTGTAAGTAAATTTTGTGATACTTTCATTTCTCCTTGAATTTACATCTCACACTATATTTGAATCCAATTACAATTAACTAACCCATGAACGAACCCTCCTACCCATGTTTTTAGTCATAAGCACAAACAATTGAACATTTTTAGTGCAGGCACAAACCTAATACAATTACATAATTCTTCTATAAAATGGTAGATATATTTCTAAAAAAACCGTGAAACGGTGATATTCCGCACTTTCTATCTTCTTTAAAAATCTGTTTCGTTCGCCAATTTCGAATTTTGATGGCGTTTATGTCCTTTACCAAATTAACCAAATACACGAACCGCCCAGCACAGCATTGTACAGGATTAAGTCGGATTACAAATGACAAGCCAAACAATCAAACTAGTTGAGGTTATGTCAGTTCTTTGAGAATGCGTAGCGGATGGAAAAACCTCCTTTTTTTGGGAGACGGTGGCGTCGATTTAAATTTATTTATTTTTTTAATTTTCAGTATTTTTAAACATTCCTTTAAATATTTTACATTTATTATAAATTGAATTTTGTTGATTTTTTAGTTCGATTTATTTGGTTTTAATTAAAAATTTTGTAATGTCAAATAATGTAATTACCACATAAATTACAATTGAAAGTAATTATAATTTATTTTTAGTTTTTTTTTGTCTGATTTTGTTTTTGGGTTTCTTTGTCCAGTTTTGTTTTATCCGGTTGGTATCCAAACTATAATCATCTCACTTCGCTTCTCCAGTTGTATTCGGATTTTTTTCTATTCGGTTGTTATTGTATCCTCGCTTCTATAAGGTGAACAGCTTGTGAAGCAATTTCAATGAAAATATTTAGTAGATAAACTTTTCATCATGAAATATCCAATTGATATCGAATAATAATACAACACAATTAAGGAATACATAAACCCATCGAAAGCTGTAATTTGCAACCTAAAGTTTACACTAAGCTCTAAAGCTTTTAAGGGCTTTTAAGTTCAAAACTTATACATTTTCTTGCACAGACTTGGTTTGGAATGGAATCTATATTCTATATACAAATCGCTATACCATAAAAGTAAATCTCAATTATTCTCTAAAAATATTCAATATATTAAAGTTTTGTATTCATTGATTTTGAGTAAATTTTCGAATAACCATTCACATTGCACCCAAGACGAGCTTCTGAATTTCAGCAACCCTGCACTACATCAAAACCGTTAGCTTTATGGCATTTCACTCCCGTGCTCCATGTTGTCAGGCAGGCCATGCTTCCTGTGGGGCAAATATGTGTCCAAATGGACGCATTTTGCGGGAGCAAAAGGAAATATGGACACATTGTTCTGGTAGAGCACAAATTTCATTAAGAGCTGCCTACTCATTTATTGTGTATAAAGCTTTGCATGGAAAAGTTCTCAATGTAAAGATAACTGAACACAGCCCATGGTGTGCTTACTCTCTTTTTTAATCGGCACCAGTGTTGCCGCTACCGTAAATTTAAGTGATATCTCTCCTTCATAAAACTTGTCAATTTAGAGATAACGGTTTCCGTGTTTAGCAATATATATTCTTCTTAAAAAATATTTTTTTAATAAAAATGAATGTCCAGCGGTTTCGGATAGCTAAAAACATTTTGTAACTAATTCTTGGATGTATGTTTAAAAATTTATCAATATTCGCCTTTTATTTAACAATATTTCCTCATAGCTCCGTTAAAAACAAAAACAAAAAATAAACCGATAAAGAAAGAAACCGAATTTCAGTTCAAATAATTGAGGCTATAATGTTTTCGAAAGATCTTTTAAATACAAAGAAATGTGAGAATAATTATTTTAAATTAAATTATTAAAGTCACATTTTTCTAAAAAGTTTTATGAAGGAATACTTTAAGTTTTTTATTATTTTGTATTTTTTTAAAAATGCTATGACTTGAAACACTTGTTTCTGCAAAACTTTATGTTGTTTGTTTACAAATAAACGTGAAGCATTTCATTTGAGATAACGGCAACACTGGTAGTACACACGATTGGCGTCAAGCTTAGCACACGTTTGTTGTCGCTAAAGTTTTTTTGGTGCATTCTTCCTTTCTTTTAGAAAGATGACGAAACGCAAACGATTTAGCGACTGCAGGTGAGTCGCTTTCTCTTCGAAGGAGACAACAACAACATGGTAGACAACAGAAGACAAATAAGCAACAAAAACAGGAGTAAAAGTCCAAGAGTAAAACGATGACGAGAATAATTTCAACGGCGGCGGCGCTGACATAAGGCGAAGGCTCCAAAATGAAATTCGACCAAGAAGTTTAGTTCTCGTGTGGTCGTTCGTCGGTGCTAACGTTGAACTCAGAAATGCTTGATGGTTGACGCGCGTGACTAACAACTACTCTGCCACTTAAAACACTGGCAACAATTTGTAGACGATTCATAAATCGTGTAGATTCCCCAAAGTTAGATTGTCAAATTAGTGAAAAACTTCCGCTAAATTCTGAGCTGCAGTTAGTGCGTGACCACGATAGAGATTGAGTGGGGGAAGTGAAGATGGCGTCTGTCGTTTGTGTAACAAGTTTTCGTCTGTTGTTTCGGGGTGCGGAGTTCAGCCACTGGCGAAGCCATGTCCTCCGGCTAAAGCCAGCAGCAACGTTGACACTGGTAAGTAGTTATCGTGGCAGCGATGCTCTGCTAAACAAGAGACATCATCTCCATGAGTGTGTTTCAGATGTGGGGTTGCAGAACCAGGGCGCACAGCCATGTGTACCCCAAATTCGAGCATCTTAAAATAAACCCCAGAAATGTCTGCGTGGAGTCTTAATTTATGCACTGACTAAAATATGACAAAAGGTTACTTTGTCAATATGCACAAAGAAATAATTTCGGTTAATACATTTGAAATGGAAACGAGTCCCAAACAAAGTTGAAGTAACTTAAGAGAGCTTCTATTTATAAGCTGAAATCTGATATGAAAGAGAGTACGTATATTTAAGAGAGTTTAGAATAATGAGAGCAGCTCTAAAACGCCGACAGTGTGGCCGTGTGGCCGTGTAGCCTTTTTGAAGCAAAATTTAACCTATTTTCTTACTTAACCTCTAAGATTTATGTTTAGCCTCAACCTTTTTTTAAAATAGAGTAAATGTATAGTGGGTTATGTAACTAATATAATAAATACCATTAAAAAATTGTTTCAATAATTTAATTTAAATATGATATTTTTTACAATTTCCATATTTTCTAGACGTCTTAGTGTTGCCCTTTCTTCTAAATGTGAAGTATCGTTTTGTATTATGTAATTTTTCGAAATTAACGGCGTTTTCAGCTTTTAACTTTTTTTAGCTATTTTCTTATTTCTTTTTAGCCTCTTTTAGATTTTGTTTTTTTAAATTTCTGGTTTCTTTCTGAAAAAAGTGTGGCCACACTGAACCCCGACCTTTAGTGGTCTTCCGCTCTTGACTCTTATTTTGCAGTTGAACTTGGCCGCTCATATTTTCGCCAGCCGTTGTTTTTGTCGAGCACGGTTGCAAAATTCAACATATTTGAGTACAGGAAATATGGTACTTTTTTAGAGCATTCCATAATGATCTTGCGAAAAGAGCAACGTAGCTGGGCTTGTTAATATTTAGTTTTAAACATACATATATATGTATATATATATTGGCGTATATATAATATGTACAATTTTAATTATATGTATATACATGGATATATAAACATGACACGACAAACTTTATAAAATGATTTATATAAAGATTTTGCTCCAGAATATTTCTGTGTACAGGATTTATCTCTTTCTACAGATACGACTTTGTAGAAAGAAACAGTGCTAGGTGGGAGAGTATTTCGAACTTCGAACCAGAGTTGTGGACTCGAAAATCTCGAATTCATATCAGATTTATGCTAACACCACAACAACAATTTCAATGCGAAAAACCTGGTTTTGTGGATTGATGAAGCTGCTACAACCGATTTTGGCCCAAACCCAACTAAATCCGTTTTATAGTATAAACACGCTAGAGCTCAATGATGTCAGTCATAAGAAAATCAGACCGGCACTTCGGCAATTCTATCTTCATTTCGCCAATGCTGCGAAACGTCGTCCTATCGTGTTTTTTCCATCAGTACTTTTTGATTGTACTAAATTTAAACTACTCATCATTAAAAAGTTGCATATAAAAAGTGAAAGCTTAGTAGTAGAAATAGTATGATTGTTTCTACTTTAGTACTACTACCAATTTAGTGCACAGGTAAACCTGATAAACACATGTAATTGTGGAGCGGCCTGGGAACCATGAATTCTATTTTTTTCTTTTCTATTTCTTTTCAAAAATATGACGAGATGCGAAGAGACATAGTTAAGCAACAACAAAGAGATAAAATGTTAAAATAAAAGATGTTGTATACTTGGATATGTTACTAAAGTTTTCTTCCTCGTCTGATAAAAAATGCCTATCGAAGAAAAGTTGTCTTTTGTTGTTTCTGGGGAACGTGTTTAAGCGAAATGAAAATTTAAATACTTGTGTGTATTTAGATATGTGTATGTATATATGTATATATACATAGATGTGTACATAAGCATTTCTTTTATGAGCCGGCAAAACAACTGCGTACATAATAGCTTGTATATATTTAAGTTTTTCAAATACACATTTCAAAATATTTATATTCAAAGTTATAAATTTCGTTGAACTTTTAATACTATTTCCCATGCGTTTAGTTTTCATGTTTTCAGAAAGAGACGTAAAGGAATTGCGACAGAAAGACCAACAAACATGATCACTTGTCGTAATCACGTTCCCATCTCTTAAGTTAACTGCTTCTGGCCACAGTTTAGACGTATTTATATGCGTGTATATACGAGCCAGTAATAAAAATCGATTCTCCATTATTTCTTTAAATGTCTTTATGTTTAAGATGGAAACTTACAGAATTTTTCCTCGGAGAAGCGGAGTTTCAATGCAATAACGAGTATTAATATTTTTATTATTCATCATCAGAATTGCTTTATTTTACCATAAAAATTATAAATTGAATCAAGTAATGTTGTGACTTTTATGAAATCTGGAGATATGATTGAGCAAAATTTAAAAAACACCATTATATGAATATTATAATTATTTTTTCCCACTTTTACTTTTTATTATAAAGGAATTAATTCGTTTCCCTCGATACTCAGTCAAATTAAATTAAATACAATAACAAATTCAATTAAATAACGTAGATAACAACATACTATGCACGATTGTTTGCTTACATTGATTTTGTTTGTAGAAAGAATTCTTCCAATATTCACCTCATTATATTCTATATTATGTAGAATATAATAATAAATATAAAAGAGAATATTAGAACATAGAATATGAAATTCTATATGGAATAGAATAGCTATGATATAGAACTATAGAATATATGATAACTGACTGTAACAATCAAAAGACTCTAATTTAGAATGTGAATAAATAAGAAAGTAATAAAATAAAAATCTCTACAACAACTCAATAGATTATTTGTATTGAAAACGGCATTTAAAAACAATGAAATATTTCAGTTTTGTGTACAAAGCTTTTAAAAGGAAAAGTTATCAAGAGGTTAGTCACTGACTTGATGGATTTACAGATTGCGTTGAATAATATTAATTTTTTTTTTCCTCAGGAAACCTCTTAATCGTTTTCAGACTTAATTACAATAATTATCACTGTATTAATTGGAAAACACAAGTGATTTCTTACTTTCTCTCATTAAGAATACGTTTATATAACATTCCCAGAGTATGCTCATTAAAAATGAGCAAAACTGCGACTCGCTATCTTTTTTGTTTTGCTTGCTAAAAAAATCAGCAAATAAACAAATCTTTTTTTTAAAATAAAATATCAATTAACTACGAAGGAATCTGTATATTCTTATAAAATAATCTTGTTTATTTACAATTTATTTTGATGGTTCATTTGGTCAAACTCGAAAAATTGTGGCCTCGAAAAATTATAAACACTGGTTATCAATGCAAATATAAGCTTCTTAAGCTCGATAAACTTGTTCGTGATTGATTTACTGCTATAGAATTTCATCTGAGATTGCTTGTGAAGTTCTATTCCGCTATTTTACTAGGAACTCTATACTATGAATACAAGTATAAAACTTCAAAACCTTCAAACGCATCAACGAGAGATGAAGCTGTAGACAATCATCGCTTGGACTACATTAAGTCTCTCTTTTAAGTTAATTTAAAGTTTTTTAAATTCTCTTCCGACGGCTTCAACTTTTAGTTAATAAGATTGATTTTTATTATTGAAAATAACGCAATCCTTAGCTTGTGTTAGTTGATTAAGAGAGACTTCTTAACTCTGAGGTTATCAACAGTGCATAATTCTTCATGAGGAGTTTTCGAATTTTTGCAGCTACAATTTTTGGTCTCATTTTGCACCATGTTTTATTTAGAAATATTAATTATAACTTTTCTCATCTGCAGACTTTTTAATTAATCAGCGACATGTGTGGCTTCAGCAAGATTTGCTCAACAAATTCTGTTTTCTTAAGAAAGGAATTTAGAAGTAGAATTCACGCTGAATTTACGTGATTGACGATCTTAAGCCGTAATCCTCAATCTTATATCCGTAAAAAAATTTCATTTATTATTATTTTACAGACTCATTGACCTGAAACCATCTAATTTGGTTCTTACTTCATTTACTTCTTGCAGAGTAAATAGAAAAAACTAACTTGGCTCAGGAAATATGAAGCTATTCAAACTCAAATTTAAGTAACTTCGGAAAAATAGACACGTTCTCAGACACGTATGCTTAGGTGTGTGTGTATGTGTGTGTGTGTGGAAAATATACTTGTGTAGGTAACAATATGCTTGTAAATATTCGTAACACGTGCATGCCAAGAACAGCGTACAAACTAATGGCGTACATACAGTTATACAGTCTGTGTATATACAGTTATATCCATGTACATGGCCCCTGCTACTTCTTCCGAACTCGGTGGCTGCACTTCAAGGCACTTTCGTTTTCATCTCGGTAACTTTTTTGTGTGCATTTTACTCTTTCTTATTGGGTTATAAGTGCTTCCCGGCGATTGTTATTCTGAGTGCTTCTTTCTTTCTCGAAGTTCCAGTGATTTGTATGCGCCTCTTGATTTGATTACTCTTTCTGCCGTTTGGGCCCACAGCGAAAATCGAAAGTTCAGATTGTCTGGTCAAGGCTTCATATTTGAGGGGAAACCAAAAGATTATCTAAATATAAACACGTTTATTTTTTTATTACCAAACATTATATAATACGATAAGTGGGCAATTTTTAGAACGATATATTTGATAGGATATTTCATTTGATTTCATGACCAGAATTCATAATTATTTAAAAACTACGAATCTGTTTCCATACTAAAATTATGGATTCCAAGTCGTGGTATAGTTGACCCTGGCTGGCAAATATGTATGTAAAAAGGAGGTCTGTATAATATATCCTGAGTCCTGCCTAGCTGTGGGCGAGTGTTTAGTATCTTAGTATAGGAGTATGTGTGCTGTTCAAATATGTTCCAAAAATAGTACACCCACAAATAATAGAATCTCGTTATTGAGCTATTCTACTATGAAGTCTCATTAAAATGTACCAATAATATGCTTTTCTATAGAGAAATCTTATTGATTTTATAAAGGAAATCTGATTTTCTTAAAAAAACTCAATTCTGTTTCTATGAAAGTATGAAGCATTCTTATTATTTACTACTTTTAATAAGAAAAACTACTTATTTATATGCTGTTATTTATAAGAATTCTTTATTAAAACTAACAACGAAGCCGAACTTCGCACTATCGTTCAGAGTTCAAAGAAAATAAAGAACAAGAGCAAAGAAATAAATAAAATTAAACAATAAAAAGATGAATAATTCTTTTTATTTCAATAAGATCGTCTCTGTGAAAAACAATAAGATTTTCTTGTTGAATTTGTACTTTAATAAGATTGTCTTTATGAAATAATTTCTAAATTTTAATCAGATTTTCCGTTTTTAATACATAAGATTGTTTCTCTTCTATTTTATATGGTGTTTTTGGCTCTGTGTATCAAATAAACAGACACTATTAGATAAATTTAGACACTACAGGTAACAATAGACTTATGATTAGTGATAGTGCTCATGAGAAATCAAGAATTAAGTGTTCTGCATCTTGTGTTCTGGCAAACTTGTGGGTAATCCGAGCATTTAATAAAGTTTGCTTCAAGCTATGCAACTAATTAGATGTCTGCTATGAAATGTGATCTGTCATGTGGCCTCTTTGAATTCTCTTCTGAAGCAATACCAGAAGCTTTTCATATTAATAAATAATTCAGAAGACATTCTAGTGTTTAAGATTCATTATACACGGTGAAATTTCTCTCGAAAGAGATAAAATGTGGTACCTTTATTTTGCATTCAAAATTTGTAGGCCAAGTAATCTTCTTCTTCGTACAGCTACGAGGCATGATGAGGGTTCTCGACATCATAGTCGAGTCTTACTAAAGCGAAGATCATGATTGATTGGCACGTGTATCGAATGATTAATGGATTTTCGGTTTATCTTGTAGATAATTAATAGCTTCCATTCTTTATGAACAACAGTAAAGACTATCTGAGGAAGCTATTTGAGAAAGTGTTCATTTTATAAGATTTCATAATTCCTTGGACTATGGTAAATAGACTTCAGAATAAGAAATATGTTCAGAGTATAAAATAAGGAAAATTATATTTTTTAAATGCCTGATCATAAACCTGAAGAGAAAGAAATCCTTTTAAAGCCGTCTCTTCGCTGTTTTCTACAGAATCCTGAATACAATCTAAGAGAAAATCCCTTTTTGATTCCTTCATTAAAGATTCCACTCAGGTCTGTCAGGGTTTACTTTCGCACAAGCAAAACTCCAAACAATTAATTACAAAACCTACACACGTTCCTTGCACATCGCAACATCGCTGCAGAACTTCAGCAAGCATTGCATTAAAAATTCCGTTCTAATAAAATTAGCAAACAATGTGGTCGGTGAAGTGAAGTAGAGGGGAAATCCGAATATAGTAGAGCTGTTTGTAGAGCGGTCTTGCACCTTCCTTGTTTTTGATTTTGCTCCCCTTCCCGTCGCTTTGCTAAAGCTTCTGCATCGAGGCATTTATTAATCACGTGATTTTAAAAAAAGCCATACAAAGTGCAGCTCTCAGTACAAATGTTTATACACAAATTTAGCAAAACTTATTAAAATAGATTTCAAATAACTGAAAAGCAATCTCTACTCAAAGTTTATATACGTTTCTATACGAGTATTGGCGTCGATGGTTTTCACGCACATTCATCATGAATCATCCTCACCATCATCATTATGAATGAATCATCATCACCTTCAAGGCGCCTCTATTTTCTTGAGTTATCATTGGGGCTTGCAACCGTGACGTCAAAAGCACAGCCACAGAACAAACGCAAGGAAGTAATCGCAGATAGAAAGAGAGAGAGAGAGACTGTGAGAGTGTAATCAACAGAGTATCAAAAGTAGAGCAACATTTCGAAAGGTTGCAGCTTTGAAGTTGTGGTCTTGTTTTTCCATATTGTTTACGTTTCTGGCTGCTGAAGTGGCTGAAATTCCTCAAGAAATTATTTTTGTTTTATTTCGTGGAGTGCGCTTCTATATTTATTTTCTTGTTCATGGTTTCCTTTCATACATTTCAATGATTCCGTACACCGTATTTCCGTATTTTCCACAATGCTGGTAAGCGGCTTGTTCATAGTTAACACGGATGCCACCGAAGGACGTCTTTTTTTTCATGTTCATCGCTGCTTTTGAAAGTTCTTTTATATAGAATAGAAAAAATGCATTGACTTCTACATCCTCGTAGTATTTTCTATGGAACCGATTACATCTTTCCTTTTTTTCAGTTCAGACAAGAGCGCCCCGACCTCTTTTCTGTTGCCTATCAATAATTTCACTTCTCGTGCAATGAAGTTTGCAGTTTGAGTGGAGTGTCGTAAAAGTGTTTACTACAAACCCAGTATATTCACGATTCTGGATGCAACCACTAGCCACCACGAGACTCACTCTTTCGCATCCCTTGCTTATCCATCAGACTTTCCTCTTCCGTCTCCTCTAATATTGCAATTTTATGCTACAGAATATCTACGATATACTCTCTAAATAAGTCTCTAGCTTAACTCCATAATGTTATTACTCATTCTACTTTTTCTTTTGTTTTTGTATAAAAGTCCACTTTAAATAACTCTGGTCACTTTGGTTCGATGAGTTTTACCAACCCTTCTCTTCTTTCAACTACTTATTCGAGCAGGAATACAAGTAAATAAAAATAAAAGGTATTTTTTTATAGCCTCGTTCAAACGCTTCATGAAGTTTTTCTTTGAATTTCTTGTTTTCATTTCCGACGAGGAGTTGTAAGGTCGACGATGCCTGTGTACCAGCAAGCACGCATTTTCGATTCTCTCTCTTCAGTTCTCACCTTGAGTTGGGAGCTTTTATTGCTTTCAAGAAAGGCAGAACCCTTATAAACATAAACACATGAATACAAACACACTGACATGCATACACACCTGTTCCAAGTGTAAATTGACCCACTTGTCTGCGTGACTGTGCTGGAGTTCGCATAATCGACTCAAAACAAACAGCCGAGTATTGTTTTCAAACCTAATTGCATGCAGCTTTTCGGTTCCAATTTCAACACAATGGCTCCAAGTACATGCACCCACATCTACTATGCATATCTTTACATATTTACGTATTTAGAACATCCACCACAGAACATCCTGAAAAGTTCTGCTTTCAAATATTTAGTTTTTATGCTCCAATTCGGGAAATTTATTCTGCTCTGGTTGTTCTAACAAAGTTGCTTAGCGAAAACTGTTCGCTCTATTTTTCTCATTTGTTCTTTGTGTGCGTTTCTTTGTAGGGTGGTTACAGGAGACTACACGACATTCGGTGGATAGAGAATTGGCCCAGAAAAACATGTATTCGGTTTACTATTTCTCAGGAACTTCAAGGAATTCAATTCTTAAATTCAAAAATGTGTATAATC
Source organism: Myopa testacea (assembly GCA_949629155.1). NCBI lineage: Eukaryota > Metazoa > Arthropoda > Insecta > Diptera > Conopidae > Myopa > Myopa testacea. Next base: position 14,015,472 of record OX451348.1, on the reverse strand, counting down.
GTGCATTGGTTAATGAATCGGCTTTAACTGATTCTCCACCACTTACCTCCACTGACAACTAACAACTTTAACTGATATACTTTTGATGTCCTTACCCTTCTATGTCCTTTTTCGGTCGATAGCCTTTAGTTTCTATTACTGTCTAGCATACTTGTTTTTAGAATTTATTTCTGCAGTAATTTCATCCAATAAAGAAATTCGCTCTATAAAAAATATACAGAAATGCTTCAAGATTTTTGGCAAGCATTTCTTTCGTTTTTTCACGTTTTCCCTAAGAATTCATTGTTAAAACCAATCAAAGTTTTATTCTTTGTTCCTTCCACAGAGGGAGAGAAATCAATTCAGATTGTTTTTTTGCATATACTTCTTATATAGAAATGTAAAATAATGAAGATATTATAATAACAATATACATAAATAAAGAACAATAATAATAACAATAAGAATGAAGAAATAATTTGAAAACAACAAAGTGAAGGAACCCTCATGATGACACAAACATTTCAAGTCTTTTAAAATATCAAGACGTGACTTGGACTGCGGTCTCTCGTAAACCAAGTGAACCGAGTTGGGTGCTTATTGTGTTTCCGTAAATGAAGTTACTTTGAAGTGTGATACAGCGAGTCATATAAAAAGACGTGTTTTTCGGTGCCTTCCTGTAAACTGTCAAAACTCTCGTAACTGAATGTAATTAGAGAATTTTAATCTTTATTATTTACTTTAGTTATTAACATTTTATGCAATAATTATTATTATTAATATTGTCATCGTCAGTTATTCTAAATTTGAATACTGTTCAAATCAAATAATCAAATCTTATAATTTTTAGTTGCAAACTTAAAAAGATTGATTTTAATTTTTCCATCTGTGACTTTCAGCAAATGTTCATTCGCATTACATTGTCGACGTAAGAATTATCCTTTGTTATCCTTCTGAAAGGATTCCTTTGTGCTAATAAAGCACCGGAATTCAGTAATGAAGACATCTGAGTTCCTGCTCGAATGAGATTTCTGAATTCCAGCTGAATTCTCTCACACAATACGCAGATATTCAACTCGACAGCATTATGGCGAAAACAACGATTCATCCATGGTTTATTTTGTGTACTCATCCAGCAATTCATTTAAATAGGGTGACTTTATCTTTATTACGTGCGCTGAAAGTACAGTCGAGTTACCGAGGAGGACAATCGTGTATACTGATGTCCTGCTCGATGGCAACGCGGGGAAGCAAGCAATAAAAATTAAACTTTATAGTCTCTGTATGTATTTTTTAAGATCGATCACTTCTTAAGTACTTAAGTAATGCATGTGTTCAAAACTGTTCCATGGACTGGTTAAGCGTTCAGCAGGATTTCATTACATCTGCTTATATTTTCTATGAACCAAACATTCTCGTTGTACTTCAATTTATTATACTTTTAAAACTTGTTCTTAGATTTTTATATAAATACATTGTATATATATGTAGATTTATACTTTTTTATTTTCCTATTATTTATTGAAGAGAGCTGATGTGTTGTACCCTGTATAAAGAAGCCGTTTCGCGAAAATACAAATTAAAAGTTCATTTCGAATATAAAATAGAAAAATAACAAAATGTTGCTCATACGCTGTGATGAACATTTTACTGTAGTAACAGAAACACACACGATTTCACTAAACAAGTTCATTTTAATTGAAATTTTGTTGGGTGCTGGACATGAACTAAACTATTAAACAATTATTCAGGGGAAGTCAGCCAGGGAAGAGTAAACATGAGAAAACAGCAACAATAAAAAGCAAAATAGCTCAATTCTGTTGAACGAAGTGATGCGTCATTTGTTTGTGTGTGTGTGAGTGTTTCATGCTTTGGCATGATTAAATTTTGTTTAACTACAACTAACTAACTAAACGCCCAATAATTTAAACTTGGAAAGATTGTGATGGAACGACAACTTATTTTGATTGATTTTTTTCCAAACTAGAGCACTACGATTCAAGAGATTCGTATTTTTCGAATTAAGCTGCAATTAGAAATGAATTACTTGTTACAAAATGTGGGTTCGTTCAATTATCGTAGAAAAAGAGCGGAAGGAGGGGCACTTCTTCAATTCAAATATAAATAGTGTTTGCTTATTTTTATGTGACCATGTTTTGCTAACCTACTTGTTGAGCCTCGTTCACAAGTCAATTTCTCTCTCAAAGCTAATCGTCGGAGTTGTTGTTTTCGTACTTGAGTTTGTTGTTTCTTTCTTCGTTCGTATTACATTCTTATTTGGTTGTTGTTTTCCAATTAAAGTCGACTACGTGTTAACTTCTAGCACGCTACACTCGGTGAAGGTGAAGGGTTAAAAGTTTAAAATTAAATCCATTCTGTCGTCTGAAGTAATGAAGTATTCAATCGACGTCATAATCTACAATATGTAGTTTATAAGTCGGAATGAGAATGATCATAAACTTCATTCAGTTGCTATTTCTATTGACTACTTTCCACTTTTATTTCCATACATTATTCAATATCTAATTCATGCTAATTTTGGGTCCTAGATTTGTTATTTAAAAGACTTTGCTTAGATTCAGCTCACTTCTGGTGATTTGGGTCCGATGATTAGATCAGATGTAAAAGAACCCTGATTCAATTTGGGTCTCTTCTTTGCTTGATCATTTTGTTGATATTTTTGAATTTTGTACAGTTCTCGATATTAAAGCAGATTTTACTTGTTATTATTTCTTTTTCGAAGCGGAAAGAATAGAATTCTTTATTATTAGACCGACGACAAGAGATCGTCACCCAAGATCGCTGCCGTCTGTTCGTTTCTGTGGATTGTTTTATGATTAGAAAGGCCGTGGTTATGCTATCGAGTTTTGCTTGGCAAGTAGGACTTTTTTTTGTTGTTTTGTGTGTAAAAGAGAGAATGGGATATTTTTCTGTTCTCAACATCACTCTCTCACACCGAGCACGAAAACTCGGTCTAGCGTACACCGAGGACACCAAGCAAACCGGTGTTGCTTAGTCTCAATATTCACAAAAGTACTGAAGAGTGGAATGGAGTGAAAAATTGGAATGAATTGGTAAATCTATCAATTATATTCCTCTGATTATCGTTCCAAAATATTACGCCTTTATATATGTTAAGCAGATTTCAATTAATATAAACATTTGGTCTTCCATCGCGTCGAAAACAACATCTAAAATAATACGTTTTCTCATTTGTGTAGTAGACGGGTTGCTGTTGAAGGTGAAAAAAAATATATATTTTTGAAGAAAGCAAGCGTGGGTCAAGCACAAGCGTAACCACTCTTTTTGCACGGACTCCGATCACAAAAATGAGAGTAATTTCCCACCAAGTTTTGCTCGATAGCATAACCACGGCCAAAGAAAGACCGATTTATGAAACATCGAGTTATATACTGTGTGTCGACATGTACATGGTATACTATGTATACCATTATACATACATATCCATATCTATTTTTGCTAATCACTTTGTCGGCATTTATTTATACATGATTAACGTGTGTGTGACTGTGTTTGCTAGCGCAGCTTTCATCACAGAGACATTTTCTTGATGTTTTCATTTATTTGAGGTATTCTAATTTTGTATAATAATATTCTTACTCTAGTTCTGTTTTTATTTAAAATTACCAAATAATTCCGAATAGAACACGATTTCAACATGTAAAATTATTTCTTAAATTAAACTTGATTTTGTTATTTAACAAAACACAAGTAACTTTCTGTAACTTCTATACAAGCAAGTGTTGAAAATACTCTCGAACTCTGTTGAAGTAACGAAAAATTGCGCAAAGCAATTAACTGGACGCTAGGATGGGAGGGGGAGATTGTAAGTGAGAAGGTGAATATGTGAAATTAAAAAGGAGAACCAATATGAATTCTTTGGTAACTACATCTTCAGTGGTCTCGGATTCGGAAAACGTAGAAAGAAGGAACAATCTAACAAAAGCAGTGGCTACGCAAAACATGGGAGACGCAACTCGTGCGCAATTTTCACAGCAATGAAAAACAGTTTCTATTTTTGCGTATCTGCCGGAAGCAGGGCCGGCCTGAAAAACATTAAAAAATGCTCAGAAATTTCAGTGCTGCTGTAGAAGTTGCGTCGTGGTAACAGGGAGGAAATACCGAAGAAACTTATTATAAAAAATAAACGTGTTTCTACCAAACAATCCAAAGGCATGGCTAAAATTAAAATGGGATGTTTTCCTGGCTGGATACAATGTCTGCGGTCGAACACAAGAAAGAAACTCACGAATATCGACACACGTTCTCTGCAAACGCAGGTCGCCGCGTGCTCATCGGCGATAAAAGGATTATCAAATGTACAGAAAACCATTTATTTTCATTAAAGTGCACAATGAGAGCGTTTAGAATGAAAGGGAGAGCGATGAGCGTAGCTGACATCATATATTATTTATTGATCTTTGACCAATTCCCTTGTTGGCCATAAAAACTAATTACTATTATACTCGTATATCGGAAAAGTTCTTTTCTTTTATCCTTAGTTCTTGCTTCAATCGTGGAGACGGCATCTTTTTCCAATTGCTCTGAAGATTTCGGTAACTCAACTGATTCTTAAAAGTAGGGTATATCTAATGTCCGATATACGGAGACAGTGAACCTCTTCTCTTCTTACTCTCTCCCCCACTCTCACAATGTAATCTCAGTTCTACAAAATCGTATCTTATGTCGAAAAGGGATGAACGAGCTGATAATTTGAGAAGGGTTCCAAAATGGGCATCTCTTTCCAACTTCAAGGGTGAAAAGTGATATCATCTCTTCTTTAAATGCCAGAACACAGAACACAAAGCAGATGACACTCTACTATAAACATTATGAACTTCAAGATCTCAAGAGAATGGGTCCTTATACCTTTAGTAGGATTTGAGTTGGATTCCAAACTGTACTCCAACTCTAATAAAATGGAGTCCCATCTATGGTGTATATTTCGTCCCGAACAAAGCAATCGTTACGATAGTTCAGACTCGATACTTTGAAATGTCGATACTTTGAATAGAATTACGAGGCTTGAGTAAATGTCTCTGAATTGCTTGATTGTATTCGACCAGCAATTTTTGTGTTCGTCTTTAAATAAATAAAAATTATGGCAGAAGTGCATTTATATCAAAATAAGGCTATGTTTGTGTTTTATAACTGCTAAGGCCAATAATTCTCCGCTAGACATTTTATTGTTTAATAGTTTCTGCAACATAGAAACGAATCGACAAAGGAAAAGTTGTAATAATTACGGACTTCTACACAATGGAACAGAAATTCATAGGAAGGAAGAAGCTTCACACAACACCAAATAAAAAATTAGGGCAAATGTCCAGGCCAAAAACCTATTTTTATTACCTCTTTGTGTAGTTTTTAAAGTGGCATGAACTCTATCCGTCTTTTTCAAGGAAATGCAAAAATCCTGCGCTCATATCCTTTGATGCCTTTTTGTTGGTTCTGTTGGCACATTTCAGCACCAACTCATTCACTTCAATCGCCATCATTACAGCAACCGAGAGTAAGTTATTCCAAATAAATTGGATGGGTGGAATATCCCAGGACGAATGCTGTTGTAGTACTACTTAGGAACTGGTGTCAAAAACACATGAATACCGAAATTCGTCGGTGTAGAAAAGTTGCTATGTGCGAGTGTGTGTGTGATTTCGCTCTCTAAGGTGCATGAGTAGTTTCTTTGTGATTTCTCTTTATTCCGCTGCATTTACATTGTTTAGATTGTCACAAAGAGAGAACATATGTTCGTATGTATGAACAAAGCCCAGAGATAAAGAACAGAGAGAATAGCAAGTGATGCCACAGTTAGTGGGTTCTTGTTGGAGACAAACATGGTTTAACATTGTATGTTGATTTTGTTTTTAACATTCAAAGGGGGAGAATGCTTTTGTCTCCCTCTGTAATGTCCATAAATACTAAAGGGTAGACAGGGACATAATTATTTTATATTAACTCGTTTTACATACTAATAATATTATCTATTATGTTGTATTACATGCTTTCCGAGAATAACTTAAAAATTATCGATAGAATGAAAATAGAATGAAAGTCGATAGAATTGAAATAAGAAACTCAACCGTTATATTATTGGCCCGGTTATAATTTTGATTCCGGGAAAATGTTCCTAATAGCTTCTTATCTATCCAGAAATACTAGATATTGTAGCAATTCTTATCTGCCGCCTGACTACGCTTGGTGAAGCTTTTAAAATAAATTGGGTTCCATTTGAGCGCAGCTGGTCTTTTGATGTGAAGTTCAAATGATTGAACGCAGATGTTAATTGCTTCTTTTCTTCCTTTTGAGGTCTTTTTTCACGGAAAGTATTGGATTCGAAAAGTATTCCTTTCAAATCTATACCTGGGAGATTAACTAAATTCAAATACGATATATCTTCCTTCACTTCCCTCTACTGTGTGAGCGAGGCTCCTTTTTCTTCCTTTAGAACTTTGCGTTTCTTTACTTGGATTTGCATTGGATGCCTTGAATTCCATTGATTTCTTTACTATATCTTGTTTTATTTTATTTTTCAGAACTCTTGGAGCCTCAGAGGCAGGAATTACAGTATACACAGCTTTTCGGAGGAATCACAAAACTCAGGTAAGAAGAACAACCGTAAGCACAACAAATTACAATAAGTTGTTTACGTCCACGTCGTCCTCCTCCTCAGCCGCTGGTTGGAGTAGCGGCGCGAATGAAGTTGGCAACAGCTCTTGTGTTAAGGTAACCAGGACCAGCGGATTGAAGGAGAAGATGATAACAATAATAAAATTCTACCGCAAAAACATCTTGTAAATGAATGAAATTCCTTTCCTGCCAGAAACACTATTAAATAGCTTGGTGAAACTTGATGAAAGTATTTTTAATTCGGAAAAAATCGGAAAGTTTCAGCATTCCCACTGAACAAGAATTAGAGGATGTTCAGCTGTCGTAAATATTAATGAACTATTAATGAACTTCTTATATATGTATTTCTGAAGTTTATTCAATTGAAATACTTTTAAAATCCACATGTTTTACTTGAAAATAGTTTATAAACTATTAGATTAAATAAGATGCAAGTTTCTATTAATTTAAGTGAAAAAACAAGATAATATTTTAATGTATCTTTTGTGCTCTATAATTACATTCGAATTTAGGTATAAGGAGTTTGAAGTGAACCAAGCAATCAGCAAACCAATAAAGCTTAAAATTGTTCACTAACATTTTCCGAGCAGTTTTTTCTGCCTTTCATTTAACATCATCGTTCAACGATGACAAATCACTGACACTCGATGTCCGCTGAGGTTTATTGCCGTCTCCGCCGCTGCTCATTAATCGGTCGACGTCTTTAGATGGATCGTAGACTTCGAACTCTTCAAACTCGATGTCATCGTATTTGCGTCGTTCGAGCAGACTTTTATCGTTGGCCACATAGTGACGCACAAAGGTCTTGCCAATGGTTGTCTGAGTCGATGATTTATCTTCGCCGACTGTTATTCTGGTTGGCTCTGTGTACTGCACTGTGCGCTGATGAATCTCAACGGGAACCGTAAGTTTAGTTGTTGATTTGTTGATTGACTTCGGGCTATCATTTCGAATGTTAGTGTCAAGCGAACGATCTGGAATGTTAATTGATTTCTTTGGGTCGGTTACAGTAACTCTTGTCGTGTCACCTGTTGTGGAAGTGTTGCTTTTCATTGGCATTTCGGCTGGCAGCGTTTTTATCACACATTTATTCGGGCCAGAGATATTAATAAGTTCGTTCACTTTGCTGCTTTGTTCTGAGGCATTTTTCAGGTGCTGTGTCACCTTCTCGGCGTGTGTGTGTTCCAGGGTACTCTGTAGAGTTGGCTGAAACGAACTGCTTTTGCGACTTTCTTTTGTAGGGGCAGTGGACCTGTGAGTCTGTTGCTGCCTCGTCATTATAAAGGCCAAGTCGACATTCTTATTTCGGCAAATTTTGGTTGTGCCATTAGCAGTGTTAATGTGATTGTTAGCTTTTCGGTTGTGGTTGTTTTTTTCATTACACTTAGTATCCTTGTGATGTGATTTTTCCCCACCCACGTCTAAGCGTATATTCAGGGCGGTGCTCTCGAATGTTTTTTCCCTTTGAACGTTCGTTTCCTTTTGATCGCCTACAACACTTGAACAAGGTTCTTCAGCTGTCAATGCTTTCGAGATTTTCATTGTGTTCAAGTGCGGCGAAGGGGCTGCAGGAATGGCTACGTTGATGTGGTTATTTACGGTAACCTGCGGTAGGAGGGTAGCGTCGCTTGTCATTTGATTATTGATGGTAAGCGCGCTGTCCCCACTACTGCTGTGCTTGGCGTTTCTGTTGGCTTGTTTGGACGATTTGCTCACTCGATTATCCTTTTGTTTTGAATCTTTTGTTGCTTCCAGACGTTTCACAATGTCTCTAACCACATCTGTGTCCTCTGTCGATGCTTCCGCCAGCTGTACATCTTCCTCTGTGCCAGCCAATTCCAGGCGACTGCTGCAACTGTTGGACTTAATAAGCTTAAATTTAACACCTGCAGAGGAGGAAATCATGTTGTACAAAGTCGTCCATCTAACCATCTAGCAACTCTCGCTACTCACCCCAATAAGCGTCATGGTTACTACTCCTTGTCACCGATGAAACTTCATTCTTGCGCTGCTCTATTGTTGTCCTATCTTTGAATTTATCCTTCAGGTTTTCATCTTGTGGACATTTATTAGACTGACAGTCACCACAAGTCTCGAGTGCCTTTGCTCTGACTCTTGTCAGCGTCATTGTGGAAGATGGAGGGTGTAAACTAGCAGCACCAGATGCGCCATTGTTGCAGTTACCGTGGCTGCTTTGATTGATGGGGTCCGGAGAGGTTTTTTGGAAAACACGACCACCGTAGTAGGTGACCGATGATCCATACTCACGAATCTTCTCAAGAATATCCTACATCATTTAGAGATTAAAATAAAAGAGTTTACGTTAATTATTGCTGCTCAAAAAATTAAGGAATAAAATCTATCAAATAAAATAAAATCGTCAAAATGATTTATCTTAAAAGCGAAGATTTAGAAATTTCAAACATTTAAATATTACATTTTCTCTTCATAGAAGAAAAAATTATAACATTATTAGGTATGATTAACGAATTTCCAAAACAATTCTAAACAAAAGATTCGGTCGCTTTCAGCTATTAGTTGCCTTTCTATCAACATAAAAGCAAACTGGAAAAGCGTTAAATTCGGTCATTTCATGTACATACTCGTACTTAGAATTTAGTTAGTTTAATGGTTTTCGTATCGCTGTAAAAGTCATCCGTCCATAAAAGTCCATCATCTGTCCAAACGTTTACTAATTGTTATAAGTGTACCTTTTATAGCCACGTATAAAAACACTTACGTTGCTGACATAATATGATTCACTCAGTTCGTCGTCCTCATCATCCACATCTTCTTCGTCTTCGTCGACAAACATGTCATTACCGTCTTGTCCAGAATGGCGGCAGTTGCTCTTCATTGCTCCGTAACACTGACTCGCATTATGTTCGTCTATATTTCGATAGTAAATATTCTCTCTTAGTATGCTTTGAGAACGCAATCGTCTGCTTTTGCCATTGACACCACCATCGGCATTAGCTTCCCTCGTATGTCGTTCTCCTTCGTTCGTTGTATTGTGACGCCGGACGACATCCTTAACATGCACGCCCTTCAGTTCATTAGCCCGAGATGGGTAATGCTGTTGCTCCACTCCGCTCGTTTCTGTCGTGAGTTGTCCAGGCACTGGAGCATCTACCTCAATGCATTCACAAGGTGAGGACAAATCGCCGCTTGATATACCGCTGGAGAGGCTGGCGGAGTCCCATTTTCGCGCACCGTGTGGCTGAGGTGACTGGATCTCCTCTCCCGAATGTCCGTAGGATGTGTCTATGGTGAGGTAGCGATATTTGCGTACCCTGCTCGATCTTGGACTGAGTTGCGGATACTCTTGAACACCTTCACGATGTGTTGCGCTGTTGCTGTTGGGAAGTCGACATCGTTGCACCGCAATTCCACGTCCCGGCGTTGGCAGTACGTTTTCCTCGAAGAATTTTCGAACATTGCGCACGGTGTCCGGATGCGGTAACTCCTCCTCGTAAAGTTCGCGATTTACTCGCACCGGTTGATAGAAAAAATGCCGCTTTATACCGCTGCTCTGTTTGTTTTCAGACCCAGGCACGTTTTTTGAGGTATCATTTGCTTCTTCTCTGGCAAGTTTGGCAGGCAGTTGGTTTGTTTCCTCTGCCTTCGACGGCAATGTCACTTTGCTCTGCCCCAGATTAGTTCCATTAGCATTTGTTTTTGGGGCCGTTTGCGAGGGGCGTTCGATTTTAGTGCGCACCGGCTCCACTATGACGACGTTGTTGTTGGAGAGCAGCTCTTGGAAACTGTAGTCTTGCAGATACTGTATGAGGCCATCGAATTGGGCTTCCTTCTTGTGACGTGCCAAAACGTTGGTGCGTAGCAGTTGTTGCGACTTCATGACCTTGTAGCGGATGTGATCGAATTGGGGTTCTTTGGCCTCATTGGAGAGTGAGTCAGCGGTAGCACTTGGCGACACTGCGCTAACAATGGCGGCGGTTTTCTCTCCATCGAGCTCAACTATTTCTATCGAGGGCATGAAACTGAACTCGCCAGGTTTCTTTGTGTGCAATTCGCTCGGATTGTTGGCACGCGTTTCCTGCTGAGCACCCAAATGTTTCGCCTGGTGGTTTTCGCTGTGCCTTCCCGAGTTGCCAGTTGCCAACAACTGCTGATGCTGTCTTGTTTGAAGCTCTTCTTGTTGTTGCTCTTTCTTTTTCTCCGGCTTCGTCTCCCGCTCCTGCTCATCCCCTTGTTCCTGTTCATTTTGTGCCAACTTGGACCAGTAGCAACGCACTGCATCGACCTTTTTCATATACTCGTTTTCCACTTCATTTCCTCCGATTTGCGTCAGACTGTTGATGATGGCGCTGCCTGCAGCCCGGCCTATAGCTGGGCCAACGTTAGCATCGCGCTTATTATCGACAACATGTAAAATTTGGGGACGAGACATTTTGGTACTGATGGCGGCGCGCCTAAATGAGTCATTCGCTGTCAGGACCTTCACAGGACGTGCCTTGTAGATTTGAGTACTCAGTACACGTCTCTCCTTGGATTTTTGGTTGGCGAATTCGGCGTCTTGGTTGCTATGGTAGTGGTACTGCTGACCACTTATGTGCGTCCTCTTGGGTTTGGAAGGTATTCGCTTAAGCGATGAGGTCGCAGTTTTTCTATGGCTGGGAATCGATGATTTTCCTCTATTTTGCGCAACGTCCTTAGTTTGAATTCGATGGATTTGTTCCACTTTATCCGATGCTGTGACAGTTCCGATCTGTGCCAGTTCTGAAGTCGTCGAACTGCTTACGCTTTCAGTATGTTGCCCTTCAATTGAATCCTCTTCAATTACGTTGTTATGTGCATCAGTGACGATGATCCTAAATGGATTTGCTGTTGCTTGTGGAAAATTTTTCGTTGACTTACTAATGCGAAACGTTGCAGACGTAAATGTTTGACTCTGGAACTCCTCTTCCCGTGTTTGCTGTTTCTTTTTGGCTTTATTATCTGCGGCTATTTGCTTTATTTCTTTGGCTCTACGTTCTATTTCTCTAGTGAAGTGGGGCACTTCAATGCTTGGTGCTTCCTTGGGTTGCTCTTCGTACTCCTTGGTATCAGCTTTTAGCTCGCCTTCAGAGGAATGTTCCGCCAAGTAGTCTAAGACTTCTGTTCCGGCAGTCGAAACCGTTTTTGCAACATTTACTTCGGAAGTACTTTCCAAGCACAACTCATGTATTTCTACCGTTGAACTGTTTGCAGGTTTGTCCGTCGTTCGTTTGCGTTCTTCTTCAATCACCTTAATTTCTTTAGTGTACGTGGCAGCGTTGGTTTCGGTCTTCTCCAAGCAGGGCTTCTTCTTTTCGCGTACCCCGATTTCCTCGCGAATTATCGTCTCCTCATACAAGTCCTCGTACTCTTGCAGTCGCGCTTTCTGATGCTCTTGTCCAAATTTCTTTATTGAGTCGTTTATTTCAGCAGTGGTCACCTCTGCGCCGTCCTTTTGGTTTAACGGCACTACGCTGACTTTACTTTTTCTAGGACGACAATTCGAAACGTCGTCTCCAGACGGTTGATAGTTATTTACGTTATACGATGATCTAAGCTTGGCGTCAATTCGTTCCGATACTTTCAAGCTCTTGCCAATATTAACGTCCGGCAGACTGTGGTATTGATTCTGAATTTGATTTGCTTTAAACTTATTTTTTAGAACACCATTCCTCGTACCACACCCGGAAGCAGTCTGCTGATGGTCGTTAGAGGGACTATTTAAGCAATCGGCGGCACGCTTCAGTTTCCGCTTTTCAACCACCGCCAAAATGCGAGGTTTTGTGGCCGCGCTCGATGTGTTGGCTGCCGGAATACTTGTTACTGTGGAAGTCGTTGTTGCGAATAGACTTGCACCCGTCGAATGGTCTAGATTTAGAATTTGGGTGTACAAAGGTGGTTCAACTGGGACTGCTATATCCACAACTTTCTCTTTATTATCTGACTGCTTAGGGATCTCTATATTTGAGTTTTCACCTTGGACAGTACGTGTGACTTCCTTCCTCACGTCCTCTTCAGTGACCACGTCGTCTTCCGATTGATGTTCTCCACAACTATGCAGCGGCGAGTTAAATACTGTGTCCTCTATGGAAATATGTAGGAGTGTTGTTTTTGTTTTTGTTTTTGTTTTCGTCCTTGTTACTTGCTCATTCGATAATATCGTGTCAATATTCTCAGAAACTTCAGAATGCCCCTCAATTATTGTGCTCCCCGAACTCTCTTCTGAAGACAAATAAACCGAATCATAAGCTATAAGCTTCTCGAAATTTTCGCTAAGTGAACGAGTCCTTTTCAATGTTCCTTGGATTTCATTATCCGGCGAAGTAGTTTCAGTTGAATGGGGACGTGGGAGTTCTTCCTGTGGCTTGCTATTGCCTCCGTCGTCCTCGTCCTCGTCGTCGCTAGTTTCAATGCGGGTCCTGGTCGTAGTCGTTAGACTTATCAATTCATAACTCTCCTCGTCGTCTTGTTCCAGTTTCGTCTGATGATAGAGCGCTTCTATTCTTGCCAAATCGTATTCCTGCTCAGAACACGAAAGACTGTCGGTCTGATCGTCTGAATTGCTGGTAGTTGTTCCGGGGAAGACGCTGCTTAGGCTGGTCTCGGGGCAGGAGTCTGCACTATTCGGCGCCTGCAACTTGGATGCCTGTTGCTGAATTTGCGAGGTGTGCTTTTCTGCAAGCAAGCGCTGCTGGCGTTTCGATTGATAGATGCGCGTTTTTTCACTACGACTCAGCGTGGTCGTATTATCCGCCGGTTCCTTTTCCAACTGAAGCTGTTGCTGTTGCTGCTGCTGCTGCTGTTGTTGGTGTTGGTGTTGCTGTTGTTGTTGCTGCTGCTGCTGCAGTTGCTGCTGATGGAATTGCTTTTGTTGCTTTAGCTCGTGACTTTGATGCAGCGAGTTCTTAAAGTAGTCGGAATTCAAACTCTCCAAATCGCTTTTGTCGTTATGCCACGGATGCAAATGCTCACCGCCTGCATCCAATCGCTTCAGATTGTCGTAGTAATCTTCGGCCTCACGGAGCTGATGGTGATGTTTATGATGAGTTGGGTGATGATTGTGATGCTGGGGATGATGGTGTTGAGCGGGGTGCTGATGTGGATCGCAGATGGCGGCGCTACTTCCGCTGTTAGGTGCGTCTTGCTCAGTGTCGTTCGTTAACTTCTCCCGCGAACTGTGGTGGGGATGATGTTTATTGTTCACACAATTAAATCTGTTGGGAAAAACAATAGAATTGCAGTGATCACGAAACCTTTTTACTCGTTGACTATATCATGGCAGCTAAATTATAGAGAATAGTCGAAGGTTTTTGTAGTACAGATATGATTGTTGAATACTCTTGAGGGGCTTACCTAACCTTTAACTGAAATTATAGGCTAAATATTCCGATTCAGCCACAAATGGACCCGATCCGCCCACTTTTATACAATGCATCTTGTATTTTATTTAATCTAGCGTGTTTACTATCGATTGACAAACTAAAAATTGGTCTTCATCCTATAATTCCCCCTTTATACGGTAACTAAATCTACAAAAGCAACGAAATAAAGAGGAATTTTAGTTACTGTAAAGTTAAGTTAGCAGTTAATTGACTGTAACTTTAGTGACCAGGATTTTCGTGAAAGTATCGAAGTAACTGAGTAACAAAAGTAACTTTGCGCAACTCTGCCATACAGTGACTCACCATCCTTTCATCCGTCTACGTCAAAAGATAGGCTGATCGACATTGAAATTAAAGTTGTATTCGTTTCGGTATGGAAGAATCGACATTAAATAATAAATGAAGTAGTCTTGGGCGAGGGGGGCGAAGCGTTATCGAGGGTAAAATGGACCGACTGTGATGGGTGGCTGAGCACTGAGTTCGTAGAGAAGCGCTCAGTCACACGCGATGCGACTTACGTTCTGTGGGCTTACGATGTTTTATGATTTGAAAATTTAATGTGCTGCATTGTGGAAATGTTGAATAAATTATAATACTTTTCTTTTCGTTATGGCTGTCAGTTCAACAAACTGGGGTGGTGGTGTCCCTGCACACACACTCAGAGAGCGGACCACAACCACTGAGACACTGATGCATGTAAAGAGGCGTGCAGCTCGCATTAAATGCATGTTTGCACCAGCGATGCTTTGCTAATAGAATTGTCAATATTAACGCCGCTTATGTACACAACGCGCCATCTTTTTTTACATGCCAGTATTCATGATATGGTTGTTGTAACGTATTCGGAGATAGTGTTGATGTCACAATTAAGCAATCATGTGCTACTTTGTCAAAACAACTAAATTTGTTGACATTTTCCAACTTATGGTATTTTACGTTGATAAAATAATGATACCTTTTTAACTCGGTTGATTTTATTTCACATCTCGAACTCGCATCTCGATTCGGTGCTAAAAAACAACCAATTTATATGAATTCGTGAACTTTCTTTCATCTCTTTTATCGTTTTCTGACTCCTCAAATACTGTGAGTATCTGTCAAATCTTGTGATTTCTTAAACGGTTTCTAAATCTCATAAATTGACTTGACTTTAAATTGGTTTTTTCAAACAAAACTAAAACACGGGGCTTTTCCCAATTATTTCTGCAGGATATGCTGATAACCTCTACAAGGAGGTTTTTTAAGGATTTATAAAAAATAATTAATCTTGAGTTCTTAATACAGTTGTCTATGTTTGCTGTTTGATTGAAAGCTATTCATTTTCTACACTTTATTCATCTTTGTAAATTGTTTAATTGTTTTTAAACTTTGTTAAACTTACTTCATCCTAACTCAACTTTGGCCCAAAGCATTACTCTTGATGCTACTTACTCAGTTTAAGTTCCTAACTTTTCGCTTCCCACTCAGAAGATGAAAAATCGAAGCACTCGGATGATTGCATTGAAGCGTAGAACGCGTTAAACACAACTGAAAGCCAAAGGCTAGCAAAAGCACGAAGCAACCTGTTTTACCGCCACGAAATACGCAGCGAGATAAGCTTGAGTAAAGTCACGTGATGTTCAGGCATCATTTAAAACACTTCAACTCATCGCAGCTTACAAAATGGGAGGGCGAACGAGTGATCAAGCAACCACCCGTCCTCCACTCGACCCACTTTCACGTGAGCTTAAATCGAAAATTGGCATTTTTATACCCACAGAACCAGAATTAAATCTGAGACTTAAACTTAAAGCTGTGCCACTCACCTCGCTTCGTGTTCTCGGAAGAATCCTCGGTTGACCAAACGGGCGCGGGGTATCAGCTGCGAGCGGCGACGACCGCTGTTGGTCGATGGTATCTGGAGATCGCTAAATGTTTCCTCACGAATCACTGCCAGACTGCGCGATCGCCGCAGACTGCACGAATCGTTGCCGACGTCGAATGGTTGTATTTGCGATTCAAGAAGTTGTCGGTGATGCTGCTGCTGCTGCTGCTGCTGCTGCTGCTGCTGCTGCTCCTGTTGTTGTTGCTGCGGACTGTAGATGCTGTTTGTCGAGCGATAAGATTCGCCAGCTGCTTTTTGTTTGCGTTGAACCAACGATCGAAATCGGGTTCGGAACAAAGGGGAAAAGAGAGGAGGGAAATTTAATTATGCTTACTAATCTCTCTATATTAATAATTTATAAATTTGGCTCAATTGATGGTGAAGTTCTTAATTAACTTCAAAATGGCTGCAAACATGTTTCACGCTTCGTTGAATGCCTTTTTATGTTGTTTGCCTCATTGCTTATAGTGCCAAAGCACGCATCTCGCGGGCTGCCATCTCCTGCGAATCATTCGACCGTTTTCTACTCCCTCCCACCCCCATTCTCGGCAGTCTTACTCACTCACCGCATTCGCGAAACAACGCAACGTCTCTGTGTTGATAGTGCGATGGATGCAGGCCCGCCTTATGTCCACCCTGCCGACTGTCGTAGTGCTCTTCCGGGTCGATGCGACAGTGGTATATGTCGGCTATGTCAAGAGCGTCCTTGCATCGATCGATGTGACTGTAGTCCAGCGAGCGAGACGGGCGTAGGTGGCGCTGTGCTGACCAGTGATTTGGTCCGGAAGCTGCGCCGTGGCAGCTGGTGGCCAAATCGAGGTGCGACACTGATTTATGTCGCCAGCCAGAACCACGCACGGGATAGTTTTGATCTTGCAGCGAACCTTCAGCCAAACGTATGCGATCCACGTAATTGTACGTGAAGTCTTTGGTTTTTCTGCAACAACGACGTTGATTATTTATTGGAAAACTTTAGAAATTCTACAAAATATACGAAAAGTTTCTTGTGTTTCTCAATATTAAAATAATATGAGTGAAAATATATAATATAGTGAAAAAATACTCTAATTGTTGCTCCTCGTGTTTTAAGGAGGAATTATGTTTGTGGTTAAATATAAATTATCATATTTACATCAAAATATCAGTTCTACTACCCGCGATAGTAAACAATTCTCCAAATGTTTCTAATAAAAGAGAATCTAATCAATAAAAGCACTCAATCAATTGAAGCAAACATTCAATACATCTACACAGCTACATCTACATCTACACAGATGTATGTACATACGAGTACATAACATGTGTTTCGTGATTGCGAATCTCTTTTGTGTGGCACTTCATTTTCGAATAGAAAACCGTTTACACGATTTACCATTTCTATACCATTCCTTATATCAGAAGCAGCATCAGAAGCAGCTTCGGGCGTATCGTGTACCTGAAAACTTCATTTATTCATTCGTTGTTTTCAAATATCCAACAAATGTTTTACCGGAAAATAGATAAAAAACTAAATTTTGTGCTCTAATTAATGCAGTTTGGATTATTTTATTTATTGCTTTCACAATATAAATATTTTATTATAAAGTACGAGCATCAAATGTGCATAAATCTACATGGAATGCATACGTGTAAATAGTACACAGACATATTAATAAGCGAAATTAAATATTACTATTTATGCTTCTTTATACAGATATAAATTAATATATAAATAAATATTTGTGCTTCAATTCAATCGAGTGTATATTGTAGCATGTACATTATATACGAGTAAAGATTGAATCATCTACGGTGATTTATTAATTTATATGAATACTATTTATATACCAGACACTAGAATATAATGTCTAAAAATATGTGCTCTAAGAAGAACATTTTGAGGCCTACATGAGATTTTAGATGCCTTCAATTTAATTTAAATTTTTCCCCGTGACTAATTAACATGAACGAAACGAAACATTATCCTTAGTTCATTTCTATAATTTATAATATATTCCTGGCTGGTTTATATACTCAGTGCGATGGAATTCCATTCCGCTCAATTGATTTCGTGGTTTACCGAATTACCGCCGAGTTTCCAGATTTATCGCCAAGAATGGGTTCATTTACACTCTGCATCTGCATCTGCATTCGGTTTGCTTTCGATGCACTTGATTATTTATTCATGACTCATACAATACATCAGTTGAACCGTTTATCGATAGTCGATGGCCTTTGATTCAAAAACATTCCATTACAAATCATTCAACTCCAGCTTAATTGGTATTTCGCAAGCTGAAAAATTCCATGCTTTTCTAAGAATTTTTTTAATATTTGTTCCCTTTATAATGGTTATAATCGTACAATGTTAATAATTACTGAATTTAATTTGCTTATTTAATTTTATTGTCAGTTGGTAAAATAATTTTATAATAATTAAAGAAGCGGTTTTCACTTGTGCAACACAAGCAGGTGTAAAGAAACAACGAAATGGTGCCGAAATGTTGTTGTATTCACAACTAATTTTTTTAAATATCCACAATTCCAAATCTTTCCACAATTCGACGGATAATTTGCTCAAATGGACACACTAACGCTATGAAAATTACTAAGTTATCGAAGTCGGGCGGAAGTCCTTCATTTATGTGTATCGTAACACGATTTCCAAAGTCAATTTGTACGATTCGGTAGCTTGAAGAGTTTTGTGAGTCTTGTACTAATTTGATTAGTTGCCAGATTATTCTGAGAATGTCAGAAGTTGCGATCACATCCTACGAGTATGTGAGAAAAAGGATTTCTATGGAAAAAAGGACACTCTGCCGTTCAGATATAAATCTACAATACAAATTCCAGACTAAACCAGTCGGTGCTTCAAATATTCATAGAATTCGACCGAATTTCAATGGTTCAGTGCTTAAACACTATTGTATTGTTTTGAAATGTTAATTAATTGAAAGCGAAAACGAAAAGCGAATCTGAGACTGAATTAGTAGATGTCGATAGAAGGTGCTGCTGGCTCTTCGTTCCAGTTGTTGATATCACTAATAATTTTGCTGCTAAACTACAAAACAAAATTATGCTAAAAAAAGAAGGAGCTGTAAAGAGGTGAAGAGACTGGAAACCTAATTTTTCACTGGAATACTTTCTGAAATTTGACAGAGTTTTGTGAGAAATAAGCAAACAAATAATAATGGCGTCGGTGTAACGCAATTACGGCGAAATAAGGACAGGAAACATGGCAATGATTATGTACATATATTCAGTGTGGGCGTTAGAATTCCATAGAATTGTAAATTTGCCTGAATTTCATTCATTGCACTTCAATATTTTACGGGTTGTGCTTCGCTATCAGGCAACAGCAAGAGCAACAACATGACCCGATAAAAAGTGCTGTAAATGTTTTCGACACAGACCAGAAAATAAATCCATGTACAGCATCCATCAGATGAGAGTCGCATTTTAATATGATTCATTATGACCCCCAACTGGACCGTGAAGTCGTTCAATATGTCGAATGGTGTTGGTGTTGGAATTGCTTTCGATTGTTGTGTTTCTTTGCTCGTTGTTGTTTTTGTTTATTTGATTTGTTTACATGCGGTTGCATGGCCAAATTACATTGCATGCATATCTGCGGTGGCACGTTGCAGCAAACATGGTCGCGTATTATTTAACTTGTGGACTGACTGCGTTTAAATACAAATTTTGTTCTAATTACCACTGAACCAGAATCGTGTCCTGATATTCTGCGTTTGTGAGGCTTTAAGCTTAGTCCTTTCCTTATATAGTCGGCGATTCGGACATTCTCAAAATAACCTGACAATTAATCAAATTAGCTCTCGGAAATTCTTGAAGTTAGCAAATTTTACAAATTAACTTTGGAAATCGTGTTACGATACACATAAATGATGGACTTCCTCCCGACTTCGAAAACTGTTCAATTCAATAACTTCTTTAATTGAAATTATTTAAAATACACAAGAGAGTAAAAAACACAGGAATCAATTAAATTAAATCCATAAGAATGAAATTAAAGAAAACCAATCAAAAACTGGAAACTCAATAATATTTTTGAAAATTAAATAAAAACTCAAAAATACTGTTTAAAAATGATAGAAGTTTTAAAAACCCAAAAGAAAAAATTACAATGGAATAGAAAAAATATAAATTAAAAATAAATATAAATAAAAACTAGATTAAATAAATGCAAATATAAATGAAAATAAAAATCTCATTATATGAAAATGCAATTATGAACAAATGCAATTTTATATCAACTCATTTTAATTTTATTATTGCCTCATTTATTTTTACTTTTGTTTTGTGTTTATACTTTATACTTTAGAGTTTTTGTTTTTTCTTGCTTTTTTATAATTTTGAGGTTTATTGTTTTTAGTTTTATTAAATCACAACTCGACTCAAGAACTGGCAGTGTATATTTTTTACCCGTAATGAGACAGGATTTTAATAGCTAAAAGCGCATACCGTTATTTTAAAAATTACAACTCTTTAAAAGATAATCCTTCAATTTAAATAATTCTCAGTGACTTTGACCAGTGAAAGTTTCTTTTGTGCGTTTCTTGTCATATTTTAGCATCAAACAACAGAACAGAAAAGCATCAACAATAAGTTTATCGTCGAGAAAAATAATATAAAACGTGGATTCGTTGCGTTTCTTTTTGCGTCTTCTCTTCAGCAGCATTTTTCTTAATTGTCAAGTTGAGAGCAAATAATGCAAAAAAATCCATTGCAAACCAAATAATAATATCATAAATATTAACCGAGTGCTCTTGTTGAGAAGTTGACCCAATTTTGGTTGTTGCATTCAGCTTCGTTTTGTAATTTTATAGCAAAGTAAACTTGGTAACGTTTCTTGGTGAATCATTTCGCTCTCAAAGACAGTTTAATTAATTTCCACCTCATCTTGTTTTCTTCAACATTTATGCTAGCCTACATCTGGAAATTAATTTAACGGTGACTTCATTTCAGTTTCTTTTTATTTCTGTAGTTTTATTAAAATAGGCTTTATTAAAAATGTTGTTTTATTTTAACATAAGAATAGAGAAGAGTAGAGAAGCAAAGCGAAGAGAGAGAGAGAGTAAAGGCAAAATGAGTTCAGATAAATTAAATGAATTCTACAGACGGAGGACGTTATTCCATGTGTTTAGGACGATGTAAGGATGCTCGCTGAGCTGAAAAAATGAGCCCAACCGAAGCAAAGAAGTTCCTTTTCCTTCAGCAGTGCGTTCGGATTCTCTTTCGTGTCAAAATATAGGAAATATTATTTCATTTCATTACTTTCCTGACTGTACTTTAACGGTAATTTAAGGCATTAAGCATTAGAAGGGAAGAAGAAACGGAATATATTTAATAAATGCCAGCTAATAAAGTGCAGTCACCACAACTTCATTCACATAACAAAAAGCCTGCCATTAACTCTAACTTAGCGCCACTTCCATTTCGTCAATTCACGAAATAGTAATTCAAATTGCACAACTTTTACGAGAATGAATGAAAATTACGGTAATTTTCCAATTTTGGTATTTTACTTTGCCAAATAATGTCGACGTAACACCGGCAATCCACTGAATTTTAATTGAGCAGGAAATTAAGCCGTCAACCGTCAATTCGTTAGAAACGCTCGCTATGCGCACGCTTTTTGGCAACTTCAGCAACTGCGGCTCACTTACTGAGTGACGTTTGAAGCATCCAAAGCGGTTTGCATGCTACGACTACACAAGCGAGTAGGCTAACAACACTCGCGAGTAATTTAATAATTTCACCGAAAATGTATTACATGCAGTTGAATTCTTTTTACGATATGTAATCACATGTAATTGCCAACACCATTGCATTTGATCGGTAGATGACGCTATTAAAGATTATGAAACCACGCGCTTTTCGTTTTTCCTGTTTTCCGTACGCTTAAAACACGCGTACACAAACAAGTGTTAGGCACCAACTAAGCTCGACTTATATTGAAGCTGGTGTTGAGCAGAGTCGGTGTTTTCGCGGTCGAGTTTCGATAGACACTGAAGTGTACCGGCGCGGCTGGATGTCGCTTGATGCCACACTCTTTGTTGGTTTGTTCAACCGAGTCGGGCTGAAAGAGTTGTAGTTCCATCATCAGCAGCCGCCGCAGTAGCAACAAGCAACGACAACAACCCACTCCACTGACTCCACTGACAAAGCTGTCATTGTTGTTGTTTGTTGATGACATGAACACACAAGCGGACAAACAGACAGACAGCCAAAGTGTTTGTCTACTGAAGTGGCAGCACAGCGCGATCTGGCGCTGTCTTAACGAGGTTAACAATTGCAAAACAGTCACAGCAACAACCACGAACAATGATGCGCTGTTGTGATGAACATTTCGGAAAATCACTCAACCCGCGACGAAGTTGAACTTACCGCGAATGTACGTAAACACTTTGTTGTTGTTTCTTATCTGGGACGAACTTTGAAATAGGGCTGGTTTCAAGGCTTTTGAAACTTGCCTAAGCGAGCGAAAGATTTGCATAATTGATATAATGCAGATCTGCCGAACGGTGGTTCGGTTGGTTGTTCGGTTGGTTGCTTGGTTGTTCGGTTCGTTGATGTTTTTAATAAATCTCAAAATATTATTTCAAACTGTGGATGTTACTTTGCACTAGGAAGCCATTAAATAAGCATTGCTTTAAAGCACTTACTATTACTTTTACTGCTTCGAAGAAAGTAAAAGCTTCTGCGACCGAATTCGATCGAAATACAACTCCGAAAAGGAAACTGTTATGAATTGAAATTGCAGTTATGTAAATGATATACATACATACAATGATTATTTCCTTGTAATAACAACTACTTTATTAATATTTTATATCCCAATATATTATGAACCAAGTAATCCAAGAGTAATAAGAATTTTGCTATGCGACATGTTTTGGATGGTGAAGTTTCAGAAGAAAATCGTTCGGGGACAACTCTGAACTCTCATATTTATCATATGATACTCGTATATGTTTTTCATATTCGGTATGATGGTATTGATGTATATACGAAAATAAGTCGTGTCACTCTCAGTAAGTTTTCTCGTTTTCACTAAATTTCGTGTCATAACTTCAGAAATTGATGCATTTTTGTATTTTCACAATTCCGACGATACTCGTACGTGAATACAATGTAAACGTGATGCGATTTGAGCTGTGAGCAGGACCAATAATTCGCCACTCGCACTCCGGGCAGCTCACACAGACAGCTCACAGTATTGTTAAGAAAACGATTTATTTATTGGAACGCATTAAATGAAGCACGCCATCGAACACATGGTCATGTTTTGTCCAATTAAGTGAACTATTTTCAAATTATTAGAATCGTTTTCACCTCTTTAACATGAATAAATAACAAATACTGCAATCACACAAAGGAATTTTAAATGTGTTTGAATAACACGGACAAAAGAACTTTATTCGAAGTAAAAGTCGTATGTTTTTAGGTATATTATTCAAATTCCATGCAACTTGTGGTTAGAAAACAAAGCGGGGGGCCCCTCTCTACAAAAAGGGCGATAAATTCTAGTTGCTGGTTCCGGATTGAAAACACGCGAGGTGGCGTGAAAACAAAAGGCGTCAACAGAAGTTGCTTTTTGTCCATCCTTTCCATCCACGTCAGGAAATGAGCAAAATTATCAGAAATTTCCAAGCATATTCAACAAGTACACGATAAATATTACGTTGAAAATGAAACTGTTCGCTCACTGGGAGGGCAGAGTAAAAAGTGAAAGTAAACGCTGCCTCAGTTGAGTCCGCCATCTGAACTCTCACTTAAGTTCTGACTCAGATTAACCGGAGCTTCAGAGACGCAGTGATTTCGCAGAATGTACGATATTTTAATCGAACAAATGATTGGATGTGGCAACTCTCGTTCGTTGTCAGTTTTGACAACGCTGTCAGCTGAACCTTTTGTTTCATCAACGTTATCCATTCAATGATCACGTCATGTTATTTTATTTTGTACAAGTTTGGTTGTTGGTTGTTGCTGTTGTTGTTTACATGCATCACGTATGAATGAACATCAGAACTTCCTGTTCTGTTCTCATGCAATGTGACCAAGCCACGGTTTGTGCTTACAGACGCACTTCCGGTGCTTTTGTGTCTTGTTGTTGTTGTTGTTGTTGCTGTTATTCTGTTTTTTGATGTCACAAGTGCAGTAATAATTCAGATATACACGTCGGAGGTGAGGTTTTCAGTGGGTTTTTTTTTTTTGGGAAATGCCATTTAATGAAAGGTGTTTTTTTGTTGTTTCTTAAAGAATCATTATATTGATCATTCTTTAATTTCTCCACTCTATTTTGCATACATTTAAAGTTCTATTTACTTCGAAACTTCTTAGTTTCTCTGCGCAGTGTTGAGTGATTTTATTTATTTGTCACCATCTGATCCCGGGTGAGTTTCATTGCGTCGGTCTGCAATTAAAAAGCGGCAACAGCTGCTGCTCTCAAATACACAAATACGACGATCATTTAGGACTAAATGTCAGCTTCATAAGCTTCTGCAAATCTACGGCTGCTGCTTGGTGCTCTGTTTCCGTACGTGGCACCTTCGCTACTTTGCATCGTTTTCATCGTTTTATGTACAGTGCAAATGTGCCAACTTTTGACTGCATGTCGCATAAAATAATTACACTAAAAATGAGTTTTAATCGTTTAAGTCAATTAAGCAATCGAGTTTTAGCCCCAAACGGTCCCAACTCAAAGGTTAATTAATAAAAACCACACTCATTTTTGGTGCAATCGCGTCCTACTCTATCATATGTTAGTAAATAAGCGTTCGTAGTTATATTATTTGTAACAATGATGGATCTCTAAATCGAAGGTCTGAGCTAACCAAACATCTCCGTCTCTGCAACATAACTTAACCTCCAAACAAGTTTGACAAATTTATTTATTATACAAACTGTCGCTAGAATCAATATAGGAAAAGCTTCCACTTTCAGAAGAGAAGATTTTTATAACATGTTCGGTAGATGTGCCATCAGCATAACAACTTTAGTTGCAATATCAATAACAATAAAACAAACTATCTACAGAACTATAATATGAAATCTCTACTTTTTGAAACTAAAGTTTTTGGAGTATCAGTTTCCGATTCCTTTCCAAGTTCGACCTTCTCTCTGCAGCGCATCACTTCTGCGGAGCTGCAGTTAGACGTGGAAAAAATAACATTCAGTAACAAATAACATGACAAGTGCGACATACTTAAGAACACGACATCCAGTTGCCAGCTTTGGATGAAAAACTTCGGCTGTTCGTTCTCTACCCTTTTTCCGTTCTTTTTCCGTCCTTTTTCCGATTCCGAAGGCACAAGAAAATTGAATTCGAATGTCTTGAAGACGCATGTCGTCAATTTAAGTTTAAAAACACATTACTTGGGCGACATTAACAAATTACGAACGTCAACGCATGCATTAAACTAGAGTGTTACTATAAGGGTGATAAGTCAAGAGGGAAGCGAGTTGGAAAAGAGCAACGGTGGTCGTTCCCTTCTCTCTGTCCCAGGAAACCTTTCCGAGTTACAAATACAAAATCATACAAGGTGATGTCAGCTGGCACGCGATACAAACACATCCGTAAATCTGAATAAATTCCGTAAATTCTAAAGACTTCTTGGTTATAGTAGTTATACTTTCAAGTTTTCTTTCTCTTCTCTGAAACAACCTGCATTTAATGCACCCACTTAAGCTATTTTCCGTCATTTATTCCACTTTTCATCCACTTTTCACCCGTTTAACACGTTTAAATAACTACTTCTTCTGCATTTGTTCATTCCTTTTTAGCTGCGTTGACCGTAAGCAACGATTTGAGAAAAGCAACATATTTTATATTCCTAACGTCCTTTCCATGAAATCCTTTTTTCTTTCTCTCTCTCTCCATCCCTCATTCTCTCCTTTCACTAGTCTTTCTTTCGCTGTTTATGCTTCAGACATTCCATACACAGAGAAAAACGCATGTTATGCTTTTTTCATAGAGAAATCTTATAGCTTGTAAAGGGTTTTCCAATAAGAAGTGTAATTTTGATATTCAAAGAAAAATGCAATTTTTTGAGATAAATTATCGCATGTTTATTTCGTAATAAAGAGGAAGGTATGCCGTTAATAATGAAAAACAACATCAGCCAAATGGACATCACGACCACGCTTACAGGATCATAGCTATTCAAAATTACACCTCTTATTGGAAAACCCTTTATAAAGAAAATCTGAATGTTCTAAAAGGAACAATTAATCTTTCTTCTATTATATTTTATGTGGTGCTTTTGGCTCTGTGTATATGGTATGTTTTTATGCTGCGTTCTGCTGATGCGGATGCTGAATTTCAAGTGGGAAGAAAACCATTTTGTATAAAAATAAATTGTGTATTTTTCGCATGTTATAACCAGGTCATGCATCTGCACACTCTCACACACACACACTCATTACGATGTCGACGGAGGCACAGCGACCAATTTGTTGCCGCGGAAATCCCCCGTGCCTCCTGTGAACCAGGATGCCAGGATATGCGCCGTTCTCCTCTCAGATGAAGGGACTTTCGTGTGATGTGATGTGTACGGGTGGGTATCTGACAAGTACGACTACTCATACGCATATGTATCAACATCATTGTTACGAACGCATGTTATGATTTTATTTTACGCCGTGCAAAGTAGTTCAGAAGTTAAATTAGACAAAAAAGTTTCCTTCATTAAAATGTGTTTCTGCTTTTTTTTCTACTTTTGGTGCTCATATGAATTTTGGGTTTGTTCATAAATCCGAGCCAGAGACCCGAACCGTTATTATAACCGTTATTATAAGCTGTAGGATAAAATATCCAATATTTTATAACAAATCAACTGATGAATGTTTCTTGCTTTTCTTTTAATCGAAATAAAGTAATGGAATTGAATGTATTTAAAATGCAAAATAATTCTGTGCAATTATTATAGAATTTATGGATTTACAATTGAAATGATTACATTATTAGTGTATAATGAAATATATACGCATTTTTTATATGTATTTACATATGTACTCGTATGTCTGTGATCTGAATTCTTTTTCTGTCTTGCATTTTATTTAAATTATAATGCTATCAACATAAACGAAATACTTTTGATTCCACTTTGTTCTTTGTTTTTGAAATGCACATTATGTCAATATAAAGAATATTGAGGTCTCCAGCTTTGACTTTGACATTTTCAATAGTTTTCTTTCTTCAGCAGCTGTTCCTATCCTCACAACAGCTCAAAGGGCAAACCAAGTTTTAGACAACGACAAGCAAATCGTTTTTCTTTTTCCAGCTCCAAGTGAAATAAAGATCTACAAGCAAACACACGATATCTACAATACAATATCTACGATATCTACAATATATGTATGTAAGACTTTTGGTATGAAAGCACATAAAAAACCACTCCTTTACCCGATAAACAAACATCCCATCACAGGATGGGAAATTAAAGTGAAACCTTTAAGAAGATCTTTCTTTTAAAAACCTTTGGAATTTTTGGTTCATGTTTAATTTTCTTCATTTATTCACTTTTTATTTTGACGTACATTTAGTATATTCCATGGAGCTTGAACCTTGAACCGTTTAAATATAATCCAATCTACTAATCAAGTGTACTAAAATAACATGAAGTATAAAGATTTTAAAAACAATTTAATATTCTAATATTATTCGTTATGTTCGATATATCGGTACCTATGACACAGATAGCTGTAATAGATTGCTATTACTTATAATATGTGGGCATATTCTATGTTTCTATGACGCCTTGTTTCTGAGGTACTCGCCAGAACCTTCCTAAATCACTCTAATTTTACACACATTGGTACAAGCTATCGTTATTAATGAAATCTGTTTAGTTTTATTGTAGTAACCCGGTGATTGACCATTGTTTGATTAGCTATTGATTGATTAACGAGATGAGTACCGAAAAAAGGGAAGTCTCCAGTGCAAAAATTCATCAAGAAGTTTTGCTCTGTGTGTGGTCAGTAATTTACTTTTATTATTAAGTCACAAGGAAAAAAGTACGCAATGCCTACTATAGAGTACTCTAATGTGAATTATTGCTACAGAGTAGTCTACTGTGAAGACATGCCTCCACATCCCCCCTCCTTTCCCGCCTAATAAAAGCTGTAAATCAATCAATTTATTTCATGTTTTTTATCCTTTCGTTTTGATGTTCGCAGACATTGAAAGAAAAATGCTCCTCTCGGAAGAAAAATTGGCTTAGAATGATTCTAATTCGCATAGAATGATTCGAATTCGCTTAGAATGATTCTAATTCGCTTAGAATGATTCTAATTCGCTTAGAATGATTCTAATTCGCTTAGAATGATTATGTTCGATTTAAAATGTAATAAAATTAAAAAAGAACCTCGGAATCACTTGTACAGTATACAGATATTGTATTATTTTGTTCCCTACTTAATGATGGAAATTATTTATTTATTTTATTTATGATAATCTTCCGACTCTTGATTGATACCGCGGAATCAAAACCTTGAGTTAAAATCTTGGATTAAGAAAGACTACCATAAAACAAGCATCATTCTTTACTAAAGTTAAGCTCAGTAAAATGTGCAATTTTTACGTCTGATTTCCAATTTCGGAATGCTTCACGTTTTCCTTATAAATTTCATGTATTTTGTATATGTACATGCTACATACTCTAAATATTCATATGTACATATTTCTACATGAATATTCTAACTCAAGAATTGAAATCGAAGCTGTTTTTTCACGAATTACCTCCACTCTTCCTCTTGCACTCTCTCACAAGACACACACGTCAACACATACATACATATGTAAGGTGTATGTGTGTGTATGTAGACAGTGACGACGAGGGCGACGACATTCATCGTACATCGTGGTTCAAATTAAATTGCAACATTCATATCGCGTTCGTTTTTCCCCCTTCGGTGGCATTCTGTGATCCTTGAATATGTTTAAAAAATTTAAAAAAGGTGCTTAAGCTGTAGAATTTAAAAAGTCATATGTTAAAAAAGAAATAATGGATGAACACAAAATACAGTGAACTCGCGATACGGTGAACATCCCATAAGGTGAAAATCGAATATGGTGAAAATCCAATAAGGTGAAAACCGAATATGGTGAAAATCCAATAAGGTGAAAACCGAATATGGTGAAAATCCAATAAGGTGAAAACCGAATATGGTGAAAATCCAATAAGGTGAACAAATATTTTTTCCAAATGATTTATTTATGTTGAAAATATTTCCTTCTGAAGTAAGAAAACAAAGTGAAAAATCTCTCAATCGTGAACACCCTCGGTGCATAGTTACTCGTAGTTCACCGTTTCAGGAGTGCTCTGTATGCACTCGTACTCGTAGTCCTCTTCATCACTCTCGTGTTCACACACGTCACCTTCCTTTGCGAGAACCAACGGAAGGAACTTGTAACCAGCTAACGACCGATGAGCGCGTCTCGGCCTACAAGCGACAGCTTTACTTTTTACTTTGTCCTTTCGTTGGAGAGTTTGAGTTGTTATTTTGCTTTTCAATAATCCGGCACGGAGTTAAACATCAAATACAAACACACACACACACACACACACAACCTCTTCTCATTTGAAGTGCAAGCAATTTACTCGTATAACATGTAAAACACAGACATCGGAAGAACTTCGGTAATACATTTGCATTTAATGCATAGCCATAACTGTCTGTCGCTATGAAAGGACATACAAATGATCAAACCTGAATACATACATACATGCATACATGAATATATATACATAGCTTCACGCATGTGGATTACACATTCATAGATGCACACGAATACGTGATTAGACCACAAATCCTCTCTCATCCATGCAATCCAGGCCAACATCATAGCAGGACAGTCACCAGATAAGGGACGAGATATAAATAGATTTTGGTTTTGTGGTAGTTCTTGTAATTTCGTAGAATTCTCTCAGACTTTTAAGTGGTACATGATCTACATTCCACATCTAATTTATAAATTATTTTTTATAATCTTTTCTTATATTTTGTCTTTACTTTGTATTAAATTGAAAACTTAAATGTTTTTAAGTTTGAGTAACTTTAACTTTATATGAAGAATATGTACAATAATTTTCGTTACTATATTTTTGAGTTGTTACCTTAAATATTTGTTAATATGCAGTATTATTCAATATAATAGTTAAAATTAAGAATTAATAACTCCTAATTATAAATAATAATTAACCCAGTTAATGCAGCTAAACGGCGAGTATTATTAGTTAAAAATCCTTCTTAAAACAGTAAAATTATAGAGACTGTGTTTCCGTGTTTTATATTTTTAAGCCTTTAAAAAGTGTTGCCACACGAACTATTGCGCAGTTCTGCGAGCAACGATTTATAGAGATTTCTTGTAGTTTGGGATTTTGTCCTCTATTCACCAGAAATAAATGTAGGGTTTTTACATGGTTATCGTGTACTCACATATTTATACATATATTTACGTATATACCCTACAAAACCTCCGCAAACATTTGTAATTAAAATTATAATTTATAATTAAAAGCTTTCTAAACTATTGTAGAATCATTTAAACGGGATCTTTATACTGGGTCTCTCGAAGTGGATAGTAAATCTAAATTATTATTAAATTTCCAGTTTCCTGCCCTTTTGTTTCCTGTCTTTCATATCCTTAGTTCTACATCCTTGCTCTTATATCCTTACTATACTATACTAATCAAATATACTCTTACTCACCGCTTATCCTTGCGGGTTTGTGACGTTCCAAAGTAACCGTTGCCCATCGTCCCGCCATAGCATAAACTGTGACTCTGTCCCGATCCTATTTTGACTTCCAAGTTGTATAGCGTGTAGAGCGTAATAAATTCTAAAACAATCAAATCTCGTTTAGATCAAAGTCTCCATTAGTTCAAGTTAAGATAATATATACTAAGATGAAAACTTGGAATTTCCAGAAATATGGACCATCGAATTCGGAAACGTAATTCCAGGAAAATGCAACCACAAAGTGTACGTCATACTTTTCATAATATTGAGTACAATCCTCAAAATGCGTCGGCTAAAAAATGACTAAAGACTTCAAATTGAAATCTTGGGTTGTTCTTGCAGTCTGCAATCTGAAACATTGTAAAACTTTAAACGTTTATAACTCAGTAACGGAGCATCGTAGACCCATAAAAGTTTGCACACTGAAAAATATTTGAACATTTCCCTGTCGAAGGCAAACAACCGCATTAAAAAAATCTCTAAAACAGCTGTTTGTCGTCTTTTTCTTTATACACAGACGACAAACAGCTGTTTTGGGCAACGACGACGGATAAAAGTGACTCTGCGAATATGGCGACAGCCATAATTGGTTAATATATTCAATGTTTTAATTACTGATCCATAATGATTCCTCTTTACTATTGAAAAAAGGAATTTCCCACATTAATTCTATTACTGGAATTCAGGACTTCCGCATTTTATAGATTTTTGGTATTACAACTGAATTCGATCGCAATTCTTACAATTAAAAATTACAAATGTACTTCCTGGTATTCGAATTGTACATTCTATTGAGTTGTGGTTGAAAAATTAATACCGTTAAAGTCAAGGAGATTTACTAACCTTTTACTGTCGGCTCTGATTTTTTTTAGTGTAGCGTATGTTGTTTTTATGAAACTTAAACCCATGCAGCATCTACTAAGCACTCTGTAGTACCTAACTATACACAAACATAGACACAAGCACATACGCACACACTCACATACACACATACTTTCAAACGTAGCATCATCATATAATTGCGAAAAAGATTATGGAGACGAGCACCTCATTGAAATGGCAAGGAAAGGGCACACGAGAAGTGGTCGGGGCCACTTTAAAACTCACCCAAACGTGAGACTCTTTTATTAGGTGTTGTTCTGCAGCACACTTAAAAAGACTAATGATGCTCTTAGCCTTTAACTTGCGTAGATAGTCGTGAACTTAATTACTTTTCTTGGGAGTACAGTTAAATCAGCAAAATCGGATCCAGGAACATTTTCTGATTAGTTTTACAACTGTTTCATTTTATTAGAATGAATATAATAACAAATGCAAAAAACACGAAGCTTTCTTTGTATATTATAATAAATCTTAATCGGTGTAAACCAGAGTATACACAATCTAATAAAACTATCAGTATACAATAGATTCTTATAGACAATATTGTATTGTCTGTGGGTTATTTCATGTGTGTCCAATATTGGCGTGGTCCGCCCACTTTTGCATTATGTCCACAACGAATTTCGTTAAAGTAGTCGGAGAAAAGTACGAATACGAAGTACGAAGTTTGATAGCTTTAAGTTAAGTATATCCATCAAATAAACGCATCCTACCAAGAATGGACTTGATGCCTACTTTTATACGTCTTCTAAAATTTAGAATCTAAATGATTTTCGTTTATAGCACACGTTGAAGCACACATAGAAGACATTTCGATGAACCTCGTCTTTAATAGTAGAACGGGTAGAAATTTTTTAATATTTTGCTAACACGCCTGCAGAATTATTTGCAACGACAACAACGACAACAATCGCATCGTCATCAGCATCATCGTGACGACGGCTGGCAGCATCGTACAGAAGGCTGCTAACAACAACCGCAGCATTGACAACCATAACTCTTCATCATGGCAACATGGATCATGCTGTGTAACCAGAGTGGACTGGAATGTTTGGGGCATATTGGGCACTTTAGATTATCAGCACAGCTCGAATTCGCTGAATTGCGAATATTTGAAATTTTCGCACAAATTCTTTGCATCACTCCGATGCTGTGGATGATGTTGATGTTGTTGTTGGATGATGTTGTTTGATGAGCAAGAAGGAGTCACAAACACTGAAGTATGTACTGCGATACTAGTTCCCAAAAACTCTCAGTATGTAGATTTGACAACTCTGCCGACAAATAAATCCTTTCTAATCGGGTTTGATCTTTAAAGCTTGATTAAAGCTTGACTAAAAACCATTTCATAATTGTGGCTAGATATTTGAATCGATGCCATGAATATTTTTCCTATAAAACTCTACCATAAAAAGACTAATAAGATTGCATCAGAGATTTTTTCATTATGTTTTTAATTGCGTAAAGAAGATCCTTTAATTGGCTTCAAAACGAACGATTATCTTACCAAGATTGCGAAAGACAACTTGGTAGACATTAAAGTATCGTATCTCGTTCACCATCACTGAAACTACGGTACTCTATTACTTTATCCTTACCTGATTCTCCCTGAGTTTTCCTTGAGTCACTTCCCACTTTTTCTCTCCGTTTGCAGCCGGCTTTTTATTCGTCGACAACCGTTTTCTGTGTGTGTTTTCTCTTTATATTCAACTTCGTTATCGTTATCGTTATTCAGTTTGTATTATTCAGAATCTTCAAAAGAAAGCACAAAATAGTTCTTCAAAACTTCTGTATGAGCAGGCAAATTAGGTGGCAACACTTAATTATGACAACTGTTTCCTTATTTGAAAAGAATTTCATAAACGCGCACCTGTTTTTTTCAAGCTAAACTAAGTTAAGTGAAAAACTCACATCAACACGCGACGTGCGCGAATGGAGTGCGTTTCCGTTTCCGTTTTCATAATGGAAGCTTGTCCTTGCAGAATATTTAACACAAAAGCAACAAACATTATATAATTTTTTTTTATATTTACAGAGAAACTCATCGTTAGAGTGATTTACATATTTAAATGTGTAGATTACTAAAGCTTTGTAGAATTTCTTGCCCTGAAATGAATGAGTTTCAATTATAAAACAAAGGAAACCGACACCAAAACCACCCAAAATAAAAAACCCATCTTTCCAAATACCGCTTCTTTTATACAAAAAGTTAGTGTAAATAAATCGCGGGAGGAACATCTTATATTGTATTAAAAAATGCGGAGAAAATCACAGCAAATAATTCATCGAAATTCTGATTTGTGCAGTTTTCAATAATTTATGTACATATTTGTTTGTCAAGACGGAGAACCAACATTAATCTTTCTTTAGTTATTAACTAGTGTTAATCGAGTGTCAAACTTGTGCCTGGACATATGTACATTGGTACATTATTTGGGTATCTCTTACAACAGCCACAATCCTAATACACTGGAAGAAATTTGAAAAGAGAACTCGACTCTTTTACTGTTTAAATGAGGGAATGCAAGGATTTTCCATTAAATTATTCTATTCCGGAACATTCAAAGACAAAATATATTCTAACATTTGATCTACGAACATCAAATCATCATAATTTACTGTAGAATATTTCTAAATACTTTGAATCCTGATACATACATTCATTCATATACATTTGAGATGTGACTATGGATCATATCACTTTATATATCATTATAAAGCCACCGCAATATACTATATTTTATTTTATATTTATGTATATTTTTGTATTTTTATCCTGATTCGATATCATGTCGTTTTTTATTTAGTGTCGTTTAAAGTTAGGTAAACATGTTCTGTATTATTATATTTGTTCATATATTATTTATGAATCTTTTGTTTATATTCTAATTAATTGCTTTAATTAACTCTTATTTTTATTTACATTTTATCAAACTGTATTTCGTTTTTCTCTTCTTCTCTCTCTGTTCTGTTCTCTTCTCTTCTCTTTTCTCTGTTATGTGTAAGAATCACTTGCTTGGAAATGTTTGCGTGCCCTTTTTCCGAAATTCCCCTTAACATCCTGTGTAAACTTGTCTAAATGAGTTGGTAATGAGTGGTGGAAACTAGTTCTGCGCGGGGTGCGAGGGAGGGGGCGAGAGGTAGGGCGATCTTACACCCGGAACACAACACGAATGATTCGATGGATGTACGTGCAACGGTGCCATTAATTTGTTGACCTTGTTGATTGTTGTTGCAGAGGGGAAGAGTTGGCATCTAAGTAAGTTGCCACGAATTCCGATACACAAGCCGATTCATTTTGCCGAATTAAAAAACGAATCAAAGAAAATATATAATTAATATTTGCGGAAATAATAAAATAAATGCACTTAAGTGACTTAAACTTGATTGTTTTTTATTTGAAATGTTGTTTGCTTCTTTTACAGATTTTCTACATTCAGATAATTTATAGAAATTGAACTGTATTGCTTTTATTCTATAAAAAGTTTTTAAAATTCTATACTTTCGTGAAATATTCGATTGTTTCAATTCAATTTCTTCGAAGTCGAGAGTTTAAATGAAACCTAAACCTGATTTTGTTATTACTAAATTACATTGAATAAATAATCTCGTACACTGACTCAATTTCTCACAACCGTTAAGAGTAGGAAGCTCTGAAGGAAAACGTCTGCAAACGCGAAAATCTAAAAGTTAACTGATTGTTAATGCTTTTGCTAATAAACGGAAAAATGTTGGAAATTCCAAAAATCAAACTGCATGAAAATAATAATCAGCGCCAACAACAGAAACAGAAACAAAAAGAAGCGGCTCACACTACTTACCTAAATACTGAGGTACGAGTCTGAGCCAAGTACATCATTCATCGAGCCGCCTCAGCAGGTACTTCTTGTCTTCCTCATCCTCCTTCCGATGCCTCCCACGGGGCCGCTCTTCATTATCAAGCATGACATGAAGTCGCGATTACGGAGCATTGAAGAAATTTTTCAGCTTTTCAAAAGCAAGTCAAACTGAGCCCGATACATTTTAAGCGATTCTTCGCTGCTTCCATACGATCCAATGAAACCGTGGGCAACAAGTGCATGTTGAGCACGCGCCCGACTGCAACTCAGCTGGACACAGGAGCCCAAGAACACTAGGGGACTAAAAGAAAAATAACGCTCGAAACCTTCAATTAATAAAAACAAACAATAAATAAATTAAACGTGAAGGGAGAAGGGGGGAGGGGGGGGGGGGAGGCATCATGCAAGTTTTCAACTCTGTACTGAAGATTCTTGTTCAACATCGAAATAACTTATTATTTATAGTACACGAGATTTTCTTCAATAACTTTTTATTGAAATCAATATTTTTTCATGGTCTCATGGTCGGTGCAACACATGCCAAATACCACGGGTGCGAATAACGTTCTAGTGAAATCGTCTTCTCCTCGACGGTCGACGATGATTTTTGCTCATTTCTTGTGGTGTTTCTCTGCCATATTTTCCCCAATCATATTGCGAGCTCAATCGCTTCTATGCAGGTACACGGTGTGTTGGAACTCTTCGTCTTGCGCTCCGAAGTTGACCGATTTACTCGATACGCTTCTGGCCACATTAATGCACCGCAGCCTCCGCACGCAACACAACAGCTGCGCGCCATCTATCGTGTAATTAAATTGTTTGCTCTACATGGCCCAGACCCAACACACAGACAGTCAGCACCATGCACCACACATCGTCGCCATCATCAGCGGCATGTTTTCTATTTACCCATACACAATTCATCCATACAAGTTAAAATAATTAAATTATTAATAAAAATCATAATTGACATGAGTGTTTGTTGTGCGATTTTTAAGGTTATTGTTGTTGTTTGACTTTCTTCTGCAGTTTCAACAAAAGTTAACATCACCACGTCTAAAGATTGTTAAGATTTGCAACGATCAGAAACACTCGGAAAAGAAATAATACACTAAAAAGCCATCGTAGGAAAAGTAGTTTTTCACTTGGACTTGCATATTCTTATGTTTAAATCGAAACGGAAACGCTGTTTAATAATGAAAATTAATAGTATTTTCTTGCGTGTTGCATTGAATTATGATAAAATCAGGCGTGTTTTACGAGTGAAAGCTTCTTTGTTCGACTTACAAGTGAGAAGCAAACAAACCTTCTAAAAACTGCAATCATTTTAATGTTAAATGCTCGTATAACAATAGTTTCTTCTTATAATTATAGATAACCTATTATATATCGTATTATGATTAATAGTATCTGTCGAAATGAGTGATTGTTGTCATTCAAATCACGCTCTTCTATTTTTATGGCCAGACTAACGCTCTGTTACCCACATTATGTCGGCAAGAACTTTTACCCAGTTACAGTCACTAATCTTTTATCCATTTTCCCCACTGATTTTCTCCCAAACAAGAAAGTGTTAAAAGTTGCCACATAATAAATATTATAAATTTCACAAATTTATCATTCAAGTGGTACTAAATTAACAATGAAAATATTCCTCGTTGTTTTCTTCTCAGGAGACGTTACAGTGGAATACATTCAGGGCCTGCCACACCTCACGGTCCCCCTGCCCAGTAGAAACGAAAAGTGTCGATTCGCGTTGAAGCCAGTGACGCACAAAGTGGGCGACCTCCTGAGCATGCTGAGGTCGGAGGATCGCGGCATCGATCGTGCTACGGTGCTGAACAACAGCGGAGTGCGAATTGCTTCGACGTGTAACATTGAGAGTTTGATGGACGAACCATTTTGGTATTTCGAGCCTTCATTACATTGTAACCCATCATCATTTCATTTATTCATCCGCCCCAGGTTGCATATAAACGACCAGAAATACAAAGTAGTTCCTCCCACTAGAGAGAAAATCCTAGCCGAGGATATACACAAACTAGGTGACATCCGTGCATTGGTAGCGCAGGTAAACACTTAATCAATGACTTGTCCGAAACTAGAGAGAATATATTGTGGGTTTTCCAAAGCAGCTCTACGAGGCACTCCACGTGGGCGAGTATCATGTTGAGAAGGAAAGAGAGATGGCTGCCAAACTGGAGGATCTGAAGTACCAAGTGATCCCGCTGGAGCAGGTAAGCATTCAATTTTGTTGTTATTGCATTCCTTGTATATAGCATCTGTACGAGTGTGTATGTTAACGACCAAATCTTGACGAACAAATGATTTCCAGTAAAATCTTTCATTAGTACTCAAGTACTCAAGAAATGAATCTATTGTTTTTTACTATTTGCGAGTTTAATGACCCATTTAACTGTGAACAAATCAATGCAAATGCAAATAAAGTATTCGCTTTAAAATGCTGAACACACGCAGAAATGCAGCTCGTCCATTATTAATGAATCCCCGTCTTCACGCTGCTCTGCGCACTGTTTTTACACAACAGTGAATACGTTTGTTTGAAATTAACTTTTTAACCTTTGAAAACACACACTTTTTTGCAGCAAAAGGTTGAATTAAGCGTGCAGGCGACACGAAGGACCAACATAATGACTTGGGTCGGCCTGGGCTTGATGTCGGTGCAGTTTGGCATCTTAGCGCGGCTCACATGGTGGGAATACTCTTGGGACATCATGGAACCGGTCACCTACTTCGTGACCTACGGCACGGCGATGGCGTGTTACGCTTACTTTTGCATAACCAAACAGGTGAGCAGAGAGCACAGAGTTCTCATGGAAACGCATCTCAATTCTTTAATCACCCATTCAGGACTACACTCTGCCGGAAGTTAAAGACCGTCAATACCTCCTCACAATCCACAAACGTGCCAAAAAGAAGAACTTCGACGTCGACCAGTACAACAGTCTGAAGCGCCAAATCGCCGAACTCGAATACGATTTGCGTCGTCTGCGCGATCCGCTGAAGCTGCAGCTACCCTCGCATGTCCAACAATCCCAGGAAAACCCTCCAAAGGCCGCCACAACCGACACAATGCTCACCACCAAAGTTCCACACAATAAAAGCAAAGTAAGCTTTCTGAATCCTTTCCTCAACCTGAAGAACTGAGGACGCTCCAGCTTGATGGCAACCGTTACGCCAAAAATGTTTGCCCCCTTCAACTCTCATCCAGTCTCATGCTATCTGTTTATTGTTTACTTAACTACTTCAATTAAGTGCTCTTCGTAGAAATGCTGTATTTTTTCCTACTCCACAAAACATTTTATGAGTGGACAAACTATTGAACTAAATTTAAGAGTCAGTTGTTCAAAACCTAATTTAGTGATTTTAAATTAATTACAATTTAATTAAGCTCAAAACTATTTGTTAGGTTTAAGAAATGTTCATTGTGTTTTTGACAGTAATGTGATTGTGTTTTCATTTGAAATTTTTTTCAATTATTTTTAAGTTATTTGTTTGTAATGTTTTATATTATTTGTAATAAATTATTCAATTTACATGTATTTGTTATTTTTTTTTTCAATATACATACTCAAGAATCTAGAGTGATTATTTGTAGAATAATTTGCCTTACAGTTCCTTATACATAGTTTCTTATTTCACAAATCATCAAAACAAGAATATAGACTAAGAATAAGCAAAAAAGTAACCAGTCTGAAAAGGAATTCGAATATGTTTTCGAATCAAAACTAGGAACTAATGCAAAAGAAGAAACGATAATTTTATACGACTATTTACATTACTAATAAGTTAGAAGAACTTTTATTTTGATCGTATTTGCTTAACTTAACTTAATTTAAATTTTTTATGGCAAATTTAAGAAATCGAAATGCCCATTTGAGTTCCTTTTTACAGTGACATGACGAATTCGTCGTGCTAACGTCAATCTGACCCGCATAATGTAATCAATACTACCTTCTACTGTCCTTTATATGTACACACAATACAATCAGATGTACGAAAATATATCCTTGTAACAAACGAGATAAGATGTGAAATATTGTTGTGAAATATTCGTATTGTGGATAATTCTTATTTATTTTGTGATCTACTCTATTCTAGTCTAGTGAGTATAGACATGATATTTATTGTACAATAAAGATAACATGCATTGTGTATTTGAAAATGTTTTCTTTAAATTACATAAACTAACGATTATTAATATACGCACATTGATTCGATTATAAAAATATGAGCACTTCATTTGGTTCACGACTATTTTCTATACGCAATCAATCATTAAATCATTGTTTCATTTTCAATTGTTAACTTTAAATGATTATATTATTACTTTTAGGATATTATAAGCTTACTATCTGCGCTATCACTAAATTTAAATTAGCTTACGCTCTCATTATCACACTCGTGTGTTTATTGTTTCAATTGTTTAACAAAAACTCAATTCAAATTATGTTTCATTTTAATAAACACTTACATCTGGCTATCGAATCATAAATCTTAGTTCAAATCACCGAATTTTCTTGTAAATGTTGCTTCAGCTATTTTCAGACTTCCATCCATGATTCTAGACGACATCAGTTCATACAACTAAAAACTGAATCGGATTTAGTATAAATTTTGTACATATTTATAATTGTGTAAATTCATATAAATACTGAAACCAAGGAAACGCTTAATATAGCCAAGTGTGTTTTGTGTAAATAACGATCGCATTATGTTTCATGACAACGTAACAAATAGTAATCCGAACTAGGCTTAGTTACAGGCCCAAAACGCAGTAGATTAGGTAAATTTAAACAATACGCATTTCGTACCCTTTTAGATAAATAAATATGAAATAACTGAAAAACTAGCACTCTTATTTAGCGACTGATTGATTGGTTCAATTAAGACTAAACATGTGTAGTATATAAACATGAACATGTAGTGTATATAAAAGATAAAACCAGGTTGTGTACAACTAACTGAGAGCACTAAACTAAATAATAATATAAACTGTTGTAAATGATTTGACTAGAGAAATAAAACATGTAACTGTAAACAAGAGCATATACAATATACAAGAGGCTATCTGTAATTCTATTCATTATTTGAAATCTGAAATTGTTTCCTCGATATCAAATGTTGAGTTCGTTAACTCACTCACCACGCTTCAGACACACATTCATGCCCACACACACATACACACACTATAAGGTTAACTAACACTGTTGCAACTGCTGTTACTAACAAGATTTAATGCACAATATTTTGTTGACACTTTAAAAAGCTTTAAGTATACTAAGCTAAGGAAAAATGTCTTACTAATGAAACTTATTGATATTTAACTACATTTTTAACTAAGAAAAGCATGAGAAACAAAACACTAAGAATTGGATTACTAACAAATTCATTTTATATATAAGACACTCAATATACAAACTTATAACTTGACTGGCCCTAAAACAACAACTTCACACGCTGCTTCTATCGACAGTAATACATGCAGTATGACTCTCATTAATATAACAATGTTCCACATGACAGTTTATGCCAGTCCCCAAAGATGGAGCCAATTTGATTTCATTAGCTATTCGTTCCACCTCTTATCCACAGACTTCTTCTTCCTTAAAGTCCAAACAAGTAGATTTGTAGTAATACCTATTAATGCCAAAGACTATAATCGACACTGTTTAATAGATACTCCTAAACGCTTACTTAGCTTATAAAAAACCTATTGTATTTAAAATCCCTCTCACGGTCACCTTCTGAAGACCTGCATACCTACTTTTTTATACAACTATAATAATAATTGAAAACGCCAGAAACACGCAAATGACGAATATGATACATTTTCAATATTTGAATATCTAAAACCCTTGTAATTATAATCGATTTTACGAATTTAATGGAAGCCTTCTTTGAATGCAGTGTTTCGTAAGCAAGTTTTTCCAACTACATACATAGTAATAAAGTGCTTTATTAATTCCTAGATATTTTATTTAACAAATTTATTACAAAACTAATTTAATCACACGAAATTTGTATAAAACGAACAAACATTTTTACTAAAAAACATACTCGTACATTATTCCGTACATTATCTTCCTTGAACTCAAATTTTCAACATTAAATTTAAGCCATACAAAAACTAAATTTTTTAATAAGGTGAAAAAAAATCAAGCGTATTAAATGAAAATAGTATCGAAATAGAAACGAAATGAAACTGTTTCGATTCGAAAAACACTTGAATGTTTTGTGTTGTACCAATCAGCAAATAAAACAGTAAAGAAAGATATTAAATATAATAAATCCTGTTTTTTATATAAAAAAATAAAATCATGTTAAGAATATTAAGAATGTTAAGAATATTATTTGAGCCCATTATTAAGAAAGTGGAAAGCGGCAATATCTTGCTTGAATTCCGTGGGTGATTCTCAAGAAGAGGAATCAAACAAAACTAAATACACGAATAAAGTAGTCCGAAAAACATCAACTTTATTTCCAACCAATCATCGATCGCAAATATAATTCCAAATGCTAAAATCTAAATGCTAAACTTTTACTTAAAATAACTCCAGCCCTAATATTTAGGCACACTTAATTTCCAGCCTAAAACAGTGGCTCGAGTCAGTCGCATTCCACCGCACCAGCTCGGCAATCGGTCGACTGGGCTTCAGAAATAAGGTCAGCTGCTCGTTCAGGTGCAGTGGTGAAAATTTGCTGACAATTTTAGCCTTCGTCGACAGGCGATATTTGCCGGTCAAGCTTTCGTTGCTGAAACTGCGCCCGCGCTGGTTGTAACCTACGTTGGACTCGATCACTGCGTTCGCCACATCGTCTATGAGTCGATAGCTAGGCTGGCGGTACGGCGTGTAGCCCAACTTTCTGCAAATCATGCGTATTTCTGCGATGCTAGGAGGAGAGCTTCGAGGAAAGCATTTTGTGTGCCAGACACCGTAGGATTGTTCGATCACTTGGCCGTAATTGGGAGGATGCAGGTAATCCCTGAGGAAATACAAGCAATATGTTTGTAGCGTGCAGGTGTTTGGTAAACATTTTATACTAACTGATGTGGTGTCTGTTTCCAATCGTAAGGTGTACTATGTATTTTTTCTGCGGGATGCTCAATGCCATAACAGAACGCTTCGTCTTCGCCATTAGGGCAGTCGACTTCCTTGTCGCAGACGAATTCGTAGGGGATACATTCGTCCGAATCGCTATTATCGAGTAAAAGAAAAGAGTTCTTACTGCAGTTTTTAATTATAGACTCAAAGTTATACCGCCCACAAGCGAAACGTGTCTCGCTACAGTTGCACAGTACAGGACTCTCGTCACTTTTATCCCAGCAGTTACGAATACCGTCACAAATCTTGTCGGGGTCTGCCGCTCTTAAGGAATAAGAATACAACTCAAATGATATAAAAATCGCAACTTAAATGAAAATAACATACTGTAAGTACGTGAAACAGGAACAAACAGTAGGTTCGTCTGTGAGATCCTCGCAATCCGGCACGTGATCACAAAACTTAGTCTTCGGAATGCATTTATTCGAGCTACGGCATTTCATCTCGGACATGTTGCAAGCTGTTATTCCATTGTAACAATAATAAGAACAGTATTAATATGAGAGTAGTTGGTATACAGTACAACATATTGTATTAACTTTAATGCGGAGCAAGAGAACTTTAAATAGGTTGCTTCCTCCGACGATATACTAGATAGTTACCTTCCTTCCTTTCTCTACACATGGATATGTTTTCATCAGAGCCATCGTGACAATCGTGTCGATGATCGCAGATCTGTTCGGCCTTCAGACAGGCACCCATCGGGCAGCGGAATGTACTGCATGTAGGAACTTCGTGTGCAAAGCTACACTTTGGCTTATCTGGGAGCAAATATACATGAAACTACATGAGATTTAAGAAAACACCTTTCAGTTACCTATGAGATTTTCGATAACCTCGTAAGCATGCGGCAAGGTTCTAATGCCGAAAGGTTTCTTAAAGCTGCTACAGTCGGTGTTATTATAGCTGAACATTGCTTTCGGGTACCAGCCGGTATCATTGCCACGGCACACTATGATCCCCTGATCCATAGGATCCATCAGGTCGAAGTTGGCTCTTGGATTACCAAAGCGCTTGCAGTCTACCGACTGCGACAACATTGGATTCTCGTCCTCTCCGTTCTGCCAGATCACAACTACCTCTTTCGAAGTCGATTCAGTCCTCTGTACCTGCTGCAGTTTTGTCTCCACAAGCTGATAGCAAGAGAGGTCTGTGCTGTTAGCGCACACGCTCGCATTGACGTGTTCAGTGATGGCCAACGCTTTGGCGCGTCCAGTGATAACGTCGTGAGCGATAGCGAGGCACTCGTGTGTGACAGTTTTTTGGACCAAGGATCTTTTTGGAAATTGGATACAAATGATGGAAGAATTTAAGGAAGGAAAAGAAAGAACGAAACTTCGAAGGAACTACTTACTCGTCGGGAAGGAAGGTAGGCAGTATATAATGCGTGAAACTCACTGCTTGCTCCAGGTGGTAGAGCAGCACGTTACTATTTGCCACGACATCATAGCAGTCTATACGACGGATCTGTTCGTTGGGACTTTTGTGCAGTTTGTTTTTGGACTTGCCACCGCCGAACAGTGCCACAACGTAATCATCTCCAAACCTGATCAACAAAGAAGGAGGAGGAGGGAAATGTTAACTTTGTAATACAACTTTGTAATACAATATTATTTATATTTCAAATTTAATAAATCCTTAAAATAACCGTCTTTAATATTCGAACGATCCTTCCCACCTTATGCCAAATTTACACGACTCATGCACCATAATCCAGTGTTTATCGACGAGCACACCGATGCACCACAGTCGTCCGTTCAGATACACGTCGACCAACCAAGGCCAGTGTACTTCCTCCAAGGCTTCGTGTATCTTGTTGTGTACCAGGACAGCAAGCTTTTGCCGCCCCTCAAAGATTTTCTTCAGCTTCTCAAGTGTCTCCTCCTTCTGTAGCCAAGCAGTGCTGGGCTTGGCAAAAACATTGGGTCTTCCATTGGGTGCCAACATTGGCTCCAGCCCGTGTAGCTCCGCGGACTGTGGCGGAGTGATCTCCTGACCAGCACTAATGGTCTTCAGCGGGCGCGTTTTCTCCGATTTCCCCTGACATTCCAAGAAGAGGCCAATACATTCTTTTGGAGCTTCTTTTATGTTCTCTTTGCGTGTGCGAGACACCATATTCGTCTTTGGCCCAAAGTAAGCGCTGCGCACGTCTAAAGCTGAAATACGTTCAGTGAAGTAAACTTTTTCAGGGATAGTAGGCTCGATGGGCACCACTTCGTTGTCGCCCGAAAATGTGGTCACGTTAAAGGATTTATATCCTTTAAAACCAAGCCGAGAACACATCTCGGTGGCAGTTTGAGCGGCGTTCCGTTGAAAGTTCGTCTCGTGCATGCATAGAATGCGCCAGATGCCAAGCTTGTTGCGTGTAAGGATACCAATGTTACTCAAGGATGTCTGCTTGTTCGAATTCAATATGACGTTTTTGCCATTGGTCAAAGCAACTGCAGAGAA
Source organism: Myopa testacea (assembly GCA_949629155.1). NCBI lineage: Eukaryota > Metazoa > Arthropoda > Insecta > Diptera > Conopidae > Myopa > Myopa testacea. Next base: position 13,970,555 of record OX451348.1, on the reverse strand, counting down.
AGTAAGCAAAGAATAGAGGAAACTGTTAAATTTGCTCAAGACTTCACGAAGCAACACGAGTGACACATACAACAATCCATTTCGTCTTCCTTGAATTTGCAATCGACTGCGTTGTCACAACGTCTTCGCAGCGGCAGGCAGGTTTTCGAAAGAGGACAATAAAATTCCGAGACAGTACAGTTGTCTAAGCAGAAGAGAAAGAAGATTAATGCGCAGAAATTCGTCTTACGATCAGCCAGTGAGACTTACCACAGCCAACCTCATCTGTTAAATCCTCACAATCAGGCTTTCCGTCACATATTAATATACTCAACGAATCCTAAAGGCACTTATATCTATATAGTATAACAAACACAAACACATATTTCAATAGGAGTTACAGACCTTCAAGTAGTCACGGCAAATGCAGTCTTCCTCATCGGATCCATCTTCACAATCCATCAGGCGGTCGCAGCGATGCTTCAGCTCAATGATCTGTGGAATTCTTAGCAAAAGGCGAAGAGGAACGTGTGAATTTCTTCATGAGCAATCAAAGTATTCGGAATGCTTACTTTTTACAGACAAACTTATGTGGTATTTTCTTGGAGAGGCTGTGGGATGTGGCTGGTGTCTGAGTTTTCATAGGAGGCGATTCGTGTTTCTTCGTTGTTGTAAATGCTGATTCTGTGGTGATGACATCACTTTCAGTTGTTGCTGTGAAACGCTTTTCTATTTCCTTGTCACTTCCTGCAGGTGTCGTCAGCATCGTTCGAGGTGGCTGTGTGGTTGATATCGGGATGTCAGTTTTCGGAAATGCCGTGAATGGAGTCGGGAGATCCATAACCTCTGTGGTTTGGAGGGACATTGATGTAGTTTCTGGCATCAGAGTTGATGAATCCGTTGTCAATTTCAAAGGCATTTTCGTAGTTAAGTCTTGATAGTCAGTTGCTTGCTCCGTAAAAATTTCCATTTTCGTTGAAGGTTCGACCAAACTCGGTGTAGTCGTAGTTGAAGTCGTCTGGGCTGTGGACGTGACTTCCCCAACATCCACAACACCATCTGTCTCTTCAGAGGTCGCTTCTCTTCCCTTACTATAGTTTGGATTTCTAACATCTTTTGTGCAGTCACTATTCTTAGTTGCACTCGCCACATCGGGAATAAAACTGTAAATGCAGCCGACTTCATCTTCGCCGCCCAGGCAATCCACGATACGATCGCAGCGTTTCCGTTGCGGAATGCAACGCTGTCCACCCCAAACACAAAAATGTCCGGGACACATAGTGAGCGGTTGTTTCAGTGGTAAGAATCCGGAACGCACCGCCATTTCAATCCAGTCTAGAAAGAGAGCTACACGCGTGTAGACACCAAGCTCCCCGACACGCGCACATCCGTTTCCATGACTTACCACTCCGGCCAGATACCATTCGTTACTGTTTGCAACGCTGCGACAAAACAGTGGGCCACCGGAATCACCCTGACAGGCGTCGCGCCCTCCGCCACTGTCGCCCGCGCAAATATTCTCGGCTTCTTGATCTTCTATCTCCTTGCAGCGCTTTCTAATCGGCACAATCACCTCTCGAAGATAATCACCTGGTTGGGAGAGAACTGAAGTGAGCACAAATTGCAATTTCTGTACAGTTACAGAAGACTTACTTCCTGGGCCCTTCTCCCGAATCGCTCCCCAACCCACGGTATAGCAGAGTGTATTCTCTTCAGGTCCCCATACCCAGTCTGCAGCTAGAGTTGTGCGTCCCACATCCGGCATGCAAATAGGCTTCACCCAACGGTTTAGCTTGAGCGGATCGGCCAAACGCAGCAGGGACAAATCATTCCGCATGCTGCGGCGTTCGTAGGCGTGATGTACGATTATGTGTGATACCGGTCGGAACTGCGTGGAAGCTGCATAACTGGATCTGCGCAACACACCGGCTCGCACTTCGTAGTAGTATTTTTGGTAGTTAATCACGCAATGAGCTGCACTTATAATCTGCAATCGGGGATCAGTGATGATGAGCAAGTCATCAAATATGTGGAATTTATTTTACTCAAAGATTTAAAACTAACCCATCTCTCGGAATAAATTGTGCCACCACAGTGGAAATTCCCATTCCTGTAAACGGCCACCACGAAAGGCCACTGCTCGGGTCTACTCTGTCTGCCTCCGACGATACGGACGTCTTCTTTACCAGCGCCACGTTCTCGCGCGGCTACGAGCAGTTTTGTGTATCGTTTTGATCTGTGTCTCGGCTGTTGCTTGGCTCTCTTCCGCGGAACACCGCACTTTGCCGGGGCGCACACGACGTATGACACATGATCGATTAGTTGACTTTGACCTTCGCGCTTCTGACATGATTGGGGGAAGTGAACACTTCCCAACAGAGAGGGTTCTATGAAAGGTCCGGGCAAGGAAAGAGTGCGATAGTCCACAGAAGGCATTCCAGCGAAGCCGCCTTCACTCTCACAAGCTTCCTTTGCCCAGTTCTCCGCATTGTTGCAAACGGGATACCATTCGCCGCGATGGTTACGATACAGAAATCCTTCCGAGGCCGATACAGAGTGCGACTGAACATTAAAATGACGTATAAAAGTGACTTGTGTCAGTTACTATGCACGAATGTCAGCAATCTTACCATATGATGCGTCACGTCGCTGACAATAACGCTGCAGTCCATTTCATCACGCCCATTGAGACAATTAATGAAGCCATCGCACTTCTCCATGGAACTGTAGCACATGGAAACCAGTGAATGGTTGAATTGCTCGTACTCCTCCTCGTTCTCGTAACACGAAAAACTAAGCTCCTGGCAGCCAAAGCAGCCTATTTCGTCCTCGCCCATGGGGCAATCGGTGTAACCATCACAAATGCGATCATCTGGGAGGCGGTTCCGACAAGTGCAGGCAGCCTCGTCACTGCCATCTGTGCAATCCACTCGCCCATCGCACCAGGCCTCTGACCGGACACATTCGTTGCCACCATAGCAAGCAGTCTGATCGGGCAGCGCACAAGGAAGTTGATTCTCTTGGCCCAAAAACTTCGGTATGCCATCGTAGGAAGCATACACAATGTTGGCGGAAGAAGTCTGGTTGAAATTTCGCATTTTGAAGTTGGCGTTGGAGAAGCTGATTCCGTTGAGTCCGTTAGCCGGTCCGCTGTTTGCGTTGCCCTGCTGCGTCGGATTATTGTTGTTGTTCTTATTTTGCATATAGGTACAGTAGAACTGCTGTGGTTGCTGTTGCCGTTGCTGCTGCTGTTGCTGTTGCTGCTGCTGCTGCTGCTGCTTCTGTGGTGAAGCGTTCTTGGAGAATATGTTAGGAATGTTCACTTGAGATCTAATGTGAAGCAAGAGCATACAAATGTCATTATAAGTACTGATAGGAGCATTTTAATTCCTTAAATTACTCAATTTAAATGCTATACTATTGTATATCGAAATTTTTGTAGGGTATTTGCATTTATTTTGCGTTCTGCTGTGTCATCCGGTTTTTGCCCGATTACACACATAATCGTTCATTAAACGTGCATGAAATATATATAGTATAACAATATATAAATGTATAACAATATATTGGTTTAGTTGAGTATACTGAAATCCACAAGCTTACCCGACGCCACCCATAGTGCCCGTGAGTCCTACGAAATTTCCTGTTGTACCAATCGATTGAGGCACAAAGAAAATACCGCCGCTGCCAGACATCAGACCAGCGCTGGAACCACCAAAATTACCAGGCATACCGAAAAATGTTGGAGTCCATGTGGGCGCTTGATTCGGCACGCGAAAATTGGTGGGCGTGGCATAGAAACACACTGGTATGGTTGGCATAGCGAAGTTTGGGTTAAACATAAACTGCGCTGAGGCCTTCATTGTCTCCCCAGTGACGGGAAACACACCTGGAGCTCGGCTTGTAAACTGCGCATTCGGAGATTGTGTACAATTCCCAGAATCAAATTTCGGAAAGAGTATAGACTGGCCACCGCCGCCGGTCATTTGACGCATGTTTTTGGATATTTGTTCACACAGTGACAAGGTGCTGGCCGGGACTGAAAGAGATAATAAGCAAGAGTATTCCATCAAGGTGTATATTAGCATCTAGTCGGAATAATAGTAGGCGTAGTATTAATATCTAGCGTAATATATTATATTAGTATCTAGGCGCAAATTAACCAACTCCAATTCACACACTTACTGTCGAATCCCTGCCGATTCGGGATCGGATCCTGGGTTGGCGTATCTAAATCGGCGAACGTGTTAATGAGCTCGTCCTGTCCAGATAAACCTGCTGCCTGCTTGAACTTCTTCTCCCATTCCTTGGGATCGTACGGATCGTCACCATCAAGGTGTGTTGGATCAGTAACCATTGCTCTATTTTGGGCATATAAAGAGGGCATCACACCCTCGCGACTAGACTCCGAGTGTAATTTTCCATATTTAGCGGTTGTGCTTATTGCGACCGGAGTACTCTTGGAGACAGAGCAGTTTCTTGAGCTGTTTTGTTGGTTTCTGACTGTCGATTGATCAAAGTCTGTCTTCATTGAATGACTTCTGGCGTTTGATGGTGTATACTTTGTTGCATTAGCTGCAGCACTGTTTACATCGGTGTCAATGATCCAACTGTATTTAATGGGCTTCAGTGTAGGTGATCCGGGAACAGTGGTTGTTGTAGCTACTTTCTGGGTTGTCGGATTGCAGGCCACTTTCGTAGTCTTTGCATCGTCGTCTTCGTCAGATGTGACTTCCTCATCGTCCAGTATCCAGTCGAACTTAAGTTTTCGCAGTTTTTCCTCCTCACTTTCGATGTCGCCAGTGCTGGATTCTAAATCTTTTATTACATCCCTGTGAGCAACCTCAGTGGTATGTGAAAAACTCGTACCATTCTGCCTAGCTTTGGTAGTCATTTCAGTTACCGACTCTGTAGTGTTTAACATAGAAATGTCTGTCATTCCGGTTACGCTACGAGACATCGCAGACTCAGTAGAGGACAAGAAGCATGGCTTTGGAGATGTTGTAGTTGTTGTGCTCATTGTTGTCGTTGTGGTTGGCGTAGTTAACGTCGTTGTGGTTGTGGGAGTAGTTGATGGTGGCATTGTTGTTGTTGTGGTAGTAGGTGTTTGTGTTCTTATGTCTATTGGTTTAGTTGTTGTATTATCTAAACATGATGACATATTTTTCACCACCTCGACTGTTGTCTCTTCGATCGCATTCTCTGTGGTTTCCATCTGTCCGTTCCTACTTTTATGCCATTCTGTAGACTCTTGCGAATCACTCTGCTGCTGAAGCAGCCTCTCACTGTCCTTGAAAATTGCTTTCATTTTTTCCATCTTGTCGCTGATTTCCTTCGCTATGTTGTACATCTTCACGAAGGCCAGCATGCATTCCCTGCCATTGGAGGCCTCTTCCTTGCAGCGAACGTACTCCTTCTCTAGTTTGGAGAGCGCAATTTGGCCACGTTTGCTCCTCACCCTGGCGTAAAGTTGTCCAAAATCAGGCCCATTGCCTGTCATCTGGGCAGCATCAAGTAAGTCAATGGGAAGACTTCGTGGAAGTCGACGTCGAAAGTACATCGTCTGAACCGGTTTTATTTTAACCGACTCCTGATAACTGTTATCATTATTTCTTTCGATTACTGGATCCAAAGCTTGAATATGCTTGAAATGGAACTTTTTGTATGAGCCGCTGTAAATGTTACCTTTGAGAGCATCTTCTGAAGGATTTCTATTATTAGTAGGAGCACCATCATGCTGTTCGGTGAGCGCTATTACTTGCCGTAGCTTGTCTAAGAAGCAATATTAACTTGTTTCAAAATAATGTAAAAAAAATAACAATCGCTTATTCAAAAATAAGCTTCAATTCATGAAGGTACCTAATCTCTCCAAAACGATGGCATGGTAAATTATGGACACCATTATTACACCGAATACCAACATAGAGATGGCTACGATTCTGGTAACCACCTCAGATCTGCCACATTTTCTTGGTTTGAGTCTGAAAAAATGACCGCACTCTGCAACAAAAAAAAAAATAAGCACAAAGCTATTTAATCGATTTGATAATGAGTTATTTTCTTACAATTTTCAAAAAATAAATCTTATATTTAATTTATTAATTTCGTTTACTATAATTTTATAACAGTTTTCATTTCATTTCAAGAAGTTGCTTATGTGAGTTGAGATAATAGAATTGAACACCATTGAATGGACTCTATTCAAATCTATTATAAAGATAAGTTTATAAAGATAAATGACTTTTGTCGTATTCACCATCCAAACTGCTTTCAAAGGACATCATATTTTCCACTCTATAATTAAATTCTATGCTATTTCTCTATTGATTTATACATTGAATTTACTTAGTTTTAATTAAACATACACTTATCCATAACATAAACGTGTCCATAATATTCTCTAGATATGTTAGTTGTTAGTTATTCAAAAATTGCTATTCAGATATTTTTCAAAAGCATTATAACACAGCATTATAGCACCATATACAGTTTATAGGATTAACACAAAAACAATTGTTACATTTTCTAATTTAATTTACCTTCAGTGTTAGAATTTATTTTCGAAAGCATTTCTGAGAGCCAATTAATTAATTTTTTGTTTAATTATTGTAAACTTTTTCAGTTTTCACATCCGTTTAAATGAAATTTAATTAGCTTTTTACATTAACTAGAAAAGTATTTTTCTTATAATTTCAGAACCAAATTACACTTTATCTGCACTATTAATGTAATCCACTAGAGGCAAGCGATTCACTAGTGTTCAATCAGCCAAATGTATTATATTGATTGGCAAATATAAGTATTAATCCAATTCTGCGGAAACTCGTTGAACGCTGGGACGATCACGTCCGGTCGCTTAGTACCCCGAAACTGAGGAAACCAACTATTGGAGTGTCGGTTTTTGAAGTATTTTGAAGGTGGAACGTCACAGCCAGCAGTATTCACCGTCAACCCAAATTCGAAGAATTTTTTGCTGTGCTTTGTTCTTTTCCTTAAGAAGCAATTTCGAATAATAGCCAATTTGTTTTTCTATTTCTGCTGCAATCAACAGCTTTTACAGAACGGGCTTAATAGAACTTAAAAACCGTCAGTGAACATTTTTTTATAAATTTTGATGTAATAAAAATACGTAAGCATTTTTGAGCAAGTTTAAACACCTTTTAATGGGCAAGTTGAAGGCAAACGCCAACATGTTTCGGTTAAACAATGATAATAATGTTTGTAATCAATACGATGAACATCATCAATACAAATACTGACCCACTTTAGCTTCAAACAAATTTCGAACTCTTACTCGTAACATGAAGCATTTAACAACTAACAAATGAGATTTCAAGTCTGCGCAACAGCAATCATGTTGAGCTGAAATGATTTGGGTTTTCTGTGTAAATTATAAAAATGTGTTTAAATCTAACACTTTCATACATATATAAATATAATCAACGTCGAATGCAAAATTTAGAAAACTTTGCATTCACAAACATTATAAAACACATCCGCCATGAAACATTATATGTAAAACGTTCGAATTCGTTTGGGATTCGATAGCCTTTTAAAGATATAGAAAACGATTCAATATAAAAAAATAATATACTTTTATTATTCTTTCCTTTCTTCACGTTAACTCAAGACAAGAACAAATTAAGAATACTTCATATACGTTAAATTTTATAAGTTCAACGTTTTAATTCAATTATAATATTGTAAATCATATATGAATACAAGCAACGTAGAACTAAAAGTTTAGAAAACTGCATTTACAAAGATTGTAAAACACATCCGCAATGAAACATTACTTATTCAACGCAATTCTTGTTCGTTCGAATTCGTTTGGGATTCGATATCCTTTCAAAGATATAGGAAACGAATCAAAATAAAAAAATACTTTTATAGTTCTTTTCTTGTTGCTCTTCACGATAATTCAAGAAGACAAAAATAAATTAGGAATACTTCAAATACGTTAAATTTTACAAGTTCGCAACTTTATAAGTTCAACGTCTTGAATCAATTATAATATATTATAATTTAATCAATTATAATAGACCTCTTAAACTTCTATATAGCTAGAACTTCCGAAGCGCACTTAAATGGATATCGAATCCCTACTATGTTTTCGTTTTACGACCAATTCCTTGACGAGATCGCAAAATAGGATAGGATTAATGTTTGCGCTCACTTTAAAGAGCACAAACCAATCCCCGAAAGAGGTACCCTCAAGAGCGTGGCGCACATGTGACTTCGGCATAGAACGCAGCTGCGTACGTATTAATTGGAGACGGAAATTTGAGCTGCAAATCAGCAAAGCACGATAGGCAAGATTCACACAAGAGACGATCGCCATCACTAGAAACCAGCACCATAGAAAAGCGAATATCTTCTCGTTAAGTATATTTAGAGGCAGCAGGCACAGCTTGTCGTAATGCTGCATACTTCCTGACGGCCCGCTGTAAAACAGCTCACATTTAGCAATCTTTGGGAAGACCCGAGATGTCATTTTATTCCATGATTCCCAATCGTATTCCGGTATGGTAGCAAGAGCACGCACGTATTTGCTCCAAAAACCATTTAAAAAGGTATCCAATATTAGAATATTAATTATCTGCATAAAAACGTATGTGGAATTTATATAAAAATGCTCCCTAAGAAAGCTCCAAGGCTTACACTAATAAGGAAATTTAGCAGCTCGCAGAATAGGTACTTAGCGGCGTAACAAAAATGAATATCCTTGTAGTCGGTCGAGAAATACTTTACTAGCATTTTACAACGCGTCAAATAGACTTCCTCCGGCACTAAGGCATCACCTGAAGTTGTTATAAGTCGATTTTTAAAAGTTAATGTTCTTTTATTATGTCCTTTCTTACCGACTTCCGAACACAATTGCTTTAGGCGCTCACCTTCCCACAGTTTCCATAAAAACGATGGAAAATAAAATACCACAGCCTGCAATAACAACAGCATGATCACCCACTGATAATAACGCAAATAGACGCGCTGTGTTCCGACATGCTCCTCGCCCACGCCCACGGCTATGGCATACTCTGTAATCACAATCGGCTTATGTTTCAAAGTTATGTTCCTCATTGTCGTCCGTGGAAGAGGTTGTTCCACCCATTCCAGGATAAAGGTTCCCATTGTCCAACAGTAAGAGTTGATATAGTCCTTGTTGTCGGTGTTTGTGTTGTCGTTCTTGCATTGAATAGGATCGCCAAAGTACTGCTTCGCCGAAAGCAGGAAAGAGCACGTGAGTAGGATGACGACTGTGCATTTGGAATGCAACGTAAAGATGGCATCGTAGATCCGCACCGACTTGAATTGCAAGTACTTGGAAAGCGGTTTTACCGCCGCATACATGGTCACAGTTTGCGGAAAGAAGGTTTCCAAAACTCCAATACCAAATATATTACAAATTTTGCGGCAATTTACGGTTCACAATTTAGGCTTTTCTCGATTTGGCACATGTGACAAATTCGCGGAACTCGACAAATTTCACAATAAAAAAAATGGCATCATAACGGTTCTCATTTGAGTTAGCGCCTATTGATGATCTTTTACAACTTAAAGATAAATAATAAGGGTATTCATATAAGCTTAAAGGCCTGATTAGTCGTACTTAGCACTTAGCACTTATAAGATTCGAAGAACTTAGTTGTTTACCGGTTGCAGGGGGTACCGGCACTTCTAGTGTAGCCACTAGTTGACCTAATGTTCGAAATTGGGTATTTTTTTGGTTTTATGGGATTTTACTTGATTAGAAATAGATTGCAATTGCGTTCGATTTGCAAACAGCAACAAAATTTTAGTATTTATATTTACATTATTTATATTATTATGGCATTTTGTTATAATAGAGATGATTTCGTATAAATTAAATGTTTAAAGAATATTATATTGAAATCCCATTAAACTATAAATTCGGCAAGCAAAGACGACATCTTCGAAAATAGCGTCAAGTTCGATCTGGACACACGTTTTGGCTGTCACAGAGTTCGAACTTAGTAAAATATCAAAATCGATTTGATATTCCCCTTGTAAGTAAGTACGATTGATCGGATACACACCTTTCCATAAGCTAGAAGTGGATTTTGACAGCACGTCAAGTTCTTCGAAGTGCTTATAAGTACGACTAATCAGGCCTTAAATATAGCAGGGCGTAAGTGAAAGTCATGATTTGTATGGCAAAAAATCGAACGGAAGCTGTTAAATTTACGCAGCTATTTGAACATGTAAACGGTCTTATAAATTTCGCTGTTATCAGTAATTTTCTAATCAGCAGGATGAACGTCATTTTTTTGTAGCTTCCTAGAAAGGTAAAAGGAAACTGAATTTATACTACATATAGCCGTTATTAGAAGGGTATTATAACTAAAATGGATGAGATAAGATTACAGTTTTCAAAAATTAAATGCAGTCACAATGTGCAAAACAACGGATCTATTTAAACACATATGAAATTTATTTCTCAGGTAAATGAGTACCCCCAATAATATGACAACTAGTACAACAAATCAGTTTTCTTCTATTACATTTTTACTTACACAAAGTAAAACTGTTCTGTACTTTTATAAATGATGAAAAAGCTCCATTGTTAATTCTTTTCCTATTTACCGAAAAGTCCTTATTCAAAGTTTTCACTTTTTGAATTATTTTTCTTTTATCTACTTAAATATTGTGTTATCGCAATTATGTAATTATTATTTAAATTGAGGCATTTATTTTAGAAAGTTGTATGTAAAGTATAATTCATATTGCATACATTCTTATTGTTAAAAACCTGTTCAAACATTTTTTCTTATTTAGACACTTCTTTAAGTGAACGCATCTTAACATTAACAAATTCAATTTTAAAAAAAATTAAAGATTTTAAGAATAATACAAACATACTATTTTCTTATTATAGTAAGGCTAGATTAGGAATTAATTGTTTAGTATCATCGAAATTGACAAGAATAACTTCCGGACTTGATAACAGAAATTATTGAAATAATAAATGTAGTCGCAGTGTTTCTAAAAGAGAATATCATTATCAAGATTTCAATTAATTACATTATGGCGATAGCACTTTTATTACATATATTTTCAATTTAATCAACGTAGTTATTTACGAATATACAATTATGTCATCTCATAAATTTTAGGACACTTTTAATAATTGCTTTCCAAATTTGTAACTGAAAAGTATTATTGAATATATTCAAATTAATTCTTTACAATCGTTGTTTGTAATAAATTACTATCAATAGTTGAAGCTGGATGCTACGAAAACCTTTCTTGACTTGACTTCTAAAATCAGAAAACGTCAAAAACGCATGTTGATCTTTTTATTAAACGCATGCGAAGGACAAGAATGAAAATTGTAAAAAAGTTTATGCTCATACAAAAAAATTTGCAAAAATAAGAAATTTGGTTAATATGAAAACAATAAACACGAAGCATGCTGATCGTGAAGAGAAGAAGCGGAAAAAACTCGCAGCTTTAGCGAATTTGGTGCAGCTGAACGACCAGGATCGGATAGAGCGACTCAATGTTGATAGAGGTACCGGAGACCTTGTTATGAAAGAATCATCCAAAACAGAGGATGATGAATTTATAACGGTATGTTGTCATCGCGAAAACACAATGATTACTTCACAAAATTCTTTTTTAAGGTTTCGCATAAGAAGAGCGGCTCCAAATCAAAGTCATCGGCAGCGACTGAGGATGAACCGCAGCAAAAGCGCTTTAAAGTTTCTGACAATCTAAATTCTGATGGTAATACTAGTGACACATCCGCAGTTTCTACTAATGATGAAATGCAAAAAATGAAGCTAACGCTGACAGCAGAACAATACAAAGATTTGAAACGGCAGTTACGGGAACGCAAGCGTCAGCTGGAAAACGTACCCATCTTCCGACTACGCGAGTGTGGTGTGCGTGCTTGCTTGGATGTTCCTGAAGATCAGCGTACTCCTATATTTCTTACTGATATACAGCATTTACTGATGTCTGCTCTGCTTGGAAAGAAGTCACCTTGCCGGCCGGATCGTTGGTGCTTTCTCGATAACTCTGTAAAGCTCTCTCACACTGTAGTGCTAATACTGGACGGACTCTCTCTCTTCCACTACATGTCGAACGAAAGCCAATTCGAGCAGACTAAGAAAATATTTGAAACCAAACTGGAAGTAGTGCTTCCACCTTGCGTAAAGGGGAACATTATGCAGGATTTTGTGCAGGTTGTTATATCCCATTCAAGCAGTCAATAAATATTTAATCGACTTGTCTGAACTATTGTAGGTCCCGTTAACTAATGTGCAAGCTCTGCAGCTTATAGAGAAACACGGTTGCCTCGAGTCTGCTATCGAAATGAACAAGGATCCCACGTTACTAGTAAAAACTATATTTCCAGTTGATGAGTCGGCTGCACCAGATGCAGGAGTGCCGCCTAAAGATCTACCGCCTGGAGATAAATTTCCGCGGACAAAATTGCTGCTGTCTGCTTTGCAAATGGTTGACGAAGGTTATCCACTACCACTGCGTGGAGAATTGTCCGGGCGCTTTAAGAATTATGTATTTACAAAAGAAAAGTACGCACCCGTGACTGATCACAGTCCCATGTTTGGTGTAGATTGTGAAATGTGTCGCACTGACAGCGGATACAACGAGCTTACTCGCATCTCTATTGTAAACGAAAATCAAGAGACTGTGTACGAGACCCTCGTTATGCCTAACAATAAAATTATTGACTATTTAACCCCTTATTCCGGCATTACGCCAGAGATAATGAAAGCCGTCACAAAGAAATTGTGTGAAGTGCATACGGACTTGCAGGCTTTGTTGCCGCCGGACGCCATTTTGGTGGGACAGTCGTTGAACTCTGATTTAAACGCAATGAAAATGATGCATCCTTATGTTATCGATACGAGCGTTTGTTTCAATTTGAGCGGAGTACGGCGACGAAAGTCGAAACTACAGACGTTGGCAATAACATTCCTCAAGGAATCCATTCAGGAAAACGACGATGGTAAGTTTGTAATATATGAACCTCAACAAGTTGTAACACTAAACATTTGCTTTGTCTTTTGTGTAGGTCACGATTCCGTAGAAGACTCTTTAGCTGGCTTAAATCTGGTAAAAATGAAGCTGGCTAATTGTATCGAATTCGGAGACGAGGTCCTAATACAAAAAAAGCGTCTTAACGAAATAATACGAATGGCTGGCGGCGATACTATTAAAAATAATCTCTGCGCGCACGTTTCACAACGCGACAAACGCACCGCCATCATAACCAACGGTGTGCTACAAAATGAAATCAAAGAAATTCTACTGAAAGCTAAAGAAACAGCCGACGAAAAATCGCTAAATGCTGTGTCACTTTCCGAACTGAATTCGAACAAGGAAGTGGTACAAAAGGCACGTGAGGTAGCTCTGGAGCACTCGTTAACAATTGTCAACTTACATGTCCGCACCGAGCAACTTCAACCAGATGCTGCCGAAAAAACTGTGGCAAAATTTGACAAATGGGTTGGCAAAATATGGAAAACAATTGCGCACAATGGAATGTTTGTTGTGCTGATGGGCGGTTCAGAGGAATGCCCAAGCGGCATCGCCCAAATCGCCATAAAAAAGAATATCGGCGACGTTGCTGCCGAAGTGCCGATAACTGTATAGGTCAAAAAGATTAATGTCAGATCGGCAATATCCAGTTTGCCGTGCGATACGTATGATAAGATAATTACCTAGATTCCGTGGAAACCTAATATTGGAAAGTCTCGTTACACAAAAACCTTTTTTATATCTTTAACTGTTACTAGCGACAAGTTAGGTAAATAACATTTAGAAATTATAATGTACATATACATAAATATAATGAAATGTGTAGACAATAAAAATAATTTTTCTGCTTTCAAATATTAGAAAGATTTATAACATAATACATGTATCGTAGTTTTCCTTTCTATTGAAAATGTTGGATAACATCGACTGAACTGGCAACAACATTCCTACCTCACTTCACTTTGTGTGCTCTGTTATTCTGTTGCTCGGTGTTTACCAGCTGCCTAAAAGCTTCCTTGCCCCATTGGAAGAACTTTTCCTATCCCAAGTTTTTTCCGAAATATCTAATGTGTGTATTTAGAATTTGCAGAGAAGGTGTGAGGCCAATCGCACGCTCGTCAGACGTTTTTGTAAACAAATCACTAATCGTAAACAGGGAGAGAAAAGAGTCGCAAGTAAGCTTTCTTCGTATACGTTTTTATAAGTTTATAACAATCGTTGGATGAAAAGAATAAAGAAGTTGATTTCAATTTCGAAATGTATGTATTTATAAAGAAAACAAGAACTTTTTGTACTTATTAATTTAATTAATTAATCATAATGTGACAAAAGGCAATAAATAACTTTAAATAACAAATTTTGCTTCAACAGATTTTTTAAAACTGTAACTTATTCATCTATTTTTAATAAGAGTAATTTTTTTCCAAAGGTACATATGTATAATGCCAAAAATACAAATGCAGGGAATAATTTTGCAGTTTTCCACAATATATCTGAAAAATAGAAAGAATAGAAAAATATATATTGTAGTAATGTTTAAATCATAAATCATCATTTACACCGCACTACAAAATAACCCCTTAGAATTTGAATTCAAATTAATTATGAAACATTATGAATTATTTGCATTACATTATTATGAATTTGAGAAATCGAAATTGAAGCACCGATTAGGACAATCGGACTGAAGGACTTCAGATTAAACCTAAAGCTATCCAGTACTTGTCCTAGCATAGTAAAAATAAACGATGAGCATCTGAACGAATGGAAGCTCTCCGTTCTACTGCAGTACGCATGTGTCAAAGCAAAACTTTACTGAGAGCTCTGAGAAGAATCTGCTAAAGCATTTTTGTTTTTCGGAATTTTCAGTATTTTCAGAAAAAAATTCAAGCAGCTATAACTTTTCTTTCGATTAAACAACTCAAAATCAACCGCAGTGGAAAATGCTTTGTACACGGAGTTCGATAGTCGCCCAGTAAGCACACCACACAACGGATCGTACAGCTTTATAACTCACGGCTGTAACGCGTTATTGTGCTGTGCAAAGAACATTCATACGATATATACACACAAATATACAATATATTTATATAGGATTACGGATGCATTTACATATCTATATAAATACTTATCTTAAAAGTGGCAAATTTTAAGAAATCCTCATCAAACGAACTTCATCAAAATACGGTGAGTAAGTGTTGGGATAGTAAAAGGACATTTTAAGTTAATACGCTGTGCAAAAATGTTCCTTCCGAAAACTCATCTACAAGAATGGTTTTTATGAGTATATACGTATATGTATATTGATTTTATAATAAAAACGAACTAATTTTAATTTAAGAAAGAAATGTTTAAAGAAATTCATTCAGAAAACCGAAAGAATGTTATAAGCGTATGATGTATCTTGAATTCAAAAGTTTTCCACTTCTACGGAATCTACCATCCATGCATATGTATTGAGTATGTGAGTATCGCCAGGATACAAACATAACCATCTTGAGGTAGCTGAACAGATTTTAAATGTGTCAGTAGACATAAAAACTGTTGCCATTGAGAAATGTTTCTCTTTGCAGCTCCTCTTGAACGAAAGCCTACATATGTATTGTATAATAAATCCTCTTCATCCTCTATTGTTTCTACAGAGTGATTATTATTTTTTCTTTTGCTATGGCTGGTCAATTGATTGGCGCGCTCTTGAACGCCCTTGACACTTCACTGTATCCACATCAGCAATTCAGCATTGAGCTCGAAATGTACACCCATGGCCAAAAAAAAAGCCGCACTAGTAGCATTTCATTACTCATGCAAAATTTAATAAAAAAAGGAAAGCTACCTGCAAGTTTTTATTTTTTTTATATTATTTGATCCCTATAGCCTCTACCTGTAAAAAAATTTTTAAGAAAAGAGAAAAGGGTTGGGCGGCAGCTCGATTTCCGCTAAAAAGGTGGAAAAACCTAAGATATAATTTTTTTTACCTTTTTTTAAAAAAGGGTAATAAAATAAAAAATGTTGTTTTTTTTTGGTTTCTGTTATTTTTATTATGTTCAAATATTCTTAGAATTGAAGAATTTTCTGTATACTCTATTTTTTTTCTTTAATTTTTTTTCAGTATTTCGTTGATCCTCCTTTGGCCTTCAAAACAGCTTCCACTCATCTGGACATTGAATCATAGAGATTTTTTACCTGGTTCTTGGTTTTTTCGTCGTACCACACTTCCTATATAATAATTTGTAACTCCTGGATGGATTTTGGAGACATCTCTTGAATTTTTCGCTGCATAAATTCCCCAGAAATTTTCAATGATATTAAGGTGTGGGCTATTTCCTGGCCAGGACATCGATAATATCCCCAGATTTTCTTTTAATTGTGTTACCTAAGAATGCACAATGACCATTAGAATGCATTTTTAGGTAAAACTTAAAGGTTTACTTACAGAGCGAGCTCGGTGGCAAGGTGCACTAGCGTCTTGAAAAAGTGTGTTTTCAACATGGCAGCTCAGCCCCTCGATTGTTGAACCACGCCTTTTTTGATATCATTTTTATACTTTTCTGCATTCACGGAACCTCCAGCAATAAAATTTGTCCAACTCCACAATGTGTTATGCATCCCCATACCAAAACATAAGGTGAATGCTTGACTATTCGAAGAATGCACTCATCGGAATATCGTTCTTTCGATCTCCTTCGAACTGTGGCTTTTCCATCGGGCCCAATCAAATTGAACTTCGACTCATCAGAAAATATGACATTTCTCCAATCAGAAGCCGTCCATTCTTTATGCTCCTTGGCCCATTCTAGCCGTTTTTTCTTCATAACCGCTGTTAAAAGTGGCTTTTTGGCAGTTCGGCGAGCTGGAAGACCCATATTCTTTAGGCGTCTGGAGACAGTTCTTCTACTGATTTGCATTCCCAGCTTTTCCTGAAGGTCTCTCCTTAATTCCCTAGCAACCTGGAACCGATTTCGAAGGCACATTCGTTCCAACGATCGATCTTCCCGTGGTGTAGTGATTCTTGGTCTCCCACTTCCGGTTTTCCTCTGTATGCTTCCGGTTACTTGAAATTTTTTTAAAAAACGTCGCACTGCGCTTTCGTTACAACCAATTATTTTAGAAATTTTTCTATTGGAATAGGTTTCTCCACTCAGTGCTACAATACGGCCTTTTTCTTCTTCACTTAATACCATATTTAAAACTTCTAAAAAACGACTTCGGATGGATCTGATCTAATTTCTCAAACGTTAATGGACAATTGTTGACAGAGTGTGCCATTTTATAGAAAAAAATACATGTATTAACAGGTAAAAAGAAAATTTTTTATCAGTCCAAACCCTTTCCCAACATTTTTTACCTGCAAAGTGAAAAATTTGCGAATTTTCCAGGTGCGGCTTTTTTTTTGGCCATGGGTGTAGGTCTAAATTCTTGCTTGACTGATAAGCAATATCGAACTGCGAAAGTGGGACACATTCGCCCCAAATTCGAGATACACATGAAGCACCAGCAGCTTTGTGCCCCAAACTGTTTTGGGGTTGAAAACTGAAGTCGGACAGCGCATTAGAACTCTTCGTACGCCTTCGGCTCTGTAATGTTTCCATGTTGTGCGAGGTGAACCTTTCTGTGCCTTACTGGGTGGTTGTCTGTTTTATTTACATTTTGTGTATTGGTATTTTTCGAGTTTTTATATGTGGGTATGAAGAGAAAAGTACATCGGAAAGTAAATCGAATAACTCATATTTATATTCGTCACTCATGATAGGATTCTATAAAATGTATACACGTCAATAAATCAGAGCCTGAGTATTAATTCTTTTAGCACACTCGGAGGAAAATATAATTTATATTGTTGCAAACGGTTCTATAAATGCACTGCTAAACAAAGAGTTTTGTAATGTTGAATCCTTGCACAGAATTATAACTATGATGATGGTTTTCGATCGATCACCTTTCGGATCGATTAGTCGAAGGGAACGCCACTTCCTGATCTTTATACATACAAACAAATTATAAAAACGGTCGATCGAAGCTTGTGCAATGCAAATGCAAATACGGAATTAAATATACAGTTAGCCCCATGTATCTAAAAGATAACAAAATCCCTTCCTGCCTTTTCATTGCAGCTTCTCATTCATTCTTCGTAGGCACACACATTTTATTATACTCGTATATAGACATGTAGATGGATGCAAAGCATTTTAGCACACACATGCATTTAAAGAAGTATAAATTAATATCGGTACTTGGAAGATTGCATTAAAACTTCGGTGTTAATTCGACTTAATATTGATTTTCATACTTGAATGACTAACAGTATGTGCGGTCAGCGAACTCATGTCCTGAAAATGCTGGCCACACAAATGACATCATTTGTCGATCGGGTGAGAGGAAGCACACGCACATTCGCACCCACTTAATAATGCTAGCTGTATGGCAGTGTTCGCCGTCTTAGTCATTGATAAATATTTGCTTTTCGGAAAACAGTGTACTAGTTTTCCATTATAATGTAAACAAAGTTGTTGTCAATTTCCAAATTCTTGGTACACATTTGTTCTTCTTCATCACTCACATCGTAGAAGCGTTCATGGAACGTTGGCGGTTTGCCAAATAATGCCAAAGCATCAGATCATCACTCAATTTATTCATGAGAAATTCCCAATTTTGCAAGAGTTAATGAAAATCAAAAAGGTCAAATAAACGTTAAAGTATTGGAAGTATTTTAGTAAATTATTTTTTACAAGTTTTCTAGTTTTAAAGATGTAATTTAAATTTCTTCAATCGCTAACGAATGTCCATGATGTCGGAAGAATCTTTTGTGGAAGGAATCTTTTGTGCACATATTTTCGTCAGATTAAAAGATGTGCTCACATTCATTAACTTTTCTCAATTAGTTTTTATTATTATTCATGTATTTAAAATATTTCGGAACGAAAGAGATTTTTCCAAGCACCCCTTCACGTTCCGCTAAACGATTAAGCAACAAAAACGTTATACTTTAAACAAATTCTATAGAATAATTAATAAAATACCATAACTCTAGACAGCGTTGCCACTATAAATCCATACATGATTCCCAAAAAGTGTTGCTACATATGATATTAGAATGCAATTTCACAATCCCGCAGCAATAAACAGCCACATTTCCCAACGCAAACATTCCGCCGCAAGCAGAATGGGAACCAACTCCAAGGCAGCTCGCAGACACTTGCTGCAGTAGCTGAAAATAGATTCCGAATAAACGACCTCAACAACTTCGGAACCAATAATTTAACTTACCCCAACATTTTTCGCCTCGTGCTACCTGCGGAATGTGAAAAAGTGCCGGTCAGCGGTGACGATGGCGAGGCAAACGCATTAATCGACAGAAACGAATGCCGGGCAAATGCACGAACATTTTATGGCCTAGTCGAAATGTTGTACCAATTTGAATCATGCATCCGCTGCCTTCTTCATTGCGTCCAACTTGGAAATTGATCAAACAGGATGAGATTTAATAAATTATTAATTTTAAGTTGTAAGACTTTTCTGCCATCCAAAAGTTTTCTTAGATTTTTAAATTAGTGAGTGTTTAGCTTTTGGCAGCTGGCTGAGGAACGCGGATTGAAATGACACCTTATCAGAGTAGTTTAAAATATACGAAAAGCAAGGTCTTAATAACCTATACAACCTAATAACTTGAGTTTGTTTAGTGTATTTTCTTGAACATTATTGTGCCAGTTTTCTGAATGTAGTACTTTAGGCGATTCTGTACCTTTAAATAATCCTTTAAATAAAAATATACTCGTCTTAGGTTTATTGTTTTGTTTCTACTTCATCTCTACTTTATAGTTTGCTTTTGTATAAAAGACTATATATAAAAAAATAGTCCCTTTTTTAAATGTCAAAAATTTCAATATCACAATATTCGTTGTTTTGTTTGTAATAAGTTGCAGACGTAGTAATTCGCTCTTCAAAAATTTTAGTTTGCAGTGCTATCTTTCTTTGAGCATTATCTATACATACATATATATTTTGTAAGGCTGCAATTCAAGAGACAATTCGGAAAGTTCTTTTAATGCGTCGCATGTCAGTCCAAGATCCAAAATCAATCCATTGAAGTAATTTTATGCAAAATTCTGGAATATCCCTGGTATCCGTTCGCACCTGAGGGAAAAATTAACTCGAACAACTCTGAAGCTTGAAGCTACCCAACGTGTATGTACAATAAAACTCGTATTTTTTATTTAGTATTTAAACCTGTAGTTCATTTGAATAAACTCGAAGTTCCCTTGGATTGTTTGGACTAGTGAACTTGAACCTACGAGTGTTCGCTACAGATTTAACTGCATCGGCAACGGACAACTCCAGTCGATGGTTAGCACATTGCCAGATCAAAAAATATAGAAGAAATATATTCCTTAGTGGTGTTGATACCACTTTTCTTACCTTTCATGACTACAGCTACAATGGAAGCAATTGAGACCAAGTTTTTTTAAAATCTAGCAAATATTAAGCGAAGATTTACAGGTAATTTTTTAAATCAGCATTGTCATTATAAGGGGGTGAAAAAACGCATAAATATATGTGTAATTAAAATTGAAATTTGGCCTATTGGAATGCTTTCATCAATTGTTAAGGATACTTTTGAGTCCTTCTCTTACGTAATAGGCGACCCATGTAGACTCCATTTAGCTCCTATAAATCCCGTTCTCCTTCGATATCATTCAAGGCAAATGCACCAACAACATAGGTGGTGAGGCCCCTTCTATAAATAAAAAGGAGTAAGAGTCTGATTAACAATTTCTCACTTTTAACAACTTTTAAACTAAAGTTACTAGTTCTGTTTTTATATCTGTTTTTATAGATTTAATCAAAAAGTATATCTAAATTATTTTTGCTTGAATATTTGCTCCGATTGCTCCGGCTAAAAAAAGCCCTGCTGTCTTTAATTCGTTGCATCTTCTTTAGTTTTAAGTGATTTGCGGTCATGTAAATTTGAAGTGCTTCTGACGAATCGTTGTTGTTGTGAACAATGAGTAAATTACAAGACCTATTTAGCGGTTCAGTGTTAAAAACTACATTTTTATTGGGTCTATAGATTCCCATAGTTTTTAATACTATGATATAACACATATAAATAATATATCAATATACCAAAAGCAGAGGACACCATAATCGTAATGCATATTATGATTTCGTGCTACCACGTTTTGTTGTATTCTCCATACTAAGAAATCAGCCACAGACCGAAATCGTGAAGAGTTTTATTTCAACTAAAATTCGGAACAATCAAGCAATCAGTTTGTAATTCTATATTTTGTGATTATAATTGCCTTTTGTCAGAATATTAAGGAACCAAATTGATCAAATAAGTGGAAAGAGAGCTCCACCGCTCCATTTTACAACACTTGCACTTTCCGCCAGCGTTCAGCATTTCAGCGGTCGCATGAGTTGTCGAAATTTGGACAACAACGTTTAAACTTGTCGGTCACGTACACCGCGCAGCCACTTCGAACGCGGATCGAGTAGTGATTGGAACAGAACACATAAAATCAGCATAACTCAAGTACTACCTCATTGCTTAAGCCAAGCAAATCCATCAATGGACGCTCTAGCTATTTACGCACCTTATAAGGATGCACAAATGAAGGAAGATGCGGAATAAAGAACACTTCGCCACAGCCGCACAGTATAAAAGACCGCAGGTCATCGGAGTTGTCGTCAGTTCCATCGCTCCAGAGTTCCAAAGCACTTGATTCGCGCTTCCACTTTTAACGAAATCCACGACTTTCACAGTTTAAAGAACACTACGAAATGGCTAAATTCATAGTTTTATTTCTCAGCTTTGCGTTCGTAGTCGCCTTCGCTCAGGCAGCATCTCAACGCAAGCGCGTTAGCTCCCGCCTGGTCACCCGTCAACGGACCCGTGTTCTCGCACGTCAGGAACTCGATGCTGATGCCGCTGTGACTCCATATCCCTCAGCCGATGAACTGAAGCCAGAGGTTCCTTTCAACGAGATTCCGGATGTGGCTGCTGAATTCCCAGGCGACGTTGAACAACAACCCGATGAGGTTTACGGCCCACCCGAGCAAACTGACGATCACATACCCGACGAGGTTTACGGCCCTCCGGAATTCTGGTTGCCCACCGAAGAATCAGACCTGACCTTTGAGGAACATGCACGCTTGGTAGCCGCACGTCGTTCTGCCGCTCTGCGCCAGAAACAACGTTTGGCCTACCGTAAGGCAGCAGCCTACCGTCAAGCGGTGAAGCGCAGCTTTGTGCGTCCGGCTAAATTTATCACCATCGGAAAACGTTTTGCTTAAGAGAAGGAACCTGAAGGAGAGAAACCGGAGACCATCGAGAAGGAAGCATCTTCTATCCATGTAAATGCGCTTTCAAACCAAACGAAATCAAAATCTACCTCAAAATGATTATACATTGTACACTCTTTTCCGTCAAATAAATATTCGAACATATTGTATACTGTTGCATATTTAAAGGCGTAATGATAAGGATCCTTTTTCTATGACGAACGACTAACAACAACTAACAAATAATAATAACAAGCGTGTTGTCATATAATATTCTATGATTACCATATATGAAGGTTGAAAAGCTGTCATTAGAATGGTTCCCACAATTTGGATTACTGCAATATTCAACACTATCACACTTGAACTCTGCAAAAGCTTGGCACTTTATCGTCTCGTCTCGTCTCTTAAGAAGTACCTCTTTTCAGATATACGCTTTCAATTTAATGAGTCTCCATCCTCTCCTTGTGAACGATGAACTTCTTCTCTAAGCAAACAAATCGTAGTTCGATGAACCACTTTAAAATGGTGCATATGTATCGCTGCTAGGGCCACACATGTCATCATCGTAATTACACGACTTTGTTCGACTTCTGTTCGACTTCTTAGCACACATGAAAAGCAAGTTTTGTTTGTTTTACTATCATCGACACAACAACATTTTCTAAGCACTGTATTTCTGTGATGTCTTCAGTGTCAAGGTCTTTCTGAAGAAGTATACACAAATACACACAAAGTACGAGTGAGGGAGTGTGTTTGGACTTGTCTGAATATTCGTGACTGTATAAGCTTAGAGCGTGTACACACTTCCGGTTCGGCAGACATGCGTTGCTTACATAAACGAGAGTCCGGTAGATTTTGTGTTTTAGCTATAAATGTGCCATACATCATGTATATATATATTTTTAAAATAACTACACATATCCATATAGAGAAACTCTGCAAGTATTTCTTTATTTATTATTATTGTAAGTACTTTTTTCGTTTCACTAAAACATTGATTTCAAACTACAACGTTATCTATCGAAAGCTAATATTTAGATAAAAATTATTAATTTTCTCTGAAATAATCTCATTAAACCCAGTAGAATCGTATATACAGTGAGTTTGTTTTGTTTCTTGCCTGATAATGATAAGGTTACGGATTTTGTTAGTTCAACTTATCGTAATTACGAGATTGTAAACCGTTGTTTGCTTGCGCTTCCACAGAGAACGCTCCAGTGACTGCTGCAGCCATGCTAATCACTTGAGCCGACAAAAGCTTCTCGTATCCACGCTCATAGATTTGGCAAATTATTTGCTTGCTTCATTATTGTGATTATTAATGAAATTTTGGAGATAGATTTAATTATGTGTGCGCGTGTATGTGTGTCTCTATCGAGTTGTTAGCGAAATTATTCACATATGCATACATATCGTACATAGTAATTGTACATACTATTGCATATAAATATATAAAATATATTATATAGTATAGGTTTATAGGTTATATAGTACATATGTAGCCTATGTGTTAATTTTCCCCTGTATTCTAACCGTGAGAATTTCCAACACTTACATGAAGTGTCATTCATCCGTTATTGAATTGCAGGATGATTACAGTTGACTTTAAAGCCTCTTCTAATTTGATTGCATTCCTTACTGATAGTATTTCATATCTATATTTATGCATCTATGTACATACATGATTATAGTACTTATTTTAGTATGATTATACTACCTTGACTTAGCTATTTACTTTGTTAAAAATGGTAAGTTGTCACGAGTGAAACACCTGACCGTAATGAATGACTTAACGTCGAAGTTGATAAGAAGTTAATGATAAAAAAATCGACCATATAATTGAAATTAGTTTCCACGACTATAGTTAGTTTTCCTAAAGATACGCTTAGTTCAATGCATACATTTTCTTTATGTGTACTTGTATAATAAAGATTTGCTAGTTATGTTTACACTTTAGCATATGTTAAGTGAAAACAAATTAATATATATTGAAAATATGACCCCCACCTTTTCTGTATATAATAAAATCTATTCCTATTATGGGTCCTTTTATGCGGGATTTATATATACTCTCTCGATGCACGCTTCCACTTAAATTTCATTGTTAATTGCGTCGAAATACGGTATTAGTTTTGAAAATAAATTGAGAACTCTCTATGAATTAATTAATATAGAAATCATACGTCTTGTACAAATGATCATCCCTAGAAAAGAGTACCCAGTGATTTCTTTGAAGAATACGGGAAATTGCTCTTGTCCTAAAATGGCAAAACCTTCCCTGTACATGGGGGAAGTCCCCTGGAAGAGTGGGGGCCTCCCTCTTTCGTCTTCGAGCCGTTAGACGTTTACATGAGCTCTTAAATGCTCTTTAGAATTGACTATTTTATGGAAAAGATAAACGTATTAATACTAAATGATTACGGGTGTTTCCGCCATTAATAAAGTGCATTCAAATAAACCGATATCTATACACATGCACATGTACACAAATATTATATGTTTGTTCAAAACTGTGCGAATCTCTATACTGTTAGTACAATCGTTTCTCTTGTTGTATAACTCTACAATTGTTAATAATCGAAAGAAACAGCAACGACAAACACAAGAACAATAAATACAAAGTGTCAACATAGCGTCGCAGAACAAACCCCTAAATGAAGCCCGCAATTTATTGTGGAAGTCTGAAACTAGAAGACGCATATTTCAGTCGGAGTTTTAGAGTCCCGCAGTGACGATCGATCGATAAATTATTGAAAAATAGAGCGATTTGCCAAAGTGAACTGAACGCGCAAACCGTTTTTGTGATCGATCGATCAATCATTCCGATCGTCGCTCGATTCAAACGCCGAATCCTGGAGTGTTTGAAAATAAAAGAACCACAAGAATGAATAAAACAACCTTGTATTCTAGAAGCAAAAAAACACTAGCTTCAGTTCAGTGTTACATTTTATGCTAATTGTGCCGAATTAATAAGCACACCGTTCCGAGGATTAAAACACGACAGCAACCAGGAAACAGAGTACTTCATGCTTTTATTTATTTGGTTTCTGGAAGATAGAATAGCATTTGCAGATAAACGTTAACAATAATTCACCACATACGATATTTTAGTCTAACTCCAGTCTTAATTAACCTGAAATGCTTTTCTTGTGTTATTAACTACGTAATGTCTTCAAACCAAGTAACGAAAACTGGAACAATATCTTGATTACCAGTTCATTTCTCTTTTATTTAAATCTTTGCACTTGGCACAAGGCGACTATACAATAATAAACTCTTTCTAATGCGAACGGGTGCACATAAACCAGAGTGATAATTAATTGATTTGCTTTAATTTGTTCACCTTTATATTAACAGTTGATATGTTTATTCATATAACATATAGTCTTGCATCAAGATCATTTAAATGATCAACGACAAACACGAAATAAATATAAAATATTATGAAATACAAATACAGATGCTTGCGTTTTCATTGATCAGATATACAATAATAATTGCATTATAAAACTTTATACTAACTCTGGCCAACTGTATAAATATACTCTTTATCATCAATATAGCATTTAAAGAAAATTCAAAACAAAGGTTAATGATTTCATTTAAATATACACCGCAATTTTATGCCTTTCAGATTTCCACTCTACTCACTGCCAACGTCCCTTAAACGTCCATTATTAAAGGAGAAGACATAAATTTGATTTCTGACCCCAAAAATTCAAGCGACCACATCTGCGAATCAGCATGGTAGTTCCATTCGGTCTAGCCGCTGACGGCCAACATATTTCGGGCCAAGCTATGGTTATGCCAACAGCTCCCCCTGCGGCGCTTCTTATGCGTGGCCAGACGAATGTCGTCACAAGCGTGCCCATCATACCAAGTCCGTACATCGACTTCATCATTGTGAATGGTGACGATCGTTACATGATTCGCTGCGAACGCAAAGCCGTCCTGGAAAACAGCGTCGAGTTGGCCAAAGTGATTCACGCCGGGCCGAACAGTGGGCGCAAGGGCGATAACCATTTCCAGATCTCAAACGTAGACAAACATGACTTCGAACTTGTTATCCGTTTTCTGGAGACGAAATTCGTCAAATATCGCGACCATTTGCATATACTAAAAATCCTCGAGCTTGCCGATCGCTTTAACTGTCCTGATCTGGTAGGATGATAACAAATCACTTCATTTAGTTCTTTCATTCATGTATTGATTCATTCTTCGCCTCTGCCTAGATTATCCACTGCATACGTGAATTGGATCTGCAGCTAACCAGCGCCACCGTAATCGATGTGTTCCGATCACTCTGGTTCTATAACAGCATCTCGCCAGCGAACCAAACCCAGATCGGGGGCGTGATTACAAATCAGGACGCGAACACCAGGAAGGCCAAACGAAAAACGAACACCACGAGTAACTCGTATGATTCGAGCCCTTTCACGGCGGAGGACTTCGGAGTGGCCCTACTGAATAACTCACTGCAACTGATCGATATGCACGCGGAGCTCATTCTGAGCAAGAAACAAATGACTGAATTAAGATTCGAAGAGCTGGAAATGATAGCCAAGCGCGATGCGTTGCAGTTAAGCTCGGAACTGGTGCTGTGGACGTGCCTCGCCGATTGGAGTATTGTGGAATGTAATCGGAAAAAGCTTGATGCAACGGCGGAGAATCGACGTCGCGTGTTGGGGCCGCTTTGCTATATGCCACGTTATTTGCTAATGTCGCTCGGTGATTTTCGCAGAGCATGTGAGCGGGTTGAACTTCTTGATCCAGTGGAAATCTCGCTGGTCAGCGATGCGATTGAAGGCACGTACAAGGCAGTAAAAAGTCTGATCTTACTTTCATGTTGTATATAATAATGAATTTATTTGTTTATTTATTAGGTAAGAAATTGAAAAATCTTACAACTGAACAAAGCCAATTGTTGGAGAAATTTCGAACGCCACGCCCCGATTTCCCAAAGATGCCGATACATTTGAGCGACCGCAGCAATCCCAAGAATTATCCCAAGAAGATGCGGCGAGCTAACAAGAGCGCGTCCAGCGAGAATGACTGCTGGGACAGCTGCGGTTTGAATTGTTTGGCAGTATTTGCGTGCTTTTTCGATTGAAGTTAAGCCAAACAAGAATTCAGCCGATCGACTTTTATGCACACATACTCGTATTTAACTGAACATCTTTTAATAGAACCAAATTTTCTAGCTGAATCTTTACAATTGCGGCAGCTACAAGCAATTTGCTTCACATTCATACATTATTCCGAGTTCTCACAAACTGGCGAATAGTATATAGAAAATGCATAGATGGTAGTGTGTGCCGATATTTATGTGGGTATGTACCTGTCCAAACAGATGTGTATATGTAGTACATTAGTCCCTTTTATACGTGAAAACGTTGTACGGTTATTTACCTGAATGTACATTTTATTTACCTGAAGAAATATACATCGCAGTAGTTCAAATATTATGAATTTTAGTTTAAAATCAGTTGCTAGTCAATGTTATTTGAAAAAAAAAAATGCTGCGTTTTAAAATATTGAAATAAGATTAGTCTAAAAAATCTATTTAGGTTAAAGAAAATGTATTAGATCCAATATATGTATATATGTGTGTACATGCATACATAATAAGTTATGTTTTATGGCAGTCGTTTCATATGTGAAAAAGCTTTACTAAAAATCCAGATAATTCAAAAAACAATTGAACGGAACCTAGTTTGCGTTGCAGTTGGCCCGGATCTCAAACATGCCAGACACGGACTAGTATGTACCGATAAGTAATTTTTCCGGCCCCTCCTCTCTGCACCGCTGTCAATCAAGTCCACACAAAAGGAGAAGTTTAGAGTATCATTTAAAAAGGAATGCTTTAATACATACATATATCGTATCATAATAAAAACATATATTTGTAAATTGTAAAGATTTTAAAGTTTACTTTGATCTCGAAAGTTTGAGTTCCCGTAGCCTGCCCTCATAATTTTCAGAGAAAGAAAAAGAGGTCCGCCTCTCTCCAAGGGCAGAGAGATGGACAGCACATGGGTCATCCATGCACAGCTCCCTGTTCCACACTATTTTGGGTGATTACAGGCAATAAAATTAAATGTTATCATTTTTAAATCGCATCTGGTTACTACAGAAGAGGTAAGTAATTGTGGCATTTTTCGAATACATGAAATTTATTATGACTTCCTGGTTAAAAGAAAAGGCCGAGGAGCGAAATTTGTAAATTTGGTTGTATATTTAATGTAAAATCTATTTTGTTGATTCTATAAATAGTTAAATGGAAGTGTTAAGGATTACTACTACATATTCCTTTATGTATAAAAATACCTACGCAATCCGTAGTCCCTGGGAAACTTCTTTTGTCCCCTGACAAACAGGATTTTTTTGCTGTTGCTTCGTGTATAATTGAGATCATGGAAACTTCCATTGGTTTCATTCTCCTTTCCAAATCATCGTTTGTACTCCTACTCCAAATTGCTAGTTTTTACAGTGATTGTTTTCACAGTGTTATATTACTCGTATGTTAAAAGTGGCTGACCTTTATTACAGAGATGTCACATAGACCATGCAGGTCCATAGTGATGCCAGTATTGAAATGTATAATTTCTTGATTGCACAAGTACTTCAGATTCTGTAAAGGCATAGAAGCTTCTATTATCAGAACTATCTCGTAGTCCAGATAGTTCCTTTACTAGGACGTCGGCTTTTTCATTTCTCTCTATTTCTGTAAATATAGTCTTTTGTCTGTCATAAGCTGTTCTAGTACTTCCTTGCTCTCTGCAATCATTGGTGAGCAGATCCAGTTTGCGAATAGAGCCTGACTATCAATATATAAATTAATTTTCGCGTTAGCCAGAATAGCTGCCATTTTTGCAGCCAATATTTCGACCTGGAAGATGCTGCAGTGAATTGGCAGGGTAAATGCTTAATTGAAAATTCTAAAAAATATATTGAGTTTGATGACTTTACGCCATCCTTCCTCCATAAGTGTCACTGCTGGTTTTCTCTCTATAATTAGTTTTGGTAGTTTTTCATGGTCAGTGGTTAATGTTGTTCTGTTCTACCATTTATTTTACCGTGGCTATATGGTAAGTATCCAAATTATCGCGTGATTTATACATAGACATTCAATGCTGCAGATGGTGTCTGTATGGGGTCTTTATGGCCTCTGTGATGCGTAATTCATAATTCATATCGAGCTTGTTGTATGCATAAATGACAACGTCTGAATATCCTGTCTATTTTGCTGGTCCGTCCTCGTGAGTTTTGAACAATGCATTTACCACGATGTTGCATAGGAGAGGGGATAGAAAGGTTCCTTGTGGCGTGCCTCGGTTGCCGCCCACGGTAATGGTGGCTCCTCTTCACTCCGCCGAGGCTGTCCTATGTCTGGTTGAGTGCCATTTATTGTTAGATCTTATTTCGAATTTAATAAGAACCGCAGACCTGATTTAACTGGCTCCTGGACTAAGGTCACATCGTAGACGCCCTCATCGAAGGTGAGAAGGAGCTAGGCTGATGCAGTTTTACTGTGGTGGAGGTTGACCTGTAGGACCTTAGATCTCTCTTTAGTGTCCTTAACCGGGAAGGCTACTTTGGCCAATTCCTCTACCGCCTTACTCCCTAACTGTAGGTTAGATGCAGCTTCGGCTATGTATTTTTCGCCCTCAACAATTCCTAGAGAATATAAAACGTCTTCTGATCGTGTGCTCTTCTGCCTCCGCGAAAGAGGAAAGGCCACATCCGGCTGTACTACACGTGGAATAAGGATCTTCGCTTTTGGGATAGATGGGATGAGTGCTGTATCCATTACCTAAAATGCTGCACTGTCGCATAGGCTTTGGAGATTTTTAGCCTCTTCCTGCAGTCAGTCGAGGGTCATATCATCATTGCATTTTATCCGTTTCACTCCATGAAACCAACCTGCGCCTTCAAATGAGGGAAATAATTGGTCTATTTTGCTTATCATTGCGTATATCAACCTCGTCTCTACCATCTTCCATTGCCCGTTGTCATCCTTGCCCCGTACCCCAGCCAATCATTCTCTGCCTTAGAGAGGCCGACCTTATTACCCAATCGACTAACAATGGGGGGGGGGCTCTTGTAATCCGAAAGGTTTCTCCTTATTCGATATCCTCTTGGCCCCGCCGTTTTTCTTAGAATAGGCGGACTTGGACTCCTTTTGTATCCATTTAAGGGACACGCTGTCCCACCATTTGTATGTTTCTTCCGTATTCTGTAAAACCAAATTCCCTTTATCACTGGCCTTTCCTGTTTCCGACAGACTAGCTATTTTGTTTATGTGGCCACTGTCAACACGCTGAGGAGATCCTAAATCTCCACCGTAGCCGCGTAGTTTTTAATAGGTATAAAAACATCCCCCGAGTCCCTGGTGAGATTTCACGTGATTTTTTCAATCCTTGCACTTTACCCTATCCCTTTCTCAGTTTCGGCTATTCTCACATTGTCGGTGGTAAACGACGAAACAAACTTTCGTTGAAAGTCTCGATTTCATGGCGTTTCAGCAGCTCATCGCAGATGTTAATTCCGTTTATAATGTTTCACTCATGAGGAACCCATATATCGAACTCTTTTGGTAGCCAGCCTCATGTAGATGGTTTAAAACAGTTTTGTGGTCAATGCTTATCGTGCTGGAATTTTACAAGAATTTCATCAATTCTTTCACTGATTGAATGAGCAGAGCGTGAGTGATCTTTTACTTAAAAATGACCAGAATAAAAGCAAGCGAACCATTTCCGCGCAGCAGATTTTGATAAAGCACCTTTACCGTAGAAAGCACACTTTTTTTTAGGAGCCTGTGTTTTTGCTTTTATCGTAATAATACTGCAAAATATAGCGCAATTTTTCATTATTTTTCTCCATTTTCGAACGTAAACAACTTTCCAATCACTGCACCAATTTCGTTGTTTACACACTGACAGTAACGGTAAGTGTCACCTTTCCAACAGGCGTTCAGTGGTATCGCTGCGATCAGTGTTGCCAGAGTTATTTGCAATTGACCCCAACTATCGGAAAAACGCTACGAACTTTTTCCCAGAACCAATATTACTCTACGTATGAAATATTATGCAATGAAGTTGGGTTCGTTTTCGATTTTAGCGAAATTTCCCTAGTTTTTCTTTTACTGAACTCAATCTTCCGTTCATTAGAAAAAGGCAGCTTTTATGTATATGAAGGCGTGTGGAAACTGACGCGTACGTTTTGCGTACGTTTTTGCCACAAAAGGTATGATTTTTTCCTATCGATATATACTGAATTGTACAACTCTGATACAGAATGACTGAATTTCATCACAAAATTTTTGTTTGTTGACTTGTGAAGGCTTGATTCCTTTCGATTTGGAAGAGATTTTATTATAATTGTAGCAAATTGTATCCTTGTAATTACTGAAATAGGATAAAATTTTGACTAATTTTTAACCTGAATACTGTGATAAATTGCTTTGAAAACAATAAGGAGAATTTACAAATTCTTAGACTCGTAACGATAGCTTATTTTGTGAGGGGTACGACACCAGCTACCAATCAATCAGTCATTGTCACTGCCACGATCATCGTACGAATTGTGTTCATTGCCGCCCACTTCCAAAAAAGGAAATTATGGAAGATATCTATCGACAACATATCGCAAAAAACGTCGAAAAGCTAATCCGTCTCACGAATTATGAGAAGCTCATGAATGGCTGCGTGAAATCGGAATTGCTGAATAATGTGATGCGCAACAACATCGAGAATTTCGAGCATGGTGAACTTAGTCCCGAGCAACTGCAACATGAGCGACATAAACGCCTTTTTATCAAGCTCACAAAGAGAGGACCTCGTGCCTACACCAATTTAAAAACCTTACTGATGGCGCTTAACTATGTAGAAGCTGTTCGATTGCTTAATGAACTGAGCTATAATAATGACTCGGAATATCGCTCAATAAACCAGCGTGATAAGATGGAAAGCGATTTACGCGAAAGATTTAAGTCACCCACCATTGGAGAAGACAACAATCGTAGTGAAGAGGATGGCTTAAGAGTTTCCAAGGTATTTAAATAAATTGTTTTTTTTAACTTCAGATTTCGTGCTATTTAAAATATTTACAGTTTAAACAGCCAGATAATCGACCGAAACTGGAGTTGTATGTCGAGCCAATTCAGCCAAAAGAAGTGCACGAAGTGGTCAAATCCAAGTTTGTGCACATCAAATCAAAAGTCGGAATATATCCAATGCGTTCGCTTAATAACCGCGGTGTGTTTTTCATGGCAAACATCATAGATTTTCCGAATATTGCGGAACGCCGAAATGGCGCTGAGGAGGATGGCGAGTCCTTGCTGTACCTATTCAAAGAGCTTGGGTTCAAGTTATTTGCTTATGTTAATCTGACGCAGAG
Source organism: Myopa testacea (assembly GCA_949629155.1). Lineage (NCBI taxonomy): Eukaryota > Metazoa > Arthropoda > Insecta > Diptera > Conopidae > Myopa > Myopa testacea. The sequence continues at coordinate 13,937,864 of OX451348.1, read as the reverse complement.
TGAATTTTTTGCATTGCTTGATGATATTATTGATTCGGATTATACGCGAGATGCCGAGTGTTTTGTTATGGCACTGATGACGCATGGCAACATGGACGACAATTCGGCGGAGCGCGTACAGTTTCATGATGGCTCAATTATAAAAGTACGTGATATTGAAGATCGTTTTGAGAATCGCCGTTGTCCGAATTTGGTCCATAAACCAAAAATACTCATATTTCCGTTTTGCCGCGGAGAAATTGCCGATTATGGACACATTAGTCATATGGTGCAAACGGATAGCATCGGAGAAGCACAACCCCGATTCGCACAAAGCACGATTCCAACGCTTTCGGACATATTTATTTGCCATGCCTCAATGAGAGGCTTTAAATCACATCGAGACAGCCTTGATGGATCGTGGTATATACAGAAGTTTTGCAAGATGATGGCATTGCATGCTCATGATACAGATTTCGAGGATATCGTTAAACTGATACAGCATGAGACTGGCCAGTTGCGGACGGCAGGTGGCGCCATGCAGACAGGAAGTTATGTTAACATTGGGTTTAACAAGAAACTCTATTTCAATCCAGGTGTTGCTGAAGATTATTAAGCTGAGTGTTTTAAGTGATTATATTATATTTAAGTGATTATAATATTATATATATATATATATATATAGGATGAATAAGACAAATATCTTTCTAAGTTTACTATTGGATTTATGGTATTACATTTATAATGTACGCATTTTCAATTAAGCAAAAATATTTATATCGGCCCTCTATGGCCAATAAAAGTAGATACAATTTTTAACGCCGTTATATATTTTTATTGCAAAATACTCTTACTAATAATTTTTATGACTATTACTTAAAATATGTGTACCATTTTTTGTTTAGCTCCAGAAATCTTACTCATCATCATCATCATAGTCAAGGAGATGCGACAAATTCAATTGTTTTCCTGTATTTGTATTTCGCTTTTGCAGAACACTCGCATTTCCCTGCCTCTTTTTCTTACTACAGCGTTGACCCACAACGTACTGGGGCATTACGAATTTAGAACCTTTTAACTGTGGTCTGTCAACTTCTACGTCGGCTATTTCATCGCTTCGTGTCATTTGTCTTTTAATAATGCTCAATCTATTGAATTGTATTTTGGCATCCTTTGGGTCATTCACGTTGTCTTCAAGAGCGGCATGAATTTCACGCTGTTCATCAATTGCTGAGAGGAATGCAAATGCTGCTCTGTTATTGGTCTGATCCGAGATATCCACATCAGAGAGCGTATACTTTTTCCATTTGTGAGGATTCATCTAATTTAAATGTGTTTTTCATAAATAATCTTTTACACTAATACGATGAGGATACACTTGTTTGAATATATCCTTGTTGGTAGTTCGCAATACATACTTTATAATCCGGCATTTTCCTTGGCTTTAAACACTTGCTAATAGGCAGTTCCGGTTTTTTGAAGATACTCTCCTTGCCTCGCAACCACGACAGACTCCTGTTTGTTGAAAGTGAAGCATTGTGATGGGATCGGCTGCGCCTCTCTATTCCAGACCGGTTGTCGAAATCTACTGTTTCAGTGCCAGTGTGTTTGAAAATATTTACTGCACTGCAATCGTTTCCAGTCTGATCTAGTGCTGTACCTTTCAGACCTTTACTGGCATCATCTAAACTTGCAAACAGTGCGTTTCGTTTCCGAGCGAAGTCTTGCATTTTGCTAATTTTATTTATAATCTCATTGCGTTTCCAACAAACTAGGCCGCTATCACATCTGGGGATTCATGCAGCGTTGCCAGTAATTTCTACGACGAATTCCCTCGAAAAATTCGCTTTTTTCAACGGATGACAATTAAAAATCCTACGCGGGAATTCAGTAGAATTTTTTCCCATAACAATTAAAACTTTCCACAAGGAATACAGTCGTAGTTAAAAATCCCACATACTAAAGAAAAGTATTAGAGTTGGTTATTTAAGTAGTAAACTTGTAGAATCTGTAAATAATATTATGGGAAAGAATTCCCATTGTGGGAATTTGAATTCACATCTGGCATCTGGCGTGGATTGACGTTCAAGATTCACTCTGCCGTCTTCACATTTTGTTTTTCTTATTTTTACATTTGACAATCAATTTCAGGGTTACCTGCTTTTGAATTAGTGTAATCTGCTCATTAAGCATTAAACACAATCGGAGCAACAGGATACAAGATACATTTTTAGCTGTCAAATTTACATGGGCTCTTATGGAGATCGAGAAAAAAGTTTGCTTCCCAGTTTGTTGCTCTGGTTTGGTTTCTTCCAGGGTATGTAAACGCACACTCACGTGCGCACGTCAATATGGACGCGTGCGCTAAAAAATTTTTTAAGCGAACATGACCGTGTGCGCGTGCGCTTAAAAAATTTTCCAGCGCACGCGTCCTGTTCGCTGACTGACTCACGTGCGCTTAGCGCACAGGACGCGTGCGCTAGAAAATTTTTTTAGCGCACGCGCACACGGTCGTGTTCGCTTAAAAAATTTTCAAGCGCACGCGTCCTGTTCGTTAGGTGACTCACGTGCGCTTAGCGCACAGGACGCGTGCGCTAGAAAATTTTTTAAGCGCACGCGCACACGGTCATGTTCGCTTAAAAAATTTTTTAGCGCACGCGTCCTGTTCGCTAATCGACTCACGTGCGCACGCGTCCTGTTCGCTAATCGACTCACGTGCGCACGCTGTTGTGTGCGCTAAAAATATTTTTTAGCGCAGGCATTCTAGGCTATATTTTAATGACACATACTTAAAAATATTGACCTTTGGATATTTTTTATTCATCTTCACTCTTACAAGACACCTGTGATTGTTTCTGATGCACTCAATACTGTAAACTTTTCTGTAATGTGGACGACATTTATACCAAAAAGATACCGCGAAAATCATTAACCTGCTGAAATTGTCTTTTTTAAATGAACTGAAATGTGCGGATATAAATATCTAAAAAGTAGGTATCACAAAAATTACAATGTAAATTTTTTACTTGTAATAATACAAAGGCCATACTGTTTAACCAAGCAAGCTGTGGAATGCATTTAATGCAGCCCTCTACCTTTTGCCGATAAAAGGTGAAGACATTGATAACACATAGTCAGGGTGAACCAGTAATAGATAAAACAAAATCAATAATATTATTTTTCTTGTTTCATTATTAAAATTTTATTTAATGCATTGTCTCCATAATCACCAATTTTTACGAGCAACTAACTCAAAATTAAAGTTCCAATAATTTTTGTATTTTTTCAATATTTGGGTTTTTTCATTTTTACAAAAAAGGCTTTAAAGAAAGTCTCAAAATGTATTGGCTTATTTTTTCAAACTATCTATAAAAAATTTCTCCAAAAATCTAGCGGAGAACGCGTGCGCTACAAATATTTTTTTAAACATAAAGAAATAAAACTCAAATATTTTTAGCGCACATAACAGCGTGCGCACGTGAGTCGATTAGCGAACAGGGCGCGTGCGCACGTGAGTCGATTAGCGAACAGGACGCGTGCGCTAAAAAATTTTTTAAGCGAACACGACCGTGTGCGCGTGCGCTTAAAAAATTTTCTAGCGCACGCGTCCTGTGCGCTAAGCGCACGTGAGTCACCTAACGAACAGGACGCGTGCGCTAAAAAATTTTTTAAGCGAACACGACCGTGTGCGCGTGCGCTAAAAAAAATTTCTGGCGCACGCGTCCTGTGCGCTAAGCGCACGTGAGTCACTCAGCGAACAGGACGCGTGCGCTGGAAAATATTTTTAGCGAACGCGCACACGGTCGTGTTCGCTAAAAAATGTTCTAGCGCACACGTCAGCGCCCGCGCACATGAGTCGACCGCGTGCGCTCGTGAGTGTGCGCTTACATACCCTGGTTTCTTCCACTTTGTATCTTGTCTCCGGGCTAATTTCTAATTTTGACAGAACAGAATCATGCTTGTTCTTCTTCGGTGTGTTTGTTTACATTCTGTCATGTAAAATTTGACAATTTGCATTGTGGCGGTGTCACACTAGGCATCTTAATGCCAATTTATTTAAGTTAGTATTTAAAAAAATTTTTATTATTGTTATTACAAGCAATTTATTTCTGAAATATGAAAATATACGGCATTCCTATTTAAAAAAAATTACTCAAAATATTTATCAATTGCTAAAATAAATGGAAAATCCTCTAAAAAAGGATGCTGGAGAAAATGTAAGAAACAGTTGAAGGTTTTCTAAGATGGCCTCAAGTGGCCTAGTGTTACACCACCATTAAGAATTTGACATATGAAATTTTTGTTGCTGAGCAACAGTTGCCCAGCCATTATAATTAACGCCATAGAATTTCTTGTTGCCTGGAAATGTTGCTGTATCCTGTTGCTCCGATTGTGTTTAACGCTTTATCCTTCTTATCCTTCAGTGGCAAAGAAAAAAGTAAAATATAAGTGGAAATGCAATGAAGGCTGCCTTAAATTTATTGGATACTGGATATAGAATGTGTGGACAATTTCCGTGAAGATGATGATATTGTAGACAATAGATGACTATGATGATAGTACAAGTCAAAACAGTGCTTTGTACTTATGTGGTTGTTTGTTTGTTTTAAATGCGTTTTCTCCTAAAATCCTGCAGCGATCCTGATGAAAAAAATTATGTGTGTACAAAGCTAAGAGAAACTACTTTCTTAGTATTGAGATAATTATGTGATTTAATTATACTACTAAAAAATTAATTAATAAAAAATAAATAGTACTAAATATATGCTCGAATAATTTATAATATATATTATATAATTTACCATAGATAAAAGTTACCCTTAACACCTTTAAAACGGTATCAATATTATCGGGATATTTTATATGTATCGGCTTAAATTCACCGTTACAAACTCCCTTGAATTTTGTTGATGTCATGTAGTTTTTGGCGCTGATTACAAAAAAAGCAACAACTGCTCTCGTGTAGTTATCATACGAATTGTATAGTCAGAAAAATCACGCGATTTAAATAAATTTGCGATAAAATACTGCACCGTTGCCAATGAAAAAAAAATGTTGAGAAAGCTAATGACTTCTACTTTCTTCAAATTAAGAATCCATCCTATTTATATGAAATTGAAGAATTATGTAGTCGAATTATATATTTTTCTTATGAAAAATTAATAAATGAGAGAGAAGGGAAGATTGTAAAAAATAAGAGATTGTAAAGATTGTAAAAAATCTTTTTTCTCCAAAAGCAATGGTTTTATTACGAAATGTTATTTGACCTAAATAAAAGGATATTTCAAATTCTTTTCTAACGGTATCCATGCTATCTCTAAATTTGCAATATTTTGGGAGATATTGCGGTAATAATTTCATTTTTCGATGGATTGTAACTATACTAGAGCAAAAGAAGATGTTGTTCTTGGACTCAGCGCCAAAAACTACAATAGCAACAAGAAAATTAATTGTTAATTTGTTCCAACTTTTTTCTTTATGTATTAAGAAATTCAAAAGAAACATGCTTTCATTTCGTAGATTTGGCAGCACTAACTGAACTAAGTGTTGCGATCAGTGTGTCCAAATGGAAAAACTGATTGCGAGGATCATATATGCTGAATTCTTTCGTTTCACGGAGGGTTTTTTCCTAAAATCCTGAACCTAATACTGGATAACGCCTGAACGCTAATATCCTCTACTCTTTTAGACTAAAAATATTATATGGGCTAATTATACATTTTTCTTAGGCAAAAATTAATAAATGTGAAAAAGTACTCAAATTAGAAAAGGTCGTTTTTCTACAAAGGTAATGGTTTTTCGACAAAACGCATTTGCACTAAAAAAAGATATCTCAAGAGAATCTTAATTTTCGACGGGCTTTAACTCGATAATTTTACGAAAGCGAAAACGTTGTTGTTGTTGTAATCAGCATGAAAAAGTAAAATAACAACAACAATAACGAAATTGGAGTAATTTGGTTTCCACAACGGTAAAATAAAGACAAAATATCTAATTAATAAAAAGTATTTATTCTACAGCTTATGGGCTAATATTTATATTTTTGAAAAGTAAATAAAAGAAAAGGAAGTGAAAGAATAGAAAAATGCATAAGAAATTTTTTTTGGATCGGGGAATTCAATTGATATTCGGGTAATTTTTGAGAGAAATCGGGGAACTTGAAAAATATAGTTGGCAAAATATACTTGGAGTTTCATATGCACAAATAGTAAATTTTTAACTCCCTTTTTCGTAAAATTATTCACTTTTTGTTATGTTTCATTTATCAACCCACATTATATTTGTGCTATTTACAATTGCTTTGACCAGTAAATTTGCTTGTATCCACAGAAAGGGAATTCCCCCTAATTTTTGATATGAACATATTTCGCAAAAATTAAATTTAACCAAAAAAAATTTAAGCCGAAAAGATTTTGAATCGTGCTAAATGGAATAAAATCGTGTAAACAAATTTTAAATTTGTTTATTTTCAAACCGTGTTATATCAAAACCGTGTAAAACACGACCGTGTAGAAACAGAATTGAGTGTATATCTTTAAGGATTGCATCTCCTTTTTTAGATTAGGTATTGAATCATCCTGATTGTTTGGTATGAACAAAAATTATAGGTTTGCCTAACGAGATTAAGTATCAATGCATTTCGAAAATTTAATATTGTTACTACCTAATAATTAACCAAAATTCGCGTTGTACAAGAAACATGACGCATCGGCAACCCTGACAAGCAGAGGAAAAACAAAATGTCGGAGATTTTGCGTCCGATAGTTTAAATTTTATCTACGTAGTCGGGTTGTAGTTGAGTGTCGCGAAGCGTTATATTCTTTTACGTGAATTTTCGGTCGTCGAACGAGCGTGACGTGTAGTGAAAATTGTGAAATTTCCTAAAAATGGAGTACGCTGTTTAGAGAAAATCGAAATTTTTCTATAATTTAAATAATTATGGTTGAAGAATAACGAAAATCAATTGCAGTAAGCTTCGCGTATTTGTGTTGGGATTTAAAAGTAAGCAAAATAATATAAATTTTAAGCAAACGCTTTTACTAACCCAACAGGGTGGGAAATGAAAGAAAAAAATTAAACAAATATGCCATTTTGTGCCTGAAAGAATGGGTGTTCTGTGCTTAATTTCTAATTTGAGTGTAATTTAGATTGCGGCTGCCACCACAACCTAAATTCAACCCATTCACCTAAGTTTTGCTCTATACTGAACCAAGTTTTACACTTTTTCTAAAATTTGCTGGATGGAATTTAATTATAAGAAAAGAAGTGAATAGTGCGTATTCATGGGCATTTTCCGGTATATTATAAAATGTTACAACCATCCCTATTCGATAGGCACTTTTTTTGCTGCCGGGTGGACTGTAAATATTCGGCCTAAACATCCTTTCTGTAGCTACATCAGAAAGAGCGGTTGTTTTTTCAGTGGTTCAGTGATTATTTTCTTGTGCTTATTTCAAAAGATATATATTTCAATGCTTATGTAATATTTACCAAAAATCAGCTAATTTGTTAGGGTCAATTCAGTTGCTAATAGCGTTATTTTTAATGTTTTTGTATTAAATTTCTATTTTTCAAATATTTTTAAGAGCCTTTGTTTAGAGAAGTTTTTTAAATTCATGTTGTTTTTTCTCATCACTTCCTCTGCTTCTTTTCCTTCTTTCACGTTCACGCTTATGCTTGTAGGGCAAATGGGACAAGTTTCTGCTTACATCTCTCGTCATTGCCTCGGAGCCGTTCTCTTTTCTGCTTACCAGACTTTTCTTTATTTAAAGTTATAATATGCATTTCCCACTTGCAACTAACAAAACTGGATTGAGCTCCTACATGGACAGCTAAATATAAGCAGCTAGGAACCAGTCAGCCAAACAACCAGCCAGCCAAGCAACCAATCAGCCAGTCAGCCCGAAAAGCAAATTCGATAAGGCTCGGCTGGCCCTAATAAAAGTCGGTGTTTAAGTTGAAGAAAGCAACACTAATTTATTGATGGACTGTTAATTTAAATAGATCGAGGCTTCGTTCGAATAAACGCGTCTTTTGTTTGAAAGTTTTCAATGAAAGTTGGTTGAAAAATTGTAACTTGCGTAGGTAATTTTATTGGCTTTAATAGTTGAACTTCCAAAGTTTTCTAGGAGTTTTCTCGGAACCTATTTATAATAAAACTTTTTCCGAAGGGTGATATTTATATTTAGAATTTTTGTAGATTGCATGCTTTGCATTATATGATTTGTCTCAAGCAATTTGATTTAATAAATGTTATTGCGGTATTTATTTAGAGAATGGTTTCAGAATCATCCCATGACTCATCCGTCAACTATACTGCTGCGAAATCACCTTACCGCTATACTGCCAAAACTCCTTTCCTCCTTCCTACATTTAGCAGTTAGTCATTGAGCAACAATTTCTGTCCTTGAGTGAAAAAATACGTTTAGTCGCGTTACCAGGAACTTTTCATGCCATTGAAACGTACTCATAGCTGAGTTTACATTGTACACTATAGTTTTTATTACCTATTTTTTTTTATTCTATTGTTATATTTTATTGGACATGAAAAACATGTTTGTTTGTTGTTTTGTCTCTTCATACCTTCCAACTCATAACTTTTCTTCCGCGTTCGTTGCTCCTTGTTGGTTTATTGGTCCATCCACCTACATAGTCGGTGGTATCCATGCCACTTTAATCTCTGCAGTAACCTAATAGCAGCCTCTTCATTTCTTTCTTTGTTCTCCTCTCTTTAACACACCTTCAGCTGGTCCTAACTGCTGCAATTTCTTTTCAAGTTCTGTTCACCTACGCTTAGCAAGCGTTTTAAAATTTGTACCTTTGCAGACATGCAACAACAAGGGAATTTACCAAACAAAACCAGTTGTATTTCATAAACTAAAAACAAGAACTGCGCATGCGTTTCTCAAAAGGGAGAAACCCAGGATTGTATAGTTGCCACCTTTAAATAATTACGAAATTTAATATTTTTTAGAATTTAATCGACATTTTTTATATAGTATTTTTAGCCTTAATGTGCATTTAAGTACTTTCCTAAAATTAAATTAAATTTTCAATGAATTTATATAGTGCTGCTGTCAATAAGTAATCTTTGATCAATCAAACCGTAAGAGTATTGGAAAGATTAAAATTAGATAATCACATGTACCATTTTATTGCGATCTGTCAATTCATTCGATAGTAGCAGCTGTTGATTTTTGATGTGTCATTGATAGTTTCCCGAAATTGTTAAAAGTGTATAAGGATGCATTACCTAAACTTTCCTATGATCCACGCGAAGATCGTCCAAAAACGGCTACAACACCGCAAATCATTTAACAAGGCCATGATATGGTGATAGATGATCGACGAGTGGAAATGCTAAGGCCATAGGCATCTGAAAAGAACGAATTGGAAATATTTTGCGTGAAGAATTACATATGAAAACGCTTTGCGCAAGATGGGTGCCGCATTGACCAAATACGAATTCGAATACGTATTTCTCATACGCGCGTTTGGATCGTTTTAAGCAAAATAAAATGTATTTCAAGTGTCGTTTCCCAACTCTACGTGAAACTTGGATTCACCTATTGGATCAGTTAGATGCGAAAATTCTTGAGAAAAGGCATACTTTAAAGAAGAAAAGAACAATTTTTCATCAAGACAATGGCAAAATTCAACTTATTAAAGTACGAATTGCTTGACCATCTAGTCTATTCACCAGGATCGGCTTCCTTTGATTATTATCTGTAACCGAACCCTTAAAAATGCCTGGCTGGCAAGCGTTTTGCAACAAATGACAAAGCTATTGCGGCCGTGGATGAATATTTTGCAGAGTTTCCTGTAAAACACTTGAATGATGGTATTAAATTATTTGAAACACGTTGGAATAAATGTTTTCAAGCCCCGATTATATTTAAATATAAAACATCTCACGTGAAAAGAAATGTTCTGTCATTGTTAGGCCGAGAACTTTTCAGACTGCCATCGTATATAGTATCCTCAAAACACAAGCTATTTGTATTAATATTAATACACTAAAAGGGGTTTATATTTTAGAGAGATTACTTAATATTTTTCGTTGTAATAAAATAAAACCAAAAATCCGATTCTTGTTTTATGTTAATTGTTCGATTTGTCTTGGATCTTAAACCAATGTGTGAATATGTTTTGTGATTTGAAAATCATTTCACTAAAATTTTTTGAAATTGAATATTTTTTCTTTTGTGAGCAATCGAGGTGGCAACAATATCCAACTTGGGTCATAATTAATTTATAGACGGAACGGGCACGGATGCATACACACATGTCAGACCGGAAACCTTGGAGCTCAGTAATACGATATACTGTACCGCTCCAAGTAGATATTCGTTGAAAATCTCCACGACGTGACAGACGTGTATTGAGTGTTGTCCTTTTCGCTGTTGTGGACTCGGGAATTTTTCCGTATACCGCCTTTCGTCGGGAAGGTTCCAAAAATAGTCGTCGAATTTCGTCAAGTGTTCGAAATCGGTTGTCCTGCCGGAGTCAGTTTGATTTTATGGTTTAATTCAAGCTACGTAATCTAACGAACAGAGTTATTCCATCAAAACCAGCAACAAGAAGACTCTGTTATAGATATCAACACTGGTGAAACGTTGTGAGACGACAGATAGTGGGACGAAGAGATGAACTCGCTCGATGCTGGCTGTGTTGTTTGTCGCTTATTTTGCTTGATACACTGCTTCGGACCGCAAAAATTGAGACTGCTGCTGCCAACAAACAAGTAAACCGGCTTTTGGAGTTTATTTTTTTGTGTTGACGTTACTGTTAGCCGTACTAGCCGAAATTCTGTTTCAAATGTTTTGTTTGTGTTCAAAGTGTAGAACGACTCAGAAGAGTAAAACAAATGAATAATAATAAAACGAAAAAGAACCCACCAACGCGCTGAGAAAGTTGCAAAACCGTTTGTGTGTGTATCTTTGTACAGAAATAAAAGGCTACTATAAGAAATATCGAAAATAAACTAAAAACTTATAGACGAGGAGAAAAAAAAAATACGATGATTCATGTGGCTTGGTGCTTCGTTGCCGGCCATAAAAAGAAAAGGAAAAGATAGTAAACTTTTTATAGATGAAAATGATATTGGATGGAATAAAAATCGAGAGGAAAGCATTTTATAGCAACATAAAAGAGAAAACAGAAATGTAGCTGATCTTTAAAATGTTCCACATTACTGGGCATGGCTACAATCACGAAAATCATTTGTCAAAAATAATCGCGTAAACATGTTAACTGACATCAACTTTTTGAGTACCTATATGTATATATTTAGAGACAAGAAAAACTTATGGCTGCATTTTTCTTACTAATTATTCCTTTCAGGCTCACAGAAATAAAGAAATGATTTCATAAATATGTATATTCGATATTATCAGGAACTTATTTTGGATTAATATAACATACAGTAGTGGACAAAACATATGCAACTAAAATCCTATTTGAAAATGGTTCCGCAGTCGTTAAACTTTTGTGGAAAAAAACGATTGAAAGGGTTTTTTATAACTAGCTTATACGCTTAGGCTCATAAAGCACAACACTTTTGCTATTAAAAGTTTGATTGATTAGATTTTATTAAAATTTTTAAGTAAAAACTCAAAATCTTGCTGGACAGAACAAATGCAACTCATGTGAAAATAAACAAATTGTGCTGCTGTAACGGTAAATTGGTCAAATTTTTTTAAACTTGTAATAGCAGTCCTTTAAGAGATGATTTTCTATTCATATTTTTGTCTTTTGAGTTGGTTTTTAAAAATATTAACATTTTTCTTCAAATGGTGCGCGATAAATTTGGTTTTAAGTTAAGAAAGCGGATTTCTTGCATCCTTTCTCGATTCCGTGCAAAAGACTGTGTCTCGGTTATTCTCAAATGTCCACAATTACCAATCTGATTGGATAGATGTCACGGCCGTATAGGGGAGTTATCAAAGATAACGGATTCGCTACAAAATATTAGAAAAACAATTACTTTAATGTATACATTATAAGTTGCATTTGTTTTGTCCAGCAACATTTTGAGTTTTTTCTTAAAAATTTTAATAAAATCTAATCAATCCAGATTTTAGTGGATAAATTGTTGTGCCTAATGAATGTAATAGGAACCAATTACACATACAACATTTTACTTGTATATGTCTTGTCCACCACTGTACATATACTAAGTTTTTTTTATTTTTACCATCATTCATGCCCTATCATCATATCTAATCCTCTTCAATTCGCTTATTTCTAATTTCAGTTTCACATTAATTCGGTTTAAATAGTCAAATGTATACCAAGTAAAATTGTATGGTTGAAAGTATGTTTAATTGTAAATATTAGCCTCAGATTGGGTTCTAAAGAGTTTCAATTAAAGTGCGAAGCAGAAGAAGTTAAAATGGAAAATTTTAACGAATGTCGCCACATTTACTAAAGCACACATTTAGTAATAGCAACCGAAACAAAAACAATAACCGAAATAAAACCAACTATTGTCATAATATATCAACGGACAACAATAAGAACCAGAATATCAATAAGAAACTGCATAAGTAACTAATTTTCTTTTTACAAAAGTTGGTAAATAAATAATTGCAACGGAAAGATCGCAAAAAATTTGTTTCTCAAAAATAGCCAGTGACCACCAATGAAAAGTTCTGATTTTTCGTCGTCTAACTACGACTATTCTAGTCGCTCCATATACGCGGGTGAACACGAGCAGCAACAATTTGATCAGCATCATCCTCAAATAAAGTATCAGAGTCATATCGTTTCGCAAGATAATCAAACGTCAAAAATTGTTTATCCTGAATCGACAGCATTTGATATTGATGTTAAGCCACATATTGTGCAGAGTGAGAAAAGGAACTCGTCAGATTTAGTTGCTAATACCGATGATCAGTATTATCATCAGCGACGAGAGCAGCACCACCATCAACACCAATCACAACAAAATCAAGTTTTTAGCCAGGAACGAGATCTGCAGCGGCAACAGCACCAGCAGTATTGTGAGAGCATTACAGCTGCTGCGGCAGTAAATAGTGACAACGCCAACGTACAGCAAAGACGCGGTAGCACTGTTGCCTATAGTGATGGTAGAAATAGTTATCAGCAAGAACGACAGCAATTGGCGAGTATATCAGAAGTAACAATTGAAAGAGGTGCTGCCGAAACTATCAACAATCACAGCAGCAGGAGCATCAGAGGGAGAAATAGTTATTACGAGAAACCAAGACGAGTGGCGAACGAAACAAGAGTTGTTGTTGCGCCTTCCAAGCAGATATCAGCGATACGCTATTCAGCGAGCTCGTCAAAGCACCAACAACAACAAGAGCAGTCTAGCAAACGGAAAAGGGAAACAGGTATGTAAAATGTTTTTTGTTTACTCATTTATATTTTTTCAATAATTACATCAACAGCTATAATTTTTAAATATATACATATATATACTTAGTTTAAGCCAATTATAGGGTCCGCTATCTAACGTTTTTTTTTTCAACTAGTGCTTATTTCGTGAATGGTATCACTTAGCTCATGTCTGATTTGACAGATAATTAGTTTTATCATTCCGCTGAACGAATATGGTTGTGTATACGCTTGAACAACGCTGGGAAATATTGCGACATTACTTTGAAAATCCGATGCCGATTTTGCCAAAAAATCATCTTTTCAGATGAAGGTCATTTTGATCTTGGCGGGTATGTAAACAAGCAGAATTGCGGATTTTGGTCCAGAGGCATAATTGGGCCATTTTTCTTCGAAAATGAGCAAGGAGTGGCCGTTACAGTCAATCGGGCCATGGCGATCGTTATCGGGCCATGTTGAAGAGGAGGATATTGGCAACATTTGGTTTCAACAGGACGGCGCTACGTGCCACACAGCCGAAGCTACACTCGCATTTTCAAAAAAAAAAGTTATTTGGCGGACCCTATAATTAAAACATGTAGTAGGTGCCACTATTAATACAGGTAGAAATCATTAACTGATTTCTGGAATAATACAAATATTTAAAATGCAAATAGAAATTAATTCAAATAATAGATATTATTTTAGAATCTAATCTATAATGCTATTTTGATTCTGACATTGTACTTTTGGGCAGAATTTTATATACGAACACTCGTATATACGAGCGTTAAATATTATAATTTTATTCACACAGTTTTCAGTTTTTTTTTTATGAAATACTACTTTCATATTTCATATGTCATTTATACATATAGTATGTTGGTGCTAATTTTGTGTTGGTTGGTTGGTTTCCCCTTTCCTTTAATATATACGTACATACTATATGTTGGTATCTTATGTATTTGTTGAGGTTTTTGCTGTTCCAAGGCATCGCAAAGGAATGCCTGCCTGTCTACCCATCCATCCCTCCGTCTGCTTGCGTCAGTTATTCTTCCAGATTCGGCAAGCTGAGCGAAATTCTTCGAAATTCTTCTTCTATCTTTGGATTCGGGTTCGGCATTGATAACGCGAAACCTTTGCGTTGTCTGTTTTTTGGGCAATTTATTCTGGTCGTAATGAAAGCAGAGTTCAGCTGAGCAACCACATCAGCTCAAGTTAATTGCTGTAGTAAAAAAGGCGGTGATTAACTTAATATATACTATATACGTACGAGTGTATAAGTATGTTTATATTTTGTTATATTCTTTATTGCTATCGTTGCTTTAGTTGCCACGTTTTTTACTGTGTTTTGCTTTTATGTTGGGCTTGTGTTATTTTTTGGTAAATAAATATATACGATACGATCAATATGTTGGGCACGTTTTTCTAATTTTCTTCGAATAATGATTTGTTTTTTAATTGTATCAGCATGTATGTATATTTTATTAATAAAAAATACTTCAATTTTATTTTAATTTTACAAAATTATAGTTCTGCGTAATTAATTCGTATAAAATTGTTGACACTCAAATATGATTTGATAGAAAGGCACGAATATAACACGCATGTAAGGATTTCTCTATGTTCGTAGGTAAAAAAGGTAGATTTTCTACGGTTTTATATTTTTGCTCGGACCGACCCTTCCTCAACATTTGTGGGCTTTCTTTAAAAGTGTTACCAAAGAATATACAATATATAGAAGGCGCATCTCATACGAATTTTTGAACAGCAAAATTTGTGCTGTGGACGTAGCCGTACGTCCATGTTGCGCAACATTGAGTAGTTTTTTGTGTTGCTACGCATTCTCTCTATTCTCCTCTCATTGTTTGATAACTTCGCGGCAATTTCGTGTTATTTGCTTCTCATTGCCATTGCTTTGTTTTTGTATAAATACAAATCGGGTTTGCTGGTTTTCGTTCATAAATGATTATGTGTAAGAAGAGTTAATTGATGCCGCAATGTATGTCAAAGGAGTTGAGAATGAAACGATCGAATTGCGTATAAAAGCAGGGGTTGAGGGAACAAGGGAATTTGACTTCTTTTTTGGTTCCTGTACAATAAAAAATCAATTGTTTACGTCTGTCGGTCTATCAATCATGGATTTTTTTCTCTATATTATTTTTTGTTTATTAAAGGAATTTGGTTTTTTGCAACGTTTTGCCGGTATGATATTGTTATTATTAGTATTTTAAATTAGGTTTATTATTAAATTAGGTTATTGTTTATTGTTATTTTATATGTATGAAATTATAATATAATTATTGTACCAATATGTGTTATTGGTAATTCGATACACAGCTCAATGCAAGGTTGATTTCGTTTTATTGCCAGCCCATAGGCAATGCTTCCTTAATAGAACTAAAATCATAAATTTTAAAAATTTTAGTCTTTAATTTAATTTTAATAATGCTTTTGGACACTACAATAACATGGTAAATTTATAGACGGTCAGACAGAAGCACTTCAGTTGTTACTAGTTGTAAAATAGTAAAATAACAAGCACAAAGTCGATCTTCCGATTCGTTCATACTCATAAAAAATCGAATTCCTACATAATACATATAAATATTTTCTCTGAAATATTTCCATTCTTTCATTTTTTATTTTTGCCTCCATTAACTTTTTATTTTTACTCGTATAACGTATTCAATTTGTTGATATGCCGACTAAATAGATCTTCTGTCCAAAAACAAATTCTTCAACAGCACGCTATGCTCGGAACGTAGATCGTGCCAGCGGTTTACATAGCTTGGGCATCGAATAAGAAGCAGAACAAAGCTACGAAAAGCAAGATTTCTTTCAAAAGCCTTAAAATGCAAAATTTAAAACGATTCCAGACGGACGGACGGCTGCACATGGTTTGTTATTGTAAGACAAGCAAAAGAAGACAAATCTCACCGTTCTTCTCATTGCCCGCTGTACTTCACAAATTGATCGATTCTTTCTTTCGCACTTTACTTGGCATGCGAGTGCTGGATCGATCTTTTCTTACGCATATTCGCTTGCATTGTTAGTGCAAAATAACAGAAGCAAAGTCGATCTTCCGCTTCCTTCATACTCGTTAAAAAGATCTTCCGAACCCCTCACTCATTAGGAGATCATTCAATTTTGCTTTGTTATCAGCGCTGAGAAGACCGAAGCATGGCAAAGAGAGTAACTTCGCGAGTAGTGAAGCTGTTTTCACTCATTTGCTTACACCCGCTGCCTGCGACCGACCGCATCTGTTTTGAAAAATTCGAAATTTTGAGTCATGCGTCTTCTATATTACTACATATTCTTTGGTGTTACTATCCATAATGTCAATTTTTTAAATTTTGCCTCCTCTTGTCGCCACAATTGGCATCACTTATTATTTCTCGAAACAAGGAGAAACATCTCTAAGGGTGTAACATCTTTTTGTGGGTTCTTCATTACTTCACTTTGTACCTGAGGAATATACAATATATCGATGAGTCATTTCTAATTCGTATAATTAATTTCACAATCCCTTCCTTTTGATAGATCAAACTGTTGTGTGTAGATTTAACCACGGCACTGCACTGTATAGTGCTCCACTCTTCCAGTCGTCATCAGCACATTCATACTTTTATCGTGAGATAAAATTCCCATTCCATTCCTTATAAACGTTAAAAAAGCAACATAGTCTCGGGCGACTATTTTCTGCACTCTAATATTAGTCTTGGATGTTGTCGTTGCGTTGCTGTTTGTTGAAGCGAAATATGCAACAGCAACCGCAACAGTAGCTACAGCAAACGGGGCTTTCGCCATCTCTCTCTCCTTCTCTGTTTACTTTTTTCATGCCTTCTTACCATCTTGACGTTTTTTTATTTAACCCTTTTTTTCGCTCTTATTCTTTATTTTCCAACTTTCTCTCATAAATCGTGGTATCTTGCTGCGGCGTAGAATTTGGTTGAATTCGTTCGACTAACCGACCGACGACCAGTCTGTTAAAAATAAACACATTTCTTTTCATTATTTTTAGTTTCTTCTACATCTTGAGCTTAAAGTGGAACGAGCTAAAATAAGAATGCCTATCTTACGAAAAATAAAAGGAATCGAATGATTATTCTTTATTGAAGGAATGAAATTTCCACAATTTTAAAGTTTTTTTTTGGTTTTTAGTTTTAGTACAATACTTCTGGAAATGGAACGGATATGCGTGATCTTCGTCCACTTTATCATCAATGCAGAAAAAGTTTCGATGGAAGGTTTTATTTTCAGCTCAGAGTCGTTACTATTTGTTGTTGTGTTATGTTAAGACTCCGTTGGAAATGCATAAAGTGATCTTCGCTTTCGCAATGGTTTCTGTTAGCTTTGTTGTAAACGATAAATGACAGTAACATTACTTTAAAACCTGTGATTATTCAATTAGAACACTTCGTAGGAAACAAATAATGATTACAATATATGTACGTATGTTTAATATCAAGCAAAATTTTAATTTTGATCCCTGCATTTCCGAGCAGGGAAACAGGTTTCGTTGATTTGCTGTCAAGTACTGAAAAACCAATATTTACTGGAGCTTTACATATCAACTTAACAAGTGCATACATGTGCATGTATGTATGTACGAGGGTAATCCTAAAAGTAAGGTCTAGAAAGTGCTGAGGATGCCGGGAAACTATTCGTGCAGCTGTAGTCTTTGTTACATCTTGCTGGGACACCCAGTCCTCACTTGGCAGCCGTTTATAATGAGCTCCTGGTTGGCGCTACCGCCAAGTGCGAGGCTCGCGCTGTTATTCGGTTCTTCAACGCAAAAGGAGTGAAACCTATCGAAGTCCATCGCCAGTGGAACTGAAGTTCACGACGAAGAAAGACGCGGCAGACCTCAACGGCATGGCGCCGAGCTGGTATGACATGAGCATACAAAAACAGCTGCAGCGCTTACAAAAATGCATCGACAGAAATGACGACTGTTTCGAAGTGTAGATAAATGCTTAAGCTTTAAAATTATGTAAACATTATTGAAAATGAACATTTGTCTGATTTCTAAAAAAACAGGAGACCTTACTTTTGGCATTTCCGCAGTACATACATTTGTATATATTTATGATATATAATTTGAAGGGATGTGAATCAACATTTGTATAATTAAAACTGCTTATATACTCGGTTGATCAACAAAATTCGGCTGTATTTTTTGTTTACCTGCTTCATTCATTTTCAGCTCAAGTATTATTTGTACGTATTGTGCGAATAATAATTACTTTTTTACCTATATAGTAGTTTATTTATTTTGATTAACTATAAAGTTTCTCATGATCTTGGTTAATATCTTATTTACTATGTTATGTAATATATTATAACAATAGTTTATCCATCTGATTGTTTTTTGGTTTATCATATTTTTCAAGTACAGTTGTATTTGTATTTTAATCCTTCATGGCCTGGAAGTTCATGGATTCTTCAAGCTGAATGTTTTCTATGATGTAAAAAAAATGTACAGAAAAATATTTATAGTTTACTTGATCCGTGTGTGTAAAGCAGATGTTTTTTACTAATTATGTAATTTTTTTTACCTGTAAGGATCGCTCTGCCATATAAGCAATTAAATGTAGTAAAAAAACGAGGTATGGAGATGAACTTGAGGCAATAAATAGGAGATTTTATTTCAGCATTTTCAATTTCAACCCGTTTCCAAACTGCAAATGTCCTATACGTCGCAAATTTCGGTGGAAATTTCAACGTAATTTCTCTACAAAGTCATTCAGTGAATATAAATAATAATAACAATATAAATTCAGTAATATTCGACACAGAGATATTACATCCTTAATAGTATCACTTTAGAAATTTCTTCAGAACCCAAAAAATGGCAAATGAACGTACTACCGACAAATATTGGAAACGAAAAGGCATTGTTTTTGTAAATATTATAACCAAAAAAACGGTCCACCTGCACTATGTACTTTTGGGTACTTTTTTTAGTATGATGAGAGGTGGATTATATACCGGCTGAAATCGTTTCTGATGAGAAAATGGAAATAGTTTTGCACTGCCGACAGTGAAAGTAATGAAGACATTTCGGCCGAATTGCACGAAGAAAGCGATGTATTTATGCAAACGCACGATTCTGATGAATGGAATAATTTCTTCCTTTTCCGTGATGGATCGAAATGGCACAAAACTCTGCCAGAAGCAGGACGATTGAAGACGTCATGGATCAGATGCTATGAGAATATACCGCTAAGCTTCAAACTAAGAGGCATTTTTGTACATCTGTGGTAGCATTTGCATCCTTCATTATTTACAAAATAGTAAATGAATTTGAATTTCCTGGTGGATCAAACCCACAAATTGAAGCGAGATTACGAAATCCATGGACAATTGGGAAGTTCTCTGTAAGAAATGGTATTGAAGCATTTTATAGAGCACCTATTTCCGAGAGATTTCCGCAATGTGTCCACAGAACCAACATACCTCTATTACAGAACCAACGAAAATCGTGCAAAATTTGTCGAATAAATGACAAAATTCGAAGAAAACTGAGTTACTGATTTACTCTCGAACTGTAATGTACCGAAGCTATAAACAACTGACAATCAAGGTGTAAGAAGTGATGTGGAAATGATTAATTGGAATGCTGTGTTTTCATTAGCCTTCTGTTGATGATAACGTAGCTTTTTGCGAAGGAATACTGATGTGCTCTTTAATAACTTCATTCTACTTAAATGCAGAATTTGGATTAAGGCTTTGACACTTGGTTTACTTACACCAATAAAGCATTGATGATTGAGCGTGATGCGGCTTATAGACGTTGGAAAATATAATACTACTTATAATCACAACGAAATAGAAAGGAAACTAATATAAATTACTCTTGTCTCATATCGAAGCACTAATTTTTTAGACTCTGTTAGACTCTGGTACTCTCCGCCATGTAACATTCAGAAAGTTAGTAGTACTGCAGCCTCTGAACATTTACTTTTTCAGTGTCTTTCGAGAAGGTAGCTACTTCTGTTTTTTATCATGTAATTCCTAAATTTCGTCTACTTCCTGTCATATTGTATATGACAGTACAATACAGCTACAATATACAATAAATACATATTCTTCTTTTCTTTACGCTTTTGTTCTTTTGGCATTAAATTTAATTATGTTTATTTTCAAAGGCTGCTAGTTTTATAAAAAATAAATAAATAAATAATAAATAAATAAATAAATAAATACGAAATAAATACGAAATAAATAAATAATAAATCATAAATAATAAATAAATAAATAATAGATAATAAATTAATAAATAATAAATAATAAATAATAAATGATAAATGATAAATAATAAAAAATAAATAATAAATAATAAATAATAAATAATAAATAATAAATAATAAATAATAAATAATAAATAATAAATAATAAATAATAAATAATAAATAATAAATAATAAATAATAGATAATAAATTAATAAATAATAAATAATAAATGATAAATGATAAATAATAAAAAATAAATAATAAATAATAAATAATAAATAATAAATAATAAATAATAAATAATAAATAATAAATAATAAATAATAAATAATAAATAATAAATAATAAATAATAAATAATAAATAATAAATAATAAATAATAAATAATAAATAATAAATAATAAATAATAAATAATAAATAATAAACAATAAATAATAAATAATAAATAATAAATAATAAATAATAAATAATAAATAGTAAATAATAAATAATAAATAATAAATAATAAATAATAAATAATAAATAATAAATAATAAATAATAAATAATAAATAATAAATAATAAATAATAAATAAATAAATAACAAATAAATAAAGAAATAAAAAAATAATGTATAAGTGAAGGCAAATTAATATTATGTAATAATTAAAAATAATTGTATAAATATTATATTCATAATAAAATCGTGTTATATAAGTAATTGACTATTTTCCCGTTGGCTCTTGATTGGAGTCTATAATTAGACAATAGAATTAATTTTAAATTGAAATTTGGCGGCCGACCTACAGCTTTTACTTATGGATTGATTTATTGATATCACGAACAGTGAGACACTTTAATGTCCTCTCACCGAAGCACAGTCCTGGCTTCTTACTATGAGTACACATTCTATGCGAATAGGATGAAGTGCGTTTTAAGTAATTCGTGGTGTTGTTTTATCAAAAAACTTGAACATAGCAGGGTGAAGTACTATATATAGTGAACGAAGCCATGTCGGAAACTGTTTCCGACACGTTTTCTATATGCAAGATGTTCGTAGGTAGGTAGGTACTTCGGTACATACGATTTACATATATGTATACATATATATATGTACACTACAAGTACCTACTCACTTCCTTGTAAAACTTTAACTGAATTTATGGCACTTTTTAGAGCGCTCAAATTCAGGCAGAGAGCATGTTGTTGCTTCTATTCCACATTTTCTGAGAATAGAAAAACGATTTTTAGAACTTCTGAATTGCGCATAGAAACTGTTTTCAAAAATAGTCATTTATTTGAAAGTATGAGTGTAACTGATTCGTGACACGCGTTCAATTACATTCAGTGTTATTTGGTCTACTGTTTTTCCATTATTTGGTTTTATTTTCCCATTACTTGAAAAGCAATATAATGCTACACAGAATGCAATGACGCACTTGTTCTTGCTAAGTATCTCAGCACGATCGATTAAATTAATACTGAAATCAGTGTATATATAAATATTTTCAGTGAATTAATGTTGAATTGCTGGAGTACATATGTTTACGTGTTATAAGAAAATATAATCAAAATCATAAAAAATCATCCAAAAAGCTTTTGCGGTAGATATATAATTCATTTAATACAGCAATTAACAAGGGTTGGAGGATTGAATTAATAACAGCAATTATTTGGAAAACGTCGCCACGGTAAGAATATAGTAAAATTCAGACATGGAATATTATGGTATCTAGGTCACTTCTATAGTACTCTGGAGTACTATATGTATCTATGATTTCAACCATTAGAAGACTATTTGCAAAAAGTATTCTCTCTCGAGGAGAGAGTATGTGTGGGGAGAATTAAAACTGAAAACACTTTCATTTCTTTGTCGTATAAATTTTAAAAAATGTTACAAGAATGTGAGATGCTAGAAAGCCTTTTGCTTTTTGGATTTTTTGCAAATTTCCTTTGAAGGAAATCTATGTTAAGTACAAATTAAGTTAAGTATGGTAAGCTGCATATGTACATCTTAAGCGTTGAATACGGTAGACCCTCTACAGTTGGAAACTACCCTGTTTTCAAACTTTTCTTCAGTAGGTAATATTAATCGGAATCAAATGCGTTGCCTTTACTGATGAATCAGGGATGGTATTTTTCAGGGATGGTACTACTATGATATTCATTCTGCCAAACTTCTACTGGAAATATGTCTGTAAAAATGCTTGCATTGATGGGATTAAAAAAGGCGCGAACTGCCAATTGGTACGGTTGCAGTTGTTTGAACAAGTCGATGTTAGTGATGTGTTAGTGGCGATTTTTATAATCAAGGAAACCTTGGAACGAACAGCTTGCCTGAAATGTTGTGTTGCAAACCAAATTCCGTGCGCCGATGCACTTAAAATGTTGCAAAAGACCAAATGGTGAAGTAGTATTATTAAAAAACGGGCAGATGAGTGGTACAAAGCGTTCAAAGGTGGGCGCTCAAAGTCGCTCAAAAGTCAAGGTGATGCTAACTCGTGTCCCAAAATTGAAATTTCTTCTCCGAAATACTCGCTGGCAGCGTTGAAGACTATACCGGAAAACGCGTAGAAAAAATGTTTCAAAAGAAAGACAGAATACATGATGGCACTGTTTTCTTGTATATAGTATAGTATGTTTTATTTATGTTCTAAAATATTATTTCTCACACCTTTAATTTGCATTTTATGTATGTATGTGTATAGAATCTATGCATTTGTATTTTAATATGTAAATCAAATGCAATTTCTGTCAATGAAAACGTTCCTTAATTCGTTTTCGCATCACACATCAACAGCAACTGCAATATAGTGCTATAGAAATAACAACTAAAATATGTAAGTATGTATGTTCTACATACATACATATGTATATGTACATTTTATATAAATACATCATACATATTTGCAATAAAAACGAGCCGGTAAATAATTACCGAAGCATATTTTGTAGCTTGATTTCTGACATTAATTCAATATGAGGTATACTAGGTACTTCTTTTAATGTAATATTTAATTGCCAAAAAGCTGTAATATAATATTCTTAATTAACTTTTCTCGTTTCTGAGCTGTTGTGGCGTAACCATAGTCTTTGTTTAACATCACGATTTCTTAAAGCTTATAGTGATAGAATCTCGTTGTCAACGAATCCTTGTGTTTAACCAAACCAGTAGTAATAATTAAATAGGAAAAAATTAATTAGAATATTTAAAATGAAATTTGTTTTGTTTTTTATAAGATAAGAACATTTTTATTAAAAGCTTCTATATTTAATAAGTAAATGCTTAGAAAAGTGGCAAAATAAAGTGAATAATATAAATTTCTATAATATAATCAAAGCGTAACTTAATTCGATGCGTTTCTCAAGCCATTAAAAAATTCCAACATTTATTTATTCCAACACTATTATCAACAAAGTTATGGTGGTTACACTAAGTTACTTTAACAAACTTGTCAATATCGTACTTGAAAAAGTACGTGCAGTTTGATCAAAATCGGATGCAACTATATGGAAATATAGTTTGCATAAATAAATACATATCTATATATCAGGAGCTCTTAAGGTGTAGAGTTTTATAGCTCTTAAGGTATACCGATTTCTCTGTTTTTTCCGTTGTTTATTCAGCGGCGAGGACGCCCTCCTGTTCGCCTGTTAGTCGAGGCACTAATAAGTACCTTGAGCGTCTCTTTCGATTTTTTGTAGTCCGACGTTGAAGATAAACTAATAAATAATAATAAATAAACTAATAAACTTCTAATAAATCAAGAATAAAAAACAACAACAGAAAACAAACAGCACTGACGTTTAATATATACACCTTAATTTGAATTTTGTTTTAATTTTTTAAGGTCAGCTTGTATGTAGTTAAATTGAGTACTATGAAATTAATATATTGTGTTCGTTGAATAATTTATATTTGTGAATACGTAGCGTGTATATTGTATATAAACAGGATGAAGATTTTGGCGTATGTGACTTCAGAAAACATATCAACTAAAATTTCAGACGTGAACATCTCTTCTCGTAACAGTATATTGGGCACTACTGTACAACATGGCTACGTACATGTGTGTATCCTCCTTGATTTATCACGTTATTTAAACACGTTTACAACACTGTTGGCTTGTTTGCCATTAACACACTTTTACGGCTGGCAAACGAACTGACTGTCATCCGAACGGACCGTCGTCAGTTGCGAAAAATACGGGTCGACTTGTCACTCAGCAGCTTTTGTTCACTTCGCACTTCCAAACGAACCATCATCTACCTGCATGAGTAAAACTGGATTTAACTAAAATGAGGGCAGAAGACATAAAACTAGGCCTCAATTATTGGCTGTTAATAATTGTTGCAGCTGCTGCTGACTTCATTCTGCTCTCCCTGGACTTCTCAAAATATAAAGACAACATAGAATACCGTCATTCAATAACTTCTCAGGATTTAATAACTTATCCATGTACTCGTATTAGTTGGCAAAAATAAGAAAAGTAATAGGAACCCGTTCTTGAAATTTCTCGGTTGTGTTTGTATGTAGAATTATTCTATGTACATATATTGTATGTGTTACATACCATAAATACATTAATAAGTTTTATACGTTTCTTGATATCTTGTTTAAATCGAATAATTAAATACTTTTTATGATTCTTCATTCTCCGATTGAAATTGCAATCAGTTTTAATTAATCGAATAGTTTTCTAATTGAAAACCTATTTTTACTATCATCATTAATTCGTCGAAGTCATATTATACAACCGCACATACATACATACATACTATATATACATAGAAAGAACGAACTGAGTTTTAATTAATAACTTATTTTACTTTTCTGCTTTGTTTTGTTATGGCTTTTATAGAGGTCGACTTGTACATGAGAAAAGTCGATCAATTAGTCATCGAAAAGGCAATTTTCTTGGGCCTTTTACCGCTCTCTTCTATTCCCTTGCCATTTCTTCGTACGAGTTCTTTTGACGAACGTTAAACCTACGTACTCTGGCTTACAAGAGCATCAGAGAGAACAAAGACAATAGCAATGACAACAACAGCAACAGCAGAAGCACGAGATGCGTTCACAGCGAGGAAAATTGAATACTATCGAGTCTTCTGCTTTGCTGCAACTAACTTGTCTAAAATATGGTTGGTCGTAATGGTTTTATGACTTCTTTGCACACTAAACATGATTGTAGTTTGTGTTCAAATTGAATAATCAAAAGGAATACTGAATAATAAGCAAAAGAAATACCAACTACAGGCTAATCATTGTTCTAAGCAGTAATGTTCTCGACCTAGTAATGAAATGTATTCTGTTGAAATCGTATTGCAACTGTTTTTACTTAACAAAGGCTGGTTTGCCATTAAATATAGCAAGTGTTAACAATTGCTATATCATATGCTCACCAACCATATTTTCAGACATCTATACGTATATTTTGCATGCATATGTGTTTGATTCTGTGTGCAGGAACATTTGCGATATAATTTTAGATTTTGAAATAATACTGAATTCCTAAGACAACGTATTGTTTGAAATTCTTTTTCTCTAATACTGTCATGGATTGCCAATTCGATTGAATATGTTGTATTATAATCTACTTATTTTGCTTATGAAAGAAATATCTGGGTATATTTTCAATTATTCCTTCGAAAAACAGACAACCACCATAATTAATCACCACCACATTTGCCATGTGTTTCAATATTTATTATGGGTGATTTTAATGTTGCTATCGAGTGGCTTTTGTTCAGTAACTCAGATGTTGTTTCGTTTTTTATATTCAAGGCAGAACCAGTAGTATTCATGACCAGTTCGTCGCCTGACATTTCTCGGTTATTATATTATATTATAGATTATATTTCATAATTATTTCCAGTGATCGCTTAATCGGAAGATCTTTAAACACTATATCGTAATTACATTTTCATTTCTTTCCTCAATTATTGGGCTTAATTGTATATTTTGTATGTATTATATTTTTAATTATTTATACAACCTTTTTAATAATAAAAATCTTTCATACATATTTTTGGATAATTAGGACACTTGAAATAATAAAACTTTCAGACCTATACGACGTAATTCAATTTTAACGTTAGTTATGGTTAATACAGCGCTATGAATTCTAAACCGAAATGAAAATTTCGAAATTGTGAAAAAAACAAAAAAAAAAAAACATTTCATTGCAAAAGTTTTGTTGGGTAAAAAATGCAAATATTTTGCGACTGAAATATAGTAAATGATGTGTAAAGAACTAAAAATTAAACGATGCGAAAGATGAAGACATCGAGCTCTCTAGCATGAGATGCTTTAAATTATGACCGCAATCACCGGACAGTGAGTCGGCAGCGGAAAAACACACACAACGACATGGAAGAGCGGTACAGAAATATCTGAAATAGCTTTTTATTTGTGCAAAAGAGTATAACGTGAAACAAGAAAACTGCAACTGCAATGTAAATACATATATTGTATGTCTACATATCCCGAATATGTCTAGTGTTAAGAACACAGTATATGAGGCTGCTTATATTTTCAGTTATTCTCAACATATGAGAAGCTTTTGTCTTCCGCATGCTTCTACTTCAAAAAGAATGCCAAGAAATGCTTCGTTTTTTATTTTGGAGATTTCATTTAAAAATAATTTCAGATAACTACATTTTTGTAGCATTCAAAAATGAATTTTGTTAAGCCGACAAAATTGGTTTCCTCCCAACCCCCCTCCTCTTTTCGAACACATTCTTTCAACAAATGCTTTTTCTCTTTCTTTTCGGTTGACTTCTCTTTTTCGGAGTTCAGGCAGCTGGATTTGGTTTTTGGGCCGCATGAACTGCTAGAAGCACTCGTACAGTATGTAGAGGAACGTTCGAAAAAAAAAAACAACGACAAACATAAAGCACTTCACTTCGCAGCGAGAGCTCAGTGAGTGCACACATACATACAATAAGAAGCAAAAATATAATGCGGTGCTTAAATCTAGTTATGCTAATGACAAAATGTCGTCAACTGGCTGCTGTTCGGCCATATTACAATCATTAGCAATATTTTCTCAAGTGCTATTTTTTCGCTGCATTAATTTAATGTATATTTCTTAATTTTCTATTATTGGAATTTCAGTTCGGAGCAACCAATACTGATTCCGATATGCTCTACTCCCCTTATTTAGTTATTTAATAACAGCGACAGCTCTTCAGGGGAAGTGGGTTGGTGTTGAAGTTCAACTGTTGTCCTCAATTAATGCTTTCGGTAAGCGCCTCGGCTCGTATTCCCCATGAAGTGTGGTTGCAGTGACGCCGACTTTCTTAGAATGGATCCAGTGTGCCGCGGCGCCAGCACTTATGTTCGCCGACCTGCTGCGTCGTGCCCACCAAACTAGATTGGATTTGCTTGTCAACTTAGTCTCGACATAGTTTTAGTTCGTGTGGTCGTCGCTGTGAGACGCTTTTGACTCACGCTGACTGTTGGTCGTCGTCTAACGATGACAGCTCAGTTACTCGGCTGCCTGTGCTTGCGTTGGCGCTGCTGCTACTCCTGTTGCTGTTGCTCTTGCTGTGTCTCTTATTAGAGCCGGTTATTTTATTTCTCGCATTTATTTTAGTTTTGCAATAACTAATTTTTGTACGATTTCGCCTTTTAAGCACTTGCAGCAATTATATACTTAGCTTTTCGAACACTACATTTGATCGCATGAATGAGACCTGATTAATATTTCTCAACTCGAAGGCGTCTCGAGTTCGAGCTCGTTGCTGCTGCTGCTGCTGCTGAAAATGATGTAAGTGAGTCCGAGTGTTGTGGACCGATTTTAATTACTGCCTTTTGCTTTTCAATACAATCATTTGCAGAGAAAAGCGAACGTCAGATCACGAAATTAGTAGACAGATTTTGTTATCTACCTCAGTGCAAACTGTGACGAGAATTCATTCCTCTCTCAGTCCATTCAATAAGTACACCTTCAGTCAGGAGAGTAGACTTCCAGGGGGCGGGGGGGTCTATTGTTATATATACAACATGAAAATACACAAAACTATGGAGTTATGAGTCTTGTTGCGATATCAAACCAAATTAGATTTTATTGGACATTCGAGGTCACAAATTGTATTCAGTAGAGTATATAAAACACAATCATTTCTTTCAATAAAACTACTTTTCTATTGTGTATGCACAAAATAAGTCGAAAGTACCTATAAAAGCAACCAACAATATGGGCACGTTTTCGAAATAATGTGCAATGTGCTTCAGGATGCATCGTAAGTAAGAATAAGAATAAACAAAGGAGCATACTTGGGCGGGGAACAGGTTTAAGTACGAGCCACAGGAGTGGTCACTTTTATCGTGACGAGGATTCTCATGAACTCGTGCTGTATACCGGGGAGAATGGCTAACATCAGCGATTCTAATCGAAAAGGAACAGATGCGGGAAGCAGCACTGAGTAGATTGTGAAATACACAATTTGGAACAAAATAAAATCGATGCGTGTATTTATGAGTGCTATGTTGGTTATCAATTAAGATATAAATTATATACTTTTTTTTTTAATATATAGTATACGAAATTCATTTCTTTTATTTTTATCAACTGAATGATTTCAACTGAATCGCTCCATGTATAGAAAAGTATATAGTACATATCTCGTATATACGATTATATTTATGTTTAACGTTGCCAAAAAGCGATTGCGAACAGATTATTTTAGGAATTGTCAAATTTGTGTGTTTTTGATTTGTTCTCGTTTTGTTTACATCATTATTGTTGATGCCAAAAATACGCGAACTCGAAAGAAATCTAACTCGGGCGATTTTTTCCTGGTAGATCATCATCACCAACGAACATCTTCAACATTTTAACATCCTTAAAAGGCAGCAACAAATAAGTTATTTCTTCATCTACTATTTCAAATTTAACCGAAATTTAGTGAATTTACATTAACCGTGATTGTGTGTGATTGTATATTATGTTATAAGCAGCAAGATTTTATTGTTGTCGGTAGTTCTCATTATTGATTTGAACTCATTTATAATAGCTTGGAAAAAACGTCTGCAACAACGACTCAAAGATTAACAGAAGTATTAATAAGAATTGCAAATAATTAAAATTTCAGCATTTGTTTTATGATTTGTGAGAAAATGTGGGATTGCCGAGATAAATGAAGATAAACTAACCGAGAAAAAGACACACTGCTTTGCTATCTTCAAAGTTTATTAAGCAATAAGATAATGTACGGAAAAACCGTGTTATCCAGAAAAATAAGAAATGAAAAGAAATTACGAGTAACTCAGAATGAAATTGATATCAAATTAATTTGAAGCGAATTAACGACTCAGACTTCAGTCAGAATTTCGACAGCTGTTTAGGGTTTGATTTTACCTCAAGCAGGGGGTAGCTATGTATATTTTTGCACAATATTTTATTGCGTTGTTAACAACAAAAGTTTCCAAAACAACTCTATACTCTTTGTTCGCATGCAACAGCTGGGCAACAACGCAATAAATGCACTGGAAAAACACAACAGAAAGTATTGAATTCACCCTCAACTACCGCAAAGGGTAGTTCATTTGGGTAGTTGGGAAAATTCCGTTATAAAGTTCTTGTTTGTGTGTTGTTGCAATACAATATAAATGCCCGTAACGTCATCGTCTGTATAACGAAATATCCAGATGAAACCAGATCATTCGCAGTTTTTGTTCGATGTTGAAACTTTGTAATTACTGCGGATAATAGAACTTTTTCGTTAATGTATAATATTATTTCTGGAAACTTTTCAGTCTCGTTCAGTAAACGGTGTGTATATCGTACTCTTAGGTATATACATTTAAAATATGTTCAACGTCAGTTGAGTATCTAAATAGTATTTAAAAATAATACCAAATAATATCTTAAAAAAATTGTTAGTAGTGTTATTTTTCATTGTGTATTATTGTCTTCTTAAATCTTGAGTAGTTTAAATTCGAACATTCATTTAGAAAGAAATTCACACCAAACCATTAAGAAGAGAAAAACAAAGAGTACAAAATCAACATTTCATTCAACCAACTTAACTCATTCACCTCATCACAGTTAAATTTTTGAAATCGATGTCGTTGCACTCGGAAATGCGACTGCAAAGCGGCTGCTGTTGTCCGTTCCTTGCCTTCGCTCTGCGGCAGCCGGCTGCCGTTGCTCTGTCGGCGATGTGCTTTAGTGCGCTCTGTGCGCACCTTTCCTTTGAAGGCAGAGTGAAATTTTGACTGCATTGCAGCGGCGACGCATTTAATCGATTTTAAATCGATACTTGATCCAACCAACAAAACAGCAACAGAAGAAAATATTGCATGACGAAAATCTGCAGTCAACCAGAGCGCCACACCGCAGCGCTTGAATTACAGCGACTTTCATTTATGCAGCCAGTCGTACGGCTGACTGGCCTATGATAATGACTGCAAATAAAAACACAAGCAAAAATAAGAAATTTCTACCTTTTTACTGGACGATTTTTACTTTTCACTGCCTTTTGGTTGAAAGTCTGCAATCTGCCACCCATCTTCTTTCCATGCCCTTTCTTCTTTCCTTCCTTACGAAATTCTTGTTCAAACAAACAGTTCAAATTTTTATTCCATTTGAAATCAACAATCGCAAGTCATTCATGATGTTTTATTAGTAAACAAAATTCGCAATGTTGACACCGTCTGCAATTTTGAGTATTTCTCTCTGCATAAAGAGTGAATTTCTCTCTGTGAGTTGATGCTGAAATCTTAAAAAAGGCACAAAAAATATCCTAAATCGTATATGTTGCTATATAAGAGTGAATATCGCTGCGACTATAAGATGTCTATACTAAGTATTTAAAGAAGTGTTAATAAAATGACATATCTGAAGTTTTATACACGAATTGTCGCTCATTCTTGATTGTGATCGGATCGCAGACTATAGTATATTAATTAATTTTCCCCTCTGAATTGAATTGAAGTTGTGGCTAACCTCAAATTGGTGATTGTTGCTCACCTCAGTGCTCGCAGATTCGTCAGATGATCGTTGTTCACCTCAGACGATTTATCGTGGTTAACTTTTCTTTTTCGCTCATTCTGTTATTCTTACATACAGTACAAAAGCTCTCCATTTTATTGCTAGTCAATTCGTTCATGTCAGCGAAATATTGTAATTGTATTAATAGAAAAAAGGAAAGAATGAATTGGGTTAAAAAGCGAAATAGACTGAGTTTTGGAACTGAGAGAAAGACACAAGTGAAGAGCTAAGAGAAGCGCTTATGCCAGTGGGGAAAATAAAACTGATGTACTACGAGTATTAATGATGTTGTTTTTGCCGTCAGAAGCGTCAAGCTTTTGCCCAAATAAATGGTAATTCATGTTGTTTTGTTATTTATTGTTTATTGTTTATTGAGAAAGTTCACAGTACAATAAGAATTTAATTCTTTTACAGCACTAAGTATAAAAATATTTAGCATTAATTACAAAGTATTATAAATTATGAAACTAGCTTAAAACTAGAAGAGTAAGGAGAAAAAGTTTCAGGGAAGTTAGAAGATAGAAAAAGTTTTAGTTTTAGAAGTTAAAGAGTAGAGAAATGAGAAATAACAGCTCTTCTGAAGATCTCCCGGCTAGTCACATCTTTTATACATCGTGACAGCGAATTCCATAATCTAACAGCATTGACAAAAAAAAGATTTGATGTATACAAGGAGCCAGATCGAGGTACAATTAAAATACGACTACGTTGCGACTGTGCGAATTGTAATTTTGTGAATAAATATCGAGGAGTTTTTGTCAGGATTAACTTATGAAGGAAAATGCAGTTGCGAGCATTTAGATAACTATTAAGATCACAACCTAACAGGGACCTTCTAAAACTAGATATATGGTCAAATTTATTCAAGCCATATACATATCGAGTAGCATAGTTATAAGCTAGTAGTAGTTTTAATTGGGAGTCCAATCTACTGTACACCACATCCGCATATGTTATTATGGGCAATATAAGCTGCAGAATCAACATGCGTCTAACACTGACTGGTGTGCAATAAGCTGATACCCTAAGGTTGCGTAAAATGTAATAAATTTTCCTAACTATCATGTTAATATGATCTGCGCATGTTAGTGTTGAATTAATCACATAGCCAAGATTCTTAATGTTGGTAACAACCTTTAACTGATTATTGCCAATAAGGACTTGCGGAGAGGTTTCTGGTTTTAACTTTAGTAATTGGTAAGATATAAGATTTGGCAGCATTCAGTTGAAGTCTATTACCAATAGCCCACTGGTAAATGTTACTCAAATCCTCATTCATTGCATTACACAGTTGAACGACATGGTCCTTGTGGCTAGACATATATATTTGGATGTCGTCAGCATACGCATGTAATGATACATTTTTGCATACACTAAATATATCATTTAGGAAAATTGAGGACAGTAGGGGACCGAGGATGGAATCCTGAGGAACTCCACTAGAAACAGGTGTTAGCTGAGAAAACCTACCGCAAGCCTTAACTCTCTGATACCTGTTGGATAAGTAGGACATTAAAAGCCTTTGAGCATTATCACTAAAACCAAAGAATCTCGCTAACTTTGAGCACAATAACACGTGGTTTACCTTATCGAAAGCTTTGGAAAAATCAAGCATTCCGAGTAAGGATATTGCTCCCGAATCATAGGCAGGTCTTAAGTCATCAAGA
The DNA here is from genome assembly GCA_949629155.1 of Myopa testacea. NCBI lineage: Eukaryota > Metazoa > Arthropoda > Insecta > Diptera > Conopidae > Myopa > Myopa testacea. The sequence continues at coordinate 13,904,658 of OX451348.1, read as the reverse complement.
ATCCTGACAATAGCAGTAGTGCAACTGTGGCCTGAGCGGAAACCCGATTGAAGAGGCGAAAGAAGATTGTTCTTATCTAAATAAGTGGATATTTCGATAAACATTAATTCTTCACATACTTTAGATAAAGCCGACAAGATGCTAATTGGTCTAAAATCACTGATTTCAGATGGACTACAGTCAGCGAAAGAACTATATGTGCATAGTCTGTTTATCTCTCTATATTTTAATATTGGGACTAACGGTAAAATTTGAGTGTGCAAAATTGTTAAGAGATTCTTTGAACATTGTTTTGTTAAATTATTTTTGTAATTTGCTCTCTCAAAAGTGCCGTTATCATCGTGTGTTCTTTGTTATTACTTCATTGTCAATAGAAATAATTATATGTGCATTGATATTTTGAACGTGGAAGTGCAAGGTTTAGTGAATAATTAAATATTAATAATAATAATTTTGAGTGGTTTATCGGTGGAGATAGCAAAAAAAGGTAAAATACAATGATTTTGTGTTAATTAATTCTAGTTTTTATAATTTTGCCATTTGATACAGAAAAATATGCCTCGTGGGTGTTTATTAAGTGAATCTGAACAAACTCAAATTAAAATTTTGTTTGAAACTGGTTCAAATATTAAAACAATATCGGAGAGGATAAAAAGACATAGAAATACCATAACTAAGTTTTTGAAAAATCCTGATAATTATTGTTCCAAACAACGAAATGGTCGCAAGCCAACTGTTGACAATAGGGGTAAAAGGGAAATTCGACGATTAGCTGTTTCAAAAAATATGAGTGCTGGACAGATAAAGCACCAGTTGGGTCTTACTATAACCAAAAGAAGAGTTCAACAAATATTGAGCACCAGTGAACATCTTTTATACCGAAAACGATTGGCCAAACCAAAACTGTCAAAGAAGCACAAAGTTGTGAGAATGGAATTCGCAGAAGCACACAAATTTTGGGATGATGAGTGGCAATCAGTTATTTTTTCAGATGAGAAAAAATTTAATTTAGATGGCCCAGATGGTTATCAAATGAGTTGGCAAGACTTAAGGGTTCCCCGCCCAACGCGATGTGCACGCAACTTTCAAGGAGGGTCGCTGATGGTGTGGGCCGCATTTGGGTATCGTGGCAAGAGCAATATCTGCTTTATTTCAAACAAAATGAATGCTGAACGATATGTAGAACTTCTTGATTCTGAGCTTATTGAATTTGCTGGTTCAAATTATGGCGATAGTTGGATATTTCAGCAGGACAATGCATCCATACACAATGCCAGACACACAAAAAAATTTTTTGAAGAGAGAAATATTCCTGTATTGAAATGGCCTGCGGTCAGTCCGGATTTAAATCCGATAGAAAATCTATGGGGCATATTGTCCAAAGCAGTTTACAATAATGGAAGGCAGTTTGACAATTTAAAATCGCTTAAAACTGCCATTGTAGAAGAATGGGCTAAACTGGACGAAGAAATCCTGCGCCGCCTCATTGATTCAATGCCACGACGTATAAATAGTGTACAAATTAACAGAGGGAATCATACTAAGTATTAGCTTATAAAAACAAATATTTTTTTTTATGTATTTCGTTATCTAGTTTTGAAATAAAATAAAATTTTAATTTTGCACATATAATTATTTCTATTGACAATGAAGTAATAACAAAGAACACACGATGATAACGGCACTTTTGAGAGAGCAAATTACAAAAATAATTTAACAAAACAATGTTCAAAGAATCTCTTAACAATTTTGCACACTCAAATTTTACCGTTAGTCCCAATATTAAAATATAGAGAGATAAACAGACTATGCACATATAGTTCTTTCGCTGACTGTATTTGATTTTGGGATTGGTTGAATAACAGAGATTTTCCACAGATCAGGGAATGATGAGGAAGTGCAACAGAAATTTATTATGTGTGTCAATGGTTTTATTATGAATGGCAAAAACTTTATTTCATAAAGTATCTGCTTATTTATTATTATGCTTAATGTTAATTACCGAAATGATGATTTTTTGCAAATTTTAAATTCGACATTAATTTTCTCGAAAACTGTTTGACGTAGGAACCTAATTTAAAAAGGATATGAAGAAGCGGATATTTGGCTTTGAAATTTAGTGAGCAAAAGTTATGTAGATCTAACCGTTATTTTTTAATATTTTTTTTTCGATATTAAGTCGGGTTTTTAGAAAATGGCCCCTCCCGCCTAAACGGGGGAAAATGCACCCCCCCCTCCCATACGATTTTTTCTTGTCTCGACCCAACCTACCCGTCCTAGCTTTTTGGCGCCCCTTATGCGTTACACCCTGTATATTCTATATTTTTTAGATTTACAGATTTACTTATAATGATCTTGTGAAGGTATTAAATTAAAATAAAGTATGTAAGTGTAAAAAATACTTATAGTTTAGCAATTGAATGCATAAAATATTAAGATAAACAAATAATATCAGGTGTAAATCGATTATATTGGCTACTAACGTCATTCGGAGTACCTCATAAACTGAATAAAAAGTAGCATAAATCGATCTCTGACAAGAATGGCAATGCGAGAAAGCGTTGAGTGAGACATAGAACTCGAGTCCGACTGTCGAAGTGAAAGGAGCCTCAATAAACTTGGAAAACATTCATTGTTCGTTAGAAGATCTGTTGAAATCACTTCATATATGAGCTTCAAGCTGCTCTGTATGTATGTATGATCTGTATATATATGTGTGTATGATTTACACTTACATACTTACACACAAGTGATTGAACTTTGAACTCACGTTCTAGATAGATTATTTTGCAAACAGTACAACTGCAAACATCAACAACAATATTGCAAAATAACAACAAAAGAACAACAATGATATGAATTACAATAATAACAACAATAACAAAACAACAACTGCAACAAAAGAGTTGCCGTGTGCCTCTACTGTGGATGGTTCCAACAGATATTAATTAAAATTTTGCAAAACCAATTTTAATTTTTATTTTTCAATTATTATTGCTAGCGACAGAGAGAGAGAGTGAAGAGCGGTAGAGAGAGGCAGAGAGGGGAGAGAAAAAAATAAAGAAATACCTCTCACTATATGTCTCTCTCCCGGTCTGCAAGCAGTTAAGAGCTGATAAACGTTGGTTCTCTTTTGCCTATTCACTCACTAGCTGGCTCGTTTGTTTACTTGGCCAGCAATGTGGCAACGCCTGACTGCTTTTAGTAGAGGCGTCGCCGCATGTTGCATTGTATTTTCTAGCAGTTGCAGTGCGATTCTGGTTATTGTTGTGATAGTGTTCATCACAACAACAGTTTTCGTCGTCATCATCGTTCTCTGAGCTGTTCGCAGTTGTTGTGAACGACCCAATGGAAGGTTTACGTTGCATGTGACCTCAATTGAAGTTTCGCGTTTCTTTTTGAAATTAAAATTTTTCTTTTTCCTCTCTTTCTCATCTCCCCGTCGCCATAAGCCGCCTCATCGTCTCTTACTCACTTCCTTTAAAATGTGAAATATCTGTTGTTTCTTCTGCTCATTTCGCCACCAGCCACCTCTCGCATACACTGTCTACCTTTCTCTATATTTGTATTTATTTTTTTCATTTTTGTTGTCATTATTCTTCTCAAAAGCCTTTCTGCAAAGGTTATCTGAGTTCATTTTAGTGTAATACTATTTTGAAGGACACATTTTCACTCAGCTGTCCACTGGACGAGTTTACAATTCGCCTCTTTGTACATTTTTGCCGTTTTTTCCCTGTGGTCTTGATTTACATACAAGTATTTATGGATATAATTAAATTTTTGTCTCCCCTTAACATTTCTCTATATTTTTATAATTAAGATTTAAGTTTTAAGATTTAAATAACTTGAGGAGTTAGGTTTGTTTATGAGCTCTTCGTTTGGCCCTATATTGGAGTAGAACCATGCGATAACGAGATCAGCAACTACTTTGGCCCCTTTCGATCAACGAACGCAGTAGGTATCTCTTCTCTCTCCCTTCCTCTCTCCCTTCCACTGATTATCATTCTTGGTTTATAATTGGGCTAATTAAGTGTTAAGTGTTAAAACATGGTAGCAGCTAATGACTGCATACATCACCCTAAAAATGACTTAAAATTCAGTTTTGTTGTTGTTGTGTTGAATTGCTGCTTGTATTGTTTCTAGGAAACTTTTTACTCACGCTCATTCGTTTCTACATAGAACTCAAGCTGCGGCCATGAATAATAAATAAACAAACAAATGAAAATATAAACTTTAGTTTTGAATCGAAATTGTTTTAATGTTGTATTTGCTTTGTACGAAATAAGTACAGGTGTTTTTATTGGAATTGCTCCTTGTTTGTCGGTTTTTATATTATTATCGCTTATTTATTATTTTAGTCAAGTTAAAGCAAAATGTTCACCTGATATTTTTCTCAAATCGAATAAGCTCAGCAATAAAAAAAGCTAATGAAATAAAATTTCACTTTTTCAAATGAAATTAGTTGTTTTTTTTTATATTGTTTCTCTTTTAACGCCTGTCGTTACTGGTACCTTTGCATCGGTTTCGCTGCAACGCAATTTGTATTCGAAACTCACAACAGCGTATCTCCGAAAAATTAAAAATTTTAATTTCAAATGCGAACAGAAAAAGCAACAAATAACACACACAACTGCAATAATACCCGTTACCTTACACAAAGTTAAAGCAACAAAGAGAGGAGGGAGAGAGAGAGAGAGATTAACAAAATTAATTTTTAATGAATTTTAAAATAAAAAAATATTATTATTTTCGATTTCGGTTTCGGTTTAATGAGTACGTTTACATTAAGAGCCGCCCAAATTACAAATTCATTATTTCTTGCAGTTGCTTTTGTTGTGTAGTTGCTGCTGTTGGCGTATTTGCCGTCTCTCTCTCTCTCTTGGAGTTGACTTTGCATTGCGTTGCTGTTTATGCCGGCATCGCCGACGATGCGCTGTCACGTTTGACGTATGCGTATTCCAACAAAGTTAGGAAAATTAAAACATTTCCATCCCATCAACTATTTAAATGAAAAGCGCAAACCTTAAACAAAAATGATGGTTGGATCGTATTTTTTGCAGTTGCACTCGAATCTTGAAATGTGTTGGCTTGTGTGTGGGTGAATATTTGCTGCTTGCGTGTGTGTGTGTTGGTGAGTACAAGCTACGTAAAATATTACAAAAAAAATAAATGAAGTTGAATTTCGCCTTTGCACATGCTTAAAACTTTCAGTATCTTAAAACTTAATGCAAGTTTCACTCATGTTCAAAGTTTTGTCAGTGGGCAACACTGTAACTTCTGAGTCAGCCGTTTTGGGCCGTCGATGTTTTAAATTAGCACAAAAGTGCATTCGTTTTTTCGAAACAAATCAATTCTTAAACTCTAAGCAGAATAAGTAAATAAATAATGCATTTTTGTCGATAACAATCAACAAGCGAGAAGAATTGACATCATTTAATTATATGTAAAGGAATTCGTAATCGAAATGCTGAATTAAGGCAACACCGTTTCTAGTTAACAACTGAATTCGATTAAAACTGTTGTTGAACAGAAGAGGGGGGAAGAAGAAGAGGTTCACAGGGAGGAGGAAATGCGCAGGAAACTCAACCGAACTTAATACAGCTGGAATTATAGAAAGAATACAATCATTGTGACTTATGTATTATTGTACTAATACATTCATTTATATACACTACCGGCCAAAAGTTTCGAAGCACCACTCATGTTCATAGAAAATCGTGTGTCATTTCTTTAGTATTGTATAAATTTTGATTTTTTCTTTTTTAATAGGATGGTTATACAGTGATAACTGTAATATGGAACCCAAAACGGGTTTACGGCGTTCATTGTTTAATTGCATGCTCAAACAATGCACTAAGTCAAGAAATTGGATTTTTTTGTTTATTGCACTTGCCATTCAAAATCGAGAAAAAGGGTTATAAAAAACCTCTTTCAGGTACTCAGGGTAATTTTTTTTTTATGGGGTAATTACTAAAGGTAATTATGAATAATTATTACCATCCATTTTTTACCCTGGGTCAAGTATAAAAGGCTGACCTAGAATATTGACACCATTCTTTGTTCCTCAAGATTCAAACTGACCAAACGTTAAAAAAACCGAAGTCATGCCAAAAAATAAGATTGATATAAGATCTGCAGTGATTACTCTTCATAAGGAAGGCAATTCCGAGCGGATAATAGAGCAAAAATTAAAAATTTCGACTAGTTTTGTGCATCGCACCATACAAATGTACAAGGATTATTGAACTCTTGAGGTCCTCCCGCGGTCCGAAAGGCCAAGATCGACAAGAAATCGTGAAGATAGAGCAATGAAAATATCAAGCAGACGGAACAGAAGAAAAACGGCTCCAGAAATAGAAGCCGAGATGGATTACAGTCGATCAAACCCGGTGTCATTAACAACTGTAATAAGGCGGCTAGAGATGCTGGTCTTTGTGGAAGGATTGCTAAAGAAAAACCCTTACTTCGAACACGAAATAAAAAGAGAAGACTTCAGTGGACTCTAACCTATAAGAAATGAACCGAAGAGGACTTCAAAATTGTTCTTTGGAACGACGAATCACAGTTCGAGCTGTTTGGGTCAAATCGGTGAATTTTCGTCAAACGTAGTGCCCAAGAGAAGATGCTGCCGGAGTGTGTAATCCCAACAGCGAAGCACGGCGGCGGTTCCGTTATGGTCTGGGGATGCTTCTCAAGCAATGGAGTAGGCGATTTAATTTGAATCGATGGAATTATGTGAAAGGAGGAGTATAGAAAGATACTGCAGCATAATGCCATACCATCAGGCCTACGATTGATCGGCGAAGGTTTCGTGGTGCAACAAGATAACGATCCCAAACACAGTTCCAAATTGTGCAGAGGCTATTTAGAGAACAAACAAACATCTGGAATATTAACAAATATGATTTGGCCTGCCCAGTCACCCGATCTCAATCCAATAGAGCTTCTATGGGTTGAGCTGGGCCAAAAGATGCGAGAAAAAGCGACTACGTCGACAGAGGAAATGTGGAATGCATTGTTGGAATCATGGAACAATATACAACAGGAAAACATAAAGAAATTAATCGCCAGAATACAAAGAATTGTAGCAAAAGTTATTCAGTGCAAAGGGGGATTTTTTGATGAAAAATCAGTTTAGACGTTTTTGTAAAAATTTTGATAATAAAAATTACCCTAAAATATAATTTTAATGTAATTTGTAAGGAAATGTAATAAACTTTAAAATTTACAATTAAACTTTTTATTTTTAAAAGCTTTGGATAACTATTATTAAGATTTGTGGAAATTTCAAGGGTGCTTCGAAACTTTTGGCCGGTAGTGTATGTATCAGAAATCGAGTACAACGAATACAATAAATCCAAGTTTCGAATTAATCGCTAAAATACGAATGTTCGTATTCGTAAACTAGATGCACGAACCTGATTCGTAATCGTTCTAAAGCGAACAACTAAAATAATGGCCACGAAGAGTTCGAATCATCAAAACAATCGCCATGAAGAGTTTGAATCAACAAAACAATCGCAAAAGGGCTTGAGTTTGCGAGTTGTAAATGTTCAACACAAACTATTCGCATCAGTGCGTGTTGTTGGTGCATAGTTTTTTATTTGTATCAATAATTAAAGTGCTACATATGCTCGTTTTCGTATGCGTTCACTTTCTCCTTACCTCATCATTCCCCGACATATTAACACAACCGTTGTGAAATGTCTAGATTGAGTCGGAGAGATGGAAGGGGGGAGGGGGGGGGGGGGGTGGGAGATAGCAGTAGCTACACGTTGTGTTTCACCTGGCGAACAACTCATGAATAACGCAGGGGAAAATGTGTACCCGTAGTTGATGACAACGGAAACGACGTCTCCATGGCGATGTGTAAATTGAGATTAAATTTTAGTTATTCGTCGTCTCGAATGACGTTTTACGTTTCTGCGCTCATTGTACTCCTTGTTCGATCCGCTTTATTTGGATGGGTGGGCATATCTTTATATATAGGACTATAAATCAATCACACACACACACAGCCAGATATAAACCAAGCACGAATGTAAAGCAATTGTTCTGACCGTGTATTCCACCTTCTGTTGGTGTTTGTGTTATTTTTTTTAATATGGATTGTATATGGAAACGTTGCTAGCGGTGTGTTGCCGATGCTTTTCGTCTTTGATATCGAACATTGAAAAAAATTTAGCTGAATTCCTCAGATAGCAGTCCAGATCCGAAGCTGAAATTCTATTCCATTCTACACAAATAAATGGGCGTAATTCTCCCACTGAATTCAACTTTTCATTTTTGGTGTAATTAGAAAACTGATGTACACGCAACGGGAATCAAACCAAAGTACTTGTAAGTAAGTAACCCGTCTGATTATTGCATCGATAGAGAAATCGGCACAGAAGATAACGTTTGAACCTTAAGATTGAGTGCAGCGAGTAACATTCTTTATAATCCACCCGCCAGAAAGAACAGATTCTGTTTATCTCTGTTTGTCGGTCTGTTGGTCTGTCTGTCTACTTGTCTCCATCCACTCGCAACACGTGTGTTGTTTTGCGTTCATGTTTCATGTTCATTTAACGTGTACTGGTTTTCTTTGAAACTTCGGAAAACAGCATTCCGTGTTCAGTTGTCTCTTTTGTTGAGATATACTCGTATATACATATATATGTATGTAGATAGATAGTAAAAGAAGGGCAAAAATGATGCCACCACAGCTGTTCACCTTAATTGATGTTGTTTTTGTTGCTGGTGTTCTATTGGAACCGTCGGTCGTCTGTCGCTTCGGCGGCATTCTTGTTGTTCACATTCGCAGTGTTCTTGTGGACTTTTCTAGATCATGTTTCGTGTAATGTAAGCCTCCGCATATGTTTTCTCTTTGCGAAGAAACACTTAACAACACATTCTACAGCAACAGCAATATGATGGAGCAGGTTGACGCAAGAGCCACTAGTAGCTCGCGAATCGTTGCTTCCAGTCACTTGCCAGTTAGTCATTGGACTGTGAACATTTCTGTGGTAACTCTAGAGATCGATGGAAAGTTTTTTTCCTCTAGTTTTTTCCTTGTTAATAACTATCATAAAATTGTTTCAATCTGTTTTATTGCTGTTCTCACCACCCCTCCCCCCACTCCCTCCCATAACAATGCTTTATCTGAACTTGAATTTCTTTTATGCTGCGTTGTGTTTTATGATTTCCTTGTTTTGATGCGCGTGCGTGAAAGCATAGTTTTAGTTTTCACTTACAAAATTTTGTTGCGCTAACATTTCACGCAGTGTTTTATAGACGACGCCTATCTATTTCTCTCTTATTTATATTTACATTTATATTTCCTCTTCCGGTTATTGCTACGTTGTTTCCCTACTCAACTTAACTGTTGAGACAGAAGTTGAGCCAACAAACAACTCTGGCCACTGACTCCTGCCAACTGCTGACTAACTGGTACTTCCTACCCGGCCTACCTCTCGGCGAGATTCACTTCGAAGCGGCTCGAAATGTGTGCTGCAGTTTATGGCACTCGTAGACTATCTAGATTTGTCGTCTTTATTTATTTACAGATCGTAGGTTGATTTTATTGCTGTTGTTGTGCTATTTTCTTTAAAAAACTAATACTCTAAATTTACCTCTTACGTGTACATACTTTGTTCTAGCTTCCTGTTGAATGCTTTACTAGAAGTTGTCGCCCTTCGAAATACCCGTGTACTTTCTACGATTTGTTTATACGTTTGTTAGAAATCTGTTAAAATTTTTATATAATTTTTTAAAAAATCTTAGCTGATTCACGAAGAAATGTTTTGGAGTTCAGATGCTCTTTCCTTCTGTTTCTCTGCTTACGTATAAATAGATTAAGGCTTGTACATCATTATTATGGCCACAAATCACTATATGGTCGTGTGTGTTGCTAATGTCTCCATTATTTGCAAACAGTTTATATTACAATTATAACGAGATTTCAGCAACATTTCAACACAATTGAAGCTCAGAGCTAATATTAAGTTAAAAGTTAAAATTTCTTACAACTCTTATTTGTAATTTTCGATTGCGCCCTTGAGTGCCATTTTAGATAAGATTATTTTATAACGCCTTCGTTTTAAAGGGCTCATAACTCATGAGTGTGCGTGTTGATAACAACACGTACTGGTTACTGTTTACTTAACCAATGCTGATGTTCATGTTTTCGCATACGCCTGTCAAATATTATTTGCCTGGATTGGAAATGATATCATGTCTCGTTTGTTAGTGTTACCACGGTGCCAAAGCCTCTACCTCTCTCGTCCTCGTCCTTTGTTATCGTATACTGTTCGTTGGTATCGTTCAAGCGTTCAAGCTTCAACTCTGTTTGACATTTCGTTAGCTGGTGTTCAAATTTGTAATTCAAGCACAATCAATTAACGACGTGGTAGTCGTGGGTTCCTTTCCTTTGGACTGCGTCATTAAGTTATTCTTAGAGTTTTTATTTACATACATATATACATATGTACAGCGTGTCTCAAGCGATTCGTCAACTTTCATATTATAATATTTTGGTATGCATTCGAGTATAAGAAGTTGGCAGTCGTTTATTTTTAATTAGTGGATTTTTGTACAGTTACTTGGGTTATTACAGCAGGTTGGTTTAGAACTAAAAGAAAACGAGTCTGAACTAAACTCGGCTACACGAATCGTCGTGTTGAGTGCTCTATAGTAAAAAGCACTGCCACTTGCATTTTATTCGGAATGATTTCTCAACACATAAAGTTCAATATCGACCTGATCCAAATTCTTCAATATCCTTTTTTAGTGAGGAGGAATACACACACACACACACACACACACACACACATACACAAACCCGTCATCTACACGTGGGTAGCCCTGTGCGTAGATTGTCGATTTTTTCGAATGACATCATTTAAAACTTCGTCATCGCGTTCTGTGGTCTTGATGTCCGGGTGTCCTCTGGCACGTTTTCGTACATGTGCCTCAGTGCCAAGATTTGCGTAACTCGACTCCGTCACGTTGTTGCTGTATATGTATTTGACATGGCTTCGAATGTGTTTTCTGCTGAAAAGATTTTCGATGAAGTTTTTGTTGTTATTTATAATAAACTTGAAGGAAGGGGTTTAATTCCTAGAACTTCCATAATTCATACAGAATAATAATTAATACTTTTATTCGGAACGCGGAAATGTGAAAAGTTAAGTTGAAAAGTTTATATAGATTTGCATGGCGATTAACCAAAGAGAACAAGAAACCCCCAAAAGTAGAAAGGGAGATAAAAAAGAAAAAAGAGAAAGAGAGAGAGAGAGAGAGAGAGAGAGAGAGAGAGAGAGAGAGAGAGAGAGAGAGAGAAGAGAGAAAGCGAGAGAGAGAGAGAGAGAGAGAGAGAGAGAGAGAGAGAGAGAGAGAGAGAGAGAGAGAGAGAGAGAGAGAGCTAGAGCTAGAGCTAGAGAGCTAGAGGGAGTTATATGCTAATAGATAGCTAGGATACAACGCGTAACTGGAAGCCTACATTTGAACAAATCTCTATGTAAATAGTTTATAAAATTTTATCGATATTCATGTTTTGCATTATTGACTGAATTTTTGGTTGTTTTATTGTTGAATTTTTACATAATATCTATTATTTTTTAATTGCAGGTAAATTAACATCAAATTACTATTCAAACTCTTTCCATCTAATCTCTAACTAATTTCAAGGTAAGAATAATCATGAAGTATTGAAAATAACCTTCAGATATCAGAATATTGGATCGATGGTGATAAGGAACTTTAAAGTTACAGAATATGCATGTTTAAATAGAATAAAATGTCCCCTGACTCTCTTCACTGTCAGTTTCACGACATCATCAACCAGACCATCAAAATATAAAAATCAAATAAAGCTATAGTTTTGAATTTGTTTTATATTTAAAATATTGCCCTTTCTCTTAATAACAATTCCCATATATACTAAAAATTTATATTCTACTTTCTAGTATATTTAGAGGAAAATAGAGACTTGTTTTGCCAGATCTTTGTTGCACAATAATTTTCATTTTAAAATAGAAATACTGAAGAAGAAAGAACTCCAAAAATCCATTATAATTTCGTGTATTCATGGTGACTTCCGAACTCTGCAAATAACAGAGGACAGCCTGCATGCATTAAAGCTTATGAGATGACATACATAGATAGATGTAGATGATATTTTTAGCCATTTCCTAGCTTGTGTAACTATATTTTTGAATAATATTTCAAGTTTTAATATGAGTTGAGGGCGGCTGACTTGTTGTTAATTCTTTTTTAGCCTAATATTTCATTAGCTGCTGTCTAGGATTTTGTTTGTTTTATCCTATCTACACGATAGGAACGGATTTGTATTTGTATTTTATTTGTAATTTAATAAAAGTGAGAGTTAAAAGTTTCTTTTCTGTTGCACACATAGCATTACTTTTCTTAATATTCTAAGAATATAATCGACCGGTTTCTTCTTATTTTTCTCCATAAGTTCAGAAATATGATGATACTTACTGCCATACATACAGTAACTTATCGTTGACTTATTTATAAGTAGAAAGGAAGTGGTAAACAATATTTTAATCAAACTCGTAACGTGTTTCATTTCTCATCGTCTTTATGAATTATTCTTGTATGTATGTATGTATGCATTGTTGCTTCTCGTGGGTGTAACTTGCTGACGAACGTAACGAGTTACGTGGAAGTGGTATTATGTGCCCTACCTTAATATTTTCTATCATTTTCCTATTCCAACCACTTTCTACCATAATTGAGCTTACTTTGGGAATTAAGTGTACCATTTGTGCGTGTGCGTGTACCATTTGTTTGCGTGTTAAATACAAGTTTTATTTATTATCCTTGAGTGTGACAAAAACAGAAACAAAAACAATAAGCGAGCTTATTAGGAAAATGATAATCATAAAATAAAAAAACCCACAGTTAGACCATCAATAAAGGATTCTTTATATTCTATTTTAAAATGTTATCTGAATTTCCACTTAATTTTTCAAATGGAATACTTTTGTACTCTTCTATGGAATATTGTAATAATAATACGAATTTTTTTACATACACATACATATACACATGTATTATGTTGAACGTTATTATTTATCTAATCAGTTCTCTGTTTTTTCAATTCAATCAATAAAAAAAATATATGTATTTACTACGGAATAGCAGAACAACGAATTTTTTTCTTATATCGTTATTCGTTTATCATAAAACCAGAATTAGTATTTTCAGAAAACAAATCCATTGTAGAAGGATTTTACTACAAAACAAGAAAAACTTGTATACGAGTGTAACTTATATCGTGAACATCTTATTTTCAGCAATTTGAAATCAAAGCTTTCCGAAAGCTCATTATAATTGCTGAATATTTATCGATTTCTGCTATTTTCGTATTAATGGGAATTTAAACAATAATCACGAGAGATTATTGAATGGTATTGAAACGAGCTGTCATTATTTTGCTCTTTTTATTAACGGCCTCGGATTACTTTTCGTTTAATGGCACCGTTTTTACTTGGTTTTGCTGATTGTTATGATGTTAATCTGTTGTTTACGGTAGATGGGATTCTTTTCCCAGAAGGTATTTATCGGTTTCGTATTTTTTTCTCATATGCACGAGAGTTTACAAAAGTATGAAACTTTTGAAAGGTATTTCAGGACTATCTAATTCAGCTATTTACTTTTAAATAGTAATTTCTTCACCTTGTATCTTGATATATACAATTTGATATATCATTTGATTTCACTGTGTGATTAAATAAAGTGTGTGATATTTAATCTTTAATCAGATTAATTTAATAAATCTCTAAAAAAGTACATGTTTTGGAAATGATATTAAAAATGCTGCATCTTTTTACTTAAGTGCGAATGAATAGAATACGAGTATGTACCATTATGTGTTCGGGACGCAAGATTTGTTTTCATTTCTTAAAAGTAATTTGACTTTATTATATGACTGCAGTGCATGAAATCTTTAATCAGTCTTTAATCAGCTAATCGGTTTTCTTTCTTCGGAAAGCACATGTTTTTCGAAATCGGATCAAAAATTTCCCACTTATTTATTTAAGTGAGAATGTGTTTGTGCCGTTTTGTTGGGTTGCTCGTAGGTGTTCCTTCGAATTTACTGAGAATAGAGTGTAATGCTTGTTTGCGTTGGTTGGTGGGTTCTGTTATTTTATTTATTTGCTGCGCATTTGCTTTCAAAGCTTTTTGTTGTTTTTAAGCCGTTTTTAGAATTTGCCTCATATTATTTGTTTATTACTGCTAAAAAAATGTGTTTTCTTCCTCTGAGTTTTAAGTCTGTTATTATTTAATGTTTTTTAATATTAATTTCTTATTTGTTATTTGTTTTGTTTTTTATTTGTTGGCATTGTTATTTAGGTTTTATTTTTTGACAGTACGTTCCGTGTTTTGTCAAAAACAAGTGCAAAGTCGAAACCTTGTCGTTTTTTTTTCCAATTAATAAGCTTTTTGTTTATTTCCTTGAGAAAATTAATTCATCGGCCTGGATTTCGACTTATTTTTAAAGTACATGTTTTAAATATTTACTAACTAAATTTTTAATTTTTGTGCTCTTTCATTTTAATTGTAATTTTACGAGGAATTTAATTAGCATGATTACTATATCGTTTATTATTATTAATTCAATATTTTTGCTTATACTCCTGACCTGTTTTTTGATCGTAACTATTTACGAGAGTTTTGTTTATCCATTAATTGAGTACTCTGTTATTGCTTTTGTTATTTCTTTCCTTTTTGTGCTATTTACGGGGTGGGCAAATACTTATGGCTGGTAGTGTAGATATAATGTGCCCGTATCCAACCTAAATAGCCTCAAGTATCGCGGTAAGGCTAGTTACAACCAGCGGTCGTCGGGTATCTGGAGGGCACCATCAACTTTATTGCAATGATAAAACGTTTTTTATTACTAAAGATAGTTTCTTTAATTTCGGTATCTTTCTTGCACCAACACGTTCTCCGAACAATCGCGATGCGGTTTATTCGGTAAAAAGGTTGTTCGAAGGTTGTTTTTTGATAACGTTTTAATTTGTTTTCAATTATTTTCAAAAATTCAAAAGGGAAAGAATGACTTATTCACAACATACATTATTATGAAGCTTCCAGTCGAAGTCGAAACATTTCGATTAGTTGCCGCCTGTAGCTGCTGCTTCTGGCACGAACCACGCAGGAGGTGTCGGAATAAATTTACAACGAATAATACTCGTAAGAAAACTTGCAACAACCGCAGAATGTATTGCCAAAGCGGCGCAGCAATAACAAACAGTTGCCAACGCCACAGATACCGCGCTCCCGCACGCGTTTCCACCCGCCCGAAATCTCTTCCGTTCCAACAAAGGCCACCTCAAAGGCTGGTAACAACAACAGCAGCAACAAGCAAGCCGGCCGCTGCGGCTGCGGCATCGTTCTGGTTGCGACAGGCATGAAGTCGGCGCCGACTGCAGCGTTACGCGCCGTTGATTTGTGAACTCAAGTTTAATTGATGCGATTAGCGTAAAGTTTATTGCCTTCGAGACATACTTTAGTTTGACTTTTTTTGTTGGTTGCACTGTCGGTGTTGTTGTTGCTATTGCTGTTGTGGTTTTAGCAACTGGTTGTATTAGTTGTTAGCAACGCATCAACCTGCAGTGGAAATATTTTCGACGATGTCGCAAAAACAATATTAATATTGCACGTCATCACACTCCACACTCCACAAACAACAACAGCAATATTAACCTACAAACTATTTCTCTACGTACATGCATACATACATATGTACATGATTATTACATGATTATTACTTTTATAATCGATTATCTCTACTCCTTCATACACTTTAAGCATTACATTGTAAATGAATTTATACTTTATACTACATATAATACACTATTTCTTAAATCATTTGGTTGTTTCTGTGACTGTTTTCGCTGTTGTCCAATTAAAAATTTAAATTACAATAGAGTATAATTATAGTGCGTTGGCAACTCTAATTGGCAGCACAACATTTCAATGTTGTTATTTCGACTGTCGTCAATAATGCAGAAATTGTAGCTGAGCCTAATTAAAGGCCTGTCAGTAAGAAACTAAAAAATTAGATATAAGAAATGATAAGCTGCGAATTGATTATCATCGAACGCTTTCACCTTTCTTCTCTCTCTTAACATGTACTTTAAATTAGTTTGCTTCAGATGCTTTTCTTCGCAGTTAGTTGAAAATATTTACATACATACATCAATAGTGAGGTCGTAAATCTCAAACATAGTGTTAATAACCGACAAAAAAGAAAATTTAACAAGTACTAGTATCTATTTATTTGTAGTATTTTTCGTTTTGTAATGTTAAATTGAAAACAGCTCAGATATCTGAAATATTTGAGAAAATTTACTATTAATAATTCTGTCTAATGAGTACCATGCTATGTGTATGTGTATGTGTATGTGTATAGGTAATAATAAATACAAACTATACGTGTATGTGCGTTGCACTTATGTATATACACAATATGTGCTTCATAGAATTCAATACATTCAATACAGTTTTATCAAACACAAATACGGTTGCATAAACAGCGACATCAAGTAGTTTACATTGCCTTGCACTCGCATACGAATAACAGCTGTTGTATTTGTTGTCATCGCGACAGTGTATCGTTTTTATCATTATGGTATGTACGGGTTGATTTTATTCGTCAGTTTGTAGAAAAGCTCTTGACATGTTGTCGTTCGTTGACACTGCGTTGCTGTCCGCGCTACTAGAGATGAGTTCATAGAAATAAAGAAAATAATTACATAAATAAGCTTCTATGTACATATAGTACGAGTATGTCTAAAGAATACAGTTGGAATACTAAACTAAGAGTGATAACTAAAAAAACTCCAGCAACTAACTGCTAAGTAAAACGAATTGGTTTTTTCCATATACAATTTTGTAAATTTTAGAAACATACATAATTAATACATTGCGATCATTATGTGGGCTATGAAATGTGTATATGAATGATCGCCCGTACATTTATTAATTTATTTTAAAATTTAGTTGCATTTATTGCATTTTAAACCACAAACAATTTGGCCAAACAATTTTCCTACAGTGTTGTATTTTATTATATGTGTTTCCGTACATCTTGTGAGAGCGCGGAGTGTCGTACAATAATATTTATCGTATTGTTTTTATTTATTACTTGTGCATGCAACTATATATTAAAGTAATACACAGTATATTATCGCTTATATACACACACATACACACATATGCATATAAATTCATATCCACACACAGATAACATATAAGACGAGGTTAATGATGATAAAACATGTACAAGAAATGCTCTTTCTTCATGAATTCAATTCTGCGTATTTCTGCAATGATTTCCTATTTCTGGATGAACTGCGTTGATACAATTCAGTTGGATTTGATTGTGAAGAGGAACTCCTCTTCTAATTGCAATTGTTTCCAGAAAGTTCAGTCTATTGTTTTTCGTAGTTTCCTCGAACAGTTTTATTAACGTTGCGGTTAAGTACAGAGAGATACGAGATACAAATTTAAAATTTATTTTATAGTGTATACTGAATTAATAACTAATAAATTTTTAATATAATTAAGTCAAGTGAGCTATAAAGGAATTGTTTCACTCATTGTTACTATCTTTATTGGAAAATCAAATAAATCAAGTGAAGTTAGTGCATTTTTGGCATTTTTTGTGTATGTAAGTAGATCATATGTCTTCAATTTGACCTCAGAACTGTTCCAATTAATCATAGAGTATTTCTAGGAAGCCGAACAATTCAAAACTCGAGGCTTTGTTATAAATAATAAAGTATATGTAAATATATATATATATACATATATATATTTATGCATATTTTGAACATTTGAA
Source organism: Myopa testacea (assembly GCA_949629155.1). Classification (NCBI taxonomy): domain Eukaryota; kingdom Metazoa; phylum Arthropoda; class Insecta; order Diptera; family Conopidae; genus Myopa; species Myopa testacea. Next base: position 13,886,801 of record OX451348.1, on the reverse strand, counting down.
GATTATGGAATTAATGATTTACCTCTTATCCTCAGGTTGCGAGTGTGGTTGCGCTAATTCGTCCAACGTTGTTGTTCCTTCTGACGCAGCACCACCGAACGACGGAACAGGCGACTGCAGAGGAGTTGGTGTAGCTGTCGGTGTTATTAGTAGCTCTACCACGGCACCCTCGGTGAACTCCACCTCGAACGGCCACAAGACGGCGCACACAAAAGTCGCCACTTCTGGGGGGCACGCCAACACGCAGGCCCCCAGCAAGCGATCCAGCAGTGGCGCCGATGGCGATTATCAACTAGTACAACATGAAGTTCTCTACTCACTGTCTGCAGAGTATGAGGTGAATATGAATGGATGTCTCTCTGTTTGTCGCTCACTCGCCCTAATTTTAATTAATATTATAACACCCTTTCTTACCCTTGTATGTACTAACTTATATGACGTTCATCTCCGCAGGTGCTTGAATTTCTCGGTCGTGGCACTTTTGGCCAGGTGGTGAAATGCTGGAAACGTGGCACTTCTGAAATTGTTGCCATTAAAATTTTGAAAAATCATCCTTCGTATGCTCGCCAGGGGCAGATTGAGGTTTCGATCCTTTCGCGTTTGAGTCAAGAGAATGCAGACGAATTCAATTTCGTGCGCGCTTTCGAATGCTTTCAGCACAAGAACCACACCTGCCTGGTGTTCGAGATGCTGGAGCAGAATTTGTATGACTTCCTAAAGCAGAATAAATTCTCGCCTCTGCCGTTGAAATATATTCGACCTATTTTGGAACAGGTGCGTGCTATCATTGACACCATTTTTCAAAGGATACATCTACTAACTGAATAATTTGTATTTAGGTACTCACCGCTTTGTTGAAGCTTAAGCAACTCGGTTTGATTCATGCAGATCTGAAGCCGGAAAACATAATGCTGGTGGATCCCGTGAGGCAGCCCTACAGGTACACCATATATACCATACCCTTTTGTAGATAAGTACTTTCACGCGAATCAGAAACTAATTTGGAAACCATTTCTACTCCAGAGTGAAGGTTATTGATTTCGGGAGCGCTTCTCACGTAAGCAAAACCGTGTGCAACACCTACTTGCAGTCGCGTTATTACCGCGCCCCGGAAATCATTCTTGGGTTGCCTTTTTGCGAAGCTATTGATATGTGGTCGCTGGGCTGTGTCGTCGCTGAGTTGTTTCTTGGTTGGCCCTTGTATCCTGGTTCGTCCGAATTCGACCAAATACGGTAAACCCGCATCAATTTCCTTATCGTAAGCTATTTTAACCTGGCTGATTAATCTATTCCCCAGATACATATCGCAAACACAGGGTCTGCCCACTGAACACATGCTGAACAGCGCCTCAAAAACATCGAAGTTCTTCTATCGCGATGTGGACTCTACGTATCCTTTCTGGCGCCTGAAGACCACGGAGGAGCACGAGGCGGAGACGAACACGAAAAGCAAGGAGGCGCGCAAGTATATTTTTAACTGTCTGGATGACATTGGCCAGGTCAATGTGCCGACCGACTTGGAAGGGGGCCAGCTACTGGCTGAGAAGACCGATCGGAGGGAGTTCATTGATTTACTTAAACGCATGCTGACGATCGACCAGGAACGTCGCTTGACACCCGCCGAAGCTCTGAATCACTCATTTACTCGACTGACCCATTTGGTGGACTACGTTTATTGCAACAACGTCAAGGCCTCGGTGCAGATGATGGAGGTGTGCAGACGTGGCGATTTCCACACGTATGTCTTGTATTCATTTCATGCATGTAGCATTTCTTATACTCTTCGAAAATGTCAATATTTTATTATTCACACTGATTTTTCAATAGTGTGCAGCCCACGTCTACTCTGGTAACCAATTTTGTGCCCAGCACCACGGAGAACATGACGTTCACAATAAACAATCAACTCACCAGCCAGGTGCAGCGTTTGGTGCGTGAACGTCCGCTAGCCTACGAAGGCCTCTACCAGATCTACGGCGGTCGTAATGTGGGCCGTCAATACGCTCAGGGCCGCACTGACACCTTCCAGCATCAATTGGTCTCGAACATCCTGTGTCCACCCTCATATCAGGCCATGCCGAGTCCCACCAAGCATGTCGTTGTTGGTAGCGCCACCATGCAGCCACCTCTGCAAGTATGTTAGAAATGTTTCATGTTTTGTTTTCTCAAAAGACATTTCCATGTGTGATTCCCTTATTCTCAGGTCCCTCCACAGCAGTACGTTAACGTTCCCGTTCCGGTGTCAATGGTTGAGCCTTCTTCTGGCCAACGAATGCTGCTAACCAATCGTGTTCAGGCTAGTGCAGTCGCTTGGCCTCAAAGCGGGCGTCAAATGGCGTTGGTGCCTTCATGGCCGCAACAGGCTCCAGCTCACTCGCTGATTGTCGATTCGGCACCGTTTCTGAATGTAGAGGAAATCTATCCGAAGCATCATCTGAACATACCACGCAATGATCTCAAAAAGGAATCGCCATTGCATCATTTAGTGTACGTTTCTTCCTAACCTTTTACAAGGTACAACTATTTCACAACTTCTCTTCTCCGAACAGCAAGGGCAGCTCGTACCGCGTACCACGTCACGACAAGAAGGAGAACATCCAACTCTCTCCCGTAAAGAAGCGCGTCAAGGAGAGCTCGCCGCCTCATCAGCAGCGCTACAATCGCACTTCCTCGCATGTGTCACCGCAGTACCACAATCATCACAACTGCAACTATGGCAACAACTACAGCGGTAGCAGCGGTAACAATGGGGGCTCCATCGTTGCACCTTCAACGAACAGTAATTTTTCAAAACATAATTTGCGTCTTCTTTATGGTTCCTAATCTGTTTCTTACGTACAGACGCTATCAACGGCAGCAGCAGTGGTGGCCATCATCACCACAGTGGCAGCAATCAGCAGCACGTCATCAGCAGCGGCAGCAATGGGGGTCACGCGTCCTACAATCAACACATTGTTAATCACTGTGGCAGCAGTAGCGGCGGCGGCGGCGGCGGCGGCGGCAACTACCACCATGCTCAGTCGCAACAAACGCAGCACCACGCGCATTCACACCAGCAGTCGCAGCCGCAACCGCATCAACACCACAGCGCTATTGTGAAGCAGCAGACGATCACTATCCACGACACCCCGTCGCCAACTGCAGTGATCACCATCTCGGACAGCGAGGATGAGGGCGCAGATCCACCAGCCGTTGCTTCTGCACCCACCAAGCAACGCGCTCATGCGCAATCGCAAACAAATTCGTCTATGTTACAGCAATTGTCTTCGTCTACGTCACAGAATTGCCGCAGCAGCAGTCACCATCACCAACATGCCCATCAACAACAACAACACCAGCAACATCAGCAGCAGCAGCATCAGCAACATCAGCAACAACAACAGCAGCAGCAGATGCAGCAACACCATCACCACCAACAGCAGCAGCAGCAGCAGCAACAGCCGCAGCATCATCATCACCACCAACAGCAGCAGCAGCAGCAGCCGCCGCAACATCACCAACAACAACAACAAACAATCTACGGTAATGCAACAACTACAAACTCTTCCACATCATCATCAACAACATCTACTAATAATTATAATCACTCTCAACTGCAACATGTCACTCATTCCCATCAACAACATGTTGCCAGTAAATGTAGTAATAATAGCAGTAGCAATAATAATAATAATAGTAGTAGTAGCAATCTCAATAGCAACCAGTTCGCTACTGCGGCCAAAGCAGTTGCTACTGGAAGCGGAAGTGGAACTGTTTATGGTGCAGGAGCCGAAATTGTTTCTGCCTGCACTGCTGTTCAGCCGCACCAACACCATCAACAACAACAGCAGCAACAACAGCACCATCACCAAATTCAGCATCATGCTCATGTGCAGCAACAGCATCATGGTTTGCCCCAGCCACAGCAACACGGATCAATGCATCAACATCAACAGCAGCAGCAGCAGCAGCAGCAGCATCATCAGCAACAGCAGCTACAGCATTCGAGCGGAATCAATTGCAGTCTTTCACACAATTCCTCCTCCACCGCATCCAATTCTGCTTCCACTTCCACTTCTACCTCAACCTCGCACTACAGCAATCTCGCTGGTCACCACATGTCCAACAACATTGCCGCCCCCAAGTCGGCTCCGTCCGTCTCGTCCTCTGCCCCTAATTCCTCTTCTTCATCTACTGCTCGCCACAAACACATTCAGTTAGTAATTCCATGCGTAACCGTAGGTGACTCTGACAACAACGACGACTTGCGTCGACGCGGCAACCACGTCGTCGTCAACGGTGGCGGTGGCGACAATAGTCCAAAGCAGCATCAACACCACCAACAGCCGCAACAGTCGCAGCACCACTACCAACAAACCAACGTGAAATACGAGCCAGGCCAATCACAGAAGAAACGTATCTTGGCTATGGCGCAAAATGAGTGCTACATGCCGACCGTATCGAACGCAGCGAACTCTAACAGCATTCATCATCACCAGCCGTCATCGTCGGCAGCGCCGACTAATCTGCCACACCTGCCGGCAAAGCAGGAGCCAGCAGAGTTCTATGAGTACCCGCCGGCACAGCAAACTCAACAGCACGTTGATAATAAACGTTCATCGTGGGCCGCTAGCTCGCAAGCGCCACCAGCGCACCATAAGCGCGAGGTGACATCCACAGCATCGTCATCAGCTTATGTACAGCAGCAGCATCAGTCCAGTGCTGGACCACCGATAGCACACTCAAAGAACTCGTCGTCGGCTGGCGGTGGCGGCGGCGGCGGCAGCGGCGGTGGTGGTGGTGGTAGTACCCCATCATGGGGCGCCCCTGTCTATCGCCAGCAGCAGGTGGTATCAGCAGCACAAACTTCGCAACCGTTGCTTCAGCCACAACAACATCAGTCAAACACCACGCCCATCGGTGGATCGCCTTCAGCGGTAGCAGCAACGGCCGCTATGTTGCAACAGGATATATATGCGCAGGGTGATATGTATCGACGACCGACGGTATTCGTTTCGCAGGCGGCTCCCACCTACGGGTTTAACCGCGCCGTTGTGGCGCCCCCACCGGCACACAACAGTTCAAGTCGCCAGGTGAGGCATAAGAAGACAATAGTAATCAGAACTGGCTAAATACTAGCTACGTTCCAATTGGCGGATTACTTTGCTCTTGCTTAGCTTTTCTCGGTTTATTTTTTAATTGAGTTTTGCTAACTTCTGCAGGTTATACCATCACACCCGCTGCCCGCTCACATTCAGTTCCCTACCCAGTACAGTCAGTTCGGTCCCCTCAGTCCAGCGCAGGTTGCCGCCAGCAAGCATGCTCACTACGCACCTGCAAACATATGGTATGGGGAGTAAACAGATTTAAAACACACGAGTGAGTCTAGCAGCGAAAGCAAATCAATCCTTTTGTTAGCAATTATTGCCTGTTAGGATGTTTACTAATTTTTTTCGTTAATCCTTTCACCAAAGATCGTTTCTGCAAGAGACCAACTGTTATGGGAAGAGAGGAAATACATATGGACAATTGCCACAGCAACAACAACAGCCGCAGCAACGATATGAACCTTTACAACAGCTGGAGTTGTTGCAATCTTCAATCTACAGTCATAATTTGTCCATAGAGCGGTGGTGGTTCACATTGCTGCAACATACAATTAACTTGCAGATATTTGAACAAAAACAACAACAACAGCAACAATTTGGGCAAATTTTGAATTGCACTACAACAACAACTACTACAGCTCCGGCGGAACAGGGAGAAACGCGTGCTCGGAAGCAATCGACAGGAGCTCAGAAGTCGAGTAGAGGTAAACTATTGTTGCTGCAACGCCGCAAACGAACACGCGTGCTTTCTTAAGAATAACTGGAATTTTTGTGGCCAGTGAACAGGTGGTTTTTGTTGTATGTATTCCTTTCTTTTGATGAAAATAATACGTGTAAATAATTCGAAAAGAAAAGTTATTGTAAGAGAAGAAACTAAAAAGTTTTGTGAAGAAGAAAAAAACAAACACACTCACCACTGATAGTGTAAAACTGTTCGCACTTTTAAATATTAAAGATTGTAGTAATACACGTTAATTTTTTTGTAATTGTATAGCATTGTAAATTTACGTAGAGTAGAAATTAACGTAGCTTAGACACCTTAGGAAATTAAGATAAATTAAGTCGAACTTTCTAGAGGTTTAAATTAATAGATATATATTTGAGACAAACTCTGATCTATCCATGCGCATATTGGACTCTTTACAAACTTTTAAATCTTATTATTTTCTATTTCTTATAATAATTATGCATTTGCATAATAAATTACTAATATTTACTCTTCTAATTCATTTAAAGTAACCCAAACGCTTGAAATTACGTTTTCTGAATTAAAAATGAAAAATAAAACAACAAAACAACAAAAAAGACACTAAAGACACTAAAGCACTACAACAAATACAATACAATGCTACAATACACAGATATATCACTATAATATAATCACTACTTTCTTTTTATTAATAATTTAAAAGTAAAATTTGTAGATTAATATTTTAACTTTTATTAAAGGATAGTTATTATTTTTGTTTGTTCTTTTTTGCAAGCATAATGAAATACTTGCAAATATTGTAGTGTTGTGAGTTTAGATCGATCACTCGACTATATTCAACTCTCGTACACCAAACAAATGCACGTATAATGACTATTATATCTATCCATCTATATGTATACATCATACTATATGTATAACAATTTTACTGACCTTTTTAATTGTACATTTTAAGTAAACTTAGCCTTAAGATGCAAATAAACAAATTATTGAACACAATTGTAAATTGAATGCAACAAAAAATGTTTTTATTATTTAAGATGATGATGATGCGGCTGGTGAAAGCCACACCATGCGCCGTGGTGTGGTGAAAAACCATAAAATGTTTTTAATGTCTTTGTATACACGTAAAACATTTTAAATTATCACTTAAGAGTTGATTAAAATAATACATGAACAAAAGTAATTACTTGTCATGAGAGCAAAACAAAAGAAAAAAAAACGCTACTCAAAAATGCGCTTTTACGCGTTGATAAAAGAAGAGAAATGGAAAGAGAGAGTTTTAACGTGTAAATTTGTACTCCTTAAATCAAAATAATTTTATGCTCACACACACACACACACACCCACACACACTCACACACCCACACACACACGCACATAACATACATGCTTAGAAAACACGCTTACAAATATTTCTATCAAATCATTTTAAATCAATTGAGATAACTTTTATTAGTGCTTAGAAGTTTTTGTACTAAATGTTGCAGTATTTTTACACTCTACAAAGGAGTTGTGCATGAATTTATAGCTGTAGCTAGCATGCACACATGCACACACACATAAATGTGGGGAAAGTGGGAAGAGGACAAAAATCGCACATTCTGTGTCCACTACAAGAAGTCCACAGTATAAATATAAAATCCAAGAAATTTGAATATAATCAAATATGTAATTATTATATAAAAATAAATATTAAACTAGAAGGGATTCATGTATAAAATAGTACGAAATAGAATGAAAAAAAAAACTGAATTACAAGTTAACATAAACTAAAAAATAACTAAAATTAAAGCTAAAAGTATAAATGATCTAATGTATAAATATATAAATATCATTCTAATTAGAAGGTAATATTTATCTATATATTTAAAGGTAAAGAAACTGGAATTAAATTGAAAATAATTAAAATGTGGGTTAGATTCTAGCATGAGCAATCGATCTATTGAATCTATTGTACAAAAAGAACTTGGCTAAAATACAAGACCTTTAATCGACCCGTTTTTAACCCGACTTCGTTGATAAGCTGCTTTAACTATTCATAAATATATTATAGAACAGAATAATTTGTGACAGACGGAAGCCGCCGAAAAATGTCTCAGAAATAAAGTGCATTCAGGTTAGAGTATCACTCTGCACACTTTCCTGCTCCTATCATTTGCGCATGCGTTCCCCGGACCCGTTTTTCCACTGTGTGTGTGTATGTGCATGCATGCGTATGCAAGTCATGCAAACATTTTGAGCTCGACAGAGATCATAACAGTCGCAGCATCTATAAAATCCGTTAATTCAGCTAATAAAAATGTCACATTAGTTCACGTGATTGTTATTGAAACTTGTAGCATTACTTTTATTTAACAATACGATTTTTTCCCCAGAAAACTGCGACTTTTGTGTTAAATTAAATAAACTAGAATTTAAATTATTATAATAATATTATATACGGCTAGTACAACAAGAAAACACCCTGTAAGCGCCTAAAATAGGATTTTTTTGAGCTTTGAGCGGAAGCCCATTAGTTTAGGGTAAAAATATTTGTGTTAAAAAAGCGGGAGATGGGTTCACTATTTAATTATTTAATTAATTAAATGTAGTCTTAAAAGCAACACACTAAATATGCAACTCAAAATATATATGAAAACAAATTCTATATATATAAAAAAATTAAATCGAAACAAACTAAACGTAAACAAATTAAATGTAAACAAATTGTGTATATAAACATTATATATTAACAAATTATATATATAAACAAACTATATGTAAACCAATACAGAAACAAACAAACAAACTATTAAATTTATATACTATATGTATTCAAACTAATACACTCACCATCAATATGAAGATACAAACCAATTCTAATAATAAATATTTACTTAGATCTTAATTATTGTGATGTAGTTTTTAAATATAAAAGAAAAACGCAACGGCAAAGTAATGCAACCAACTAAACAATAAAAACAAAGCTATATACGATATAACAACTTCTGTTAGAGAGTAGAAAGGGAGCATTAAAGCATTAAAAAGTCCTGCTCCAAAATATACAATTATTCTATCTACATATATACTACGATATATATATACATATATGTGGATGTACGGATATGCCAAATACATATGTAGTGGATGCAAATACTTGCATATTTCAACTTAAACACAAGATTTCAATTTTATAAGCAGCAACCATAAAATAAGAAATAAGTGCTTTCTTCTCATGCAAATAATTCAAATAAATGTTATTTCTCAGTTCTACTTTTACTATCATATATTATAGAGTATATTATGATATATTTCGAGCTCGAATTCGATTTCAAGGAGTCGATTTTTAAATTAAATGCACTTGCATGGAACCAATTTTTCACAATATAATTTACGATTCTCAATATTTTCCAATTCCTCTAAATTTGTAAATATTTGAATTCTTCATTTCCATGAATTTTTGCTTGATGATTAGAAAGAAAATAAAGATAATCGATAGTTTCTATTTTAGAACATTTGAAGTTTCTAAAACTTATTTCAAAAAATTGCAAAAAATTAGTTAAGTTTTGAAGTTGTCATTTATACCGAAATGAATTAGATTTTAAATTTCACTTTTAAATTCGTGAATTGTTGCTATTTATTTTTGTGTATTGTCTTCAAAGGAAGCACAAACTTTTTCAATTTTAATGTTGAAACTTCGACATTGATTCGAAAACTGTTCAGATTTACTAACTTCAACTTAATTCAATTTTAATTTTATCATTAGAATTTATAAATGTTATTTGTGAATTTAACATGTATAGAAATCGAATTAAATCGAATGTAGGACACTATTTAATGTTGTCGCTATGATCGACTAACCTGTTCTTCATTTAAAAACTGTTTAAATTTTGCACTAATTGAAACTATATATTTACTTGTATTAAAATAGATCAAAAACTTATTCAAATTCGTTCAACTGAAATAATGTGTTTCCACCGACAACGGAACTTCATTGAATCGAAATAATGTATAATACTTTGATAAAAATTCGCACGCACATCCATACATATATTTAAAAAAGCTTCGATTATTACGAATTATTTTGTAGGTTTTACTTTTAATATCGAAACAAATAATAATACAATCAAATACAAAAATTTTTCGTTAGCTATACGTACATATAGTACACTCATACATACATGCATACATACATACCGTAAATCAAGAATCGTGCGTACTGTATTGAATACACGATTAAAATAACTACGAACATGTTAAAATAAAAGGCATTAAAACATTTTATTAAATGTTTAATGAATATTCGAAAAAATTTGCTACTTTAGAATAATCATAAAACAATGTAGTGTTTTACGAAATACAAAATAAATGGACCATGTGAAACGAAACAAAAACAGCAACCAGAACAACAAAATATTAATATTACATGTATATCTACTAATTAAAGTATTAAATTATGACATTTTTATACTTCAAATATTATTATTATTATCATTATTATTATTATAAAATAAGAATAGTAATACACTAAATGATGTTTCCAAATACTAAAACATGTTAAATATGCTTAAGCTCTTATATACTGCATACATATTTCTTTGTTTTTGCATAAATATATAATTTAATTATTTTACATTTAGTTAGACTTTGAAAAAGAAGTGCATAGCTGTTCGAAGTGAGGAGAATCGCTATTGTTGGTTGAATCGTTTTGCTTCAGTGTTCGCAAGTATTTAGTGCTTTCCTAACTTTGTTCACAGCAAACAGAATTCCACCACGATTAAAGTAATATCGATTTGAATATTTAATGCTTATAATGTTTGCGCCCTCTGAGAAGAACTCTCAAAATATCCGCAAGACTTTAAATTTGTATTAAATTTGTATTCTTTCTTCGCTTTGATCTTTTAACTGTTAATATAGAACGGAAATCTCACTAATTCTTCACTCAATTCCCCATTTGATCATGCCGCTTTTTAATAAATTTGGTTGCGCGGAACAAATAATCGCTTCGAAGTCGCAGATTTCCTCTGCGGCTCTCTAATAACTCTCTTAGTAATGTTTGTAAGAATCTTTATACCCTACACACGAAGTGATCAGGATATATTCACTTTGTGCTTCCGTTTGTAACGCATTAAAGGAGGCGTGACAGGTATACAAAAGTATATATATATATTCTTGATCAGCATCACCTTCTGAATCGATTTAGCCATGTTCGTCCGTCCGTCTGTCTGTCAGTGGAAATCACGATTACAAGAGAACGAGTAGAGATATCTTCATCAAACTTGGCACGAATACTGTCTATCATTAGAACCTCATTGGTATTGAGCAAATGAGCAAAATCGGACCATTACCACGCCTACTTTTTATAGTGAATATAAATTCATCCATGCCTTATAGCTCAATTTCTCAGCATGTAGAACGAATTTGCGATTGAAATTTTGTCCAGAAGTCCACACTCTCTGACCAAAACAGACTACCACAAATGGGCGTGGTCTGCCCACTAATTAAATAAAACTCGATTACGGCAGAACGAATAGAGATATTTTCATCAAATTTGGCACGAATATTCTCTATCATCAAAGGCTATTTGAGATTGAAAAGGAAAGGAATTAGACCATTGCCACGCCTAATAAACGTGTGTAGGGTATATGAACTTCGACCAGGCCGAAGTTAACACTCTTTCTGGTTTTAACTTTTATTTAAGCTACGCTCTGAGCAGAGTCAGTTATAAACTCAGTGTCACTAAACGCAGCATTTGAATAAAGTAAAAACATTTGAGATATCGTTCGTTATTCTGTTTACGTGGAATCATTTTTCATTAATTGTGGCAGATTTTAAATGCGTATAAAATTTTATTGCAGTTTCTTTGTGGACTGTTTCCATTTCAATTTAAATAAAAACACTTGTTCACGATTCGAATGAGAACCTGAAGCGAATTATTTGTATATCGAGCTACAATTATAACCTAAATAAATGCAAAACAAAACCCATGGAGAAAACAATTGCAATTGCATATGTGATTGCGTAGAAGTTCGTTAGCATTTCCTTCTTTGGCTTACATAATATCTATGTGTGTATGTATGATTTCGGAAACGAGTTGTAACGTCTTACAATCAATATTAATTTTGTCAAACTTGAATGTCCATAAATTAAAACAGACGTTGAATTCTTGTTGGCTTTCCTTTTGCGTTAATTATGGTATATTTTGCTTTGTATTAGTATAAAATAAATTACGATTTTTAAGCTTTTTTCTTCTAGTTTGTATTAATTGAAAATTCGAAATTAATAATTTTGTGTTTTATGCTTATAATTATTATTATTATACTATTATCAAAAATACAATTTAATTCATTTTAACAAATTTAAATGAAGTTGTTTGTTTTTGGTTTTATTTTTGTTCTTTTGATTGATTGATCCTTCGTATTTACCGTAGATTGATAATTTGTGCTTGAAATTATTTATTGCTTTAGAATTCTCTGTTTGCAAATGTACACTTTCGTTTATTGCGACAAAAACTAAGACTCTAAAATCTACATCGGTTTCAAACTAGTTTTCAGTACAACGAAGAAAGGGCTTTCGAAATAGGGTCCCAAAATGAAGTCAAATTAAACACTAGAATTAAATACCGTATTTCTTGATCTTGCTTTAAATTTGATCTCAACTAATTTGTCCGCTAAGTTTTCCAAGTAAAGCATTTTTGTTGGGAATATCGTACGACTATCTTCCGTGATGAAGCTTCAAGCAGACTTCAACCCACCAATCAGCTGAATTCATCAAGTGAATTATCTTGCATTGTAGTGCATTTCTTGTATTTAAGTAGTTTTCATGAAACAGTGAAGTAATTCGTTGAAATTCGGAGCGGTTTTTAACAATTTCATTGAATTCACATGAAACGGTTTGACATTCGAACATTTGACAAAAATTGGATATCAAAATTATTATCAAACATTATTCGGTGATATTTTGAAAATAATTCTTCCTTTCTGAATTTTAGATTTTTCTAGAGTTTCGATCCAACTTCCCTGGCTTCCTGATGATGATTCTGAAGTTGTCTCTGCTTGAATACAAAAAAAGACTTTTCGGTTGATATACAATATTTTTGTTGTTGTTGTTGCATTTTTTACAATACTGGAATTTTTAGGAGTTCGAAGCTGAACAAGTTGAACAGAACCCACCCACCCAATCGCACTGAATATCTTCTGAGGTGTTTCTTGTCGGCGATACTGAAAATTACGAAAGATAGTGCTACACAGTGATATATTATTTTTTTTTATATTATTTTTTAAATACATGTATTTAGCTACCCTTTCTTGATGTCAAATATTTTCTGTAAACTCACTTAAACAAATTGTGGATTAAAATTGAAACAAGTTGAAATAATGTGTGTATGTATTCTATACGGAATCGGAAGCCATACATAAATCGTAGGTAATTTTCTAGAATTTATTATCCCACCAAATATTACTATTTAACAACACAGGCGAGTAAATAAATGAACTTAAAGTACGCCGAACATAAGCTTAAGATAGATTTTTCGTCTACAATCAAAAAACAAAAAGCTTATCGTTCAAAATCGAATCTTGCAAGTAAAACTTAAACTTCGACAAATATTCAAAATAAGAGCTTAAAACAATGAAATGCAAATGAGAAAAGTGTGTTTTGCCATTTGCACTCTCTTAGATTAAAAGAGATCTTAAAAATCAAAGTAAAAACACTCCGACACATGAAAGGCTTGAATTTTTTTGAAATTCTTAACTCCGATAATTGTATGTAATCGTATTTCGTAGGTTCACTTTTATCTTTCTATGTATGTGTGTTTACGAGATTTTCAACTCGCTAGCAATCAAATTTAAGAAGAGTGGATCAAATATCGACAGGCAATTTAATGCTCGTGCAAGCTGCACGTTAAAATTTAAAGAGAAGAAAAAAAAAAAACAAAAAAAACCCCAAACATCAATTTAATTCAAAGAAAAAACAATAAAGCCTTTTTGAAAATCTTAAAACACTACAACAAAAATCAAATTACCATCAAATTCAATTAGAAAATAGTTTAGAAAATAGATTTACACTAGAATGAATTACAATGAATGGAAACAATAAATGAAAAACGCAAAAAAAGCCGATTAAAAGTGAATGAAAACCAACACAAGATTGAAAAATAACCACATGAGATAATAGATGAAACGAAAACAGCAAAAATAAACCAATAAAAGAAAACTACAATATAACAACCAACAGCAAAAACAAAAAAAAAAAAAAAAACAAAAACAATATTTAAACCGAAACAAGATTGATAAAAAAAGGAAACCCGTCCAAAGGAAGCTTTTATTAAACTTAGAAAGCAAAAAATAGCGATGCTATTGAAGAGCAGCATTGAAACTCACCAAATTGAAGACATTTCATAAGAATACAAACAACAAACACTTTTCAATACGTTTAAATACATTATCAACAAATTAAATCAAATCACAAATGAAATATACACAAGAACTAAATTGAATTAAAAGCAAATCAAAATGTTTTATAGTCCAGTAACAGCAACAAAAAAGTAAAAAAAAACCTCAAAGTTTCAGACATTTAAATGTTCTAATATAAGTTAATAATTAATAACTACTATTGTATGTGTATGTATAGCTTTATATACATATGTACTATGTATATTAAAACCCTTCAAAATATGTATATTATAGGACATTTAAGATTAAACAACATTCAAGTTAAATAATCATAGAAACTTCAATTTTATCAAATCGATGTGGAATTTTAAGACTATAAGAAAGCAAAAGATTTAGTAGATTATTACGATTAATATCATGCATATATACAGATTATACATATACACATGCATCCATGCTTGCATACATATATTTGTACCTTTCACAAAACCATTTATTAAAATACGATGAAAATATGAAAATTCATGGATTGAGCAGTAGAAAGCACTAAGATGTCATTTAGAATATTTGCATGTATATGCATATGGGTGTATAATATACACTGTATATGTCATTTTATATACCATTGCTGATACACTAGAGGACCCAGAATACATCCATTCAATGGCTTGCAGCTCAGATTCGGAAACTCGTCAGAGACGCCGAGTGACGTCACCGCTGGACATCTCACACAACAGGCTGAGATTTTGCGGCGTCGATCGTGGTGATTGTTTAGCAGTTTACTGTCTACAGTTCTGTAAATCGATAGTCGAAAACTTTCGATTTTCATGCTGTGATGAGTATCAAAGAGGGATCTGGAGATTATTACTGCATTGACTCGTATTATTCGGGCTTTATTACTTACGTACATCTGATGTAAATAGAATGAGTGTCAGTGCTTTGGTGTACAATATACAAAATAAATACTATATGGTGATAATAATAGTTGTGTAGCTTTTTAATGAAGATAACATTCATAATAGTGATGTAGCTTAGAAACTAACGATAAAGAAAACTATTCGCTTTAGTGAACAAGTGCGAAAATGTCTGTATTAAAAGATTATACATACTCGTATGTGCAATTATATATGTATCAAAATATTTATATATACATATATATACAATATTTATATATATGAACATATATGTACGTTTTATCCAAATGAAATGTTATGAGTTACGAAGAAGAACAAGCTTTTGATTCACATTCAGACATAACTGTGCACGTCTTGATGCATGCATGTACTTCTCGAAAGGAAACGAATCTCCGTTTCGAGCAGCTAAAGTTAGTAACTTAAAAAGAAGTTTTAGGTTTTTGGCGACCGGACAAAGATTTCATACATACAATAAATACAGTCCTTTAAATGGCATTCGTATATACATATATATACATGTGTGTGTGTATTTTAGAAGAATCGAGTTAACTGCAAAACACCGACATTCATCACGAAGCATTTTCTATCCAAATTCCTCTGGCAAAATATTAACTATTGTAGCGATAATATTGTAATTAAATACCTTTAGCTATATAGTATATATACACACATATATGTCGTATATATATGTATATTGTACATACATAAGAATTATATTCACGTACCTTTTCAATAAAAAAAAACTCAATACTCATTCACTAACAAATTTACCCATAAAATAACACACAATTGGTGAATAAATTAATCAAACAAACAACTGCAAGATTCACGACTTCTGAAATCCACAAATTAATTAAATAATTAATACATTCAATGTAAGATTACAAATGTTTAACTTAATGGCTGTTTAAAAGTAATTTAATTAATTGTACTGTAAAAAACTAAAAGCAAAAGTATAGCAACAGAAACCCAAATGAAAACCTGTCTCAAAGCATTCGAAGAATTGACAGCATTCACACCATTTTTCGGGATATGAAGTAGAATTTATTGTTACACTTATCGATATTGCAAGAGAAGAGCAAATACTCGTAACAACAACAACAAACACAATTGAATGATGCATATTTCGAATTATTATATGTATGTCTTTACACTTACAATTTATTATTGTATTCTAACGTGTTGCATAAAATAGAAACATACACACACACACACCAAATACAGATGCATCTATACTTTAGCCAGTAATAAATTTTTTAATTGTAGTGGTAAAAACTTGAAACCTTTCAATATTAATTGAGCAATCAAAAATAAAGAAAAAATAACCAAAGAAAACCAGAGAAAATGTGTCTACAAAGTAACAAAATTACAAAAACAAAAAATAATAAATAACAACATTAAATGGTAAAAATGTGGTCATTTATTTATTACTTGCAGTGACAAGATTGAGGATCAAGAATCGGTTGACGGGTGGTTCACAGGTGATGGTTGATGGATTGGATAACAGTTCACGGTACACCGTAATAGATGAAACACAACCATAGCAGCAAATGATAGCAGCAAGTGTCAAAAAAAAGAAACGCAAGTCGTTGAAAACCACAGAAAAATGTAAACAAACACAGAAGAAGTACAAGAAAATACTTTTGGTGCTAGCAAAATTAGAATTCGCAGCAAAACGAAGCGGTAAATCATAGCAGCGAGAGGAAATTTTATTTGTTTCTCGTTTCCCATAAGAGCCCATGTAATTTTGACAGTTGAGAAGTGAAGTTGCATCTTGCTGCAACGGTTGTGTTCCAGCTGTTACCTGTATTAACCGGAGGAAGTGGTTCGGTTCATAGTACCGTCATAGAAAACGATTAACTCAATAAAACGACACGACTTTTAACGTTTCTAGTGTTCTGTATTTTGTACAAACAGATAATATTGCAGAGGTCAACATTTAAAAACACGCTTTGGCAGTATTATTTGGTTAATGGGTAAAGTTGTAGTTACGATCGGCTTAGTTTGATATAATCATACATGGAGCTTAAATAGTTAGAGTTAAAATTACAACTAAATTAAAAAATTAAAGATGCAGTTTTATAGACAACCCGTCTCGGAAACGCAAACACTTTTAGCACTTGCCGTTTGTCGGTGCTTTCGGGCGACAGATTTTGCTGCGTCCGTTCGCACCGTAGACGATGTTGCAAGAGAACGTAAAGTAGCCGCATGTGGAGGATTTGGTGTAGTAGGTCGACTGGAAGTTTTTATTTTCCTCCGGCGGATTCTTGCTGTTGTCCATGCTGCCCGTTATCGATTTGGTGACGGTGACGTAGCTGTCAGGGGTACGCAACTTGGTCTTGTCCTCCTCTTCGTTACTTGCCTCTATGGACACTTTGTTGTCGCCTTTGTGGGGCTCCAGAGATTTGGTGTGGAATTTCTTTTCAATGTTCACTGTTCCGCGGAATCCATTCGGTACAGTTTCAGTGGTGGTTCGCAGAGGATATCTTTGAACGCGTCCGTTTTGGTTTTGCACAAGAGAGAATTGATCGCTCGGATCCGCGACAGCGGCTTGTTGCTTTTGTGATGGAGAGTTTTGAGTGTAGCTATGGATTGGTGGGTAAGGGTCATCTTTGTTGGCAGGGGCATCGGGAGCGGCCATGCTGTGAGAAGAAACTGATCCGTTCGGAGTCTGATCCATTTTCACGGCTTTCTCATTATAGTAGTCCTCCTCGTCGTCGTACTCATCGTAGGGATCCTCTTCGTCTTCTTCCTCTGGCAGAGGGCCGTCATCATCATCTACTTTGTTGCTTGTTGCTGAAGTGAAGACGAAAGGTTATTGTTTGCCTCAAAATTGAGATCGAATACCTACTCTCCTTGCTGGTCTTCGAAGCTTTCAACTGCAGATCTGGCAAAGCCTCAGACTCCGAGGTTAGAGCTGGCCCACCGTACATAGTGTCTACACGATCGGTGACGCTGTACATGTAATAATTTAGAAAGAAATGTTTTATAGGTGCATCAAGTAAAATACTTGTTTTTTTCTTACCCATCGTTATTTCCGAACTGATTAATGCTGTGAAAAAGTTGGCGGTTTTGTTCGCGATAGCTTGCAACTTGTTCTTTGGTCCCAGACGCTGACTGAGCTGCGCCGTGATATGAGACGCCGTATCTGTTTATAAATGAATTTTGTAGGTTTTATTTGGCTACTTAAAAGGAGTCGTACTTTGATTGCCCCTGAATTTGTGACTGACTCTGTCCAGAATGGCTCCCAGACTGAGCTGAAGCCTGTCCGCCGCCGGTCGATGAATTGATTTCGGTACCGTCTTGTCTCGGCCGGAAGCCAATTTGTGCTTGCGATGAGGTTTGTCCTGGTCCATTGGACTGTGCGTCGGCCAAACCTCCCTTGTCGTTAGCTTGTACCTGCGGGTTGAAAGCATGTTTAATTAGACGACTGCATGCAGTTGCTGTTTCTGGTGATTTTTACCTCGCTCTGACTTTGGTGAATAACACCGCCGCTCTGCGAGGAAGCCTTCGTGCCTCCATTCTTAGCATTCACTTGAACCTGAGCTTGCGATTGAGCAGCACCTCCGTGACCCTGTGACTGACTCATGGCTCCTTCCGAGCTGCCGCTGACCTGAGCGTTAGCCGAACGATCGCTGTCCGCAGTCATTGCGCTGGCACTGAAGGTTCCTGCTGCAGTGTATGTACCAGAAACCTGCGTCTTTGCTGTGCCCCCGTTCTTCTTTCCTTGAGCACTCGCTGAAGCTTGTCCATTAGTAATGGCAGACTCTGCTTGGGAGAAAGCATCATCGCTTCCCACAGTGCTAGCACTTGTGCCCGAAGTTCCAACCATATTACTTGGGCCGCCTTTTAAAGTACAAACATAACACAACATGTTTCATAACATAACTTTTATAGTAGAAAAATAAGCTTTTAGAAAAGTTTTCGATTTTTCGAAATTTTTCCAAAAGATATTACACTCGTACCCAAGTTAACGGTTCCTGTTCCCCCTGCGCCGCCTGGTCCAGATACGGAATAAGGAATGTTGGATGCTCCTCTGCCATCGATACCAGTTTGCTGTACTCCTCCAGTACCTCTCGGCTGTTGGTATATTCCTGGTACTCCTGTTTGCTGAGATCCTTGTCCGTATAAAGTTTCAGTGCCTGCTCCGTATGCATTTCCTTGTTGAAATCCAGCAGAAGGAGACCCAGACCCTGGTTGAGCGCCATAAAAGAAACCCGGCTGACCGGAGTCCCTTCCACGTTGCTGTATTCCGGAATCAATTCCGCTACCAGAACTAGGTGCATATGATGTTCCTTGCCGGTCAGCACTGCCTGCAATAAACCGCCCTCCATCTTGTGGACCACTTCCTGAGGGCGTGTAGATTCCTGACTGACTATCGGTACCGGGACTAACACCGCCTGGTTGTGAAACTGTTCCTGGTGTATAAGCTATCGGTTGAATACCAGGACCATACATATTTCCTGGACCATAATTTTCGGGTTGTCGTAACCCAGTATCTGGGCGGTATGGTCCTGTTGGCTGACCTACAGTACCCTGAGTGTAAACGGTCTGCTGTGGAACTATTCCAGGGCCTTGAGGTATACCTTGAACAACATGTTGTGTATCTTCTCCATGTCCATAATTACCTTGCTGTGTACCGGGACCAAACATAGTTTGTGGTCTACCAATTCCAGGTCCCTGTTGGGCAACTGCTCCAGGACCGTAGATACCTGATGGATGAGCTGTTCCAGAACCATAAGCACCCGGCTGCATACCAGTTTCAGGAATATAAACACCTTGCTGGGTAACTGTTCCAGGACCATAAACTCCCTGTGGACTACCTGATCCAGGAGCGTAAACACCTTGTTGTGTACCGGATTCAGACAGATACGTGCCGGGCTGCTTTCCTGCTCCAGGTCCATAAGGAGCTGGCTGAGTTCCTGGTCCGGGAATGTTAGGAACCACAGTACCATAAACTGACTGTTGAGACCCACTGTCCGGAGATCCAGGAAAGCTAATTCCGGATTGGGTCCCAGGTCTTGTATAGGTTTCGCCTTGGAGTACACCACCACTTGATCCAGGAATATTAGGAACTCCAGTACCATAAACTGACTGTGGAGATCCACTGTCCGCAGATCCAGGAAAGCTAATTCCGGATTGAGTTCCAGGTCTCATATAGGTTCCGCCTTGGAGTATGCCACCACTTGGACTGCCTACTGTTCCTGTAGCATCTGAAGCAATGCCGGTCAAATACGGACCTCCCTGCTGAGCGTTACTTGGGGTATAAGGTACTCCTTGCGGGCTACGTACCCCTTGAACGGGGAGCGTTCCTGGACCTGGCGCAAATACACTGGCTTCCGGCAGAGGTCTTTGTCCAAAGGAGCCCTGTGCTTGTGGTTGACCAAAACCAGGCTGAGAAACATAATTACCAGGGCTATATGGTCTTTGTGAAGTTCTATCAGGGGGAGCGATGGGCCGTACCTGAGTACCTAAAATCCCAGGTGCATACATTTCTCCCGGCTGTGCTCCTGGAAGCAACTGGCCTTGCGAATTTCCAATAGTATGTTGAACATCTGAACCAGCACCACCTCGTTGCCATACTCTTCCATATTCCGGGGCAAAAATAGCGCCTTGTGTACCTTGATGACCACTTTGTTTGATAGGAGATCCCATCTGGAAATCTGCAGTCCCTGTTGATCCTATCGGCTGTACTCCTCCACTGGTTCGTGGCTGATCAGTTCCAGGTCGATACGAACCACCCTGCTGAGGAGTTACTTTATCTCCGTAGAAGTTCAATGGCTGAGTTTCAGGCACTCCAGGACCAAATAATGATCCACCGCCTCCGGGGTATTGCCGCCCTCCAACAGGTCCAGCTTTATATGTTATTTACAATTTATATTTAAATTTTAAATATCTACTAAATATACAAAATTAATAACTCACAATCGCCTGCATGGCTGCCAATTGTTCCTTGAACTTGAGTTGGCCAAACGCCGAGCTGAGTTTGTGGATGACCTTTATAGTATGTTAAATTGTTATTAAGAAATGTGGTTTTCCACGTGTATTACGCATCTCTACTTTACCGTTAACAGCGCCAGTTCCTGGAATGTATTGACCACCAGGAGTTCCAAAAGTCGGTCTCGATCCAGTGCCTGATTGCTGAGGGAATGCACCTTGTTGAGGTCCTGCAGTGTAAACTTCTTGGCCTGGTCTACCAACCTGTGTGCTTCCTTGTCCACCTACAAATTGTCGATTGCCAGGTCCTCCAAATGGTGCACCTTGTTGTCCGTCTACAAACATTTGACTGCCGGGAGCTCCAGGTCCGCCAAATTGTGTTCCACCTTGTTGTCCACTTAGAAAGTGTTGCCTACCAGATGGTCCAGGGATGCCATATTGTGTACCCTGTTGTCCACCAGAAGATGGCTGAGTCCCAGGTATACCAACTTGTGTGCTTGGTTGCCCACCTGAAAGTGGGCGACTGCCAGTTGTTCCAGGCTCACCGAATTGACGGCCTTGTTGCCCACTTAAAAATGATTGGGTACCAGGTGCTCCTGGTCCACCAAATTGTGTACCTTGTTGGCCGTCTGCAAACGATTGACTGCCTACACCTCTAGGTCCTCCAGGTTGAGGGACTTGTTGTCCACCTACAAATGATTGGGTACCAGGCGCTTCGGGACCAACAAATTGAGTGCTTTGCGAACCGCCTAAAAGAGGGCGACTGCCACTTGCTCCTGGTCCACCAAATTGTGTACCTTGTTGGCCGTCTGCAAATGATTGACTGCCAACAGCTCTAGGTCCTCCAGGCTGTGGGACTTGTTGTCCACTTACAAATGGTTGGCTACCAGGTGTTCCGGGACCACCGAATTGAGTGCCTTGTGGACCACCACTTAAAAGCGGGCGACTGCCAGGTCTCCCAGATCCACTAAATTGTGTTCCAGATGGCTGATTTCCAGCTGTACCAGGTCCAACAACTTGTGCAGGTTGTCCAGGTCCAGTTTGCCCTTGACTTGGCCTGGATCCAGAACTCACCTGACCTGGCTGAATAATTCCGCCACTCTGCGGTGAAGAACTAGGAAATTGAAGAACTGAATTTGGTTGTCCCAATCCTGCTACGACGCCGACAGCTCCGGGACCACTGACCCCGCCAGTTTGTGTTCCTGCTACTGAACCTGGCCTAACGAGGTTGCTATTGTCGATGCCGTTAGAACCACCGATGTATGTAAGGGGATCAGGAGACCCAGATGGATATTCTGCATAAAAATTCAAAGAAAAAACACTCAATCGATGCAAACGTTTCATTTACCGATATAAATTACCATAAATTTGCGTTGCCGAGCAATCGCTACAGTCCCCCATGGAAAATTGGCTTTGAGCCTGCCCCATGCCGTGAGTGCCAGCTGCAGAATACGTATGCAAATCAAAGAAAATTCTAGGGTAGGTAATTCTGAAAGACTTTTCATACAAACTGTGGATCTGGAGCCACTTTCAGTAGCTTCCGCCTCCGCTTTGCCATCCTGCTCGGGCTTTCCGAAGTTTAAATACTGCGATTGTGTCTGACCCCGTGCGCTGTGGGCCACGCAAAATAATATTGAAAGATGATTAATGATTTTGTATTCGAAAGTCATACTCACTAGCCTCGCCCGCTTCTTTTACTCCTAAATAACCTGGACTGATGAATTTCTCCAACTTCGAAATTGTTGTCCCCCACGGGCTAAAATTGAAAACGAGTTTATATAGCATTGTAACCAGCCTAGTACAATATTTAGTCAGGATTTCAAAATATTTTGACTTAAGATAGACTACGGAGGAACGTCACTCAGTTTAGTAACGTTCTTAGAAGGTGCCAAATTTTTAAGAAACGTATGATTGCAAAAGTCAGAAAACTACAGTAAAAGCATATTTCAGAGTCCAGACTTATTTAGTCCGATCCATTTTTAACACTTTATTTGGAAACTAATCGATGAAACGTTATGTATATTGTCATCAATGTTATGAAAGAAATTCACAAATATACTGTAGAAGAGTTTAAGGACGGTGTGTACAAACAACCAATAAATTCGTTCCACTTTAAATGCATTTTTTTCCAGTATTTAAAATTAAATTTATAACAATGATCTAAGAATTCTAATCTCAAATATGTTCTCAAAAAGAGGCCATCAAAAAAATTGATTACAAGGTTCGACTGACATGTTTTTGTCTTTATCTCTGAACAAAAAGGGATCAAACTGCTTTGTTCGCTGAACATGCTCACGGGTCTCAGTATTAAAAACCAATATTTACTGAATATATTTTCAGTTTTTTTGTTATACGTGTATATTTTGAAGTCAACGGATTTTATAAATTTCATTCTACATATATTTTGAACAAAGAGAATTGTTGTTAATAAATCCATTTATGATCCTTTTATAATCTATGAAACGAGTGTAGTAGTGTCTTATTCCACTAGTTTCTATTTCTGTAATTTTTTTTAATCTATCATCTATCTATAAAGTCTAAATTTTGTGCAGGTCAGTTATTTTAATGTCTCTCAGCGTTTAACGTATGAGTTGTGAAGTGTGTCAAGTGTACGTGTATTCAGTCTGATGGTTTCGTAAAGTGAAATCTTTGCCCGTAAATCTTTTTCCAACTTGTTTAACACAAAAAAGTACACAGTGCATATTAAACAATATATTAATTCATACTGTTTAAAGAATCTCCTTATTAATTTAAAGGCAACTTTGAATTTCTGAATTTTCCTTAAAGATTTCAGGTTTTATTTATGTGAAGGCGAAGAACTTTCAAGAGCTAAGATGGTCCTGAAGGATTGATGCGTTGTCCTTTTGGAATAGTTCCTTTTTTTCTAAATAAGCCATAACTATATTTTCTTATTATTCACTTACTATAGATGCTGCATTTGTAAAAGCGATTAGGAGCGCAGCGCCAAGAAACGCCCAACAAAAGGGCAACATTTTAAAAACACACCCAAACAAACGAGTTCAGTACAGTTTTCCACTGTTTCTTCGCGACACTCGGTCACTTGAACACTCCGTCACTCCGTCACTCCGTCACTCACTAACTCTCGTCTAAGTAGGACGAAACGGTTATCCCAAAACCAAAATCAGCCAACTGAAATGGAATTAAAAAAGAACATTATCACACTTTGAAGAGTCGCCGACGATGCTCTATGCTGATGTTATATTTGATGCCTATACATCCGATGTGGTCGCTTTCGAAATCTTATTTTGAGTTGGTAGAGACAACTTGGTACAGCTAATCAGCGTTTTTAATTCGGTATTTTTTATATTTTCCTTTGTTTAATTAAATTTTGTCACAATCATTATTTTAATTAGCAACTAGTTTTATCTGTAACCAGCATTTGTTACGTTTTCATTGAAAAACATATCATTATTTTAATAAATGCTGTTTTTTTGCCTTGTTCTGAAATGTAACATCTCACTTGTTTGGTCCTTGTTTATGCCACACTTTGAAGGCAGTACAACTCTTCTCTTGAATAATTTGCAAACTATTTTACACTTTATATCGTCTCAATTGAAGAGACACACACTCGTGTGTGTTTCTTTTTAAACTATTTGTAGGTATTACTTTTTCGTCCAAGGAATCGAGTTCGATCGGATTCGAACCTTTTCTTGCTTCCTATCGCGACAACTTCTGAATTGCGAATAAAGCATCACAGTGCGTGATTCCAAGAGCTCTACTTGAAAAGACGAGGGAATTCGAGAAGTCGGCTTCTCAAATTCTGCTGCAATTAAATTTATGTAGGACTCTATCACATGTACGCACACGCACACACACACACACACACACACACATACACACACTCACATCTATGCCATCTCTCACATCGCCACTTGATGCCATATCAGCACTTGTATCAGTCGATCGTTCATTCAGCTCACTGATCTTCCATCCGGCTCTTTTGGTTGTCCGCCGATCGAGCCGACTGTCGACCAGCGACCGACGTCTCTACTCATTCTGCTCCACAGATGATCCATGTTATCGCTATGAGTACGTTAGTTTTCGTCTACAAATAAAATGGAATGTAGTATAAATTTAACTAGGAATAGAATCAGCCGACGGATCAATCGATGGGTCCACAACAACAAACACACACACAGCACGCTGCATGCTCGTAAGAACCACGCTGCAAATGGTGAAAAATTGTCATAGACTTTTGACCCATTTTGAGAAAGCGTTGCCCATAAACATCCCAGACACTTACACACACAAGCACACAACGACACTCACACCAGGCTTTTAATGACAAAGCGCCTCCCTGCGCCCCAACGAGTTCGCTGCTTCATGTCCAGCATGTCCATGTGTATGTCTTCGTTTCCATTAGAGGCGCGATCAATGATATGTTAATGGATTTACATTAGTTAAAGAGCTGCCCGTCTTCGTCTTTGACGTCGTCGTCTTTGTCGTCGTCGTCTTCGTCGTCATCGTCGCCATCGTGATATCAACCATCAGGTTCATTCTATGCCGAGTGGCTGAGTTGCCGCTTGTTTTTGGAGTAACAGAAACGTTTGTTGCGAGACGCTGTGAGGAGGCTTCAATTGGAAGTTGTTGCTATCTTTATTTGATCGTGTCGAGTTGTCGGGTGCGTTTAAATGAAATTGAAATTGAAATTAAAAATTGAAATTTTAAGTGAATGGCGACATTGCATTTTTGTTGTTTCTTCGATGTTCGTCTCATTCGATCTCATTTAAGGAGCTTCCAAGAGGTCGTTGCGAGATGAGATGTCAAACTTACAATACAGCGTTAGATGTGTTTGTGCTGGCGACACATCTACGAGAGTGTTCGTAAAGCGCCCCCGATGACAGAGCGCGCTTTTTGTCCTGAGCTGCGCGACGAATTTCGTAACGCTTCTTATTCGTTATTCGTTATTCGCCGATCACTTTACACAATCCAATATTATTTATCACATTATCAACGTCCTCAATTGATGTGTAACCCTATTTTGAAGATTCTTGAGCAGCTGCTGAACAGATATGCGCTCGGGTCCATATATTGCATGTCTACCACATAAGATTATGGTACGAAAACGAATTCTCCTCAAGCATTTTAATTGGTGATCTCTATCTCGGAAAAGTAGAGTAACTCAATTGATGCATGCCGTTTCTTCCAATCAATCATGACACTGACATCAAATCGCCCTCGTCATGAGACAGCCACCCAATTAATCTGAACTGCAACTAATTAGCTATACTTATCTGAAAACATAGCCATGGAGCATTAAATGCTAATTAGATGAGCTACTAAGACCTTCAAAATACAACGTGATACGTCCTGTATGCTGTGTCCGGTTTGATGAACAGTGTGAAAGAGTGCCAAAGCCATTGATATCGATCCGTTCAGTTCGTCCACCTTCTCGAGGATGCATAGACATTACCCTATAGTAGACATTACAACGCAATAGTGATGTACTCCTAAATTCATAATCATCCGAAGTCATAATCTACTTCGCAGTTTGTAGTGTTTTGCGAAACTCTTTGAATGTGGAAACAATCGCTGATTCCTAATCAGTTATATGTTTTCTGTGATACGATACAAGATTTAAAAATAGCTTAAATATGTTTCGTTCGTTTGGTGTCAGCGGGTTATCGCCATAACTTCAAGAAATAGTTAAAAATTTCAGTTTTCCTCCAAATAATATAAACATGTGGGTAGCTTTGGTCATTCTTATTAATGATGCTAAATCTCGGAAGTTTTGACGACACGCAATTCAATCGAGCGCGGCGAGTGAAGAATATAAATGATCAGAGGAAAGAAAGTGATTGCAAGTGTCGAAGTATAAGTGTTTATTCATACATATGTATACACGCATCACACAAACAGTTTGATTCATTAACTTCATTCATTTGTAGAGGCATCTACTATAAAAAAAAGGCGCTTGTTCAATGAAAAGGAGAATAAATGAACGATTAATGAAGAAATGAATCAAAAAAAACAACACAAAATCCCATTTATTCTCACAAAATCGAAAATAGGTGCATTTTTAGCTGGTGTTCCAGAAGTTTTACTACAGTAGACAATCCTAAGGTCCCAGTGATTCTGAGTTCTGTTCCCTGCAGTATTTTTAATAAACGAAAAGACTATTCAAAGTACGATGTTAAAAATATCCCGAATGCAGGTTTTCACTGCTCCAAACTTTGACTAAAGAAATCAAAAACCATTGTATTTTTCTCCATTGCGCAAATATCGCATGGATAATTTATTTAAAACTAATATTCTTTGGTTTATTTCGCTGTATGTATGTGTATATAGTATGTACATATGTATATAGTACTCGCAAGTAACTCGCACATACGTACCTTAATGTAAAAGCATAAAAAATATACAAAATAATTAAATAAAATGCTGCCTGCTAATGGAAATCTAATGAATACCGTAGGAATAATTATACATATTATCTGCTCATACCTGTATGTGTGTGTGTGTGTGTGTGTGTAGCTTTGTACATGTGTTTGTAAGCAGATGTAAAAATTACAAACTAATAAAAACCAATAAGAAGACGCGCACAATTCTAAATTATTTGGTGCATCAACTAAACGAGAAAAGAGAAGGAAAAATTAAACATTCTCGAAACTACAAACTACATAAATTGCACCAGGTTCGGCCTTTAAATCCTTAAGTCTAAACTAGAGATTACAAAAGAGTTTATACTTTAAATATTACATAAATTAAAAATCAATTTCAATCAATCAAACAAACAAACAGAAACGTTTTCGTTATTGCGTTGCTTAAGTAAAATAAATTTTAAAGACTAGACAATCTCGTCCATGTTCGTCGAGTGCGGAACTCGGTGAATTTTCGGGTTTTGTTACAGTGTAATTTTAACTAAAGCAAAACTAAAATAGAGAATAGAATACAATTTAGCGAAGGTACTCATAACCATCGTAACAAAATAGAAAGTATGAAGTACGGGAATTCTACGAGCTAAAATTAAAAATAAAAGTAACATAATCTGTAAATCGAATAAAACGTGGGCTTAACACACGAATCGCTTAAACTACTATAAGCTGAACATAGCAGCTATTGGTTTTAGTATAAAGTGGAATTGCATTCTAATTTACAATAGTTTCACTACAGTGCTAGCTGAATGTGTGCGAACACATACTGTGCGTAAAATTAGGGGCTCTAAGTACATGTATAACATTTAAAAAAATACTGCATCGATTCTTGCAAGTCTCCAGATTTGGGCTTAAGTTCAATATACTTCGCATCTCTTCTGAATGTTTTCGATATCTGCTGTTAGTGAGTTACGCTTCCTTAAACGCTGTATGAGTTAATGTATGAGTTATTAACCGATACGATCCGTATCTACTCTATGAAATATGTAAAGGATTCTACAAACTATGTTTTCAAATATTTATCACATTTTTTTATATATACTGTACTTATGTACATATATATTGTATGCATCTTTATATATACATATATTTTTGACACTTTCTTTAATTTCGAACATACTACAACTTGAATATACATATGTATATAGTATAAGGACAATACCCTATCTAATCGATCCTATTGAGGATTTTATCACCATTAAATACTTTCTAATTCTGATTCCAGTTCCAAAATTACTGCATTATTTTAAATTTATAATCAGAAGTAGGGTTTCCTGGGACCAAAAAGGCGTACCATAATTGAGGCATAATGGCACATCTGAACTCCTTGCTTCCAACTAGTTTCACTTATTTTTAGTCAATTAGGAACCCTCCGAAAGTGTTCTTAAAAATGAGGGACTTAAGGGGACACCTTCAGTGGGTGTCACAGAAAATACCATGACCTAGATGAACTATCCGCGAAAGAATTCCGATATCTCAGCATGGAAATGTGTATATCGGAGTGCATGAATGTGTGCCAATCCCAATATTAATTTGGATAACTTCTTCGAAACTAATAGATCGAACTTTATTCTATATTACAATCCCGTTTTCCCACCTACCCGTAACTCTAAACCGGGATACTAATTGCTCAAAAACTTGCATTTCTAATTGCTTTTGGTTAGTAATTCGATAGATTAGTCTAATTATTATAAAATAATCGGCTTTTTACTGTCACTCACATTGACATCATTTATACCTTGAATCTCCTGGAATCTTACCTCAAGGTAAGCTTTGTCTTTTGGGGTTCTTTACATTTTATGGGTTCGAAACTGTCGCAAACGCATCTCGCCCATAATGGAAGTTTTTTGTTTATTTTATAAAAATCAAACGAAATTTGAATATGAATTTATGCAACAATGGCGTAGTTTCCGGTCATTTCGAATGGACTTGTTTTGGACGAGTGCGAGAAATTGTTCTTGGGTGAAAAGTCCACTGGAGCTTCCTGTGGAGCATGGCACTCAGCGATGGCAGCGCTGTAGACAGGCATGGGCATTGGAGTGGGCAACACGTCGTGGTAAGTCACGCCTATTGCCATCGGGAGTGGTGGGCGTATAACAGTAATGCGTTTGAAGCGCTCGTATTCCTCCTGAGACATGGGGTTTGTGACCGAGGTGTACGACTTCTCTTGTAGGCGTTGTTTTGTGGGCAGGCTCACTTCCACTGCGGCGCTCAAGGAGATGACGTCCACTCCTCTGGCGTAGGCAGATCTGGAACTGTTGAGGTTGAGTGGGTGATCGCCAGAATAAGGCAAGGCTGAGATCATGTTGGGATGGACACGTTTCTGCAGAAGTTTCGAGGCCAGCGTGAATTTGGCCGAGTCGTAGTTGGCGATGGACCCGCAAGCGGGTTTTACTGCAGCCTGTGGGCTGGAACAGCACGAGGAGTTGCGTCTGGATCGCGTTTCCTTCTCTACTTTACCGTGATTCTTCATGCACGACGACTCCTCGTGCTTGTACAGATACGATTTGAGAGCGAAGGATTTGCCGCAGCGGGAGCAGGCGTGCGGCTTGGTTTTCGAGTGGGTCTGAACGTGAGCGCGTAGGTTGGATTTGTCGGCAAAAGCTTTGTTGCAGACGCTACATTTGAAGGGTTTCTCACCTGCAGAGGGGAATAAGAGGTGGTTAGAGGTTTTTGGGGGCTCAAATGAATCCCCGCACTTACCGGTGTGGGTGCGAATGTGACCCTGAAGCAGCCATGGACGCGAGAAACATTTGCCGCAATACTGACATTCGCAACCCTGGTTGTGAGTGCGTACGTGCATGGAGAAGGCCGGCATCGAGACGTACACCTTCTCGCAGTATGGACAGCGTCGCGCCTTCTTGTCCATGATTGATCTGCGCCGGGGTGTTCGTGGGGAGAGTGGAGAACGTTGTGATTACGAACACATTCGGAATCTTTGCATTGCTATGGTCGTATGACGACAACTTACCGATGTGTTTGGCGATGTCTCGCCAGATTAGATGTGGTTGAGTACTTCTTGCCGCACTCCGGACAGGCGTGCTCGTCCTCCAGAAGTCCACTGGTAGAGCCGCCAGAGTCGGACACGTGTATTTTGGAGCCTTCGAAGTCCATGCGCTCATCGCCGCTGCTGCAAGGAATGCTGAGGTTGCTGTTGGAGCACGAGGAGTGCTCGTCGAAGCGCGAGTTGTCGGAAATCGTGGACTGGCGGAGCTTCTTGCGGTCGAAGATCTTGTGGCTGTAGTAGTTTGAGTCTTCGTCCGAGGACGAATAGAATGCGGTGAAGTTGACGCTTTTCATGCTGTTGGCTTCGCATTGAGCGGCTGCTGGAGAGCACATCTGATTCTGTTGTTCCTGCTCCTGGCCTTGGCTGCGTTCCGACGGCGTCTTGCGACTGTTGATGTATTCCTTTATTTCGCTAACATTTGTTGTGCTCAGCCGTCCAGCGGCCAGTGTGACCTCCGCTAGCTGTGTGAGGTTGTAGAGTTCCTCGGGTATGGCGCTGCTTTGTTCCTTTGTCATTCCTTGGCTGGATCTGGATGAGTCTAGCTGAAAATCGTTTCACAATCATGAATTATTTGTGACTTCAATTTTATAAAAATTTTTCAGTTAATACATGAAAAAAAAAATCTTGGACAAATTTCTTTTTTCTTCGAGTAAGCAAAGTAAAATATGAGTCGACTACTTCTAAGACAGGAAATACATCGCCTATGCTGTTGATGCTGACTAAATAAGTTTTCCTTGAAGTGAAATTTTCGACTTCTGGCAATTTTCTATGCCTCTCTGATTATCGACATACTCTGGCGACGGGTGGCGAAATCAGGTGAAACGACCTGATGAATTCCATGTGGAGTGTGTGTGTGTGTGTATTTCGAGAGAGCATTTTAAAGAGTAATGAGTTTAAACAAGGACAGATTGAAGTGTCGCTGGACACGTGGTAAAATATGTTGACGGAACACACCCACAAACACGCGCAGCTCAATTATAACCTCAAATGCAATCGAGTGCAATGCATCGTCTAACTGAAATGAATACTTGCAGCAAGTGATCTGGCTTAAAAGAAACAGTCGTCCGCGACAGTATAACGTATATTCGAACGAAATTCGTTGAATTCTAAGGTTCTGAACTGCATAAATGAAATATGCATGCACTAGGAATATATGAATGAATACGAGTATCTCAGTATTGCTGTTGTTGTTAGTGTATTCTGGCTACTAATTTTAGTTGGCGTCTGAAGTAATGAGAGCACGCATTCGCGAACATGTACAATAAAAGGAATTCCAATTTATGGACGACGACCAGCAGTCAGATCATCTGGACCCATCGATCTGTATTATCAACTGTCATCAAGTATTCGGGGAAAGTGGAACCACAACACTCCCGATAAGGAGAGGAGTTGCATACCCCGCATTTGAAGTCTATTTAATTTCTAAAAATCCTCATCAAAGACACTTCCGCAACACAGAAAGAGGTGCCGTGTTTCCAAATCCAGAACTTCCAGAACATGCAAACCTTTCAACAGAACTGCAGAACTTCCAAATCCTTTCAATGGAAATCGAATAGAGTGGAATAGAATCGAATAGAATTCTGCGCTTGTGTACTTGAGTCTTCTGCACAGCTGCGCGCTGCGATGGCTATTTTTAACATTTTATAGTTTATACTATATTAGTTCAAACTTGAAATCGACAAAGCGAACAAATTGTGTACGAATACCAAAACAAACAAAGAATGAAGAAATGCATTCGATAAACGATGCACGGGAAGAGTTCGTCGGCAGGCTTCGAGCGGTGGGAGGCAGGGGTCACGAAGAGCGGCAACAACAGCGGATAATCGTGTAAACACACGCGTACACAAATAAACAAGCAGCAATATTTTTCAGTCGAAAAGTCAACACACACGAATCAAAGGCAGTTAAAAGTGAAAAAGTGAATCCTGTAAATTCAAAGTAAGTCCGCATAACAAAAGAAGGTCGCCGCTGCACACGCAAAGCACTCGTGTGTACACAGACGACACCGAACAGTAGTCGGTCGTGGATCCGAAATACATGCGGGGTAGAAGACGAGGCGACGATCCTGTCAAAGAGATGGCCCTCATATTGTAAGAAGCTGCTCGGGGACAAGTGCCACCGAAAAATGGCCAACCACATTTGACATTTTAAGAATAAATAATTCAAAACAGATTTGAATAATATTTCGAAACATGTACAGACACATGCAATGGGCATGCCTGTATGTATGTCTGTATGTGCGTATTACGAGTAAATCACAAGCATTGCATTTGACATTGATTGTAACATTTATTAAGAGCACAGCATTACAATGAAGCCAATATTTAGAATTTAGAAGAAATATTGGCGTGCTTCTGGTGGCAATCGCTCATCGCGTGTACAAACACGACTTACATACGTACATATGTACAAATCTACAACATGATTGCACCTAACATGTTTACGTACATATGTATATAATAAATACGCAGGCCGCCAAGCTAGCACTTGCTCAAAAGATTGCCCAAACGATATACGAAATGTCAAAATGGCGAATAATAACAACAATAAATTGAGAATAATTAACAAGTGCCGTGGCTGAGGTGAGTCTTTCATGTTTCGTATTTCGCGTTGCTTACGTGTTTTCATCTACTAGAATTGTGCCCAAGACGCAAAAATAAAGCATTCGTTTCGTTCATTGAGGTGCTTCCATGCATACCTCCAGAATCGTTTAACTCGGTTTGGAACACGAATAATATACCGAGTATCGTACATTCCATTGTCCCAAACTGCGTTTTTCTTGAGACGCATTCACTTACATTATACATAAGACCAACAAGAACCATTTTAGGTTTAACCCTCTCTTGATTTAGAATTAATTACGGCAGCTTTATATAAATGGTTATTATTTAAGTTATTCAATTAATTAGAAACTCGAAATTGGTTCCGGCAGGTTTTCGATCATTCCGATTATCCTTTTCAATCGTGTGCACATCTTTTTTTGGGTTCTACGATATTCGATTTTGTTATAACATTCTAACGATTCAAAAAGTTCCAGTTAAAAGTTTTGAAATTACTTTTCTCAACATTGCAACATTATAAACAAAATACACTTTGTACGATTCGTAAATCGAATTTCTTTTTAGTTTTCGTCTACGCGGTTACTTCAAACTTTCTTAGAACGAAGGAACGTCTGAGAAGGTGTTTGGGGAATGTTTGGCATTATTATTGCCAACTATTAGGAAAGTGAGATTCATATAAAATTATTAACGAAATTCATTATATAAAATGGGGGTTTTCGGTAGGGTAAAAAGCTTTAAATCGGTAGTATTTCCCCACAACGCGAACAAATGGAGCAAATATCAAACACAAGACACAAAATTGCAAACTTACCAACACTTAACGAGCAACACTTTCCCGTATCCCCGATCGGCCAATCGAAGCGAACGAATCTCGTTAATAATAGATCGATGATTCAGGCGCAATGAACCGACCCACCGACCGATTGTCCGAGCGGCTGCTGAATGTTCCACCAAGCGATCGATGGACGCCAGAACCAGAGCCAGAGCCAGAGCGAGAGCGAGAGCGACGAAGCGAAACACATGCGAAATTCACACACAGAATATCCACCTCGTGCTGCTTCGATCAGTTCAATAAACGAATTATATCGGAAAAATGCGGTGGTTTTCCAATATTCCTGAATATTTGCCAGTCCGATCAGATCCGATCCGATCCGATCCGATCCGAAATGTATTCAGAATTTCAGCACAACCATCGGTGATGATTTCTTCAAAAAAACTCTGCCAAATTGCAAATTGAAATAATAATGAATTTTGAAAATCGATTCCGAAAGACCGCGTGCAAAAATGTCGACTTTCACTTATAATTCTAGAATCTATAATTTTTTGTCGGTGTCTTCTTCGCTTCATAGAATTGGAATTCGTCTAAAAGTTTGAAATGAATCGGTGCAGTTCTCTGGGAAGGCGCACCACGTTTTATCACTACAAAATATCGAAAAGGACTGAATTGTTTTTAAAAATAACATTCAGATTTTTACATGCCGAAGACGAATTGAGATTTGTCGGGCTGCCGTTGAGCACGGTTGCTTGAAGCGATGAGGCCGATACTCTTCAGCGGTATCCTACCAACACTGTACAGCAGATGTACAGATGTAGCCATTGCCGTCTGTTCAACGTGGTCTCCCTCGGTTTGGGCTCGCTGTGGTGTGGATCTCTATTTTAGTGCGATCGGTGGAAAATTCTTGTGCTCACTGGCGGACGAACAAGTGTGCTTCGTTAAAAATAAATCCGTGCGGTGTTCGTACTGCTCGGCGGTCGAATTCTCCTCGTTGGCTGCCACCTCTAAGATCTAAGATTGAGGTGATCCAGCAGCAGTACCAGCGGCAGCAGCAGCAGAGCAGATTGCCACGTAGGTGATGAAGCGAACCAGTACGCAAAATCCAAAAGATCAACAACTTTACAGCGAAAGCAGAGAAAGACCAAATGACGAAAATAGAGAATGAAGAACATTCAAATAAAAAAAGTGAAACTGTGAAAAACGGAAAAGCGGAAAAATCTCCCTCGCTAAGAAATAAAAGAAAAAACTCACAAAAACGTCCCATGCCGCTCATTTTCTGCCGGTCTCTTCGGGCCCGGCCGCTAGAGTTGGTACAGAACGGCAGCGCATTTCAGAGAATGTGCCTTATTATATCTATAATATAATAACAACTGTTATGCTCGTTCATTTATAAAACTACTAGAACTAAAAGCTAGGAGTATTCTAGTAGGTGGTTCTACGGGGCCGTCTAAAATCTTTGTTTCTGCTTGGGAAATTCTCACCAAATTACTCGAAATGCAGAAATTTCGTAAGCAAACGAATTTTCCTGAATTTTGCTATTAATGATCCGATCCTTTACATTCCATCCTATTTCTGGTTTTCCTAAATACCATCGTGTTAATTGTTCTGCATATGGTTCTGTGGAGTTTCTAAAGTTGGTTAAAGATTTTCTAAGAGATTTTCTTTAACTATAATAGATAATGTGTACTGGTATATAATGGACATGCACATGGACAGGACGTAATTCTTAAGTTCTTAATTCTTAAGGAAGAACTTGGATATATTTTCAATTTCCGTCTTTTGTTGAATTTTGAACGATGATTCAGGTTAAAGGATTTGACTTTCCCACAGATCGACAGGGAAATTCTAACAAGTGATTATTTCTCGCGAATGGATTTACAAGGAATGAACGTAAGGATTAAACTCAGGATGGGGTGAAGGTAATTGAAATGTGTTAAAATGGTACGTTTCATTCTTAAATCAATCAAAGATGTGTAAATAAATGGTCATATGTATGTACATATAATATAATCATCCGGAAGTTCAGTACGTTTTAAATAATAAATTGAAGGGTTTTTTGGACGATTTTATTTTTGGTACTCGTAGACGACTCTTGGACGTCGTGGAGCGTAATGAGAACGCAAACAGTTGTCTTTGAGGCACGCCACGCCGTTTCGGCGCGTTTAAAATATCCGATATACCATAAGATCAAGTGATATATTGTATTATTTCAATGATATACTGTTCGTGGTACTCGAAGTATTGTTCTATACTTGAACAGAGTGCTAAAATAGCATCCGACATGGAAAAGTCATTTGCAGAGTTCAACACTTTCGTCACATTTGCGAGGATGGCGACAAATGAAGGAACGGCACACAGTCAGCCAGTCAGTCGTTGGATTGCAGAATTAATGGCGAGGTACGAGTGCATTCGAGTAGTCGCAATGTAGGTGCGTCGAGTCGTGGTGGCATGTGCTGCAGACATTAAAGAAACACTCGCCACGTCAGCGTCGCTTGTGCTGGAGCGCCTACTTTTGATAGCAATGATCGCCGTATTCAACTCGAAGGAGAAGAGGAGGGACGCACTGAGACTGGAGCCAACGTAGCACGCGCTCTGGGTGCACTTTTCTGCAGCGACGGCGGCGATGGGGGTGACGGTGGCAGTGATGGTGATGGTGACGACGACCGTCGCCGTAGTCACCAAGAGTTTTTCAAAGCAGCTCCATAGAATGCCCGGCATCTGGCTGCGCTCCGCTGCGTCAAACGAGGCGCTTGAGTCAGGACAGAAATAAGTTGACGAGGTGGTGGTGGCCAAAGTGCAGATGCATCGTGCGCTGCTAGCGAAACGCTGGGGTTGCTTGTGCTGCAGATGCATTTCTTAGTTGTCGTCGTCGTTGTTGTTGTTGTTGTTGTTGTTGTTGGTGCGGTTGGAGTTAAATGTCGCTGCTGATGTTGAGTGTGTGGTGTTGTTTGAAATCTATTTTAGTTCTGGACGATTCCTGCAAAGAATTTCGACGCTTACTTTCTTCGCTGTACTAACAACAAAGACCACGACAAGAACAGCACATTAAAAACAACAACAAAAAGCAGCTAGACACACTTGAAGCGCATTTAATGAATATTTGCGTTAATTCATTTGAGTTTCGAGAAATATTTCAAGAACAACAACTGTGCGTAGGTATCAAACGAAAAAAGAATGCATTTAAATTCGTCTATGGAGCTAAATACAATGTGTGTTGTGCAAAAAGTCGCAGTCGCTAAAAATGTACGCAACTAAAGGGGAATAAATCCAAACCTAACTAAAAGATCGCTTGAATTGCTAACTTTTTTAATGCCCAATTTATTTTTTATATTTCTAATTATTATGTTATGTTTTTACACATGGTATTCGATCGCATCTGATAAGAGTAAAGATATGAAATCTTCTTGTTTTCATTAGAAATTGCAATTAAAGTGTTATTAATCTGCCTTTAATTTCTTCTTCCTTGATCATGTAAACATGCAAAGAAGGAGTAAAGTGCTAGAAGTCTGAAAAATACTTAAAAAGTTACACAATTCGGAGTCCCGAATTAATTCAAGAACAACTTCCGGAACTGAAGAATAGACACCGGCATCACTTCAGAAGATTACGTGGATCTTCCAAGAGAGGTATTTAGGGCACCCCCTTGTCTCTCTCTCCCCCTCCCCCTCTTTTACGTATTCTGTCCCTACTCTTTACTGATTTAGGACAACTCTTTCTCTTTTCCAAACATATTTTCTAGACTAAATTCAACATTTCTTGCATTTATGTGTTTTATACTTTGTATTTGCTATTCATAGCCTATACTGTACTCACTCTATTCCTAAGGAGTCAGACATCCCGCGTAATTATCATCTGTCATCGCGATTTCCCATCATTATTTAAAACAAGGCAGCGTGTTTAACGTGAAAATTCATCGCCTTCCTTACCTGTGGTTGTGTACCGCTACAACGGTTACAATTCTAAGGACGTGCACGGCTTTATTGATCCACAGAGCGATATATTGTACAATGACAGCTACACGATGAGGATGTGCGCCTGATGCTGCACTGTTAACAGCTTCATCGAAAATATCGCTGACACTATGCACTTGAAGCTGCTCCAAATATTTACAAACTGGCTGTCATAAACAAAGACAAGCGTATTCGACAGCGCGGCGGAGAGGAGCATTCAACGATGTACGGTGCCTACCTGCATGTAATGAGGTCTGGAAGCCATAACGGGAGACGGATGCTGTACCGGCTCCTGCAGTGCAACGTCGCGCCCGCACCCCCGCCGTGGTGCGTAATGCAACCACACAAGTTCAACGTTGTTGCCACCGATCTCAGTGGCGATTTCGTGTTTCTGTTTTATTGCGCTTCAAGCGAAGCTAAAATGAATGTGCGAGCCTACTTGTAGGATTTGTATTGACAACAAAATTAATGCGTTCATTCGGTGCATCCTCCCCCTCAACGCAGACGTGAGTGGAAACAATTTTTATTATCATGCAGCCGAAGCGTTCATTTGATGATCAGATGATGAACTCGCACGTTTGGATGTTTGTAAGGCTTCTTTATGCAGTGAAGATCACGCGGAAAGAACAAAAACCGCGCCGCTCTCCATTCTACGGCATCGCTCAGCACAGTCGCCCGCCCCCGCCTCGCCCACGTCTTTGAGCACACCTAGCGGTGGAAGTGCAAGCAAGTGGAAAACAAGCAATTCTTCTAGGCGAATCAAGAGGCAAGCGCAGTGAATGCGATGAAGTCGATTCGCGGGGGTGTCCGAGACACAGCGAGGTGACGAGGTGGCGTACAACATGTTGTCAAATCAAAGTACACGCCGTAAATTTCCACTTTTCCGCTGTGAGGAATACGAAAGACACGAAAACAAATACAAAAAACGGAAACGCTTTGTGCTTCTCATCTGGCCGTTGAACTTTGCATCCAAATCGAAGCGTTTACAGCAACCACTTTTGGAAAACTCACTTAAATGCGCCTATTTTGATTATTCCGCTATTGCAGAGCGGATGCATGCAGGAGCTGTGGGCAGAGCGAACAACACAAGTGTTCTGCTCAGGGGGCGGTGGGAGTGGAGGATTCCGATTACTGCGTGTTGCGAGTGTGGCGGGGTTCTCGTAAATATTACATGGCTTTGAAACAAAGGTGCATTCACTCTATCGGAGGCATCAACCGAGGGGAAAAGAACTGCTAAACCAAAAGGAACGCTATGTTTCCCCTGAACGAACTTAAGTACCGCACACTCTCATGACGAATGCGTAGCAACGACGCTGCAGTGTTTAAGGGCAACACTATTCAAGTGAATGATTAATTAAATTTATTTAATTGAAATGCGATTGGATGGTGATGTGATGCCTCCTAGAAGTAAATAAACTCTCAATAAATAATAGTGATAACTCACTAATAAATAATAATAGAAAATTTAATCATTTACTGTTTATATATTATCATAAATAATATATAATTTAATAGAATCCGGTTGCGAAGATATTAATTATTTATCTTGTGTACGACTGCTTTTCAATTTGCCAATCTTTCTATACGTCTAAATTTTGTTCTTTTTCGACATTTCGACATAAGTTATCGATCATCAGCTACATAGAACTTTAACTAAATGTTTTTGCCATAAATCACTCCGCATTTCTATTTGAGTCATACTGCTTAACGGTAGCTTTAATTTGCCATAATCTGATAAAATATATGTATTTCATAAATAAA
The DNA here is from genome assembly GCA_949629155.1 of Myopa testacea. Taxonomy (NCBI): domain Eukaryota; kingdom Metazoa; phylum Arthropoda; class Insecta; order Diptera; family Conopidae; genus Myopa; species Myopa testacea. The sequence continues at coordinate 13,847,330 of OX451348.1, read as the reverse complement.
GGATTTCGTATTCAAACGATCTGCAGGTCGTATTAACATTTTTAAAATACTGCAACCAAAATAATTCATCATTTTAAAACAATTACAACTTTTTAATTTGTTAACTATATGTAATATAATCTTATGCCTAGATTTCAATTCTTCAGTTTCATATTAATAGTTTAATATGCTGCAAATTTTAAAATCGTACACAGTTTATTTTTATTAAAAGAAATCGGCAGAAAATCTGTTGTCGAACGAAAGTCGACCTGATCATAAAAAATCGTCGTCCTCTCAAAAAACACATTTTTCCTGGTTTTAAGTCAACCTGTTAGAAATTTAATTGAATTGAAAGCTGAACACACAGCTTATATTTCTCTGTGTCTCAGCTTATTAAAGACGCTATCAAGCTAGAGCGACATCTACTGTGCATAAGTGGAACGTAAGTTTTTAAAACATAAAACCAGGTCTGTTTTTGAGAATCGCCTAGAACATAACTTTTTTTATGATGCGGTCACTTATTTATAATAGAATAGAAATGTGACGACAATGACATGCGTTTATTTTTTATAATAAGTATTAATAATAATATATTTTTTATATCTTAATATAAATAATAATAATATAATACATGGAATACAGCTTTGCCGAAACGCCGATTTTACTGTTGTTTTCCACGTTGATTGCGATTTCTGTCGGATTTCTTATTTTGGTTGGTTTACATTATGATTAAAATTTGTTTTCTTTCGTATTTTGTGAAATTTTCTTGCGTATTTTATATTCTATAATATATATAATTTACTTAAATTTTAATTTAGTAATGAAATATTTATATTTCGTATTAAACCATCCATTTTCCTTTCATTTGCGCTGCACTTTTATTACGGGAATATTTTGTTTACTTGCTCTTCGTTGACGTTTCTAAATCAGCAGATTTCTGACAAGTTTTAAAAGTATTTGTCGGCCGCAATTTCTATTGTGTTTACTTCAGATAGAACCTTTGCATAAATCTCTGAATGAATTCCCTATTATTTGATCACTAGATAAAAGCCCAAAATATACAATGCTACTGACAGGTACCGTTAGAAATATGAGCTAACATTTCTGAACACCTCCCCGCACTTTTGTAAAAGTCTGTTTTGGTGGTCTTATATAAACGTTAATACTTTTCTTTAGTAGGTGGGATTTCTATGGGATTTTTAATTAAAATTTTATTCACTCTGGCAATTTGTAATTGCTGTGGAAAAAATTACGCAGAATTTCAGCCTTTGAGTTTAATTCTCAGTCGTGAGGAAAGGGGATTTTGCGCGGCAATTCATCGTGGGATTTTCTGGCAACACTGATAGGAACTTATGCAGCCGTCAAATAAATCGCAGTTAATTTTCCACTGTGGTAATTTGTGCTTCCGCAGATTTTGTATGAATAGAATAGGTTGAAGTTATAAAGGTATAATGTTTTTTGTACCAAAAGTGAAAGCAAAATTTTAAATTTCAATACAATACAAGCAAGTTCATTAAACTTGCCAATATACAGATTTCCGTTATAAACACTTGGCGTTCAGACTAATTTAGCAAAAGCGTAAATAACATGGTTCCCGCGCCACAACCATTGGAAGGCGTACAGGGACCAATGGCCGGTTACATTCCATCTGGCCAGGAAGGGGGACCGCGTCCTAATTCGATTTCTCTTGCGATGCTCATCGATTTCATCATCCAGCGCACTTACCATGACTTGTCGGTGCTGGCGGAATTGTAAAAATGCGATTCTCTTGTTATTTGCAATATATGTATTTTAACGCTTGTCAATTTTGAAGGTTGCCGCGTAAAACCGATATGGAACGAAAAATCGAGATCTACAACTTTTCGGCTCGCACACGCCAACTCTTCATCCGTCTGATTGCTTTAGTAAAATGGGCCAACTCGGTGTCCAAGGTGGACAAGTCGGCAGTATGTAATTCAGTTTTTTAGGATCATTCCCCAGTTGCTTATTCTTTTCCCTTTATTATATTTTTATTTGTTTTACAGCATATAATGGGATTCTTAGATAAACAAAACATGTTGTTTGTCGAAACTGCCGATACGCTAGCCCGTATATCACGCGAGACTTTAGTACGCGCACGTCTGCCGAATTTTCATATACCAGCAGCTGTGGAAGTGCTCACCACAGGCACTTATAATCGCCTTCCCACCTGCATACGGGAGCGCATCGTGCCTCCTGATCCGATAACGCCGGCCGAGAAGAAGCAGACCCTGTTGCGTCTGAATCAAGTCATACAGCATCGCTTAGTCACTGGGAATTTGTTGCCACAAATGCGTGAATTTAAAGTGAATGCAGATGAGGGAACCGTTAAGTTTTTGTAATTTTATTAATTGTAATTATTTTCAGATTAAGAACGGGCGCGTTACATTCGAAATTAAGCACGAGTTCAACGTTTCATTGACTGTGATGGGCGATGCTCCCGATGTGCCTTGGCGTCTGCTTGACATCGATGTGCTGGTCGAGGATAAGGAAACCGGCGGTAATTGGTTTTTAATATGCTTCCATTATTAAGTTTTAACTACATATGTACAACGAATCGATCGAATCGATTCGATTTTTCCTAAGAATCGAATTCTTACGAAATCTTTTTCTCATGTGTAATTTTTTTAGATGGTAAACCGCTGGTTCATCAATTGCAGGTGAACTACATACACCAACTGATACAGGCTCGTCTGGTGGAGAATCCAAATGCTCTCAGTGAGGTCTACAACTGTCTGCATTACTTTTGCCAATCACTGCAACTTGAGGTGCTCTACACACAGACATTGCGTCTAAGCTACGAGCGTTTGGGCGAAAACGTTATTGTCGAGGACTATGTGCCCGGTGTTAAAATAACCGTGGCCTACTGGCGCGAATTGACGACCAAGGATCCCAAATCTGAACTTGGTTATCGCCTGACTGTGGTATCGGATCCCAATGAAATCGGACGACCTTTGGCTGTGGTGCACTTACCCTCCTTGGGCGCAAAAGAAACTACCGAAGTAGCCGATCGCGCGTTGCGTTCCGATCATCTCTCAATGGAGCGTCTTATTGTGCATACAGTCTACATACGTTCAGTGTCGCGGTTGACGGACTTAAAGCAAGACTTCCAGGCTTTCCTTAAGGATGTCGATTGTGAGCTAATGCCGTGTAGCATCAAATGCTTCGTTGTATTCGAAATAGTTAATTTTTTCTCCTTCTTTAGTCAACTTACAAGGAACTCCCGCTATATTGACGGTGCCTGTATTGGCACCATGTTTGCGAGCCGAACAAGTTCATATAACCATCGACACCCACACTGGAATGCTGAAGTGTCACGTTCCCAAGCATATGGATTGTCCCATAATGCCTGAAATGCAAGCCAGTTTGAATGGCGATCGCAGCAGGCTGCAGCAAATTCTCTCGGAGTTGAGGTTAAACTGAATATAAAATGATAATTTATGTACTTATTTCTAACTTATTTCACCTTGAACTTGTTGCGTCCAATATTCTTTTCAGGTATTGGATAACACATCGACGTTGCGAGAAAACCTTGCAACATTTACCGGCAACAGCCACAGAAACCTTGCCCTTTCTCAGCGCACCAGAAACGCAATTTACAGACAATGAATTACTGCAGCCAGGACGACATAAACTGTACGTTAAACTACACCGTCATCCAAACGTTATATTGGTATGTAACCTCTCTGATGTGTAATCTGATGTTACACATTCACCTCTCACTGCTCTTCCAGATCGTCCAACTTAAAGAGAAGCCTTCGACAGCCTGCGAAATGGAGTACACTTTCCACCTGGGTTTTATTACATATCAATCAACTGATTCCGACGATTCTGGCGGAGTTGAAGATGCAGCCCAACATTCACAAGCCCTTGTTACGCCACATCCACAGCAAAGTGCTGTTGCTGGTGCCGCAGAAGTGCCAAAAATGTACACAAAACTCTTGCGTCTCATAGAATTTGACACTTATGTGGCTACGCATGGGCCAGGAACAAACGTCGATGGTTAGCTTATTTTTGCTTTTATTGCATAGAGGGTTTAATTTAATTTGATTACTATATATTTATAGACGTATTTCCACATAAACGCAAATCGTCGGGCGAAAGCCACAGTCCACCAAGTAAGGTACAAAAGACGATTTATCCTGCCTATTTTATACCTGAACTGGCGCATGTTGTTGCCATGTGCGATGAAAAAATACCATTCTTGAATTTGGCTCAAGAATTTTCTAGGCATAATATACCGCACAGTGGTTTGCAGGTCGAATCGAATGGCACATCGTTGGTGCTTAAACTGCTAACGCTTCCAATGCCAGGCCAGAAGAATAGTGATCCAAAGGTACTTAAACAGAGACATGTATGGCTTAGTTGTTCATATTATATTAATATTTGCAGCAGCCACCATCCAAATCCCTCCCACTTATTGAGAAGCACGTGTGGAATGATTTGTTAAAGCGTCTGCTTTCGGTTTCCATACGTTCGCAAATGAACAAAAACAATCAGATAAGAGTGTGGGTTATTGAGCTGGTTTTCTACAGCACTCCACTGCGGAGCTTGCATCAAAAGGAGCAGGGCAATCGACGTACTGTCTTCCTGACCTACGAACAAGTCAACTATGATTTCTCTAAAACCGTCGAAGAATTGCTCAAGGATTGGGCTAAAATAGTTTATCTGTACACATTAGTTTATAATTTCTCTGAGCATGTTAAGAATAGTGAGTATTAATTTCTGCTTTGCTACGGTTTGCTTTCAACCAGGTAAATCGTTTCAGAGCGCTTGAATCTGTTGGATATGTTTAGCATCAAGTCGTACAGCTATATGAACCTTCTGCTGGGATACGGACCTAAGAAAGAGGTTACTTGCAATATTTACTGGTCATCATGTCACGCGGGCTTCCGTTTAACATTCATTGGCGGCATTACAGCCATCAACGCACATTCAATGATGCGCGAACAATTAACTTCGTACCTTAATCGCCGAAACAATTTAACACATTTGGTGTACATACTGCACGATACCTACAGTCCTTTGGGCTCCATAGCAAAGTTGCCCATCATTCCGCATTTAGGCATCCCGGTTAGTGTGTTTTATCAATTTATTTTCTCTGCCTGTTCTAAGGATTGGAATCTTCTCTGATCTCTAGCGTCCTCAAGTGCCGGTGCTTTCGTTTTGTGTTCTGCCGCAAGCGCCCTGCTTAATACGTTTGGCTTACCAAGCAATGTTTTGCTTGGAAATTCGATTCAGAGCGGGTAGATTGGTTTCTATCAGAGACGGTGCTTATAGTCGATTTGACCGCAATCTGATTGACGAATTCACACCAATTCAAGGACTGAAAGTAAGTGCCACACACAAATAATACAATTCGAATTGAGATAACCATTTCACCATTCAGGGATTTCTTTCTAAATATGTCGATGAAAATGCTGTTTACCGCCGACGTTCGCAAAGCGAAGACGACAATCCACCGTCGCCTATGGTTATGGAAGACTCATACGGAGGGCCTACCAGCGTATCTGGTGCCGGTGCTGGTGCCGGCGGCTCATCGCCGTTCCTCACCTCAGGTATGCGTGGTCCCCAATCACCACGAGATGGTGGTCTCCGCTTTCCGGCTCCTCACACGCCTCCTTCCAGTTCAAATCCACATACGCCTGCCAGCCCGCATCCAACAGCAGGGGGCGGTGGTGCGGGTGCACAACAAAGTCACCCCAACTACAACTTGACATCGCCACCGGCGCCACACATGCCACATCCATCTCCCGGTGGTCTGATGCCTTCGTCACCGCTCAATCCTCAACAGAGTCCGATTGCGCATAGTCCGGGGCCGAACTCACTTTACATGCAGGGTCACTCCGATTCGCCATTCACAGCCATGTCTCCAGCCGCCACCAATTGGCCTGGTTCTCCAAGCATGCCGCGTCCATCGCCACGACCTGGCCAGAGTCCGGAGCACAAACCTGGCAGTGGTTCGGGGGGAACAGCTGTTGTTGGCTCATCTGCCATGTCACGTGTGCCTGCCATTCGTTCCTGGACAGGGGCTGTACCCATTCTACTGACGCACGAAGCACTCGAAACTCTGTGTCGTGCATCCGCGCATCCGAACAAAGAAATCACGGCGCCTGACATCAGTCCACTTGAGCGTTTCCTAGGCTGTGTTTACATGCGACGTCAACTTCAACGCAACATTCAATCCGATGAAACTCTGACTGCGTTGAACTCAAGTGAGCCTGGCGTTGTGCTCTTCAAGGTCGATGGTCTGCAGTGCCAGGTGATGCTGAACCAAATGCATATGCAATCGCTGCATTTGAAGGTGTCGCAGTTGCCTCTGCCGCCTACGCCAGATGGCAAGCCGCCATTTCAATTGAGCCCAGACGATTTAATTGTCATTGAGCAATTCTTCGATACGCGTGTAGCTGTGGCACCATATCGACCAAATGCACTGAATGGCTTCTGTCGTGCGATGAACTGCGCAACTCAAGTTCTCAAAGACTTTGTGCAAATTATGCGCTTAGAGATGAAGCCCGAGATCGGACAGGGTCAATTCAAGTGGACGGTTCAGTTTTGCATGCGCGTTCCACCTTCAGCAGCACCAATTGTGCCGATCGGCAGTCCCGGTGTCCTTATTTGCCGTTTAAAGATATTATTTTTCGTGAGTACTACAAATATTATAATGCTTTGGATATTTATTTTCAACGTGCAACTATTTCCACTCATTAGCTTCAAGTCACTCGAATTCCTTACAACGGCAAGGACTGGAAGGATAGCCCGTCATTAGTCCTGCCCATGGTTTATGATTTAAGCTCGAACATAACACAACTAGCGGAGCGGCGCGAACAGGTGCAGTCGCCGGCGTCAAATGCCGCTAGCACGCTGCTTAGACGCTTTGCCGAGTTCGGTGTGCAGCATGGCGAATGCTCACTGTTTCCGGCAGTGCGCGATTTGTTGACAAACTTGCAGTTACCAAATGACGGCCCATCAGGTCCCGGACAAGTAAGTCCTGATAGTGGATGTGATTTGTGATATTATAATGTAAGCTTCATCTCCGATTTTGTAGGGCATCGGAGCACCGATGGGTGCCGTAGTTGGTTCCAGCCCGAATCCCATGATGCACTCGCCGATGCAACAGATGGGTCAAGTGGGCCCACAACCACAAGGTTATGGATCAATGGGCCCGAATCAAGGGTCACAGTGATGATAGCGTATGCGTCGGCCGACCAATGTTGGAAGTAATGCTCAACGCAGGCGGCTGACATGAGTGATATTTCGGATGTTGTTTCTTTCTGTCTAATATTCGAGCAAGTTAACTACATTAATTTTTTTTTCTGTTTAGGATTTAACATGTGTTTGAAGCCACGTGCAAGGTTTCACGTTGGTTTGATATTCTTCTCTCGAAGTAAAAAAGAAGCATATATCTATAGTTTGCAAATAATTCTATTTTCGGATTCTCGACTTAAATCACTTTCAGTTAACGATAACATTTAGATATAAAATACTATTACATATATAATATATGCTTCTGTATTTAAACTATAAATTAAAAATAACTTTATATCTTTATTACTCTTATAAAAAAAATATTACAAATCTTTACAATTTACTTTAGGATAATATTCTTAGAACATGAACAAATAACACAAAATAAGTATCACATTTATGAAGTAAATATATTTAAAGCAATTTTGTTTACCATAAAACATTGCTAACTACGCCCTGAAATATAGAATATGATGTAATTGCATTTGGTTGCCTTTGCAAGACCATCTGCAAGAAATCTTAGAGTTTTTTAGAAGTTCTGAATACTTCTGTACTGGTTTGGCATATATATACACAGCATTAAAAGTATGACTATAAGACAGTAATATAAATAATTAAAATTCAATCATTAAAATTCATTGGTATTTAAAACAACTCTGAGCCTGGTAGCAGCTTCACTCGGTGGTGCTTTGCTCGCATATTTCAGTCTTTTCAAGCTGCGCCAAGTCGGTGGTATCGACCAGCTCCTCCACCAGGTCCACCCAGTAGCGCAACTTCTTGTTACGAAAATAACTGGCAGAATTGTCGAAGACAACCACATCTGAAATGGAATCACGAGCTATTACGAAACCGAAATGAATAGGCACAGAGCAAGCGGGTCGAAGTTACGAGTATTGCTGCTCTGTGTAGTGTTTCATCATACATGTTGTGTTTGGACGTGTCGAAATAAAGCCAACCTCGTCTATATCGTGGGAGTAGACGGTGCCTAGATCTACCTCGCTGCGTTTCTCGCCCGTCAAGTTGTCCAAACTGTAGATGCCGAATTTGATGTCGTGATCGAAAGTACGAAACTCCCAGGAGAGAATAAAAGGCTTGGCTTCAATTTTAAACTCCAGCTTTAGCTTGTTGCCCTTGTTTACGACGGTGTCCACAAAGTTCTTGCTGGTGTCCTCTTCGTCACTTCTCTCCACGAACATCTCCTCCGGGATCTGGCCGCCCCAGATGATCTGTTTTGGGAAGAATGATTAGTAATCGAACGACTAAACGGGAAACCAACGGAAACACCTACCATAGATCTGCACTCAGGATCACCGCGCTCGTCCACGAAGTTGCCGCCAAAGCATTTCGGAAATATATCAGGGTTGACGTGCTTAAATAGCGGTTCCTTCCAATCGTCGGAACCCTTCTTGTAGATTTTTATCTTGCTCATCGTGTACTCGTCCAGGAACCTTTTCACAAAGTTAAAAGCCACCGAAAATAGTTTGGGCGCTATTAAGTGAGAGAACGGAAATGTACACCATGTCTAAGCGCTTCGCCATTTACACCCATTTACCATTAACAATGTAACACATCTTGAGCAGTTCGGGATAATTGGCTTCGTACTGCTTCACGGACGATATGATGCATTCGGCAGCCGGCCGCCAAGCGTACTGCTTTATATTGAAGTCTGCCATGTCGAAGAAGACCACCACCTGGCGCGCGTTGGGACCATGGATCTTGCTGTTCTCATATCCGGCTCTTACGAATCGCTCGAGGAGCAGTACCAAGTAGCGCTGGAAGTCGAACCTCGTGACGCAATGCAACATACCCCAGATGTCGAACTTGTAGAAAGGACAAACGATTACTGCAGACGAAGAGACGAGAATAGAGAGAGACGGTGAAAACGAGAGAATTATATTGTGGAGCGTATGAGATAACAGGACATACGAAATTAATATCTCGTGAAGTGTTGTTTACTAACCCGGTGAGCCTTCGTTGTCGTAGCCAATGAGTCCGTAAGGAAGATACTCCTTTAAAGCTTTGGGAGCATCCCACTTCTCCAGGTTGTCAATGTTCCACATGGCACGCGTTTTAAGATGCTGTCAATGTTTGGAAGGATTACAAATTTTATGTTCGAGTTAATGAATTTTGTGGTCACACCAATGGTGCATTTTGAAGTTAGGGTTTAAATATATGTACATACACATGTATGTGCAGGCGCTTACAGAGAGGATGGATGGAGGCGCTGCTTTCCCGGGCCTCACAATATTTGGGGCCTCAATTTTGGACGACAATATGCTGAGATCCAAGTTGAGACCTCTTAAATATTATTGTATTTGCCCCGGGAAAAGCCCCTGTGTATGTGTAAATGTTAATCTAGTACATACATACAATGAAGTCACATTTGCTGCTTACTTGATCCATTGCTTAGTGATACTTCCCTAAATGGAAGGGTTTCTTTGAGGACTTACCGCTCTTAACATTTTCTCGGCCGCTTCTGCGTTCCATTTTCTTGCTGAAAATTCGTGAGAACTTAATTATAGTGAGAGTTCAGATGTATTTGTGTGTACTTGCCACGTAACCATCTGAGTAGGAAGTAATCATCATGGGTTTCATTCAGTACATCGGAAACGCTTTCACGGAACTGAAATAAGTTTGGAATCAGTACAGTTAAAAGTAGACCCAATTAAGCACAAATAAAATGTATGAGCTATAAAATGAGACAGTGTTTGGATTGACTGAGGAGGAGCAAGGAGCAAGAAGAAGCAATAAGAAACCAGTTGATGATCCACTGTGATCGGTACGCTAGAGCGAATGTTTAATAACTCTTGGAAACTCCGTTGTATCGTTAATTAAAATATGGAGCACTTTGTTGGTTAATCCGATCACGTGCGGCGCTATCTATTGAAACACTCCACATGGTACTTTGAGTATCGATTTGGGTATATTGATTGCATTTTAAATTGCTGCTGAAATACTCAGTAATCAATATTAATACACAATTACTGCGAAATTACACATGGACAGCAATTATAATCAGTAATTCAATTGCGGGCAGATACCCGAAAAAATAAGTAAATAAAAATACAGAACCACGTACTTGACCTTGATAATAGCACTCAAAGATACGTATTCATGGCATGTTATGTGGTAATAAATTCAGGATTAAGAAGTCGTTTGGAAAACTCTTCGTTAGCTATACTTTTTACTTGATATTTATTGATGCCAAGAAATCGTACAAAATAAACATTTAAGAGGCATTTTCACACAATGCAAAAAGTGTCTGTGAGTTCTTTAATCTCCATTCAAATAAACTAATAAAAATAAAATTGTTGTGTTCGTTAAAAAGTGCACAAAATATTCTTGCTCCGTGTATTACGGGGGAAAGTTCGTTAATTAAGAAAAAAAAACCTGGCTGTATGACACGAAGTACCGTTACTTGAAAAGATTCGAGGCTCCATAATCGGCCCTGAAAGACACACTGAATTCGCAGATGATTTACTATAAAACTACATCCACAGAATTCCTGAAGTCTCTTTAACACTCTTCATCAAATTGAACTCTACTCTGTTCTTTAATTCTTGGTGATTCAATTCTCTGGAAAGTTCACCGTATTCACCGGGATTTGTACCTCACCACAGAATACGTACGAGTATTTTTTAATACCATGGAAATTAATAAAAACTTTTGTTAAATCACCAAAGATTGTTATTGTAAAGCAATCACTAAGCACGACTGCAGATTTTGGAGATTGCAAAATCTATACAAGCTGCACAGAAGAACATGCATTCATGCAATCATGCATTGTGATTGTGTATTTTTTATGTGGCACTATCGCCGCAAAGATTTATGACTTTTGTAGAGCGATGATGATGATGCAAGTGCAACAGTTGATGTGGGCTGTGTTTCCCAACACATCTGTGATGGCTGTGACGTCAATACGAAGCATGGAGTGTATGTACAACTGCAAGAACTTCTACAATCTAACGACGAGTTTCTCAACGTGTGGCCACCGCCCCATGGGCGAGGGGGTGGGGGCTATTTTGATTGTTAAGGGAGAAATTCGAAAATGAGCACAGCATTATACAACTCAATAGTTCAATCATTTTGAATTGTTTTAAGAAATGCTCCAGAATTGTGAAGTGACTCATGGCTCACTCACAACAAATGCAATGTCCATCTTGGATCGATGGCGCCTCATCATCTCATCGTGGTGACTTGGGACTGAAACCAACTAAGTTGGAGCCGCATATAAAATCTCTCTGCAGCAATCATCAATCGCAAGGATTGATCCCAATAAATGAAAATAATCGCGATAATATAAAATATCGAATGTATGGTTTGCAAATTTATTTGCCTAACCCGAGATTGGAAGTGAAAATATCGACCTGATATACGGTTGTATGTTGGAAGAAAATACATACATATACAGGTGTATATAATGACGAATTCCTATGAATTAGCGATTGCAAATGCTTATAGTGATAGTTTAAAAAGAAAAGCATACTCGATATGACAGCGTTCAAGGAATTTTCTGTATTTGTTTATTCAATTGGCTCTGCATATTAAACACCTAGCGTTATTTCATTCCGTACATATTATGTTTCATGCAAGTGGTTAAGGAGATACATTAACTAGCCATGGAATCCAGCCACATGTGAAAACGCTCACGGATTCCACTCTAATCTGGTTTCTGGTCTCTGGTTTCTGGTGACAATAAATGAGCAACGCCTGTGGATTGCACGAAAGTTATTGAACTTGCTGTATTTGAGTATCGCAATGCCGTGTATTGCACAATTGCATGTACATGCAAGTAGATGCATGTGTGTGAACCACGAAAGGGGTTTCGAGAATCCACCTTTTCAAGTACTCGTACTCGTTTTCAATTGCAAACTGCAATTCCGTCAATCAGTTGAAATGACGCATTCAATTAAAAACGCTTACAATTCTAAAAAACTAAAATTAGTAGTATATACGTTCAGAGTATAGTGTGGAAGCAGGGTCCACCTTTGAACCTTTGAAACCAGTCCTGTAATTTTGAAGAGCATGCAACAGCAAATACATTGACGATACAGCGGAATGTCAACACCGTGCTAATCAAGTCAATAATTAAATATTGTATTGTGAATTAAGTAAACTTTAAGACATGTTTTCATACAAATGAAAACAATTACGAAAAAGCAGGAGGGGACAAAAATACACTACTATTGAGTATTGTGCTGTTATTATTAAAGGAGCAAAAACTGAAGAAGTTTAATGGCATCAATTAAAAGCTCTTCTTTTCGATTAGACGCTTTATAGACAGTGAATAATGATGATGCTTTAGACAAGCTACCGGCATCTGAATTCAGGAAGTGGGAAGAGAAGAGTATCAGACTGCGGAGACTCTTCAAACAGATTGAATTGCATATAATTAACTCTGGCGTAATTCTAATTATTTTCCAGATAAATTCTTACCGACTAATTAAAGGTTAATACGTTTGATTTAAAGCAAGCAAGAAATCTCAGCAGCTGAGCTTGCAAAAGCCAAGCTAAGCAGAGTGTTACCACAGAATAAATAGTATACTATTTATTCTGTGGTGTTACTCATACGGAAAGTCGGCAAGGTTGCTGCTCTGCTCGCATGGTTACTGTGAGTCGACATCTGTTCTGGCGAGTACTCTGCTCGTGCAGTCAACTGGTGGTTCTGGCATCCACGAGTACAGCGAATGAGGGAAAGTGTTTGTTTTTCCGTTGTCAAAACACACTTCTTCATGCGAGTATAAAATATGGTTTCCCGCACAGCGACACTGAGATATCAGTGCTTGCTTCCTTTAGATACGAGTACAACTCGAACATACTGGGTACTTATTTCGAAGCTTATTTATAGCTGTCGATGTTTTGATTTCTACAAGGGAGACCGTGCTTTTAAATTACGAACAGACATGGTTAGCTTTGTAATGAGCTCTTCAATTATGAGCAACCTCCAGCTGTGCCGGTGACTTTAATGGCCGTTTAAAACTTAGTGCAGAGGGGAGGCAATCGTTTTCCGCGTATTGGCACATTCGAAAAACAATCTATTCAACGATTGATGGACGAGTACCATCGAGTGGAGCATAAAAACACCCTCTAGTATTTAATGTGAGGCACTTCATTTTCTGTAACCACTTCATAAGCGCAACGTACGTGTTTTTAAGATTCTTCGAAATCAAATAATTGAAGAGGTTAAGCGGATTGGCTAAAAAACAAATCGGCGATAATAACAGGTTTTTTTGCAACGAAGCAGAATGGAAGTGATAAAAAATAACGGACACAGTCAAGTTTTAATGCCACGCAAGAAGACCAAAGAACGTCTCTTCTTCTCTTTCTACGAATCGTGCGACTTGTGAAGGAGCGTTCAAAGTTAAATGAAATGAACCTAAACAAAGGGCTCACTTGAGCGTTAAGATGCGAACAAGTGGCGAAGCATGACGAAATTTCAATTCCGACTGACTACGAGAGTAAACACGGTCAATCGAATGGGGCCAAGATCGAGCAGCCGGAATGTTTACCTGTTGCAGTGCGTCTTTTTGGCTCTGCGTGAGATCCGACAGAGCGGCCATATCGATTCTTCAAAATTAGATTCTTGCGATGCGACTCGTTTCTAAACTGAACTGAAGAAGCAGCGTTTTTGTTGCTTTCTTTCGTCTGAGCGCGTAGCTGATGGCAATCCGATGGAATCCGTGCAGTTTAGAGTCTTTGTCAGAGTTTTTATAGAAGTCGTTTTATTTGACTTTGTGTTTTTTCTCTTTCAAATTGATTTTTCAAGCATTTACACTCTGCACTCCTGAAGACTGTGCTCTGCAATTATTCACCACACTTTGTTGCTATTTTATTTTGCTTAGCAATATTTATTAAATTGCGATATTAAATGCGAGATTCAAATTAATCATAAATTTTTCAAGCAAACTGTCAAGTATTTTTCATGGCACGAGTACGTCTTTCGGATGTCAAATGTTTATATTCAGTTGCTTCTGAGACACTCTCCCACTTCACAGCTCGTTGTTATCACGTTCGCGTTGGCCAGACGACTGTTGTGGAAGCTCAGTGCGACGTCCATATGAAGCTTTTCACTCGTGCTTCGGTTTTTGCTGCTTGGAGCGAACCAATTTCTCAACAGTTGACTTATCTAATATTACTAATAGCATGATTTAGTGGTTGTTGCTATTGTTGTTGTTGCGTTCAAAGAGTGTGTCCCATAACAACACACGTTCACGATGAAGGCTACGGTTTTTAACAGATGTAAACAAATGTTTTTACTAAAACCACTTGCGAGTCGGTTCGTACCAGTAGCAGTAGCAGAAACAGCAGTAACAGCAGAAAAAACAACAACAGCAGCAATATCAACAACATGAGCAATGAAAAAGTACGCCTTCCAAAAGCTATCCGGCAGCTATTCTGGTTGAAGTCCTTGTCCAGAGTTTCTTCTGCGAGAATCACGAGACTTTTTCGCTCAGTTTCCTTCGTGTTTGTAAGCCCTTTCGTCGTTCTGCAGGTCAAAGAGTGTTACCATCAGGATGACGATCCCGAATGCTCTCTTTAATTCCTGTATTTTCGATAATGAATATTCGAATCTCGATCATCCCGGGATTTTGGCCGGATTTGGTCCGGATCCTCAGCCCCAGTTACCATGTATGGAATATTCTCCGCATTTTTCTAAGCAATTTTTAAAAACGTAGAGATTCAGTGAACGATTTCGGGAGAATTCGCTGTGGTGGTGTCTGGTCTGGTGACAATGCTACGCTATATAACAAAACAAATCTGCTAGATAATGCTGACTAATTTTGTGAAATTGTGATTTCAGATTCGTTTTGGATATTGTTTAATACTTCTATTAGGATATTTTGCAAAAAGAATATGGTTCGTATGTGGTAAACAATAAATTTTGAAGAAGTACTCTTTTCTCCTCCCAATAAATGTCGTTATTGACTTATAATAGAGGTTTCGATTCATTTCTGCGAAATTAGAAAGAGAAGATTCCATTTGTGAGGTACAACATAGTGTTTGTGATTCAAAAATCCGTAACAAAGTCATGAAAGCATGAAGAAATACCAACGAAAATCGGTTGTTCTCGTTTTCGGTTTTCCGTGCGCACTTTCGATGGAAAGCCAGCACAATTGATAGCCAGCCGTTGAAAGGGGAATGAAACACTTCTCTTGACTGAGCTTCCTTCACGCTTTTTTCTCTTTTCTCCACAAAAACACACTGTTTATAAAAAATATAACATAGTTCATGAAAACAAGTTATACATGTGTACCTTTATGCGTTTCTAGTTCCAACATTCAGTTCATTATTTTAATTTGTTTAAAATCCTTTTTAAATTTTGTCTGCAAAAATTTGAATAACTTATTTAGTTGTTAATATAAAAAAAGCATTAACTTTGTGCATTTTGTGTGTATTTAATATACCTATTAATAAATACACTTGCGGTCATAAAAACTGCACCACTCAATTTGTTCTTAGAAAATACGTAATTACGCGAGAGTGCAATGCGCTTCCCAATAATTGTTAACGGTATCGTAAGATTGTATAACGTCTTCATATTCAGTGCAAAAAAAATTTAGTTTGAATTGCGTTGTGACGGTTGAAGCAACATCAAAGTGAAATGTTTGGTAAATATCAGCAATTAACTCGGGACGTAAAAGTTAAAATATTGACTTTGATTGAGCAAGGGTTATCCTTTCGTCAGATTGGACGTCAAGTAGGATGCTCCCCTTCAACTATTATGCGACTAATGGAAAAAAAAAGGAAAATTCTGATCCACTGGATAGAAAAAAAGGCTCAGGGCGTAAACGTAAAACATCCAAGAAGACAGACGATGTATTGCAAAGAATTAGCAAGAAAGATCGCTTTAAAAGTGCTATCTGTATAAGATCAGAGCTGTTGGAGTTTCATCAAGTTGACCTAAGCGCCGAAACGATACGTAGAAGGTTACGGGAGATAGGTTTATATGAAAGACGACCCGCGAAAAAGCCACTTCTTACCACAAAAATGAAGACGGCTCACCTGAAGTGGGCAAAAAAATATCAGCATTGGTCGCAAGATGATTGGCGTTGTGTGCTATGGTCTGACGAAAGCAAATTTAACATATTGCGTGCTGACAATTTGCCATACGTTCGTCGATTAGCAGGTGAAAGGTTTAAGGATGAATGCATAGTGAAGACTGTAAAGTTTCCTCCAAGCCAAATGATCTGGGGATGTTTTTCGTTTTATGTTTTAGGGCCTTTGCACTTCGTCAATGGAATTATGAACACCCAAAGGTATGAAGAAGTGATAAAAAAATTTCTGATACCAGCCATTGGACAGCATTATTCATGTATTGACAAGTGCATTTTTCAAGACGATTCTGCACCTTGCCACAGAGCCAAATTAGCAAGTAAAATATTATAAAGTAACTTTGAGAATCCCACTTTCTAAATAATAAATGGAGAACTAAGCTGATCCTTTCAATGAATTTCAGCTTAATAAAACATTTGATGACCTCGGAATTTCGAAACTAGACTGGCCAGCTAATTCGCCAGACCTTAACCCGATAGAGCACTTATGGCATGTAATGAAACGAAAGGTAGCTGAACATAAACCTGAGAGTAAAAGTAAACTAAAAAAAATTCTTGAACATGTATGGGAGACTGAAATTTCGCGGGATATTATGGAATCCCTAGTAAATTCGATGCCGTTACGAATAAAAGCGGTTATTACCGCCAAAGGAGGAGTAACCCACTATTAATGATTTTCTGTTTGAAGTGCTAAAGTATCTAAACAACTTACAAATATAAATATAAATAATATATGATTTGATTTTGATAAACAATACATTTTCAAAACATTAGAAAACCCCCATTCTTAATGATTTTGACTTTTTGGCTCATATCTTTTAAAAAACATTTAATAAATTGTTGGAAATTAGTCATATATATTTATGAACTACTGCGGAGTACTCAACTTGAACCTCATTTCATTAAAAATAGTTTTGTAAATTTTCCAATAATATATACATAGATGTGGTGACCGCAAGTGTAAGTAAAGATATCAAAGAAAACTGACTTTCAAAAGAAAGCCCTTTCTATGTGATTCTCATATAATCTAAGTGGGCAGGATGAAGTTAAACTCAGTGCTTGCATGACTTTTTGCTTTTTGCTTGACTTGTACCCGTGATCATTATACAGCACCACCGATGAATATTTTAGAAGAGACGCAAACCAACTTTTTCATGAACATTGAATACAAAACTGTGCTGTGCATGTTCCGTGTAGAACGTTTTCAAATTCATACATCACAGATACCAAACAATAACAACATTGATTGGAAAGGGGGATGGGGTCAATACTTCATAAAAACACTACTTAAAATCGCAAAAACTGAGATTTTTTACTTACTGACATTCTTGTTCCTTCGTCTATTTTTATTCTCTCTTTATTTTTAACCACTGTGTTTCAAAGTTCGAATCGAAGGCACAATAATATACTTATTACAATGATTCGATAATGAATTAATTATTTCCTTTAAACCCAGTGAAATAACTACAAATACAAGCACGTATGTATTTTGAAGATGTTCGTATAATTAAAAAATCGTTGCAGTTTCTATAGATTTAGATTTATTTCATGATGTTCTCGTTGTTTTGTTTATTTTGATTTAGCTTTTCTAAAAATACATCTCTCTCGATTCCTCCCTTTCACCGTGTGACGGCGCTCCCTCCCTCCGGTCATAAAACGTGGTGAAAACACGACAACAGCAAATCAAATCAGGTGCAAATTGAGTGCAAATCCTTCACATTCAAATTTTGTAGAAATCTTTTTCAAAATAATTAATTAGCTAGAAATCACTCGGCGAAAAACTTGCGGTTTTCAATTTCCACGGAATTTCAACAGCAATCAATTCAACGCTCACGTTCACCGATTTATGCAGATGATGGAAGCGGGGTGCTGTGATTGAAATTCCGAAATTAGCACTACTGATGCCCAGCGGTGACGTAGACCCAACGAATGCTTAAATGTTTACTACAATCTGATGATGACGCCACCAATAAACCACAACAACAACAACAACTTCAGACAACATCACGAATACAGCAAAACATAACAATAACAAAAGTATTCAATGTTTTCTTTCCATTTGCAATCCTGATAGCAACAACAAATACTCACTCTATTCTTGCGTCCCACAACGCGGTGTGTGGGTGTGCGTCACTCTGCGGGTGTTTCTGAAAATCCGAGTTCATTCACTAAAATCGCACGTGTGACGTAATCGCGGACTGCTGCCGGCATCGTTTTGCCTACAGTTGGTGTTCCAGTTCGCGAAGAAGTCGTAAGATTTTAGTACCGTTTAATAGGTGGATCTCTGCTCTGTACTTCGCTTATCTGTTAATACGTTTTCCCAATGTATTTTTTTTTTTTGCTTCTCTCTGTGAAAACGTATTCATTTTGTTTCTGTTTTTGTGCGAAATCAATGATGCGATTATCCAATTTTAGCAGCGTTTTTAACTTTTTTCATAAATTCAGTTCAGGTAAACATTTGCCAGCTTTGGAAATCTCTAAAACTTATAATGTTTATAGAAAATGCTGCAATATTTCGATATTTTTTTATTGTTGATAACGTTGCTTGATAACGAAATCAACTTATAAACTGTTTAATTCTGAAGAAAGTGGATCGTAATTCGTCTGAAATATAAAAACTATAGTACCAAGAATTATTCTTTATTTTTCAGGTTTTAGACTTGCTTTGATTCCTCGATTAAAGTTAGATTAAGAAAAATCAGATGAGAATCAAGTCGCAATAGTTTGAGAACGGCGGAAGTAGTCTCTTCCTCCTCCACACCCCGCCACACCATGATCCAACCCAGACCCGAGATAGAAGAAGAAATGCAGAAGTAAGGGTGCAAGTGAAAGTGACAGCGACGTAGAGGAAAGGGGATGAGGGGATACCCCGGCCTTAGTCGGTCGCGAGAACCGAGAAGGTAGTCACCACGAGAAGGTGGGGATGGCAATTGGAGGGGAGGGGCTTCTGTACGCATCCCGGACCTTCCTCGATTGATACTGAGAATTAATTATACTGTACAACAAAAGAATTACTTTGCGCAATTTATTATTGCATTAATTATTTATCATGTCGAATTATAAATAAGTTATTTTCAATTAATACTTCTCACTACGTCGCTCTCTGGCGGTGAAAGTAATTCGATGTCGCTACTCGCTAATTTCTCAATAAATATGAGTACAGAAGCAATTTGCAACTATTGCAATTATTGCAATCATTTATTGATGACGCCAATTGGGAAGTTGTCAAAATATTGAATTGGCCACTTTCAACCGTGCTCGCTTGTTCTCAGCAATTAATTGAGTTAATTGAGTCTCGGGCCCAGTAAAAGTTCGAAAACTTTTAATGAGTGCTAAGGAATGCAGCCCAGCCGACCTCTGATGGCACAAGTGCAAATGCTGCTATAAAAACAAAGCACTTAATTAGCGGTGGGCAGTTCCAACTGGCTAACTAACCATTCGTGGTTAATGAAAACCCAACTCGGGAGTGAAAGTATAGAGTACTGTACGAGTTCCGTCGGAAAGACATGTTTCGACCCCGATTGGGCAACGGCCAAGTGGCCCATCTCGAGTGGCAAATCCGCATCTTTTTCCTGACCGCCTGTTGGCCCATAGAAGACCATGCTGGCTGGCGGACTCGCTTGACTGACCGCTTCCTAGAGGTCGTCACTTTTGCGGTGTTAGGATTGGCCCATCTGCCGCAGTTGTACTACCTTGTGGCCAACATAAAGAATATTGGGTCCATGCTGGAGGGATTGGCGCATTATATAGTCCTGGTTGAAGTCAGTCTACGTAGCTTGGAACTGGTTTTCAACAAACAGCACTTCAAGGAGTTGCTGTCTGAGTTCTATCGGAGCATCTACATCGATAAGTAAGCGAAGAACAATGTGAATTATTTCCCAGCAACACCATGCGATTTCCTATCCACTTTAGAGACCACAATCCCCAGATTTACCGGAAAATCGGACGCCAGCGGCTGCCCACGGTACTCTACACGTACTCGTTTATCGGCGCCGTGCTGTACAGTTCCTTATTTCCGGTTCTCAGCTGTCTCTCGTGCCGCATCCTGCCGAACTTCGAGCTACTCTTCCCCTTCGACTACAAGCCGCTGCCCATTTACCTGACCCTGCTGTTCGTCAGCATCGCGGTCACCGTGAATGGCGGCTGCTTCATCGTGGCTGAGTCGAACGTGTTGGTCACGATGATCCTGCATTTGAACGCACGGTACACGATGCTGCAGCAGGACGCGACCCAGTTGCACGCGTCGCTGAGGGGCTGTCATGCGGCCCTCGTGGCGTGGCGGTTTCAGCGGGGCCTGGCGCATATCGTGAGGCGCAACGTGAAACTGAATAAGTTCGCGGATCAGATGCAGGCGATGTACTCGTTCCGAATCTTTGTGCTGCTGGGTCTGTGCGCCATTCTGTTGTGCGTGATGGGCTTCACGGTGGCCACGGTGAGTTGTTACTTGAGTGCTTTCCTTCCTCGAGCCATGTACTAAATTTTCCATGAGCTTCTAGTACAAGATCTACGGTACCTCCGCCTACACGGTTTACATCTTCCTGAGCTGGATCGCCGGGAAGATAGTGGAGCTGCTTGTGCTTGGCCAGTTGGGATCGCAGCTAATCGAGAAGGTGGGCGAAGGCAAGCATCGCCCAAAAACGTTTGTAGTTTAACCCTCTTTTGTCTCAACCGTAGACGAATGAGCTGAGCTCCATGTATTATCTGTCCAATTGGGAGGAAGTCGTCTTGGAGTCATCGAATTCTGCGGAGAACGTACGCCTGATGAAGATGATCACATTGTGCATCGAGTTGAATCAGAAACCCAGGCCATTGACGGGTCTGGGTTTCTTTAGCTTGTCTTTGATGACCGCGGTTTCGGTGCGTAGGATATTCGAACAAATTACTTAGCAAAACCCTATTAAATTGAGACTTCTGGTCGTTGCAGATTTTACAGGGTGCTGGTTCGTACTTTACGTTTTTGTATGCGTTCCGTCAGGGGTCTTGAACCGTATACATTCTTCTGGAGGCACTAAAATCGAACAATGGATAGATTAAAACACACCTTTGCACTTACGCAGTTGTGTCAATCACGGCGTAGACATCACACACATCCTATGACTGTAGTAATATATCAGTATTTAGTTTATTTAGTGAGTATATTTTAATAAACCTCAAGCAACACAGAAAGAAGGGGTCCCTTATTGAACACAAGAAATGCGTATACACCACATTTCGGTAGAAGGGAACACTAACGTTTTCTTACTCACCACACCGCGCACAATTCTTAATCCAAGGCACTTTAATCAGATTTGTCCGCATTTCACTCCACACTTCACACCTTTGTTCAGGTAAGTAGCTGTACTTCCCCAACCACCTTCGCCACAAACCACGTTCAACGACTTGTGGGACTTCGCAAACATGACGTGGCTTTGACTAAACGCCACATTACACCACCAAGTACACCAACGAGGACATCACTAAACTAAATCACTCATTCAGCATTTTTTACGTACCAAAAAAGTGTCTAACAGAATTTTAATATGTACTTCGATTTGAATTGAAAACAATATAATGTTGCAGCAACTAATATCTACCATCAACATGTTGTTAAAAAGAAGGGCAACATTTTTTAGCAACATGTTACTATACTCATGTTTACAACAACATTGCATGTTGTAGCAACATGTTTTTGCAACCTGCGCCCTTTCCAATCGTGGAAATCCGTGGAATGAAATGCAGCAAAAATTCCAGAAAATCACTTCGGAACAGCCGAATGAATGATTTTACTGGCCAAGCGGCTTGGCCAGTAACTTGCCAAGCTTGGCCGGCCAGTAAATTCCTATACAAATCGTATGGGAGCCTGGTTGGGAATGTGGTCTAGCTCATTACTTGCCGGCAAGTAGCTGCCGAAGTCACTTCGGGTAAATTCTCTCAGAGAGAAAATGTTCAGAATGTTCAGTGGAAGACTGGAAAGTGCTCTCAATTTCATAAGCGAGATGAAGAAAATAGGCCTGGCTAGACGCACAATTGATGCAATTGATTGTAATTGAGAAAGTAATGTTCTTTTCTAAGAGGCTTCTGCATGTCTCATCAGTTGAGCGTAATAAGCTTGTTTCGCAAAATGCCGGAGAAGACAGTGGATATCACTGCAAGCTTATGTAAAACAAGGGAACTCTAGTTGTTGTGACCTCCGAGGTCAAACTTTTCTACCCCATGCGAAAGCTACTAGTCACAAAGTCTCAGAATCGTTGGGAAAACAAGAGAATTCAGAGTGAGTGAAGCGGAAAGGCTTCTCGCAAGTTGCTTGAGTCACGTAAGATTGTAGAAAGAGAATCTGAAGTGCAATAAAAAGATCAGAAAAAAGAGGGTTCACCCCACAGGAAAGATTGCAAAGGAATTTAAGAAATAATAAGAAAGAGAAGACTAGAAAGTCTAATAAAAAGTCTGTTGAAAAGTTAAATGATTATTTCGTTGTTCCAGATGTAAGTCGAGCGTCCTTTCTTGCTGTAGTGTTTATGTACTGTAGTAAACGGGAGCAATAATAAATACCTTCATTGTTTTTCTCCTCTTCCACTTCACAAACATCGACGCCAACTTCCAGAATCAGTTAACTTGGACTGACTCGCCAAATCGAATGATTTTCTTTCCGGAACAAACAAAAGTAAGTGCTTCTGCTTGTTATTAGAATGTCATCGATTATCAGACGCAAGAAATGTGAGACACAATAAAAGCAGCATCGAATAAGTTCGAAACGGAACACTTTGCAAACTTCCAAGGATAAGAAAGAGGGGCCAAACTCATCTGAAGTTTGCAACTAAATGAAGCGGAATCGAAAATGCTAGATACGTGAAAAGTCCACACAAGACACGCCGGCAAACTTTTGCAATTTCGGCCAGAAGGAGCACAAGTCGTAGGCACTGTAAATCACTGGGAGCATCCGCATCCTGCTTCGGGCACCGGTCGGGGCGGGGGCGAGGGAGAGGGCGGGCCGATTCCTCCGCAATGCATGCTGTCGCTTTCTTTCTGAATTGTTTTGCTGGTCGCCACCAATTCACATCCTGATTCCTCTTCGGAAGCGAGTCCGGTGCCAATTCGGCTATTCTACTTGGCTAAATGTACAAAGTGTTGCCCAAAAACGGCTTTGCATCGCTTAGTGGATGCAGCAAAATTCAATTTGAGGCCGCAGAAAGGCGACTGTTATTTTTCGATTTCAGCGTTCCTCACATTTTTGGGCTTTATGTTGTGCTGCTGGATGTTGTTTTTATTGCTTTGTTTTGTTGTTTCTCACTCTTTGTTTATAAGCTTCGTTGAGTTGCAGCTCCCATGTTTACATCACCTACGCTACATGTTGTTGTTGCTGTGCTGTTGTGTTGCACTTCGATACTTTTGGCCACAATGTTCTTAAGAAGTGCGCTACATTTTAAGGCCCTTTTTGTAGCAGTTGCTCTCGGAGCTCATAAATAACAAAACCAAATGAAGTGATAGACAATCTGAACCTATAATGTAAACAGAGCAGTCATCATGGGTTCGTAATGGATTCCTTAGGCACTCAATTCACCAGATGTTTCCCGAAGTGTTGAAGGAGTGATTTTTGTGAAAGTGAAAGTGAACTTGAGCAATAATTAGTTGCTTTTAGAAGCTTATTTTTAGTGAAACATGGTGATTGGGGGGGGGACTCAGATGTGATATAATAAAACGATTTCCCTCATCCGGGGATTAATTTTGGTACTAAAATCAAAAAACTACCACATCAAATAATACGCTATCGCATTAAACTAGGAAAAATGATATAATTTTGTATAATTTCGGAGAGTACACTTAATATGGGCCGCTTTCTTTAAGTGAGAACCTGCTGCTTCTTCTTGAAAATTTCCTCAGAACGGATGAGCCCAACAGTGAATAATATTTTCCGTTTACGAAAGCCAAGTAATTGATTGCGGGCAATTAATATGGCTGCTTCTTCTGTGTTGAACTATTTGTTCCTGTTGTTATTGTTATTGTTATTGCAATGGTTGGGGCGAAGCACCAGCTTCGTTTCATAGAATTCGCTGCCCCACTTCAATTGTGAAGCATATCTTACATGAGTTTTGGAATGAGCGAAGAATAGTGCGCCGAAGTGTTCGTGCACCTCGTGTGCCACTGCAACGAACAGCGTCTTCAATGAGCAGCGAGGTGCCGAAGTATCAAAGAATGCTTCGTTCGTTTACGCACTCGAATGAAGGGCGGCTAACAGTAAAACGAATTAAAAAAACAAATAAATTAGCAACAAACATAACAATTAAAATGTAAAAAAACATCAAGAAAATGCAGAAACACACACAAAACTATGTGTTTGCTTCTATAAGAAAAATAACAAAAAATCAAATAAAATCATAAAATGCAATTATGCAGAAAATAAATAAAGGCGTTCGAATAAACGAAAGGAAAACGATTGGGACCAATCGATGCAAGCAGCATTCAGTTAGTTCAGTCAGCGTCAAGTCAGGACTTCCCATGGGGCCTTGCGAATGAGTGGATATTCTTTCCTTCTTCTACTTTAAAAATTCACATTTTTCCTAATTATGTTATCAACGGCCCCGCTGTCAATCATTTAAACCACTAAACTTCGAATAGGTTTCAGTGGGCACTTTTTAATTAAACAACCTTTCAAAGGCAGCCCCCCGCCCCCGCCCCTTCCCCCGGCAATGAGACAGCCGCATTATCGCCCTTATTTAGACCACTTCATTTGGAAACAATTTTTCACAATTCCGCTACTTGTGTTACTTGTCGAGGTTCCCAGAGGGTGGATGGATCGGAACAGGCTTCTGTTTCATGTGGAATGAATATTAATGACTCGCCTCTGCGTTGATTTCTGCTTTTCGGAAATCTCCTTCTTGTTGTTGTGTTGGCCCGAACAATCGACTGGAACTACAATTAATTTCCATCCCGTTGAGCTGTCAGAGCACACAACATTTCAATCGAGAAACTGAATCGATGGTCTTTCGATGGAATACATTTCAGAATTCGGCATTTGCGATTCGCAATCGCAGAACGATTCTCAATTCTGCGGGCTCAATGATTTCTCTGAATTCTTGTGATGAGTCTATCACGATGATTCCGAAACCGTTTTCAGGCGAAGCGTTTGCATTGCAGCTCGAGGAGATGGAGTGTTAAATTCGTCGTTTGTCCGGAAGTCATTCTGGCCGGAGGAATGCAACATGATATCGCCATTGAAGTAAGACACACACGCAAAATAAACGACTTTGTACACGAGTACCACTCGAAGAAGCCACAAGGATCGAGCAGCAGCTGGTGGACAGAGTGGCGATGTGATTCATCGGGTGCGGGCCATTCGTAGAGGATTGCATCACGATTGCAGTATTGCACGGGATACACAACCCTCCTTTGAGCGGGTTGTGGGGCGGGGGCGTCTGTAAATGGAAACACTGCGATATCCTTCTGAGTTTCGTCCCTTTCTATCATTCTTTAACTATCACTCTCTCCCAGCGGGCTCGTCAAAGCAACAATAAAATCTTCATACACCGAAGCGCACACTTTGTGTAAACCTCCAGAGCTGGGCAACTACTCGTTGAGGGCCGAGAATTCGCCGCTGCGTTTTTAGTTCTGAGGAGCATTTTGCACGACTCTGGATGGAGTTGATTACTTCGAACCCCTGTTGATCTGGCTTCTACGTCCTTTGGCAGTAACCCAAAATAACATGGCACTGTAAGAAAGCCACTAAGTGGACATGGGACTGGGGGACAACGAATTTTCGTAGCATGATGCATTGATTGGAAGATTGGAAAATGTTTTGCTGCAACCGGAACAACAAATAAGAATCAAACCAATAAAATAAAATCTATTTTCGACAAGCAATCTAAATGAGACTGACAGATACAGAGAGGGGGAGAGAGAGAGAGAGAGGGAGAGAGAGAGAGAGAGAGGGAGAGAGAGAGAGAGAGAGAGGTCCCCCTCATCTTCTTGCAGTGAACAATAAAAGCTTCCGGATCTATCCGGGACTACAGAATTGCTTTTTCTGTCAAGTGCAGTCATTTCATTGTGTTTGCTATTTCAGCCAATAATAAATTGAGACATGTCACCCCCCCCCCCCCCCACCACCTGACCGGAGGGCATGAGAGGAGGGAGGCGACCCCCAACGACTCCAGGGGTAGAATGCACCTCGTTTCATCTCAAATGATGCTCTGTCGTCATGATCCCGGCGCAGGTTCTGTTTTCGTTACTTTGCGGAGCAACCAACACGACCTCCACCGCTGGGATTTCCGGAGAATCATGCGTGTGCAGCACCTTGACTTCTGGGCTATTTTTAGGGTCACGAACGCAGACGCAGGCTGGCAACGAAGCGTCGGCTGCACTTTCAACTTCTGAACTGAGTCACGAATGAGCGCATGAGGGGTGACTTGATGGCTGCGAGTATGAAACGATTGAATGCCACCAAATGGAGAGGAGACGACATTCGGCATTGACGCACTTCCTTGCATTCGGCTGCGGATTCTTCTGTTTGTTTGGAATTCTTACGGTTACGCCAATTTTTAGTGCGTGTCTAAGCAACGCCTGGCCGGATATCGTTAGGCTTGAGTGCGTAATAAAATTAATGAGTAGTTTTCCATGCACGTGAGATCCCGGCCATGAGGGATTAGTCTGCCGAGTAAGTGATCTGCCGAGTAAGTGGTTAATTGAATGTCGTGTCTTTCCAGTGACAACAGCGAAGTCGTACGTGCAGTTTTAAGTAAGCTGCGCTTTCATGCTTCCCACAGAACGGAGCCACTCGTAGGCTGTCTCTTTCTTGCCCTCGCAGATCCCTTCTACCCCATAATTCCTGTTGGGTTTTGGTTTTCTGTGACCATGGATACCGGAGACTCCTTTCGCTGCATGCGATCCCAAGGAAATACTCGTAGCTTCCTCCTGAGAAAGGACGACAAACAAATTAGCAATAAAGTAGGGCAAATTATCCCGGACATTGTGTGGTGAGGCACGTCCTCTCACTCCCTGCTCAGTTCCTGCCCATTACTTGCGTCCTTGTTATTCCGACACAAATAATTTGCTAACGTCGTAAATTACGCTGCGATTCCGAGTTGAATTTGCGACCGACATCTGTCTTGATTTCCTCGGAATCCATCGCATTTGTATGGCGGCTGCAGAGGCCTGGGGACTTTTGTTCACGTGCGTGAGTAGATTGCAGCATTTATTAATTGGTTTTCCAGTTCATGCCGCCGTCCATGAAAGGCGCAGCGGTGTTCGTCCTGTAGTACGCAGCGCTATTATGTCCATGATTGCGTTGATTTCGATTGTGTTGTTGATTTCCACTTCTTGTTGAAGGACTTCTCCGCAACTCGCCTGCTTAGTTTTAGGACATTAGCCAGTTATTTGTGATGGCGCTCTTCAATAAGACGTCTCTTCCGTCAATCGCAGCAGCATCCCCAAGCTACCCACAACGTGTTTCTAAGGACGAAACACATACGAGCATGTGGATGGATCTCCCCACGGAAGGATGATTTACGCTCCACACCAGCGACAGTAGACGAGCGTATTTTAATGGATGTGGAACAATACAAATATTTGTAAATACACAAGGAAATTATCCCACAATCAGGGCATCCGAACAAACAGCCTGACCTTTAATGATGCTTGTCCTGATCCTGCCAACTGCCGCCAGGGTTCAAGAAACGCACTCCCAACAAGTGTTTGCACTCGTGTGTTTGTGTTTGTGTTTGTACAACTGATTTACAAGCACTTGGAGAACATCGGGACGTACATCGTACGTACCTCGACGCACAAGTATTTAACCTCGCTAAGGACCCTAAAAATAGCACCCTCCGTCACATTGAAATGTCCCTATTGACACGTGTGTTGTTTGGCCGAACATCTGCCCCGGTTCGGATTCAGTTGTGTTTGTGTTTCCACAGTCGTTCGCTCCTTCCTCGGCGGCAATAACAATGAGATTCCATGTGCCTCACCTCCCGCAGCAACCTCCTGCCAGAGTCTACGGTTTTAGGGGTTAATTCGGAGTGGAGTACAATAAAACAAGTACAATAAAAATTACCATTGATTGATTTTCGGAACAAATTGCTTCAGGACATTTACTCGTGTTACTGCCTCATTTGAAAGACATCAGCGGCGATTTCGATGTGTTGGTAGGTCAGAGTTGGCCACATCCTCATTCAAATTATTATACTTTGAGGTCACCTACATGGGTACATGGGTACATATGCCTCAATACCTTGTGTTCGAAGTGAGGAATGTGCAGAAAAGTGTCATGTTAGCGATAATTTATAGGTTTGTGCTGAGCTTGTGCTGAAATGCGAGTACGTGTCTTTTGTGGCTGCACAGATGAATATTTGCAATGTCATCTGTTCATCTGCTACAAGGATAGCGACGGAAGGATAATCGATTTGTATATCCACAGTCGATAATTCAAAAACATCGCACTCCTGATAAAGACTCGGAATACCAGTCGAATGATCGGTTAGAAACGTCAGAGGAAGCGTCGCCAGAAACGCCAGAAAGCGTCTGATGGAAGAGTCATCTAGCAGTTCTTGTGTCTGTTCCTTGGAAAATAAGAAGTCCCAAGTTTGAGTTGACGAATTCAAGTGTAATAATTGGGAGCAGTGAAATAGTGGGAGTAATAATAGTAAGAGCAAAGTTCAATATTTATTGTCATTGAATCGAAATCAAATCAATCGAATGCAGTTGGTTTGTGTCACCGTCATCATCCTTGATGGCTGTTTCTGCTCGCTCTATTTTCACTCGTGCCACGTGAAGAACAAACAATAAACAACAAGGAAACCAAAAAATGCAAACAATGAGTCCGGAAGAGAGACCAAGGAACCGAAACACAAGCAAATGAAAAAAAACATCCGTGGAGCCGCCGGGGAAGCCAACTCGAGGGAATGGATATCGGTTGGAATCTGAGACGGATATGTTGAGTAGCGATGTGTTGCGAGTGATTGTAAAAGCGTTTGATTGTGTGTGTGTTTGTGTGTGGGTGTCTGCTGCGCTGTGTGTGTGTGTGCGTGCCTTAAGTAGGATTCCGTTTTCAGTGCATGGCACATGGAAGGAAGACGCAGGAGCACGCATATCCGGCATGTGCAAAAAAATTCCACTTTCGAATCCGATCTGGAAGCAGCATCGTATGCAGCAAGAACAACAATAACAACAACAACAACAACGATGCCGATACGTGTTCGATGCAGGAATAAAAGCCGACTTAATTGAATGTAATGCTTGTTGTTGTTGTTGCTACTCTTCTGTCATTATACACTTCGATAACGCATGTTATGCACTCATCTCAAGGTAGAGCACTTCAATTGCATCAGCACTTGAGATGAAACCCTGCCATATCCCAACAAAGCAGCCACGGATCCGCACAGAAGCACGCGCGGCTGCGAGCGCATCGTGTTTTCAGACACTTGATGCAATCATCGTTTATTTCCACCCCGCAGTAATCGTGGCTTAATGCTAACTCTTTACAGTAATCGGCGGCGCAGAGAGCCGTCTTCAAGTTCAAGTAGCTGCCTTGGATGTGATGGCATCTGAAGCCAGCCACACATGTGACCAGGAGGGAGAGCATCACAAGGGGAGGGGGACGTCTTTTGTGTGGACGACTTCCGATATAATTTAATTTGATTTCCAAAATAATGTTTGTCACGCGCCGCGAAGGGTTAAAGATCGGGAGAAGGGTACCTAATGAAAGGACTACCACGGGGAATGAAGGTACTGAAATGAGTAATAAAACATTCACTCAGTGCGAAGAATCGAATAATTTGGATGGTTTGAACAGTTTGCACTCCGATCCGATCTCCAAACTGCAGCATGTGCTTCTATGCATCTACCACCTCCTTCCCTCTTCGCGTCTTGCTTTAAGCTAATAAACTGGTAGAATCCAAAGGAGACGGAGGCAGCTGCTCCGCGCCACCTGTCAGTGAGGCAGGAGCACCATCAACACCTCCTGAAAATCGCTCTGCATCGAAATCAAATCATTGTAGTGTGTGTTTTTATACAATAGAAGTCTCGAATTTCTCGAGTTTCCACTCGCCTCGATACGATCTCGTGGCATGCGTTCAGGATCTGCATCGTTGGTGGACTTGAAAGGACGAAGGAAGCAGCAGCGCGTGTGTCACACTTCGAACGAGGGTTGACGATATGGTTTCTTATTTGTTTTTCATTTGTTTTCAGCTGCTGCATATTAAATTTTGCAGATATGCTTATCGCTCGTGTTTATGATGCATCCGAGACGCAAACACGCCGGAGGACTTCCTTGCCTGCATTCCACTCCGCTCCCCGCTCTGCCTGTTCGGATACTCAGCCGAACGGGATGCTGCGAGATGTGCCACGATAGCACAGGATTTGGCAACTCTGTCGCCGGTGTGCTGGCGTCGTCTTCAAGAGTTTCAATCGGAATGGCGCGAGCAGATGCTCCTGGAGCCGCTGCTGCTGCTGCTGCTGCTGTCCTGAGTGAGTTCATGAGTGAGTTCATGACCGAGTTCGATGACACGACGAGCTGCTAGATAAAGTTTGGGCTATCCACTTACTGCAGCTCCTATCAGAGGATTGCGATTCCGCCGTCAGTTTGTCTCGAATTAATGACAATTTTATTAGCCGATTAGATTCGTGGTGATGCAGATGTAACGTAAGAAAGAAACAATCGTATCCGGGTTGGGGTAGTGGGTCTATGAAACCGTTACACAACTCTAAAAGAGGGCAACTCTACGCAGTGTTCTTAACCACGAACAGAAACTACAAGGTACATTTTCGAAATCGTTTCGTTTTCATCCATCTGAAGCAAGTCTGTAAGTAGATCGCTTCAAGTAACTATGAAATGCTATTAATTTTGATGTCACAAATTGAGAACCTCAGGAAAATATCACTAAATAGTGATCGATCGCTACTACTATAAGGAAACATGATGTTTCTCTCCGGAGACATGGTGTTTGGTCGAGGTGGCAACGTACACGTGTTCGTCATTATTCACAATGCCACAGCGAGTAGTAGTGACACTATCGCTCTCCTCTGCTGTAGTATTTGTGGATTACAGATCAGCACAGAGTCACATGCGCACTTTCATGGCTGCTTTTCGCCTGCTCCGTGTGTGTGTCAAGGACAACAGCTACAAGGATCGACCACTTTAGTTAGGCACTCGATGGGACCCTCCTCTGCACACACTCCTCAAGTTAATTAATGGTGCCTTTTCTCTGTAAACCTGCGGCTGTTACCACGTTAATAGCGATAGCCTGAGGTTCTAATTAAGCATTCGCATGATTTATTAATACTCACAAATCAAGAGGGTGATCAGAGGGTGAGCGCACCCCAGCTTCGCGGACCCCACATAAGAGGGCACCGAAGAGGATTCAAGCTCCTCTTAAAGCACTTTCTGTGATGTCAAAGATGTCAACGCATTAATGACGTTCTTCTAGCGTATTTGGCATGAAAAGTGAAACTTGTTAATACGTTCACAAAATGACTTGCATTTAAAATGGGGGATGCATGCCCCCCCCCCCCACCCCCGAGCACAGCCTGCATTAAGTGCATATTAGAAATCATTTATTTTAATGTGCCGGCACGAAGGCCCCTCATTTTGGTGTTCCTCTCAGATTTAAGTGAAGCCATGAATGAGCGAGTGCTTCCTTTCTGTTCAGAGTCCCTGGGCTCCGCTTCCTTTTCTGTGGACTTGAGTCTTGCTTATCGTTTTCGTACACTTTTGAGAAGGTTCTCTTAATTGGAAGCACTTCACATGAAGCATCGATTGTAATAAAGATGAAAAGTCTCTGCTCTTTGATCCGCATTGACTGCTAAGAGGAAAGGATGGATGGATATTATATGTACATATGTATGTATTTTAAATG
Source organism: Myopa testacea (assembly GCA_949629155.1). Taxonomy (NCBI): domain Eukaryota; kingdom Metazoa; phylum Arthropoda; class Insecta; order Diptera; family Conopidae; genus Myopa; species Myopa testacea. The sequence continues at coordinate 13,815,214 of OX451348.1, read as the reverse complement.
AAAAAGAATTTCCGTTCTCTCACAGAAGGGGTACAGAGGGCGAAGTCCATTGGGGCACGTGTTTTATTTTCACTGAAAGCAAAGCCAGTTTAGAGGAGGAAAATATTAAATACAGGTGGCTGTACAGCCATCAAGCGTCCTTGACGCAAGCCCCAGGCTTTGAACTGCATTCGCGACCACCGCCGCGTCGGGCGGCGACGAGTGAATGATTGCCGTGGGAATGCCGGTGTTCGTGGACGGGGCGGTGAGAATGACTGAATGAAGGTTATGGAAGGTGGTGGACACCAGTGGCTCCTGTGTGTGTGTGTGTGTGTTCGACACCCTCGACAAGGTTTTGAAATTTAAGACGATCGTCTTGAATTGTTTCTGCTTCTGCTTCTGTATTTGTTGTTTTTGATGTTAATATTTTCGTTGTTGTTGTTGTTGTTGCACTTCTTCTAGCGAAGTGCTGCTCGTTGCCAAACACTTGCCAGCCAAACGGAGTTCGGTTCGGGCCGAATGCCGACGGTGTTGTTGTCGTCGCAGTCGCAGTCGCCGTCGCTTTGGTTTAATGCCAACTTGTAATTCCATCGTAATCTTGTCGCACTAAAAACAGCGTCAACAATAACAACAACTGCATGAACAGCACAAAGAAAGAGCTTCCAGTCGTAGCGAGTGAAAAGCAAAACACAACATGTCACAGGAACAAAACATCGCTAAGGTTGCCATCAGGACGTGGCTGTTGTTGTTGTTGTTGTTGCAGTAGTCGTTGTTGTTGTCGTGGAGCGCATAAATCGATGTCAAACTTACTCCGAGGGGTTGCTTTTATTTCGGAATGATTGCGCAATTACTTCGGCTTGCGGGCCGCAGGGAGGACTTCAAGGATGTCGCTTGAGTAATGAAAAACTGTACAGGATGATGCAGGCTCCTTCCTGGCTGTTCAATTGACTTCGAGTGCCAAAATAAGAGGTCACTTAAGTCTCGTTGCTTTTGGATTCCTTCTTCAGGACTGCGACGACAAGCATTCTCACATCAAAATACTCTCTCCCTCTCGCTCACTCTCGCTCACTCTCTCTCTGCTCTGTCTGCAGACACCTCGCAGCAACCGCACTGAGTTGCGTATGTAAATTGATCAATTTAAGTATCTGTGTTGAAAGAATACCGAAACCAGCAGCTGGCCCACCCTCAAGGAGCCGTTTATGAATTCAAAACTTCGTAAAGTCAACGAAGCTCGCTGCTTAAAACAAGCGAGCTTCGTTCGCAGCCGCGTGGAATGCTTGAACCCCAAACGTCACGATTGCTGTTCGACTAGCTTTCGAGTGCGTCGCTGTTTGACTTTCAGCTGGTGGCGCTTTCTTCATCTTCGCCGCTCGTCGCCGCCGGCCGTCGGCATGAGTTTATGCAGCAACCGCAACACACCGTTCATTATACCGTTATGAGGCCTGAAAATAGGCTTCAATTTCTGGCTGTTTAACTTCCTTGCTGGTTCAACACCTGCGTTGTGACCCCCCGCCCAACTCCCCCTCCACCCCTCACACGGCCGCTACGTGCAACTGAGAGAACTTTCATGGAATTTTAAGTGTTTCGTGTTCTGACAGCTAGTTACCGCGCCCCCTCCCCCGCCCCCAACAAATGCGACTGACGCTTTGCGGCGTCTCGAGCGGGAGCCGGCTCAGCGGGTTGCCGTTGTTACCCACTCGTACCCACTCGCTGGAGGAGGGGAGGGGGGGGGGAGGGGATGGCGCTACATTCCTTTGCAAGGACTTCTTTCCGTCTTTCTATGCACGTCTTTCGGCTGCACTCGGCAAGCATTTCAATTCCAATGCAAATGTTAATCCAACGAATTGAATTATTTATGGGATTATTACGGGCGTAACTTTAAAACTCGTCTAAAGCGAGGCCACGACGGCAGGATGCGGCATGTTGCTGGTTTTGTTGCTGGTATTGGAGCCCGTCTCCCCCTCCCAGCCCCCACCCGCTTTAATTTACTTAATTCCTTGATATAACTTCTAGTTTCTCTCTGTTAAAATGAACTCTGTTCCTCCTTCGTTCCTTCATAGTGAATATTCTTGTCTTTGGAGGCGTGGAACAGCACAAGAATTGCTTTTTCGTCCTTTGCTTTTACACTTTAATTGTTTTTCGGTTCTTGTGAACTTCTAATCCACGAGTGAGTATCGAATTTTGTTTCATACTAAATGAGAACCTCAAATAATGGGTTAAGAATGGGTTTAACCCTTATATTGCTATCTCAAGACCAGCAAGTAACAACCAAGAGGTAACAAGTTCCACTTTTTAACCGCGAAAAGAACAACAACAGAAGGAGTAGAGGTCGTCCTTCTGATGCAATCCATTCGGTCGTTTAATCGTTCGTGGTGCGTGTGTGGGTTGCTGCTGATTATAAAAAAGTTCCCACATTCTGTGCTTCCGAATTCCGGGTGGCTGCGGTGACCACATCGTCTCATTAGTTCTCGTCTTGTTGTTGTTGTTTTCAAATGCACACACACACTCGCATGTCCTGCATGTGAGCTTCATTAGTGCTCTCTGTCGGACTCGGGCAACCCTTATCACGGGTCTCTTAGGGGTCATGTGTGTTTCCTGTACTTTCCCCTCTCTTCACTGGGTTTCTCGTGTCTGAGTGATGATGGGTTCATTTGTTTATCGACTTTCGCTCAATGTCGCTCTTTATTTGGCTGTTTATCGATGACGGTTCCTTTTTCTGCTTTCATTTTGGAATCAAATACGATGTGCTGCCTTCCACTCACTCCCTCACTCCCTCACTCGCTCACTCACTCACACTCCGGCGGCTTGCGAGACACCTTCTCTGGCCGACCGCCGTCCGCCGACCGACGAACTGACCGACCAGGTAGCTTTTCCGATCGATTGCACGATCACCGCCGAACCCGATTGGAGGAGTAGTCAGTCAGTCGGTCGGTCTGAAGCCGTTGCATGTGCGTGTTCTCCTCTGTTGTTGCTGTTATTATTGATGATGTGTCTGCTCGTGCTTGTTGTTGTTGTTGTTGTTGTTGTTTTGCTCTCGATTCGCTGTACCTTAAACTGGTTTCCGCAGCACTGACCTTAAGCGGCTAGTCGACATGGAAACCCGACTTCCACGCTGCGGAGTTGGATTTCGTGCAGCCACGCCCGCTGCTGGGATTGGTTGCCAGATTTGCAGTTCTTCGTGAAGTGTATGTTAACCTTCATTCGCTCATCCGAGACCTGAATTCAAGACCCAAGAAAGCCAGGTGCCCAAGCGTTGGAGGTTCCAACGAAAACCCATAATAATTGTTGTTGTCGTATACAGAAAAGCAAATACAATTATTTTCTGTTTTGATTCCTTTAAGGATTATTTTATTGAACTCGCAAAAGTAGAACACAATAGAACACAACATAGCGGGCCCGCTTAGAAGACAAAAAATGCTCCAGCCTCGAGCTTGGTTCCGAAACCGGCGTGAAAATTGAATCTTGGTTGGTCTTTTATTGATTTTCATCATTTCCAGAATAAAATTTATGCTTCCAAATGAATGAATATGGATTCCATTATAATTGTTCACCATCCCGAGCGTGACCGACCTCGTAACCGCGAACACATCGCTGTTTATTAGTCCACTTTATCGAGAGTGCACAGTAACTCTAAAAAATGCGAACTATCGGATGTCTCTTTAAAAACTTCACGCTTTTTCAGTGTTTTAAAGCAGTGCGAAAGGTATTCCGATCTATTGGATGAGATTTCCAAGGATCGAAAAATGATGGACTGTTAAATCAAATCACCCCGCCAGTTATTACTTCACTTGGAGAATTATTGCGAATGGGCGAAAACCGTTCAAATTTAATCGATTTTCATTCGCTTTTTGAGTTCGATTTTTCCTTATTTTCTTTTTCAATTCCATATAATAATACGATTTTAATTCAAATTGAAAAACCGTTCTAATTTATTTGTAATTCTTTCTCTTATACAACAAATACGGAAAATTCTCTTATACGTCACACGTCACAAGTCAACTCTCTCTGCTCTTCTCCGCGCCAACATCGAACTTCCATCTGCAACGCGTTGGATGCTCTTCCAACCCCGACCACGCGAACGAACACTGAAACGCACCGCAACACGTTGAGCAGCAAACACATGGAATGTAACAGCAACAACAACAGCAACAACAACAAAACCACACACACACACACCTTCCTCGCTGACTCATATTTGTTTAGATTTGTTGCGAATCGATTCCTTCGGCTGTCGCGAGCGGCTCTCACCGAACGACGAACCGAACGACGAACTCTCATTGATATGCGACGAAGGTAGTGTAGTTGTAATCGTTCTCGTTCGTGTTGTTGTTGTTGTTGTTGTTGTTCCTGTTCCTGTTCCTGTTGTTGCTGCTGTTAGCATTTTCTTCGGCTCGGAGTTGTTGTTGTTGTTGTTTCTTTGATGGGGTAGCCTCTCGATATCTTGTTCTCGTTGTCTTCTTCTTCTCTGGCTGTTTTGTTGTCGTTGCGTCGTCGTCCGCTCCTTGAATTCTTGTTGTGCGCGTGTTGAAAATAACAAAACGTACGGTGCAGCTGCTTCTTGCTTCTTGCAGCGCTGCTACTGCTGCTGTTGGGTTGCTGCTTCCGCTTAACCAACCAACCAACCAACCAACCAACCAACCAACCAACCAACCAACCAACCAGCCAACCAATGGCACCAACAACAACAACAACAACATGATAATTATACGGGACAAAGTGACGGCAACAACAACAACAACAACAACTAGGAAAAGGACACTACGAAACTTGAGTAGGTTGCTCTTTAATGTGGATGAGACGAAAGGATGAAAAAAGGAAGGAAGGAAGGAAGGCAGGAAGGCAGGATCGTTGTACAGCAAACGAGCGAGAATCCATAAGAAGCCTCGTATTGCCAGAGTTGCCAGTGTTTGGAATAAATACAGCTATAAAATAAAAAATGCGAAAGTTGAACATTTAGACGCAAAAAACTTTTTTAAAATGAAACTGAATCCCAGCAAAACCGTGAATCGATCTCCGCCCGGAGACACTATCAGCAAAGAAGCTCAACAGTGAGAGTATGAAAACACAGAAGAAGAAGAAGCACAAAAAGTAAGAAACTATAACAGCAACAACAACAACAAAAACAAAAACTGGTCACTGAGTTTAAAGTTCTGCTAAAAGACTCGTTACGCAACAATTTATTTATTTTCTATCTCCATCCCCCCACTCTATCTCTCTCTCTCTTTCTTTCTCTCTCTCTCTCTCTCTCTCTCTCTCTCTCTCTCTCTCTCTCTCTCTCTCTCTCTCTCTCTCTCTCTCTCTCTCCCCACTCGTTGTCCTTCTCATACTTTTGATCACTACTTAAAAATTTTATCTCCGACTTCAAGGACAATAAAATTCACTTGAGTCTATTATTATAATATATGTATATTATTATTATTTCACAACAGAGATTATATTTGTTCCTTTGAAACAGAATTTTGCACAAAAACTGTGTGGATTCTCGACGATTGCTCACCGAACTCGTTTTATCGATGCTCTGAATTTCGCAGTTGGCACCACTGACAGCAGCTGCTGGTGACGATCGATCAGAGGTCCTGGCTTCGGCACGAGCAACGGACGCTTGACGCCGCACGCGCCGCCAACGCGAGGTGCACGCAACACGCCAAAGCGTCTTCTTCTGCAGTTTTTTCCGCTGTGGCCTGCCTTTTTTTTTGTCTTTTTTGGTCTTTTTTGCGCTGTAGTTCGGTCAGATCTTTTAGGACATCTGTTTTGAGTTGGCGTGCGATATCCTGTCGTTGTTTTGCAGGAAATCTGCCAAAATAAATAACAACAACAACTACACCTACAACTACAACAATAACCACACTATAAATAACAATAATAATCACTAAAGTAACAACCAACAATAATAATTATAATCGTTTCATTCATGAATGACTGCATGAATGAGCGAAGCTGCTGGCTGCATGCACGCGTTTTGTTGTTCTCTCCTCTGGTGGCTGATGCACGGCGACTTCATCAGACTTCAAAGACTCTGAGACCTCAAAAGAGGTGGTATTCACACATCCCAAGAAGTTGCATCGGTCAAAAGGTGAAGCGGGGAGGAGGGAAGGAGGGAAGGAGGGAGAAGTGCGAAGTGTGATCGCGGCAAAGAATACTTCCTTCCTGATGCCACCAGAGGGTGCACTTAAGCTAGTTAATCGTCTGCTCTTCAGTAAGCCAGTTAATTAAGTTGGCGTCCAGCTCCGATCAGAGAGCGTTTCTGCCACCTGCGCGGCTGGCAGATGCTGCTGCTTCTGACGGTGGCACTTGTTTTCATTGCAGTCGGTCGGTTGGTCGGTCGGTCGGTCGGTCGGTCGTTCGGTCGCGTTGACGCTTTCGAACAGCTTTCGATTTCGTTTCTGCCAGCTGCGGTTCGAACGGAGAGAGCGAGAGAGCTTCGAACATGTCTGCTGGCGGGGCGCGCTCTTGTTTACCTTCGAAGAAACTTAACAACAACAACAACGGCGTCAGCGCCAGCAGCAACAACAACAACACCAGCCGATGCACCACCATCAACCGAGTCGGCCGACACTCGCGAATCTATAAAAGAATCTGCTCGCTGAAAAAACGAGCTCAGTAGCGAACGGTACATTGCGAAGCGTCGTGTTGGCACGAATGCGAAAGCGGTGAAACTGGTCTTCGGTACACGACCAGAAAAGCGACAGCCAGACTGCCTGCCTTGTATTCGTTCCGTCGACGGGCCAGCAAGTGGACCGCCCGCCCGCCCGATATATCGGCAGATGTTCGCCGAAGAATGCGAGACTCTTTTCGCATATTTTCAAATTAAGAAGGTTGTCAGTCGAGTGATGCACAAGCACGAGACCAACAACAACAACAAGAACGCCTTGTTAGCCGCTTGATGAACCGACCGACAGTGTGTCAACTGTGCCGCTCTGTTCGCGTCATGTGAGGTGTGGCAACAGCAGCACAATAAAAAAATTGTTAGTGAAAATAAACAAGCGGCCAGAAGTACAATTAAAACATTAACAACGCTTTTTAGAGCAAACGACAGACACTCACGCGTTGCGAAAAGTGCGGCCAACAATTAAAAGTGAGAGACTGTAAAAGCACACAACATCAACACGACGACCAGCAACAGCAACAGCAACAACAACAACAACACGAAAAGACAACCTAAAAAAAATTGCACAAAATTCGCATTTCAAATTACACAAAAAATAATTCAAATTTCGAGATGATTTTATGAACTTTTAGCTGTCAAAGTCACAGTCGCACAACAGCAGCAACAACAACCGATTTCTGGTAAGTGCAAAACTTGTTTATGGCTCATGCTCCGTTAACTCATGCATCCACCACGCCTGCCGCACCGTCGCACCACCGCACCACCGCACCACCGCACCACCGCACCGCCGCACCGCCGCTCAGCAATAAAAGTCTCAAAGACACTGAAACGAGTCACTTCACCGCGCTCGCTTCCATAATCGTAAAGAGTGGATGCGTTTTTTAGCCGTGGAACAGCTGGCGTCCGCCCGACGCAACTCTACGCAGCTCCCTGTGATGCTGGGGTTCCGTGTTGTTGTTGTTGTTCCCTCTAGTGTTCCCTCTAGTGTTCCCTTTATTGTTTGTCTTCGTTGTAGTTTCGCATCTCGGGTCTTTTCATCAATGAATGTGAATGTTTTGTATCCGTTTAAAGAGGGTTCTTTTTTAGCACTTCGCTGGAACATGTGCGTTCATGTCTTAACTTGTTTCGCGTCTTAACTTTTGCTGTGGCTGTTGTTGTTGGCTCTCCGTTCGCCATCTGTGGCCAAATAACGGTCAACGGTCTACCTTCTCTCTCGAGTCGTGCTCTCAAATTAAACTTGTTGTTGTGATCTGTGTGTCGCTGAAAGAATATTCAACTGATCACTAATGATCACTTCTCTTTTGAAGCAAATCCGATCTGACTTCAATGATTTGCCGGGTGTCTGCAGTGATTCAGCGGATTCATCGATCCACCGCGTTTCGGTGTCCTACTTCGTCCTCTCCCTGCACTCCCACCTTTCGAAGGGGGTTCCTCGCTTCCACTACTTCTAAGCTTGTGATTTTCCGCACCCACACAACAACTTCACTTGTTGTGGCCTGAGTAATTTACAATAACAACAACAACAACAACAGCAATATTGCTTTGATCTTTGTTATTGGTATTTCTCTCTCGGTTGTCGTTGTTGTTGTTGTTGGTGGTGGTGGTGTAACCAGTTTTCCAAATTGTTGCCAGCAGAGTACCGCATTCCGTTTGTCGGATAGGAATTCATGGTATGTGGTTCATATCTTAAAGTTTTACTGACTCGCTGTCACCGCGTCGAGCGTGTCTGGCGGACTTACAGCCGGTTTCGGGGTCGGTACCATTCGTCGTCTATTGAGGTTGCACTTGGAAGCCGAAGACTGTAATGATGGCCCGCCCCCTTCTGCTTGCTCTTTTCGCGAACACTCTTTCCATCTGTTGTCTGTGCCTGTATCGCGGAATGTACTGCATGCAAATCGGATGTGGATCAACGATACGATAGGATTGCCTAATAACTCCACACCACGACCATACGATCAGATCTGTAAACATGACTCGTGGTACTCCTACATGTGGAATTCCCTTGCGGTCGTCTTTGATGAGTCATGTTGGGTGACAAGCTCTAATGTCGGTTATCATCTACAGACACAATATCCATACACGCATGTTTATATTCGTAGAGGTGGCTAAATTCGAACCTGCTCCGGACTCAGATAAGATGTCGACATGAGTTACTATTTAATTGTAGCTGACTTTATTCAAGATACTCTACACTTTTGAGAAACTTCTTCTCATTAAGTGTGCTCTCGCTCCTGCATAGTGAGCAGGCTTCTTCTCATTCTACGCTCTCTCAGCCACTCACTGTGCAGCCCGGAGTAAGTATTCTCTTTTAAGCTGTTCTTGTTTATTGACTTATTAAGTAGTCTCGAGTCCGGCGTCCGGGCGAGTGGAGGGGGGACGGGGCGCTTCGTGTGTCCCGGCTGTTTAGCATATCTAATGAATTTTTGACATTCTAAAGAACTTAATTCGAGTCTTCGAGCATCGAATTCTCTTTGATTGCTTCGAAAGGAGAACTACAGATGTTTTGTGCGCGAAGATTTGCACGACTATTAGACTAAAATTGAACTCCCGTCGCGTCTGTTTTGCTGGGATAAATTAAATTATTAAATTACTGTCTCTCTCTCTCTCTCTCTCTCTGTCTCTGTCTCTCTCCCACTCTCCCACTCTCTTTCTTTCTTTCTCTCTGTGTGTTGGCGTCTTTCGTGCTGTCCTTTCTGTCTGACGGTCTACGCCAGGTCAGGTTGGGAGGTTAAGCAACTTCGAAGCAATGACGACTCCTTGATGAGGTCTCTTATCATTTACAGGGTTTTTCAGTGTGTTCAGTTGAGGTGAATGTCATCTTTTAGACAGAAGGGGCTCCGATTAAGGAGCCTTGTAGAACCGCATCACAAAGCGATGAATCAAGTTTATCCGAGTTGAGCCGAGCAAAGTCGGTGAGAGGAGTTTACTAACTAATTATAATTTTTTTTTTATTTTTTTTTTTTATTTTTTTAATTGCATTTATTAATAATGGTTTGCACTAAGCAAAATGTTCTCGAAGATGATATCAATGCAGAAATCAAACTATTTTGCAAACAAATGAAATTAAAATAAAATAAAAAATGATGATGGTGAAGAGTTTATTTATTTATTTGTAATTAAACCAAAACAAGGTTCTTATACAATAGTTCATGAAATGAAAGTGAACCTCGTAACTACATACAAGAGTATTACATAAGAATAATGAATGCGTTATTGCATTAAGAATAATGAGAATAATGAATGCATTATTACAATCTACTTTATTGCATAAGCACACTGTGAAGCTTTAAATTTGGCATGATTATGATGATAAGTTACGATATTTGTTACTACTCGTAGTTACAGTGAGTGACTCGCGTACAGTGAACCCGAAACCAGTCGAATAACGATGCGATGTGGCAGCACTGTGGAATTGCGTGGAATTATGAACCCTGTGATTGTTGGATGATCGCCGATGACTGCAAACGTCTGTAGTTCGTTTTTGTTGTTGTTTGTGTTGTTGTTGTTGTTGTTCGAGCTGCATTAGAACGCGCTTCTAAGCGTGTAACATACACACTCCGATACTCGTCCATCCGCCTCTCGGACACTCGAAGCTGGTGGCTGGTGGCTGGTGTCTCTGGGAGAAGTTGTGTCCATTGAGCGGCCGGCTCCTAACCACTTCTAGTGCGAGCTGCAGTCGCGCTAACAGCCTGTTAGCGAAATGTTAAAAGGCTGAAAAGTATTAGAAAAGAAAAAAAACCGGGGCAGGAGACGAAAGACTGCCTCCGTGGACAGCAGTTCAATGGCTTGGCTTGGCTTGGCTCGGTTTGATGTGCTGTTGTTGCTGTTGTTGTTGTTTCTGCGCTCGTGCATACATATTTTATTTCACATTTGAGTTAATTGAGTTAACTGTTCATCCAGCCCGGCGTTGTTGTTGTTGCTCTGGCGATCCATTAGTGCGTCCACGCTACGCTTCTGAGCTGCTGACTAACTCGCTGGTGCTGCTTCACTGGCACCTTCTGCCAGGCGCTAATTTCTGCCCCGTTGTTGTTGTTGTTGTTGTTGGGTGTTCAGGAAGATCCACAAATGAAGAGCTTCAGATGTTCCGATTCGATTCTGTTCACACTGATTGATTCTCACAGCTGCGATGTTCCACCTTGAAGATTACTGTTCACAGCTGACTTTGCGGTGTCTAAGGAACCTCTGCCAATGCTAGTATATCCGAATGTATTCTGTAAGTAAGTAGTTCGTAGTGTGTCGTGTTCATGTTCAGTTCGGTGGAGTGGCTGCTCCCTGCTCCCTCCTCTCGCCGCTCGCAGTACTCAATTGATTTGGTTCCCTTATCAACCTGGTCAAAACGAAGCCTGCCACTCCTGCTGGCTGAAATGTTTGCATGCCGCATTGCAACCATGACAACCCGGCCAAGTGTGATTTTGAACCACCGAACACCGAACACCGAACACGATTGCTTCATCCTGGTTGCCGGGCGAGTGGGGGTGGGATGGAGGGAGGGCGAGCGGTGGTTAAAGCGTAGAATAGAGAGACGTACAGTGACACAACGGAGAGTATTTCCGGTGGAAAATTGAAACAATTGAAATTCGTGGCGATTATCACGAATGGTTTTCAGCCATTGACGATAACTCAGCCACTCTTCTAACTGCTGCCGTTAATGAGTTCAGTTAGCTTCGATTTGGATTTCTTAAACACGAACGCACTCGTAAATCAAATTCTTTTCTGCAACAAATAATTACACGTTTTTGTTTATTAACCAATAAATTCGTCACTTTAAACCAGCTGTAAACGTCAACGAACGAAATGACGAACGAAATGACGAACGATCAACGAATGTCACTCGTGCAACTACGACTCGTGTGTGTGACTGAGACTCAAAGTTTTAAATGCGTTCTGAAGTCCAAAATGTCTTCTCCTAAGTCAACAATACTGTAGAGCGAAAGAGAGAGAGAGAGAGAGAGAGAGAGGAAAGACGAACCTTTTGACGGAGAATAAACTGCATACAATTCAGTCAATGGCAAAAGATTGCCGAGACATCAGACACGTTAAGGATTCCCCTCGATTTCCTTGATTTCTACTCGGGATTGAACACTGCGATTAGATTTCACAATGTTCCCTTATGTTCAAATCCTGGCCTTCTTTCAGAACGAGTGTAAATAATTACGATTTCTCTGTCCACTTTGAATTCGTTAATTTTTTTGCTTGGAATACTTTATTACTAACTTAATAGAGGAACCTAATATGAATTTTTTGCCCCACTGTGCTTTTTCTAGAGGCTGGTACCTCGTGGCTGGTCGTATCGTGTTTTGTCTCTGTCTCCATGAGTACGATTATGTGTGTGTGTGTGTGTGTGTGTGTGTGTGTACGTGTGTTAATGAGCTGGTGTTGGTGTTTACTTTACAGTTCACTGGTTATTACGGTAATTTTGTTCCAGCGCCCATGTTCGAAAAAAACAAGAAAGACAACAACAAAACATGGCAAGAGGTGGCAACATTGGCATAGGAATAGAAGGAACACCATACATGCTATATGTGTGTATTTGTGTGTATGTGTGTGTGTGTCTTCGAGTTAAGGTTAAAAGCAAGTAACAAAAATTGTAACAACTACCCCAAAATTCCCACGACAAAAAGCAGTTTCTAGCCAACTGCAAGAACTGCTTTCGATCGTTTTGCCAGCCAACAACAACAACAGCAACAACATCAACAGCAGTAACGTCATCAACGAAACGCAGTCTTTTTATCTTTAGTCTCTTGTTTGTTTCTGCGTGGTTGTTCCCATACTTTATCATTTCCCCCGACCCTCCTCCACCCTCCGTTCACCGCACATACCGGCCATCCGCCGTGTTACCCTTTTTATGCTGTACAAACAGTTGTCCATATTTTTATGCTTCACGCAAAAATGTCAGTTTTTTGCACTCACTGGCCACATTTTCGAGTAAAGAGTCACGAGTGCGATCACTATAAAAAGCGAGGACTTTGAGTTCAGATGCGGGAACCAGACATGCATACATCCATAAGCTGTACATCCATGTATATCTATCCAACCATGCTGTATATCCATGGTATGTATGTTGTTTGTTCCCCAGAAGCGATTATATACACTTATCCCTGCATTCTATTGTAATTCGACGAAAAACGCAGCGAAACGGTCCCAATTAACGACGAACCATTCGAAATCCATCTTCGATTTTCAGTGGTCGATGAGTCTTTTGATGTCTCCAAATGCGGTGGGTGCTGATGTCCTCCCATGACTTTGACGCCCTTGACATCCTCTGAAATCCATTTGATGGTTGTTAGGGGCTGATAGAAGATTCCTCCGGGTTTTATGGAATACCAGGTACCATTTGTTGTTTGTTTCCGTGTCTATAAATGGTTGTGGTGCTTGAAATGATTTTAAATTATTTCCAATGATAGTAAATATCAGGGGGATTATTGAGAAAGTCCCTCCATAGATAGCTAGTCCCTCTATAGGTAGATAGTCCCTCTATAGATAGATTGTCCCTCTATAGATAGATAGATAGTCATGAAAGAGTTCACGTCGTCCTTCTTATCCTCAACTACGTTCGTAGTTCCCATTATTTTCCGTGTACCTCGGAATGTACTCGTCTCCCACTCAGTTTGCGTTTAGATTTATTTCGGGTCCCACATATTTTCTGGCATGCAAAAAGCTTTCCGGTTTTCATTAAGTTCTTCATACTTTCTTTCCACAGAACAGAAGCGAGGGTTCTAAAGTGAGTACAGTACTACTATGATGATGGTGCGTGTGTGTGAGTGTGTTTGGGTGAGTGTGTTTGGGTGAGTGTATTTGAGACTTAAAAATGCAAGAATTTTAATTGTGCAACAGAATCGTTGAACGAGATTCAAGAGAGCGAAATGAACAATAATTTTAATTGCAACACAAGAAAGTAAAATAGTAGTGTCGGAGGAAGGGGGAGGGGAGGGGTGGTGTAAGGGGAATGAGTAATTATGCGTAAATTAAATACAACTGACAAGTGAAGAACACAACAACAACCACAACAACAACAACAGTACGCGTTGTGCCAGGAAGGTTCTCATAAACGGTTGGATTGTGAAAGGTGTCGGGAGGTGGCGGGGGATGGGAGTAGGTTTGGGGGTTGAAGGGGAGAGAATATGTAGAAAATAATTATAAAAGAATATGATTACATTTTAAAGTAGGCGACATGAGTGGGTACACAGAAGAATGCTAAACAATTTAATAGCATTTCCTTCAAATGCTTACGTTGTGGAAAAGTTTTCTCCTTGAATTACCACGTAAACCGAGCCGATTAGTCACTGCATTGAAATGCTTTAAATCGCGCTTAACGGCGGCTACCGATTCGCCAGAGAAGCCGAACGCCAGAAGTTGGCACACATTCTATCAAAGTGCCACTCGCGGTTGTTGCCCAAGAAAGCGACAAAGAAAGCAGCTCGAATGCTACCCACTGACTTCATTTCATTTACCTACACTCTGCGAACATACAATTTATCATTTCTTCAGTAGAAATGCGAAGAGTTCATTATTATTTTTCGTCTAAATGACATGAAACGAGTTTAAGAGGTGAAGCAAACTGAGGCACTTACATACGTATGTTCGTAATTACGCAAGCGTACTCACTTCAGGTGCACACACTGTAAAGCAAAACGAATCGCGCAACATGCGATTATAAACGGAGGTGGGTTGCTTATAATCACCTAAAATAGAAGCTCATTGATATAAGAGACAAACAAAATGTAAAATAAACTTAGGAAACTTCTATTAGGCCTCATAAAAAAGTACTAAAAAAGTACTAAAAAAGTACTAAAAAGCAAAGGAGTCCACAAGAGGTTGTCGCTGTACAGACGCTTAAGCTTCTGGCGAAAGTGTTCGGTGACAGTTTGTGTTCTCCATCGCAATGCCGTGAACATTCTTTCTGTTGCTCAGTGTAACCAAGAAACAAGGTTACGAAGCAGTTCAAGTAAATAGTTCTTGCGATACGCAACAAGTTCATCCCGATGAAGAAGTGGCACATCGCTGATATGCCACGAACAACGACAGCAGCGGCAGAAGTTACATTATTTGCCACACACACACACACACACACACACACGCACACACGTTAATTTGCTTAATTGAAGCTCGTTCTCAAGTAATCAGTAGCTGCTTCTTTCTGCTTTTTTTAAAATATTTAATTTCATTGAGCGACTTCAGCCAGCCATGAGAATTTTCGCTGTTAAAATTCTTGTTGTTGGCATTAAAAAGCACAAGAAGAGTGAGTAAAATAAAGCATGTTACACGTATAATAAAACGATGCGTGGCGTCAAGCGTCAAGCGTCCAGCGTCCAGCGTCACTGAAACGTAGTAGAATCGGACGCGCTGCAGTAAAAGTGCAGCGAAAGCAGTGCTCCTAACTTAAACACGCTCCTAATTTAATTAAGCATAAAATATGTGGAGAAATTAAAGCGAAAAGCAAAATGGCAAGGAATGAAGAAGTGAAGTACTCGCACTCGTATAAACAATGAAAAATGATGTTGATGTTGATGTTGGATGTTGGATGTTGATGAGGAAACTACTACGAGTACTTGTGCTGCTTTAAGAGCGGATTTTATTTCAGCGTTTTCAGAGTTCATCAACTCCGCCGAACCGCGAGTCGTGGGAATTTTCGTTTCTTTGCGATTGAAACACAACTTCTAGAAACTCGACTCCTCTTTTTTTGTTTGCGCACATTTCACAGCGCTGCTTTTCTTCACGGAGTCGTTCGCCGCCTCCAGCGCTGCTGCTGCTGCTGCTGCCCCACCCCCACCCCCGCCACAGCTGCTTCTATTTATACACCGCCGCGTGTTTCGCCGAGTGGCATCTGACATTTGTCGCTCATAAATCGCGTCGACATGCTGTGATGCCTCCGAGATGTCCGCGATCGATTGTATTCACCACCCGCCCCCTGCCCCCCCCCCCCCCCCCCCCACCTGCGCCCCACCCGCGCACAGACCACTCGTCACCGAAGTCACAAGAGCCACAAAGTATGTATTTCGAAATCTGGAACTTGTTTCGCCTTGTGAAGGAGTGATGAGCTGGTTGATGTGCGATATTAACGCACATTTTCTCATCGCAGAGTCGGCGGGGGCGGGGGCGGGGGAGTGGGTCCAACTACTTAATGCTTTTATTGTTTTTTATTTTTAGCCCATCCGAGGTTTTTATGAAGAGACAACTTCGTCGCTCTTACTTCCGGAATGTGTGAATCTTGAAGTCTTTATTGACGTTAGGATTGTCCACGAAATTTGACGTGTTTTCGTGCCAACTCAAAATATTTCCCCAATCTATTTGAAGAAGAAAAATCTGGGGTATTTGTTTGTCATTTCAAAACGCGTATCGAGCTTCTGCAAATGTTCCAATATAATATCTGTTCTAGGAAAGTACGGACACTAACATGTCCCATGCTATTATATATTATATACTGCATGCACTAATATTATGCACACATACTTGTACAGATTACTTGCAAGATAATCATACTCCGAAGTCTTCGGTTAAATGATCTGAAAATCAACTAAAAAATAGTAAGCATGAGAAGAAGAATTCCAAAATAGGCGCCCTTTATTTTCCTTCCAGGAGAATTCATGTTCCCGATCCAGTTACTTTGGATATCTTCTCGCCTCCCCTCGCCTCTCCTCGCCTCTCCTCTCCTCTCCTGTCCTCTCCTCTCCTCCTCCGATCGATTACTAGAACTCTTTCCAAATAATCAAAGAATTACTAGAGTAATCTTCTCCTTCCTTTTCTTTTCCTTTCGTTTGTTGTACTTATTTCAATTCTTTCCTTCCTTGTAATCGCTTTAGTGTTGTGATTCAATGAGTTCATGCATAAAAGAAGACAGTCAATGATACCAGAAGTTCAAACTGCTGTCTGTCTCTTTCTCTGGCTCTGTGTGTGTAGACAGACAATCCTAAGAACAACAATAAAACGAAGGCGAAGGCGAAACGTCCTGGCCGGGCAGGGGCGGTGGACAGAAGGGGGTACTGAAGGAGTTCCAGAAAGAAGGAGGAGGGGATCTCGTTTAGTAGCTCCGTTCAAAAGTTTGGCCATTTCGAAGTGGTTGTTGTTGTTGTTGCAGTCGAATTTGTTCGATTTAAAAAAGGGCAAACAAAAATAAATAAAAACAAGGAAATAAACGCCAACAACAGGAATGAGAGTGCCTTTAATAAATGCTACTGAAACTGCTGCTGTTGTTGTTGTTGTTGTTATTTGCTTGTGCACGTTTTTTCGGCCCTGCTTGTTGAGGCTCAAGGATGCACCTGTCGAAAATGCTGTTGTTGTTACTGTTGTTGTTCCTGCTGCCACGTACGACGCTTTTTTAACCCTTAACTGTTGTTCGAAACAAGACGAACACGAAAACGAAGAACGAAAAAAGGCCAACTATCGAAAAAACACGAAACTCAAACATATCCTTGCCCAAACACAACAGCGCCGCAGCTAGTTTTCGTTGCCAAGAAAGCCCAAAGCGTTGCCGTCCGGTCCCGACCGACTGCGGTGTTGCTGTCCTCCTCGAGCCGGAACTCGTTTTTGTGGCAACAAATATCCGGAGTGCACGGAGTGGCGTGGAGGTTTTTTTCGTGCCACTCCTGGCGTCGAAGTTCACGTCGGAGTGTATTAAATGTCGTCAACAACGGAACTCACACACACACACACACGCACACACACACATACTCGCACTTGCCACAGTACGAGTGTGCGAGTGTGTGTCTGAGTCTGTGTTCGTAATTGTAATCATCCTTTAAACTCATTATCAAGGACAGGCAGCAGCAGGACATGCAGCCACCGCACACAGGACATTCACTCAGGACACGCAGTTGCAATTAGGGACTGATTGTTCCTCTACGTGCTTTGCTCGGGCTTCGTGCTGCCCTAACATAGTCCAGTTCTCTCCAACCTTAGGATTCGTCTATAAACTTGATGAAATGCATTGTTTTGTGTGCGGCGTGAACACAGTTTCGATGGATTCAAGTTTTTCGGTCACGAGACGACATAAAATTCTTGGCAACAGACGCGCTGTACGCTACATTTGTCCAGATATATCAGCATCATCATACTGCCAGTTGGCAACAACAAGAATGTATGTCTTTCTGGCTGGCTGGCTGGCCTGCTACCAGTCGGGGAGTCCATAAAAAAGTAGCGCATCGCGGCATAAAAACTATCATTCCAAGGTCTAGACATGGAAATTATAAAATTCCACTTAATTCCCCATTTGCGAGGCCATTGCAACGGTGGGCCATTTACTTTGTTGCCGCTCAGCCGGGCGCTCTCTGAACGCTGACAGGCACACAGAGTTGCCACGTGTTGCTGAAGTTCGGCATGGCAATTAATTAAGGGGAGCGAATAAACTCGTCCATCGCCGATGGGAAGGGTCTGCAGATACCTCTAGTGTATGCATGTGTGTATGTGTGTGTGTATGTGTGTGTGTATTTTCTGCTTGTCAAAGGATAATTTGGGTTCGATTATAGAAAGAGGCGTGGTTGGCAAGGAAATATACGAGTACATTGGAATTCTTAACTAGCGCCATCTCTGGAGCAATAGAATTAATAATCTAGACATACACGTAACAAATTTAATATGCGAATAATTCGTAGTATTTTCAAAAGTAGGAAAAGAAAATATTTGCCAGAGGTGGCTACGCTGTGCGGCTCGTTCGGCAGCCCCCTCGATACCAAGAGCCCGGAAAACTCTGCACACAACGATAAATGAATTCAGTCGACTCCTTTTTTACTCCGCTCTCTGTCGCTACTTCCGCTTGGCACGGTTAGTGTGCTGGCAAGGTTCAGAAATGTACACACACTCAGTTATAACGACGCTGTAGTCGAGAAGCAGTTATGCTTGGCTGTTGTTGTTGCTTCTAAAGGATACTGCGGAAGGGTCGCTTAATGGGTTCAGTGTTCGCCGACAGGAAAGGCAACGCCACTGGAACTCCGTGTTCGCTGCAGTCCCCTCATTGCTTTTCCTGTTGCTATTTTGCACTTTTTGTAGATACGCCCAAAGCGACCGACTCTATTTTTACGCTAGACGCTGCAGACGATTTCTTTGTGCGACTTCATTCATGGCGCGATCGCGTTGTTGCCACTGACTGCTGCTCGTGAGCGGCGTCTGCTGGGGCGACGTTGGGGTCGCTCCTGCTAGACGCCGCTGTCTCGGAACATCGTCTGCGCTCGCATTTTTCACGCCGTCTTACTTTCCCGATGCTCTTCGCTTCACAACCTTGACTCTTCGCCGATTCTACGTGGCTAATTTTGGAAAATGCGCTTCATTTCTTTGCAGATTTTCCGCTGTTGCCAACTTCGTGGCGCGCGCTTCAGTGACAAGCGACACGCTTGTCTGTCGACGAAACGGCGTGAGTGTCAACTCAAGTGGGACGTACGTTCCAAGGTCTGCGAATGCCGCACATCCCCTCAGATGATTTTCTCTTCTGTGCCGCGCGTCGTCGCCGCCGCCTCTTTAGCAACGCGCCTGGCATTCAGTAGCGCACGAGTTGTCATCGCCTAAATTTGGAGCAACGCGTCGAATTTCAAAAATAAGTCAGAGCAGATCGAACGACCGCTCGAAGATGGTGCCAGGAGCAGACGGCGCGCGCAACGCGAGAGAGGCGCCGAAACCGATGACTGTCATCGACATTCCACTAGACGCCGCCAGCGTGAGCCACGTGTGCGGCCAGCTGAGCTTCGTAGGCTCTCCGCCCCCGCATAAGCGCGCCGCGGAGAGCCAAAGCGCTGCCCCGCTTCCTGCGGCGCCGGCCCATTCGAGTGCCGAATACCTGCAGGCCGCCGCCGCCAGCGAGGACAAGAAGTACCTGGCGGACCGTCAGAGCTGCTGCCCGCCTCCGCTGTTCGTCATCATGATATCGTTGCTTGAGGTAAGTTGCACAATAAATACTCTTACGAACTTCGTATTTCCGCAAATTTGCTTCGAGAAAGTTTCGAATGGAAACAAAAACTTATCGGAACTTGTAATCGATGACTTAACAGCCAAGATTTCAGGCCACGGAAAGGGTTCTTCCGCGAGGCGTTAGGGTAACAATGCAAAAGTTGTGAGGTTCTTTTGGAGGTTCGTTCCGTGATTGACGTCAAGTGGCTAAGAAATTTCGCAGCACAAGGTTTCCAATGGTACGATTTGCATAAAACAGGGCCGACAATCAAATCACTGGGCACGCTCCTTCCCCTGTCCACCTGCCGGCCAACAGATGGCCCTCAGCAAGCACACACGTTAGCCGTAGCAGGTACCACGGTAGCTGCGGGGACTGCGTACTCTGCGCGAGTTCAATGGATGGTTTAATCTCTTGCCTCACTTGCGCAAGCAGAGTTACGCAAGTAATCCACAAAAACAAGACACGAAAATAAGGACATGCTGGCGAACAGCTCGTGAATGGCTTGTGAACCCAAACAAAACCAATGGCAACACCCTATAAGCTCCGTAGGTGCATACAAGTTGTTGTTGCTACGTGCGATAGAAACGAATTGAGCAAAGTGACGAGGCGTGAGGGCGTGAGTGTGCGGAGGAGGGACTGGAAGGGAAGGGGTAATGGCGGCAAAAACATCCCCAATTTTTATTATTCAATCCACAACAAACCGATATCGAAACAGCTGGGGGATGTAATTCCCTGGGGGCTCAAAACAAACGGCATTCGTGTGGAAAGCACTTAAGAGATTAAAATAACGACTTTTAGCTTGGCGATAATAATAATAATAGGTTTATTAAATCAAGTGTTGAAAAAGTGTTGTGTACTTCTTTCTAAACTTTTACATCGATTTATTGATTGGTATCAAAGCTTTCTCTTGTGTTGCAAGCCAAGGACTCTCATCAAAACGAACAGACACTTTTTCAGGAAATCTATACAAACTAAAGCTCTTAGAATTGAAATACTTTAGTTATTTAGTGAGTTCAGAAATCACATTATTGGAAAAATGATAGTAGCTTAGTTGAAATTTCGGAAAAAGTATCTCTTTTGTAGGTCATGCATTTCAGTTTAACGAATACAAGTATTCATGCAGTACAAGATTCAGTTTAACGAATACTCGTATTCTATACACAAGAATTGATGTAAGGAAAGTAAACTGACAAACAATTGACACAAAAGACGAGGAGTACGAATGCTCGACTTCAATATTCATTCAATAAAGCTTGTCCCACTCGAATGGCCGTCACTGTGCGAAGTACGCAAAAAAAGTACGCACAGTTGCGATTAATGTTTCCGAGTCCCCTTTCTAAACATCAGAAGGGAAACGAAAGTAATACAGGCTGTGAGCGGAGGCGATTCGCCTCGTGTTTCACGGCAGTCTAACTCGAAATCCAATAACTTTTGTGGCTTTGTGGCCATAATAATAGACGGCTAGTACGAGTCGTCGACAGCCACACAGACACGGCTTGCGTTCATTCGCTGAAAACGGGACTGAATCAGCGCGGATTCAGCTTCAGCCCACCAACACGTTGCGTGTGGAACGGAGCAGGGAGGGGACTCGCCCGAGCTGCACCGCGTCAACCTGTCCGCTCGACTGGCAGAATGTGCGTCCGTCTGCCGTGAGTTCGCCGTGAGTTCGCTGCGGAACAGATGCGGTCCCCGAGAGATGGCGGAGTAAAAATAGTCGCAAGGAAGCGGACGGAAGAACGTCTGACGCAAGTCTCGCCGAATGTGGTTGCGCTTGGCGTGGGTGCGTGGGTGGGTGGGTGGTTGGGTGGTGATGTGAGGAGGGGTGGGGCTGAGGGATGACGGCCGGGCGCTTTCATTATAAAGTTCATTCGAGTTGATTTTTTCGTGTGGGGGGCGAGGAATGCGTATGATTGCATTACGTATGCGAGCTCCGTTAGAACAGAATCTGAGGGTTCCGTGCCGTGGATTATGCGAAATGATTAATCGCTGTCAGGCTGATTAAAGGGGAAGCTTCATCAAGGGAAACCTGGGGAGTATACACGGGGAGGGGGGGGGGGGGGGGTACACAATAGATTATGGACCGAATTCAAACGGGGAATTCGCCATGATGACGTTCTGCTTGAACTGCGTACTCATGGAGCTCCATTTCTTCTCTTATTTAAGCTGGGCGTGTTTCTCTTCGACTACCTGACCGTCGAGTCACAACCGGAGCTCAGCAGCCCCGCCATACCCAGCGACTCGGTGCTGCTCTATCGACCCGATCGGCGCCAGCAAATCTGGCGCTTCGTCTCCTACATGGTGCTGCATGCCAACTGGTTCCACTTGAGCTTCAACGTCGTCATCCAGCTGCTCTACGGGCTGCCGCTCGAGATGGTGCACGGCTCGATGCGCATCGCGGTGATTTACTTGGCCGGCGTCTTCGCCGGATCGCTGGGCACGAGCGTCGTGGACTCGGAGGTGTATCTGGTGGGGGCGAGTGGCGGCGTCTACGCTCTGTTGGCCGCGCAGTTGGCCAACATTATGCTGAACTTCGGCCAGATGCGTTACGGCGTATCGCAGCTGGTGTCCGTGGTGATATTTGGTGAGTATTCACTTAGAAATGCGCGGGTTTATCGACTAAGAAATAATATTTCAATGCTATTCAATTATTTGTTTGGTCAAGGATATTGCAAGGATTTCTGCCAGTTGTAAATGTAGCACAATCATTGTAAAACATCCTCGTTAAGCTTATTTTTTAAAATTGCATAGCTTTTAAGTTCTGCTGTCTTTCATAACTTCGTTAATTTATTCTACCCGGATTCCTTCCGGTTCCTTTCCGCTCTCATTTACAGTGTCCTGTGATCTTGGCTACGCGCTGTACACGCAATACTGTGCCACCGCGGCCAGCAGCACAGCAGCGCCCTCTGTGTCCTACATTGCGCACCTGACCGGGGCGCTGGCCGGCTTCACCATCGGCCTGCTCGTGCTGAAGAACTTCGAGCACAAGTCGCACGCGAACCTCGTCTGGTGGCTGGCGCTGGGCGTCTACTCGGCCTTCACCATTTTCGCCATCGCCTTCAACCTGCTGAACACGGTGACGGCGCAGATCCTCGAGGAGAAGGGCGAAGTAATAAAGCAACATTTGCTTCATGATTTGGGTGTTTCGTAAGAACGTAGAATCGATATCGAATCCCTTCAATATAGAAACCAAGGCTTCAAATAAAACAACTACTTCTTTGGTACACTCACAGTAAACAGTACACAGTACACAGTACAGTACAGTGCAGTACACAGTACAGTACACAGTATACAGTAGGTTCTCATTTATTGTCCGATGTATCGTATTTCTTTTATTATTACGCTCAGAACTCTTTGACTCGCATTCGGGTCGCGAATGCATTCATTTCTTGCATTCATATTTTTATTTATGTTATCCGTTGTCTTTATTATGTATTCTGTTTGTTGTTGTTGCAATAAATTATTTACTTCACTTCCCTCTATTATCGTACAGCAGAGGAATAAATATTAAGCAAACATTGTGAATTACAAGGATTCGTAGTTAAGAACCCAAAACATGAAACGAATAGTTGTGATAACTACCAAAGACTGAAAGCAAAAACTAAAACTAAAACTAAAAAAGTAACTCCAAAATAATTATAAAATAATTGCGTTCGAGTTGTATAAGTTAACTGTATTGTAGATAATTAATTTAAAGCTGTGGACAGACCCTAACTAAACCTAAGTCACTCCACTCCCTTAAGATAACCACTAAACTTTATCAGCATTTTACTGGAATTCTTTCGAAAAACATTGCAAAAACTACAGTAAAGTAATATAATAAACAATGACAGTGTTAGTTAAGGATTAAATTAGATTGTTAGCAGTTGTCTATTACATCCGGTATCAAGACTAGTCAAGGCGTTGGAACAGCGCTATACAGAAGCTGAAACACAAGTAGAAACAAGAGAAAACGAATTTAGCTTAATAGTAATAATAATAGTAACTACAATTATAGTAATTATAGTATAAGGTGGTTGTCCGAAATCAAATCAATAAGAAAACCCGTAGCAGTATCTGGAGAACGCATATCTAAAAACCAAAGAGCACTGAACACAACAATAGAAGCTGTCCAACACTGTTTGCGTATCTGTACCCTGTCGAATATCCTGTCGAATATCCTGTCAAACATACAATAGAGTAGATTACAAAAGATGTATAAAATGAAATCAAAAGAATTAAAGAATAATCAAAAACAACCAAATGAGGTTATGTCAAAGTACGAGATAATAGTGCAGTGCATAAAGTGTGAGGGCTTTCTTGAAAGTCGCGTCAAAATTATTCCTACTATTTTGCTCAAACATACCAAATGTTTAAGTAGCTAAGTGATAGCTACTTAAACACAAGATTTCAAATCCTCAAAACAATTTAAGCTCCATTAAAGAAAGCCCCGTATTTAAAATCAGTTAATCGAACACATTAAAAGAGCTGCCAAATTAGTAGTTTATTAACTGAATCTATAGTATTTTATGCAACTTTTTTTTACTCTGAATTATTCAAGAATAACCATTATCAGCTAACAACATGTGTTTTTATTCGATATATATTCGATTACGTAAATTAGCTCTTAAAATAATATTATTGTCAACCAGAAGCGAATGTAATGTCATGTAAAAGCGAATGTAATAAAATTTTTAATTTTGACGTACCTACAAAACAACAACAACAGAAACAAGCACATCCATCTACAGTGTGGATGGGAAAAATTATGGATTTTAAACAAATAAAAGCAAATCTGCATGAGTAACTACTTTTGGGTGGAAAAGGCGTTTTTTTATTTATTCAATTACGACAAAATAATTGAAATCGAAATTAGTTTTCAACTACATACCCACGCGTATGTATATATTACATAAATACGTGTATATATTCAAAATATAGGATTGTTTTAATTATCTTTTGAGGCAGAAAAACTTTTTCATTTAAAAATCGCATTTAAATCGTTTGTGTTAATGAAATGCGTTTGGTTTTCGTTCTGGTGAAATTTGTAAATGAGTCCAGTTTTATTTGTCGGTTTCTCTCACGGTTTTACGATATACTAAACATGTTCTACTAACCTTTCTACTGACCCTTTGAATAATACGCAACCGCAGGCTTTGGCTGAACGCAAAAATGTTCCATGCAGATACCATGTTGGACTCTACTATACTGCTTTGAGAAACCAACCCCTCTTCTATGTTTTCGAATCGCAACCGATTTTCGTTTTCCGCTTCATCGAGGAAGGATTCCATGCAATGCAGTCACCGAAAGCTGTGTCATTGTGATGTCTGCGGCAAGCGAACCGCAAACCTGTGCACATCTCCTTCAGGCACCACGAAGCAGCTTCTTCCCTCAGCCATTGAACTGTGCTGGGCTGCAACCGCAAAATTAAGACTACCAGCGGGGCCAATCTTCCTAATTGCGACACGCAAAAAGTTTAAGTGAAGCCAACAGAGCCCGAGGGCGCTGTTTCGGTGCAAGTGGCTGCCGTGGATCATCTGTCGGCCCAGAAGTGTTGCAACTGTCGATTGATCAGAACCATGCAACCGGCAGCCAGCAGCCAGCAGCCAGCAGTCAACAGCACCGGCTGCTCCTTGACATTCGGACATCGACAACAACGTCGAAACACTGAGGCACAGATTTCGGTAGGAACCACGGAGGGACCGCGATCAGCCGCGTGCTAAGCGAAAGCCAAAAGTCGAGTCCATAATTTAAAGCAAGCTTAAAATTAATCTAATTATCGGTTGCTGGTTGCTGGTTGCAGGTTGCCGCTCTATGAAGATCGGCACGCAGGTCGGTCGTCCGAGCGGCGCAGGCTGTGATTTGCACTCCGCAGTCTGCTACTTTTTTGGCAGTTTAGAGTTTAAACTACGTTCAGGTGCCGGGCTGGCCGCAGCGTTGTGCTGGCATTCCAGGAATTGCATTTGTGGATTTTTTGATGTGGAGCGCCTACAAATTGCAGGAGCGCTCGACTGCTCGACTCCTCCAAATGCTGCAGCCGCAGACGCTGCCAGTCAATTAAATGCTAACAACATGTTGACCAGAAGTTAGTCAATTATTTCAGCTGCCACAAATTAATGGCCACGGCAACTTGTCCACCAACTTGTGCCGTTTTTGCAGAATACTGCAGCAGATCGCCAAGTGAGCGAGTGATCGCGATCAGATTCGGTGCCGGATCCGGAGCCGGGGACGTGGGATGCGTGCACGTGATCCGACCAACTCAGTGATCATCAATCTGCTCGCAGACAACGAAAGATCTTCATTAAATTGACGACTTCGCAACCGGTTGGCTGACTGCACTCCACGGCTGGCGATGCCACGACGTCAGACAGTCGGACTGCCTTCGAGCAGCATTCGTCCGCTCAAATATTGTCAAATGATGGCACAACGTTTACTCAGCCATGCTGCAGCGCTAAATGATGATTTAGCGAGGGTTCGACGACGCACGGTGGACACCGGCTCCGTCTGGGTCTTGCATAAACAACCAGTTTACCAATCAGCGAATTAAGCCGGGCCATTTGCGAGGCAATAAAGCAGACGTTTTCATGGTCAAAGGACAACT
Organism: Myopa testacea; assembly: GCA_949629155.1. Taxonomy (NCBI): domain Eukaryota; kingdom Metazoa; phylum Arthropoda; class Insecta; order Diptera; family Conopidae; genus Myopa; species Myopa testacea. The sequence goes on along the minus strand of OX451348.1, from coordinate 13,789,177 downwards.
CAATCACGTCACTCAAAGCTGCTGCTGCTGGCTGCGGCTGCTGGCCCGAAACCGATACTGATTGACGTATTTTTCTTTGTTAGCCGTTTCATCTGCGATTTCAAAAGGACGCGGAGCCGTCAGTCTTCTCAGCGTCGGTCGCTGGGAGTCGAGTTGTGCTCCACCACGTGTGGTCCTTAGATGCTGCCTGCCTCCGCGTTATCTGCCTCCGCGTCGTACAGTGGATGGGTCTAAAGGGTTGGTTGGTTGATTGGGCTCCGATTTCGCCCCAGCCGTCAGAGCTGCCTAAACATTGTGTCTCCTCGAAGATCGATTTGAATGGCCAAATGAATGATGATCCAACATGGAAGCAACGAAAAGACGCGGAAGGGCAAGTGGAGTGCTTCAAGGATTCACTGGAATCTTTCGGACGCAGCCTAAACAAGTTTGGAAAAACTAAGAATTGAGTTCTTTGATGGCGAGGAGGAAGTTTCGGATACGTAGTGCTTTACGTCACGCCAACTGTTGTATTCATGTTTCAGCTGATCATGTAATGGAGCAAAGATATACAATACATCGATATATCTGTTCATATCTGATATCTGAAAACTCTATTCTGTTTCATATAATTTCAATGAACATTCTTGCCATTCAAAGTGGTTCATTTGGACATTTTTACCCTCCCCCCTTCAGTGAGGAGTGGGGGGGGGGGGGGGCTGAGTTATTTATGTGCCAGCTTCCATTTCAGCCATCGCCATGCAGTGCATCGAGTGTAGCTCGCCATGTAGCTCGCCAATCATTTTCATCAGCGTCAGAAACAGCATCCTGCGTTCTCCGAACGTGTCAAGTGCTTGCAGGGGTTTTCAGTTCACGGGTGTCACTCCAGGGACAAGGCACCAAACGAGTGGACGCACTCCTCTTCGCACAGTTAGCAACATTCTGGCCGGCAGGAAGTCGCGCATGTAACGAATGCTTTTTGGCCGCATTTCATTTTGTTTACGGCCAACTGTGGCGAAGTACTGAAGCGGCATCTGACGCGTGTGGAATCTGATGGCCACGGAGTGGTGTGGAATGCTGTCTGTATTTGGGGCAGACGCCTCACTGGCACTCGGGCCGGGGATCGGCTTCTAAATGAAATGCGCGAGTTACGAATACTGCGCTCCAAGCAGTTATTTGGTCGAACGTTTGCCAGGTTGATAAAAACTAAAAAATGATCCTACTCAGGTAGGTTAAAAGGATTCAAAGAGATTGATTCAGACGATAGTGTGACCATCTCAAAGGATCATGCAGCAAAATTACGCTGCAGGACGGATTTCGAGGGCATTTTCTACTGTTACGTAACAATGAATCGCTGCCAGAGCAGGAGGAGGTGCCGGTCAAAGCTTCGATGCATACACGAGTGTATAGATTAAGAAATGCTTGAAATGAACTTAATTGCTTTTCTATATGATTCCCATGTCTGCTGATCGTCTACAGACATTGAGACGGTGCCCACGATGGGCGTTAAACGTGTGGCGGCGTATTCCAGAAGAATATCTCATCGACTGCGTGGTGTACTTCGACTATCTGGGAATTAATTACGGCGTGCAGCATGTGGTACTCGTCACTCTCGTCGGAAGGTGCAACAGCCAACACTCGGCAGGAGCAGCCGCGGCCAACAAAAGGCCGCAATCAATAACGTGCTTTAAGTTCTATTATTCTCTTATCATCATCAACAACAACAACAACAACAACAACAACAACAGCACACTCACAGCAACGAAGCGACCACACACGACAGCTGAGAATAACAGAGCCCCCAAGTTATTTGCTTTAATTATTGTTATTTTCTGGCTCAGTTGGGCCACAAATCAGTTACACGACAAGCATCACGTCATGTGTTATGCGTCAAAGGCTGTGTGAGAATTAATTACTGCTGCGGTTTCTGTAGCGATGATGCCGCCGTCGCCGCCGCTGCTGCTGATGATGGAGTTATCACCGAGTTCATTCGGCTGATTTGATTGGTAATGCACTCGGCTATTGATCCATCACTCCATCGGAAAGACTGTGATCTACGGTCCGTTCATTAATAATTGAAGACGTCAACAAAGCGATTCATCATCACAACTACGAGTGCAGCATGCAGCCGCAATCAACGCATGCAGCGGCAGAGGTTCCCAGACTCCCAGGTAACAATAAATTAGGCAAAATTCACAGTTTGACTGGAAGTCGGGAGGAGTACATCTTGAAATCCACGCCAACAGCCGCCAACGTTGGCGATTAAGAAGAGTGCGTTAAATATTGAAACCCGTTCATTATTTACCTTATGTTAGAGGCTACGACATTACGACATTTTATTTGCGTACTCTACAGCGACGAAGTGTTTGAGAATCTTAAAGCGAGCACGTAGAAATCTTCAAATTAACTTCAATTCATCTGCCTTTAATTCGATTATCTTCCATCTGAGACCACGAGAGTCGGTAAGTTATTAAAACTTGTGCGGGTCGAGTTAGCAGTTGTACTGGTTTGAATTCAGTTTTATTCCACTAACACACGAGTTAGTGACCCAATTGCGGGCACTGAATAATGACATTTGAACTGCTTTCGAGGAAAAACTGCTCGAACAGAGTACTCGTCACTCGCTACAAGCAGAATCGGGTCGGATTTTTATTGCAGTCGGATTGCAGTTGTCGCAGTTCCAGTAACGTGTACTAATCACGGGTTATGGGAATGAGTATCAGGCCCAAACGCAGGCACCCCATTCAACGGTCGTGGCAACAAAAAGTTCACAGCGAAGCAGGGGATTTCGTACAAACGACTTAATTAATTACGAGCCATTTTCGACGCTGCCGGCAAGCAAAGAGAAGTTAATTAAAATCATAAATGCGACAACCGATCAGATTCCGTTAATGAACGCGAAGTACGAAGCGGCAAGAGTGCAGTAACTGAGCCGAAAGCGTGAAAAAAAACGACTACGTCCAAAGGCACGCAGCGTTTTCGGCTACTTTAAGGAAAGAGAAGAGTGGAGTAATTAACCCACAACAGCGTTGACGCAGTTGAAGTTTCTTTTGCCATGAAACTGAAATATTCTTCTTCTAGACTCTTGTCTGTCCACTGCGAGCGATAACTCGGTCGGTCAACATTTTCTGCTTCTGTAGTTCTTGCGTTATGTGTTGTTATATGTTGTTGTTGCTGCGATGGTGGGAACATTTTTTGTTTGTTTTGAACTGACGCACATCGTGGTTGACGATGACGAAACAACGCACACAGCGTTGTTGTCGATGTATGTCGGTGTTGTTGTACACGAAAGTTACACAAGACTTACACAAGTTTGTGCACGTTATTTTGTGAAAGCTGCGACTTTTGAGTGTTAACATGGCTAACATTCTAGAAGGCAGCCAGCAAGCTTCAACTACAGTTTTTCTTATTATTGTTGCTGCTGCTGCTGCTGCTGCTGCTGCTGCTGCGGCTGATGATGATTATTTTACGTTCTTCAGATGAAGATACGAATACGAGCATATAACAACAATAATAACAATAACAATATTTTTATAGCTTCAGTTTTATTTGTGACACATTTTTATGTACATTTTTATATGTCATGCAGTTGAGCTGGCTTCCCTTGAGACCCTGAGTCTGGGCCGCTTCTGTACTTCTCTGAGCTCTCGAGAGATACGAGTGCATCCAGAGCCATGGAAGGTTTGATTCAATGCGTGTCAATAGCTTTGGTAAATGATTCCATAGACTAGCATTCCCGAAATGGTTTGCGCTCAATAAATTAAACGACTCGCTTCCAAGATCAGTCATCGTTTTCGCCTGATATCGTGGCCGATACATGCACGCACATGCACATAGAAGCGAGCGATAATGTTCGTAATGTTGGCACAAGTGCGGTGCCCACGAAACCCTACCTTGTGGCGGTGGTAGAGCGACCGAACTCGCAGACGTCGAGTGCGAACACTGAATGCTCCAACCCTGTTAAATATTGATAAAAGTTTTATTGTTTGAAACTGTTTTATATTCCGAATATAGTCATCGTTTATTTGCTCGCCCAGTCAAGTGAAGTGGAGCGTGAGAGAATTTGAATAGCTGTCAATAGCTTAAGCTGTCGATGATGATCTAATTCGCCGCGAAGTGCTGGCGAATTCGCTGAACTTGTGTGAGGGTGAATGAGTAACCGTTGAAGGAGTAACCTTTTCGGCTATAAATCATGGTAGCCCTCTGAGATTCAATCTTTAAGCTTCTGTACAAGTGCGAAGATTTCCTTAAAGTTTTCTGGGTTCGACTTCCCTTCTGATTTGCTTGGAGCTTCTATCGTAAATGGATGGAAGTAGTGGAAGTTTTTATTAATTGGTTCCTTTTTCTTATAGAGCAGCGAGAAAGATTCGATTGGATGGGTTGATTCGGGTCCACCACATTTCGACAAGACAGCGGTTCATAAATTGTGAGTAGGACCCCGAATTACTATGCAAAGGATACACACAACAGATACGACATAATAAATGTCCCTGTGGGAGCTCTAAAACACTAAATTTATTATGTAGCTACAGTAAATAAGAGCCGTCATCTTGCAGTGATAAAATGCGATAAAGTGTGAAGAACCGAATTTATTGTGATCTCGATGGCTTTGGGACAAACCCCCAAAAGGCGTTCATCAATAAATTTCCTGCCTCGCACGTGATATCCTTAGTGATTCCCGAGCAATCCTCGGAATCGGTTGTTCTTGTGGTTGCCTGATTAACCGATCGGTTCGCAGGAGGAGTGTGAGCGGATGATGGTAACTGTTTCATTCGGAGAGAGTGCGAGTTACGGAACATACGATGAATGTGAGGGCTACTTTTCAGGCGATCCACAGAAACAGGTAACACGAGTGAACGGACCTCATGACAGATACACCGACGATAACGAAGTTCGGTGGCGCTAGGATAATAAAACAGGATAATAAACAATGTGGCACGAACCAGCGTGTAGCATCGTGTGCGCGTGTGTGTGTGTGTGTGTGTCTTACTAGAAGAGTAGCTGTCCCTCGAGAATGTGGCCAGAATTTAACAATTCATAAAGAGTCACACATTCCGGCTTCTCAAACTAACGTCAACTTCGTAGATTGTTTCTTGCCTTGCTTCTTCCATTCCTTCTTATCTTCCTTCAGAGCAACCTTTCATTTGCAGTTTTCCGTCTTTCTTCACATCAACTTGAGCATTTCTCTTTCTTGACGCGTCATTTCATCAAAAATTCACTTGTCGTCCGCTCATGTGGCTCTCTTCTTCTGCTTCCCGACGGCCTTCCTTGCTTGTTCTTCCTCGCTTCACCATATTTCCCAATCATAACGCAAATTTTTCGTAGAATTCAAACCTGTGTGTCTGCTTTCATTCCCGATACAAGTAAAACTGGAGAAATGATGCACTCGCTGTGGTACCCTTGTCGCCGTCGTCTGTGTTTCTGTGACTGTTTATGACTTTCCTTGGAAATGACGTAATAAGGAGGAAGTCGACTTGAGAACTTCACTTCACTTCGTGTAGATTTAGTAGATGTTTCATATTTTTGTGTATGCTTTACTTGTAATAAGTTGGAGTTGAAAACGAAGTGTAATAAATACTGCATTCCTGTGATTTGAGTTAGAAAACGTTTTCTAAGGACAAGAATAAATTTCTGCAAACCAGAAAGAAAATTAGACATAATGAGCCAATCGTTTAGTCGAGTCAATGAACGCAGTTGAAGTTCGCGACTTGAATCGCTGCTAATCATCGTTATCCTTGAGAGCAGACCAGGAGCAAAAGTGACCCGAAGCGGCAACGATTACTTTGGGGTGAAAAGAGAGGAGCGAAGGTTTCAAAGTATTTGTTAATCCTTTTCGCCTTCCAGTTTAATAGCTTCACTTAAAATTAATTGAATTCTATCGGGTTTCACAATTTCGAGGATTATACACTAGAATCGCCCTCAAACTCTTTCTCTCCCTCGCTCTGTCTCTCTCTCTCACACACACACTATACAAATTGACACAAATTGAAACAAATTTACACACTCCCACATCGGATATTTATTTGCATTTAGCACTCAATTAATAAATTCTCGCTCATGGATTTAATGCTCTAAAGTGGACGATTTAAATAACCGCACGAGTGTGCGAGAGTGTTAGATGTGTGTTGGCACGTGTGTGTGTGTGTGTGTGTGTGTGTGTGTGCAGTTTGTTTATGTAATTGTGCCGGCCTGCCTGTGCACAATTCGGCTGGAGCACCGACAGCCACATCGGCAATCAGGCTCCATTGACAGCCTCCATGCATTTTTACAGCACCCCCGCTCCTGGAGAGTCCTCATTTAGAACCGTTGCGGGCTCCTCTCTGCTAACCGATAGTTGGTCAGCTGCCCGGTGTTGGATTTCATGTGGCTTGCTTTGCTTCAGATTCTGTGTGCGATTGTGGCGATTGTGGTACAGTGGATCCAGAATAAATACGATGGAATCGAATTGATGTATTGTATCTTATATACGATTAATACTTTAAGTTCGGCAAAAAAAGATACCAAAGAAAGAAAGATGATATTGAATTTGCGTGTAAAAACAATGTGATAGATAATACATCACTAAATTACGAGAATAGTAGAAGCTATACTCATGGTATCTGTACGAGTGTCTATAAACACCATCGTATCCTAGTCCAGTGAAGGCAACTCAGAAGAACTTCGAGAGTTCCCAAATCTAAGATAATGATGGGAAATCTGGTTGGTGGGTCGAAGGTTTCAGAATGTCGCCAGCTTCTTCTCTGAGGAGCACATGACGTCTTTTGGCAAGGATTGAAACGTTTAGCGTAATGGACCCGGAACATTGCAGTGCCTTCAGTCGTCCATTTTGCTCAGAAGGAATGATCATCATTTGATAGGAATTACAGAGGAATAAATACGTTATTAAATGCAGCATTAAATGGAAGTATTTGTTCAATCTTGTGGAAACAGAAAGCGAGACTGTTTGCTCCATTTAAAACTTTCGAAGAACTCCAATTGAAATCATTTTAGCCACCCCTTTGAACCCATCGATTGCCTGCCTGCTGCCGGTTCTCCAACCCTCTCGGAGCACTCCGCAAACACGAGTGTCTTTCGATTTGTGCAGAGTGGCGGGCGACTTTACTGCCGGTCTTCCATGGGAATTGCGAAAGTTTCTCGCAAGTCGCAACCAAGAGTGGTGTCGGAAGAGCTCCCAATTAGAATGTCAGATGGATTTTCTCTTTTATTTACTTTCCTGGCCCCATCTCGGGAGTGTGTGTTTCTAGCCATGAAGTTTATACTTCACTCAGTTTCCACAAGTGCACTCTGCTCCGTCCTGGATCCCTTTCGGTGTGGAATCTGGTTCTTCCTTCGCTACTCGGTGCAGGATCATCATAAAGCATCGAAGTAGAAAGTTTACCGTTACAATGCGAACATCGTTCCTTTCGTTTTTTATACGTAATCATACCAGCTTCGATTCGTCTCCGTTATTTGATGGCAGCGCATCCTTTCTTGTATTTTTCTTAGTCTTCCTTGTTTTCTCTTCATCATCATTCTGAGTCTTCATTCTCAGCCTCCTTCTTGACGCTGTCTGCCTGTTGCGAGGGGGGGGGGGGGGGGGGGTGGGGGAAGGGTGTGAAAGGGGTGCAGTAAGAATTGCATAGCTTTTGCTGGCGTATTAAATTGTGCGAAGTTGTTGTTGTAGAATTCATGGCACCCTCAAGCGGGCAGGGCGATGAAGAGAACTGAGTAAACACTCACACAGTACAAACATAGAGTGCATGTTTATACATACATACATTGTTTAAGAATATAAGAAAGCAATTATTACTTCTTCATCCGTGCTCTCAAAATAAGTGAAATAAAGCAAAACACAATTGGCCACAATTTCTGTGGGTGGTAGCATTTCCCTGGCGTGTGCCAGGGTCCTGAATGTAGCAAAAGTCCAGCATTCAATACTTAGAAGTGAAATCCAGGGTGTTTAAATGTGGTAAGACTATAAAGAAGCTTCAGTTTTACACGGTTGACCCAGTTTTTGGAAATACGAATGGTTACATGAGTTGAATAGTAAGCATCCATCGATTCCAGCGATTTAGATTCCTGTTAACTCTGATAACCATTAGAGTCCATGGTACAAATATGTTGTGGCTCCGATCCATTACCTTAGATAAAAAGTCACCACAGTATTCACAGCGCTGAAAGAGAGTGTTATCATGTCTCAGAATTGAGGCGCTGCCAAATTCAACTCTCTGCTGTAACTTAACCCCTCGCAGTACATGACGAGCGGCATGAGGATTAGCGGCATGAGGCGGCCCCCTCACATTAATTACGGCATCTGTTCTGACACCTTCCCCAAACACACGCATCTCACGCCATCGCACCAGCAGACGCGCAGACAGGCTGACATTCAAATGCCGAAAGAAGAAAAGAAGAACTGGAGACCCGTTGAGTCCATTCGTAGACTGGGTAAAACACGCCCAGCCCACCAGCAATGCAACCGCGCTGATCACTCTAATGACGGCCATGAAGTCTCTCGCTTTCTTTCGGTCTAACGGACGCCCAGAGGGACGGATGAACAGGCCACAGACTTGACAAAAAAGCTCATGCGATAGAGTGTCACTGTGTTGGTTGTTCGTGGCGGCGGCGGGGGCGACATCAGCAGACGATCATAAATTTCGCAGTCAAATCGGATCCGCGATGCGTCACCACGACACCGCGTGGTCCAACAGCAGAGATCTTGAATGTCTTGCAGCTGGGGAGCTGACGGTGTCGAGACGCACGCCCCCGCAGCACGCCGTGGAGTCTCCTAAAATAGAAGATCGTTCGACGGCGAGCTGATCGACATGCTCGCTCTGAGATCGCTGCTAATCGCTCGAATGTCTCGGACCATCGCATCAAATCAGACCCGACAGCGTGCGCTAATCTCTCGTGTATCGAGACACAAACAAATTAGAATCATTTACGGCAAATGAGTGGCTTCATAGTGGTCACCATAGTGGTGTCCCTTGGATGTGGTTGCTGATGAAGTGATCGATGTTGGGCTGGTTGAAGAGCTGAGATTCCCATTTAGTGTCGTATTTTATAAGATTATCGAATGCAGTTGTGTTAGCTTGAAACTGCATGGAAACCATGTCCGATATACGAGTATAGTATGTCTATAATTATCGGGGGTCCGTGTCTGGTCCCCAGGTCGCTGCAGCTATTCTGCAGTTCCACAGACATGCGGTCACGTCGTGTGCTAGATAACGGTGAATAACGGTTCTAACCGACTCAGACGAGGCCGAAATCTGTAATCGATGCCTGGCAAAGCATCGGAATCGGTGAATTTTCGAGACGAACAAATTATCTCATCTCGCGGTGTTAATAAATATACTCGTACAATAAAATGAGAGATGTTCGAAATGAATTAATTCGAAATTTTGACAACCCGATACAAATGCGATGCCGCCCGCCTCTCAGATCCCCGGCCGCGTTTCAGGTAATAAATTACGAGCTGGAAGTGCACGGCGACGTCTCCGAGACTGCGACTCCCACACTTTCGAAGACAATCGAACGAGCAGCAGAGCAGCCAATCTGCGGGAAGGAACGAAGCCATCGCCGCCGTGCGGGTGGGTGGCTCGGTGTCATTGGAACACACACAAACGAGGATCAGATGTGCATAAGACGTGGACAAGAGAATCATAAATTAATTACTTGGCTGGTCTTGAAAACTCTGCGCATAACCAACAACAACAACGCCACGCAGACGAATCGATGTCGACTCCGACATTTCAACGCACAATAAATAACGGCGCTTTAATAGCCGGCCCCGCAAACCGGCGGGTGGATCTTTTCGCGGGTACGGCGCGGCCTCACGGAGTGTTCAGTTTAATGAGTGTGTTTACGGATTTGTATTTTCTTCGCTTGTGTCGCCAAATGCCGCAATCGCATGAGGTTAAAAATATATTTAATGGACACGAAATCATTGATGCTTCACGTAATGACCATGAACCAGCCGAAAATCGGCCGGCAAGGATGCTGCTTCAGTGCCGTGTGACAGGTACGAGCAGTGCTCCTGAAGAGCCCTGATGAAACTTGATGGTCGCTGAACACGTCTCTTAGCCTGCGATTATGTCATCGCTGAGCGTGCGTTTGGGTTCGAGAATCACCCAGCAAATCGATACAGAAACCGACGGCGGAGCAGAGGCGCCCACGAGAAGCACGCGTTCTGCCTGAAGTCGAGTTGTGAGTAGCTGCTAGCATGCGATGCCAGAAAATAGGGAATCATTTTAATCACTCCGAATTCGGCAGGTGTTGTTGCCACCGCAAAAAAGTGTACACTCACCGAAAAACCTTGATATAAAAATACTTACAAATGAATGTAATGAAGCCTCATGAAATCCCTTAAACAGTAATCAGTTCCCAGCTATTCAGCTAAACTGCTATACTTGCCATTCCCGGTCGGTGTAGTTGTTGTTCGGTGGCACTTCCAAGTTTGTCAGCTCGGTTGAAGGCTACGCTGTGCTAATTGTTGCCATATTTTGCCGACATGTTTGATTATCTCATAGAAACAGGCACATTTTTCAGCACAGTTGGCACGCTTGGACTACGACTTTCCTCGTTTGCCAGTTTTGTCAGACCCAAGGTCTGCGATGATGTTGTTGTCCCCCTCTCCCCCAGTATAAAGTCAGCATTTCCGCACGCTTCATTTGAACTGGTTTCTACTCCGTCTCTCCACGACTCGAAATCGTTTGCCAACTCAATTAAACGAAAAAACCTGGAGCAGCATTTCTGCTGAATATTTTATACAGTTTTATGTTCAATGGTATTTTCGTGTTCGATGAACTTCTTGTTTTCGAATACTTTAATAAATCAATATTCGTTCAATTTGTTTATTTTATTCAGTTTTAGTGAATAAATCCAGCAAAAAGAAGAAGAGCAAAAAATAGCACATTAATGTTTTATTTATTGTTGCTGTTGTTGTTGTTGTTGTTGTTGTTGTTGTGACCACCTGCTCCCCAAGCAAACAAATTTGCATCCAGTGCAAACCAAAGCCGAATCGCCTTCGTGCTCGTGCTCGTTCTCGTTCCCCTGGACCACACGCCGAATAGTTGTATTTGTTTATGGAGTCGATTGCAATGGAATTAGAAGTTCTGTGTGTTTGCTATTGTTGACAGGCACGATGAGGGAAGGAGAGGGGGAACGTGTGTGGTTGTGTACTGCAATCGTGCGGCGTGTTTGTGTATATTACTCGGTGTATTTGCATTTGTGTTGCATTTTCATGGGAGCAACAAAGAATTCCAAACCAAATAAACAAATCATTTAAAATATTTAATGAAGTCTGCCTCGAACAGAGTGGATGAACCTCGCCGCCGTCTTCGCCGTGTGTGCAGACTTTCTGGCGAAATGGAGCAGGGCTGCTGTTGGTTCTTCGTGGACAAACGGACTGGAAAACTGGAGTTCATTGATGGTTAAACGATAAACTTCACAAAAAGCATGCCACAATGGAAGGAAAGATGCAAGAAATGACTTCTAAACAATATTTTGAAGAAGACAAGCTTAAGAATTCCGCCTTCAGTTAGGAATCACTTCGAATTTTAATTGAAATATCAGTAAAGCGATTATTTAGAGCAATTATGATACATAAAAGTGAGTATTGATATCGTATAAATGAGAAAAATATTGGTTTCAACAACCGACACAAACTGTTGATGTTTCGCCACAATCAATCGACAATTTTTGAGAGTAAGTATCGAACTTGTTAATAGACCATCAACGAGTTATAAGCTTTTATTAGTTCAGACCTTTCGTTGAAACAGTTTTTGAGTTTTACGATTGGAAGTTCAGAACATCGATAAAAACAAACCTCCGCTTTAGACTTTTCAGTTTCTTATCTGCAGCACAAAGTATACAGGCCACACTTAAGTACTTCACTAAACCACTTCTTGTAAACTATGCAGCGGTTAGTCAGTCCCCATAAAACGCCTTTCACTCCTACCTCGCCCTCCGCCCCTCGATAATTCGAAGCAGAGTCTTTATAAATGATTTGATTGTCTTTTAAAAGGTATCGAAAGTAAGAACGGTAGTCCTCAAATAGGTTGTGAGCCGCACAAAAGAGAGACTCGTTAAATCTCAAAGCTGCCGAATCCGAGTTTCCACAAGAAGTTTCTGTTTGTTGGTGGCTCATCACAGAGTAGAGTATGTGGTGGTGGTTCACTCTTTTGTTCGGAGTCGATAATCTGTTCGCTGATGCCTTAATCTTGGCCACTTTGTCGCCTTTCGAAAGAGTTAATTTTTGATGTGACTTGAAAGCGTTCGCTGCCAGGTGCGGGCGGTCGTCGTGGACAGAAGTTCGTGCGACCCACTCGGAGTGCTATAAATTGAATGTATGTCAGGGCAGAAAGAGCCTGGGTGGGCCACTATTCCACATTCCACTCATTATGAAGGCCCTCCTCCGAAACTCAGAGCGTATAACATCCACACTTGATTAAACGAAAGGTGAAACCGTGTACTGGAGACTGTCAAGCTTCCATCCAATGAAGAGTAGATTCAAACTCAGTTAATAAGCTTGTTGTTCTGCGTTATTTCGGAGGAAACACTCTTTACTTAAGTTGCTAGTTATGGAGCACTATAGTCAGTATGGCGAAAGAGTACTCAGAATAACAACAACACACATTTTCACGTAATTCCTTCTTTTGTTCAATTCGGTTCCTCATTAAATTGGCAGCGTATTTTATGTCAAATCTACACAATCTTTTGAATTCAGCTCTCACCAAACATCTTCAGATGCAATCGCAGTGATTATGAGGCTTTAACAAGAACCCGAGGGCAGCAACTGGAGTCCGCTGTACTGATATTCATATTCCACGCACAACGCCTAACCACTTCCTATTCCGAGTGTGTTGTTGGTGTACAGCTGACGACGACGACGATAATCGACGGGTGCTTCTATTGTTGCCCCTCATTTTTAAGGTAGGAGTACAGGTGCTCACGCGTGTGGCGTCACTGGCGTAGTGTTCGGTGGCCGGTGAGTAGAGGCACTTCATTTGTAGTCAGTCTCCGTGTTGCTCGGAGTCGTGCCCTTTTCGGAATCGTGCCCCCTCCCGCTGGACTCGTTTCCAGTCCACATCGCCGAGGAGCCTCGCAATGAGGAATTTCTCGGTATGGCAACATTTACTACGCCAGCACTTGATTTCCGTACGCTTCTGAGACGGCGGCGCAGACTGCGGTTTCATTTTCATTCATGGATGCAGCAGAGTGCGTGCCTCGCTGTGGATGGGGGCGGACGTGTAGGAGGTGGTGGGGGGAGAGGGGTTTGAGGAAGACTGCATGACGTTGGCGTATCTGCATTTCAGTAAACTTGGCACATGAAGAAAGTATGCTAAACCAACCGAAATTTATTCTTAAGGTTGTGGTTGTTGTTGTTGTTGTTGCATTCGAGCAGGTGCACTCGTCACTTCCGACTTCCGTTAACCGTAGTTTGCTTTGCTTGATTGCTTAATTATAGAAGCGTCGAAAGTTCCAGCGTGTTGACTTCTCTTCGCCGTTCTTACATAACGCCGTAAGGTTCTCAAATGACGAATGGCTCATCAGCAGTGACAGCGACATTCGCAATGACCGGATATTGCTTTATTTTGCACAATTCGACGTCCTTTCTTAGCTACTTTTTGGATTTCCAGCACGTGTTTCCTGGCGATGATGGAAACACTTCCTTAAAGTTGCCGTGACCCGGTGATGTTCTACTTCACGGAGGTGTTCCATGTTCGCACGATTTAATCACTTCAAAAGCGAATCACATGAACGATGTCGAAATTCCATTCCATTCCTTCGTTCCCGAAGGTTCTTCCAATCGATTCCGATGTCTTTCACTCGTCGCTTTATATAGCTTTATTATTATATAAGAGCTCGAAGTTTAAACATTGTTTACCGCAGAAGGGAAGAGTTTCCCTTGCAGAATGTGCTCCGTAATAAAAACGTTCGAACGCAAGCAACTATTGCGGTGCAAGTCTGGCGGATGGTGCAGCGCATGTGGCAACATGAAGAGTTCACTTGCCGAGCGTACTGATGATGGGATCAATAAACAAATCGGCTCACGCACCGCGCACGACGCTCCATGCACCCAACCGCCATGTAGGCATGCATCTTTCACCATCCTCCAGGCAGCACCATGCACCGAGCACCCTGGTCAATACAATCACAGCTCCAGCCTGTATGATTCCGTAGCCTTTTAATGAGATGCAACCGCATGCGTTGCCCCGAACTGCGCAGTTGTTGTTGTTGCTGTTCGAGGCTGCTCAATAACGAAATTATTTTGCATTAATGAAGGCAGCGTTTTCAACGAGGATGACGACGACGACGATGATGATGATGTTGGAAATATAAACAACCGGACTGAGTTTATCGACTCGTTTTGCTGTTGTTTATTATCAATAAAATGCAGTAACAACATCATAAATGGAAATCCAGAAAGAGCACCCCTCCACACCAACTGAAGCACACAGAAACGGAATATTTTAAGGCCAATAATTCCGAGATACTGACGGCTGGCGAAAATTGAAACATGTTGGTTGGTGGATCCATGTTATGGACGCATGATGACGGTGGACGCATCAGGAGCATGCATAAAATTGCACTGCGCTCTCTATTAAATCGCGAGCGACCGCGGTTACCGTACATGAGATGCACCGAGCGACCGTTCCGTGGTCCGAACGAGAGCAGCTGTTGCAAGGTGTACACTGTACAGTACCCTTGGAAGTTCGCCGTGCGCGACTTCGTTCGGCTTTAAGTTGCGTTTGTAGTGTACCGAGTCTTATGTCAAGTGGGAAGAAGTAGGCGTGGCTCACACACCTCACTTGAGAATCGACAGTTTCATCAGCTTATTATTTCAATTATCAGGCTTAGTTATCGGTACCAAGATTCGTGTACCGTTAAACGAGAGGATTCCGTGCTGGACTAGAAATTCGGGTACATCGGGGATCCGGCTGGCTCGGAGTCCTCTGGCCAGCCCACTTAATTAGTTGTCGTAATTGGCCGAAATCACACACAACTGAATACTTGCCGCAGGTACAGAGGCACACTGGATGCATTGGCAGCTCCGTCGGAGTGGCTGACTGCGACGCTGGGTGTTCAGTTATTAGCACCGAGGCGACCGTCATCCGGCTTGTTTGCTCAACTGCGCTGTGCACACCCGCCACTTGCGTTGCAGCGTAACTAACGCGTTAAGTAGTTCTTCGGGTTCTTCCTTCGGGTTCTGCTCAGAGCTGCATGGTGCACATCGGACGAGGTATAAATACTGGGTGCGTTCGGCGGCCAGAAAAGCAACAGAACAGAACAGAACAGAACAAGAAAGAAGAAGAAGAGTTCGGGGTGCAGCAGTATCAGGAGCCGAAGATTATCCTGGCTGCGTCTTGCTTGTAAGCTGGAGTACGATCGGCGCATTGCTGTTCTTGCTGCCTAACTTGTGTTTGTTGTTGTGGTGGCTGACGGTGCGTTGCCACGAATCACGCTGGGGACCCGATCTCTGCGGTTGCACTGCAGCAGACTCGCAGAAGGTGAGTGAGTTGATGCGTTCATTGATGCTGGCCTGCTCAGTGTCAGGGTGGCAGATCGGTGCCAATGATCCAATGGCACCGACAACAACACAGCAGCAATTCGAAGAGCCACTGCAAAGCAGCGTTGGCGGACAAGCGTCGTTCTTAATTGCACGCTATGTGACCAGAACCAGGCTACACCCATCGAAGCCTACTCAATCGCCCGCGCGTCGCTCCGCCAGGCTGTGTTCGGAGGTGTTCTGCAGCTCCCTCGCAGCCGCTTCTTTGGGCCAACTAATCTGCATCGCGGCAGCCGTGTTTGCCTGCCTTTAATTGGCTTTGAAGTGGAAGCCGGCCTTTGATGATCGCCCGATACGCACGCAGGGTCAACGCATGGGACGGACGCATGTACTACGCCAGGCCACGTAGAGCCCAAGCGCAGGACTCGTAGTGTATATTTTTAAGGCTTGAGCGGGACGAATCGAATCAGGTTGGTGGAACTCAGGTCCTGGTGAGCAATAATTAACGGCTGTCATTGGCGAACGCTTGCAATGACGTCACGCATGAACGTGAAACGTGAATCCTTGCGGCTACGTGGAAATGCCGTGTAAATCCCGTTAAACTGAACCAGGGTCCCCGATTGCGTGGTGGCCACTTTTAGTCGGTCGGCTGACAACACTTCATGCACAGCAAACATTCTGTCGCATAATTTAAGCCAGTCGAGCAGCACGGCAAATATTTGAATACGGTGTGTGGCGGTTGTTTGTTTTGGGGCCATAATCAACACCCGAACACCGGCTGACATCAATCAATGAAGTGCTGCAGAAGCATGAGGAAAACATTCACCCTACCACCTTCTCTGGTAGCCGCGTGGGTGACTCTGCCCTGATTTCGTTGCGTGGCCAACGGCAACCACCTCAGAGCAAAGCAATAACAATGAACATTCAACACTTCCCAGTCTGAGTGATCTGATCTTTAATTAGCGAGCAGGTTAAGAAAGGGTGATTACCAGGGAGCAGTGAAGGGTGCATGAGTAGCTTGATGCCAACTCGCGTGCATCATCGACCAGACTTGCGACTGGATGTGGATGGTGCAACTCAAACTAGCTGCGGACAGGCAGTCCTGAGGGCTGAGCAGTAACAACAACAACAACCACACCATTAGCAGGCTCCCTGGGAAATCGAGTAGGCGGCTGGCGTCTTAAGTCACACGCCTCGAGTAAGAAATGAAGATTTTATGTTGAAGATTTCATTTATTATTAGTTATTTATTCAGCTTCGTAAGCTGCAAGTATTTTTAAGCCCTTCGTTGCAAGATCTGCATTTGTACTGACTTCAGTTAGTAGATCGATTACTCGATTACTTGATTGTGTTCTATTAAAGTCAAGACTCGTATTTAAATTTATGAATACGTATAATTTTATACTTCTTTCTCATGCATCGCAGATAATCTAATGAAGACTTCGTTGTGTCAGAAGTTTGCGGGTTCGAAGCCCAAAAAGGGCAGCGAAGCGTTTGACACAATCGCAAGCGGCAGGACCACCGTCTGGATGGCAATAAATCGCCGAGGAAGAACGCTTGCTTGCTTGTTCCCGCGTACGAGTTGCCACCGCGTTTGCGTGTATTTCGCGGCGGCTTGCTGCCATGTGCGAACACCAGGTGACACTCTGTCACAAGTGGCGGTTGTGTTCTTGTGGTCAAACTGCACGTCTGCTGATTTTAATTGCTCACTACTGATAACTCTGCATAACGTGACGTCTGTTTGACGGCTTCTCTTGCTTCAGTTCACAAGCGAAGACAGTGAAAAATGGGAAGGATTTCGGTCGGGTGTCTGTCGATCTTGATTAGAAGTGAAATTCGCCAATTTGGCCAACGTTTTGGGTACTATTTAATAGCTATTTAATTGGTGTGTTGAGCGAACGATGGCAATAATCTTATCTCTGCTATAATACGAGTTTGTTGCATAAGTTGTGCTGTTTTACTTTTGTTTCATTGGAACTGCACAGTGCTTAATAAGTAGTATTTAATAACAGGTCGCAATTAAGTATGTTTTGTATTATTAATTAAGAGTAATCTGATCAAATGACACATTTGTCACTTGTCACCTGGCTGGCGAGAGCGCAATCCTGGCAAACCAGAACGGTTTTTCGCGTGAAGTCCCCTTTATTATCAACGTTCTTCATGTCATATCGTCAGCTGTTCTGATAACTACTGAGTCGGCTTTTAATGATTTAATTAACCTTCATTCAGCCAGCTTGAAGATACACACAACTTGAACGGTTTCGACTGCATTCCGCGAGGAGCGACGATTAGAAAAAAGAGGCTGCTCTCGTCCAGCTACATGGCAGTCCATCAGAGTGGCTTTTGTCCGCGTCCGCGTCCGCGTCCGTCTGTCCGTCTGCCGCTCGCATCACTTCAACGGACCCGGCTCTGGACCCAACAGGTTCACTCTGACTTCGATTAAAACGTATGAATGGAGTTTCGTGGCGGCGCAGCGATAGAAGCGCATTAAATTGTACGCTGCGCATGCGGAAGCCAGAAGCCGACACTCCTTCAGTTGAGGGGGCTGGGAGGGGGTGGGGGTAGCCAAGGGGAACATTCCTTAACGGACGACTCAAGGCGAGCGCGCGTGCTTCTCTGATTGATTCCACTCTCTTACAATGCGATTGCGTCATTCTGCGGCAGCAACGCAGTGGAGTCGGAGGCCGTAAATGGCACCTGTTCGAACTCGTTACATTACGAGTTCTGTGAACGCGGCCATCACACGGAGAAGCACAGCGACGTGGAACTGTCCACGACTTGTGGAACACTTCTGACCCCTTGAATTGGATTACGTTACGCTTTATACTGGGATCCGAATCACTTCCGAAGTATTTCTGGTCAATCAGACTCCAAACGATTGCTTGTGTATTGTAATTCAATTCAAATGTCGATGCACTGTGGACAAAATTCGAGGTAAAGAGAAGAGTGTGGGACCCGATGGCCGGTCGGTCAGACAGTCGAAGGCACACACAGCAGCGGCGAACTTTAAGCGGTTCGAGTCCTCTCCGGCCGCGCTGGATGTCAGGCACCAATTAAGCCCGATCTCATAAATCATCCTCTCCGAAGCAGTCCAGGACTGATCTCAACAAAGCGGTTCAATTAACACAAGCGACATCGCAGTGAGGCCTGGAGTTGTTTGCTGCACAGCCGCAGAACGACTCAACGGCATCCCGGGGTGTCCTGCCGTCATGGATGCTCGAACTGCGTTGCGAGCGTCGTGCTATTAACACTTCGCTTATTGGTTGTCAAGGTCATCGCCGTTCGCCGTCGCCTTAATGGCTTGATGTCGCTTACGCCGTTATTAATGACGTGGCGCCAGTCTTCAGTCTTCTAGTCCTTAAAAAGAAAGTCCTGTGCGACTGCGACTGCGAGTACAAAGGATGCCATGCACTGTCTGTGGTTTCCAGTAGCAGAAGGAGAGGACAGTCCTGGGCCGTATGGAGTTGCAATTAAGCATTCAGCGGCGCTAAATAGTGCACCTTCGAAGGACGCCTTGCAGCCCGCAGCGAGGGTGCACTGAACCTGCTTCTCACTGCTGTTGGGATGGATTTATTTGAGGCCCGATTTTTATGCGGCAACCCATACAAGTTATGCTGCGCTGCTTTCGATTTATTTGTCGCCCGGCAGTAGCAGCGCATTCCTTACGAATCGAATTCAATTCATTGCGACGCTTAGAATTCACTCATTCATTCAGTCGTTCGTTCAAAGATTTGACGGATCCTCTGAAAGCATTCGTAAAAAACAGCCACCACGGCGCACAGGTGAACACGCCCTCCACGCCTTCCGCTGCTGCTGTCAGTTGGTCCGATGCAGCTCATGTTCAGCTTCTGGTTGCCTTGAGGAATTCCTCCCCGTCCAAGTAAGCAAGTAAAAGCATCCAAGTCGTTCGCGGTTCCACTGCGGACGGGAAAAACGAGAAGCCGAAAACAATTCGCTTCGTAATGCAGCAACAGAAGCACTTCGCGTTGTTTTTGTAGAATGGATGCACCACAAATACGCATTACATCACACTTGTTATAAATTTGAAGCTTCTTGCAAAATTCGACACCGATAAAAAACGAACAAAATCTGGAAAAATTTAACACGCTGCAACTTCGATGCAACTTTTTACGAGTAAATTTTTAACTTAAAAGGTCGCCATATCAACATTTCAAATTCTGAGAGTTCGTTTCTTTGACGTTTTTCGATCATAGAAACTCATGCTATGGATGAATGCACGAAACTACACTGTGGAAATCTCCATCAAGATACAGGAAATCATTTCTAAATAACATATAAGAAGACGAGAAATAAAAAAAGACAGTCTTGGGTTCAATATATTGTATATTGCGCCTTATCCTAGTCTAGCTGACTGCAATTAAAACCACTCCCAGTGACCCTAAGCTTCGAGTTTAATCTTTGATTACTTTAGCAAACTGAATCAGAATTCCAGCGAACGAAGCACCCGGGAAACAGGAGGAGTGCGGACAAGAGAGCTGTTGGGCCGATTGAGGAACCCCCGAAGCTACTGCAAATGGAGCAAATAATGTGGCATTTATAAGAAGTCACGACGACCTACACACCGTCTGCTCAGATGCACAAGCATCTGCGGCTCATCAAATTACCTCGCTTTTTTGAGAGTTCCTTACTTTGCATGCGTCGATTATTTGCACCCTGCAAATTTGTATGGCTTTCGGTGCAGATCGATTGACGGAAAGCCGCCCGCCCGAGTCAGCAGCCGGCGGCCAGTTGTGCATCTCGTTGCTGGCACCTCAAACAACAACCTCTGGTAGCTGGTCGAGAAGCCGAAATGACCAAAAGGCAGCAGCTCATTGTGTCAAAAATCCATTCAGGACATGATGAACACGATCAATTTACATGTTTGCAAAAACAGGAGACGCTGAGAGTGACAGAGGAGGGGAAGACAAAGAAAAAACATTATAAAGCATACGAATTTCGGCCGCAAGTAATGCGTGTGTGTGTGTGTATTTACATGCATATGCGAGTGTGCTTGTATGTGTGCATGGCACGGAGTGTAATTTGAGCCTTTGATCGCGTGGCTACTTGAAAAGCAGTACGAGTATCCAGCAAACCTTCTGCGATGTTCGCTGCAGCCGGTGAGCGTCTGACTCTGCGTCTGGTCGGCCGCGCTGGGAGCAGGTGTGAGATGTGTCGAAACCGTTCAGTGTAACCCGATCGCGGTGCGCCACACATTCATTACTGGGAGGTCGGCCAACTTGCCTGGCAGACGGACGAAGCAGGCAGCCACTCAAGTTTGAAAAACGTGCCACCAGCGTTGCGGCTTCTTTTTGCACAACTCCGCAGAGCATTTTGTGGGTGGCGCTCGAAGTGGACCAGCCGACGAAATGAACCGTCGATAATTTATGCATTTCGTGTGGATTATTATTATTTATGGTCGAATATTCCCACGAAATAAAGTGTGCACTATCATAATAACTCAACTGCGAGTTTCAAGCACTTACAGTCACTTGCGGTCCGGCCCGCTATTGAGATCGTCATAACTGCGTGCTATTTTCGGACACATGTTCTCGCCACATTGAATTCCCCTCATCGTCCGCAACATCCGCAGGATTGGAAATCAATGAGGCATCTGCGTCTGCACATGGGTCGAGTGCCCTGATTCATTCTGGTGACAGTACTACAGATAGAATGAATACCGAATGGATTTTGGTATCCTTTGGCCCATATTTGTCCCTACACTCGGCAATAAAGTGCACTGGAACCTCTTAAATGGCGTAGAGATCCAATAATGCCGCCTTTTTTTGGGTTTGTCGTGGTTTCAGCGCGGTGAACATCCGACCTCGTTAAATTCTTATCAGCCGTTGCATTGAAACGCCAACTGAGCGCCATTTTAACAAAGTGGCAGACATGACAACTCACGTTGCTGCAATCATTTCAAAATTTATATGATTTTAATGGTCGACAATTGAAAGATTGCTCGCTGGCTGCAACGAGCGGACGTGCATCGTCGTCGGTACTCAGCACAGATGCAGCAGCAATGTGCGGGGGCGGGGCGAAGGCGGGGGACGTGGGGAGGGAGGGGGATGAACACGTTGTTGATGCAAATGCGACGACAATGAAGCTGTTGCTGTTATTGGGGCCACGCAAGCTGCATTCGTAATGAGTGCACGTAAACGAGCCACGTCGATGGGTTGCCAACTCACCGTAAAGTGCATGAATATTCAGTACTTCTTTTTGAATATTCGGCAATCAGCTGCAGCAACAGTTAGCGTTTCTCTCGATTCCGACGACACTGTTTTGCAATCCTGATTGATTTATTGATTGATTATATGGTTGCTGTCGCATGTGCCAAGTAAATCGGAAATAAATATCAACAATATTTCAGGCAGAAAGCCTCTTCAGATAGAAACAAAAATTACAGCGCCACAAACTGATTCATCGGGACAACGTTAAGTATGAAGAATCATCGTACGAGCACTCGTGGCATTAAAACTGAAACTACTTGGCGCCACATTTGATTGCTCTTTTGTGTCGACGTGATAACAGACCCATAAACACACACATAAACTCAGCCCCACACCAGAAGCAGTCGAATTTTAATATTAAATCTACTGATGATCGCATCTGCTGATTAGTTTAGTGGTCAGCGTGATTGTCATCGTGACCGAACACGTTGCGGGCACGACGCCATGATTCCGGATCAAAAGCGGACCGAAAAGCGGACCGCAAAGCTTGTCCAACATCTTGAAGCTTCGAAAGGGCTGAACGCGCCGCGAGGTGGTTGCGTTGCGTGCGTCAGTCACCGGATGCGCTCAATTGAGATCTCTTAAACTAGTCATTGTCGCTCAGTTGGCTTAAATTGCTTGCTGGCCGCAATTAGCAGCGATCGCCGGCAACCGTTCGCTTTTACTTTGAAAAAGTACGCTTCATAGACGCTTAAAAGAAAATTGAACGAATGTTTTTCTACTCTGCGCAAATAGCTACTTTAAATATTGGATCACCTCGATGGCAATTAAACGAAGAGTATTGTTGACGTTGAATCATCACCGTATTCAGTGCATTCTAACCTCACAACTCATTCACACTCCTACGCATGCTGGAAGCCTTGCAGATCTCTAGCAGTCTTATGAACAGTTATGAAACTTGAATGATGGCGAGTGTCTTGACCAGTTTTCAGCTTATTCCTTTCCATCCTGCGACGTGTTTCTAGGGCGCTCAAGCGAACTCACAACTCACAGCGTTTGCAATCGAAGAATGAACGAAAAGGTTTCGGAAAAATCGGCTCTGTAGGCGCTGAACTCTTGCATGTGGCCATGAGTTGGCCATGTGCTTCGACGTCAGATGGTTGTATTTATTTGAGCCAACTATTAATAAAAATTCAAATTAAAACCCGTCTGCCAGCGTCCGGAGTGCGGAGAGTCGGCCGGACTCAATGTGGGCTCCAATGGTGTGGGAACCGAGGTATTCAAATCAGACGCATGCCCAGAAAAGCATGCTTCGCGTATGCATATTTATTGCAAATTTCGTTGCGGTTACGCCCCCGTATTCGGAATGGAATTCCAATTTCATTCGCAGTTCGAATGCCTCCTCGACGCGGTGCATCGCCAGATCCTGGTTGAGTGGCTCACTGCATGGTCCTTCGTCCGCGTGTCGCAGCCAGCGTCTTTGCGCGGGAATAATTAAAATTCACATTTTGTTTATACACACTCTGGGCCGTTTGCACGCTGGCGCGGTAGTCGACCACGCACCTGGAGGACGAGGAGGAAGCGACGGCGGGGTGGACTTCTACGAGCCTCATTTAATTTAAATGTCTGCCTGGAAAGATAAAGAAAAAAGAGCCGAAATACCGGATAACTATACCCCGAAAGGGTGAAACCTCCGGCCCGATCGAAGCTGGAAGACCCTACGATGGAAGATCGCGCTTCACATGACACACGTTAACCGTGTTGAGTTCATGTATTTCTGGTATTTCGATATTCCTGGATAAATTAACTTAAATCGGAGTTCTCTCATCTACAGACAACTTTTTAGCTTTATAGTATTTGCTGAAATATGAGCCGAAAATCTCTTTTCTCAAAGTCGCCACTGTTTTTATTGGGAAAATAATATGGCACCACAATTGAAATGAGTTTGCAGTCTCTCTTAGAGAGGACTCTAAATCACTGGCCGGTAAATAATAAATACAAATAATGAATGCATTGACCCTTGCTGAGTGGGGCACCGAAGACTGAAACACTTCTTCGACGAGCGGTGCTGAAAGGGTTCGAATCCCGCCCGAGTGCAGTCCAATCGAATGAACTGAACATTGTTGTTGAATCCGTAAATGAAACTTCCATCAATAAATCCATCAACTTTTAATTGTGTGCTGATGAAGGGTGTGATAAGGTCGATACGGCTCACAAACTCATGAGGACATCAGCGATGACGTCATAGCGGTATTTACCACTGCGATCATTCAGCGGAGACTTCAGAGAGAACTGCGAGATTTGCAAATATTTCCCTGGCTACTCAGGACAGCAGCGACATATGCATCCAGCGTCTCACGGTCAGCCGACTCACATTCCGGAATGTGAATGGTGTTAATCACCGGAATTTATCCGAAACCCAACCCGACTAGATAATTGCGACTTAATTGCGCTGTAAAATCGCCGCCTTCAGCTAGTAGCTGTCAGGAGAAGCGCCACTTTGACAGCCCGGCGCTGACAGGAACCTTTGCGCCTGAAGCCTGGTTGTGAGTGCGGGTGGTCGAGAGCACGCAACGCGTTCAGTCGACGGAAAAGCGAGCTCATTAACGACACACCTCTTCTGTTAGCCGCTGTTCAAGCATCGGCACAACGAGACGTTGGCGACGACGACGACGACGACGACGGCGATGCACCTGAAGTCCTTAAGACGGCTCATTAAAGGTGTTTGCAACGAGTTTTCAGGTTCCTTGGAGTGGGATGGAGATTAAATAAGAATTTAGCTAGTTTGGAATAAGCTGAGGACACCTCCGTCGATTTGTTACAGCTGATTGCTGGGCTCGCATGTGTGTCGGAGTCGGTGTGGCATCGTAAAAGGGCCCGAGAACGTGGGCGAGATGGGCTCGAGATCGATAATTATATGTTAATATCGAGCTCTAATCCTGGGAAGAAGGAGTATCCTACATACATATGTGTGTGTTTTAATTGAGTTAATTTAGCATGTCGGTGCCTTTGTGTTGCCCAGCAACCTTAATTAAGCAGCCTCGGTGCGGTGTGCGGCCGTGTGTGCGTTGGTGTTCGTGGGTGCGTCTGATATTGATGATGCTTTTGTTGTTGTTGTTGTTGTTGATGTCGATTTTATCGCTCGATCTGCTCAATGATTTATTACCTACAACGCAATGACTTTAATTGCCCGCTGCTGAGTTAATAAGTGAAAAACAACATAATTGAGTTATAAGGAACTGCTGTAGTATGCGTTGTTGAAGCAAACTTTCTTTGAATGCTGCATATTTAACACAATTACAGTTCTGTCAATCAGCAGCAAGTGATGACGACGACGGACAGAAGAGTGTGTGGTGGTGACTCACGGTTAAAATCCAAGTCCATAGAATTCTCACTTCCCCCTCACCGACAACAGTGTTCACAATCGCTCGCTCTTTCTTCCTCTTCGCATCATTGACACAATTATTCGTGACTGGAGTAGGACAGCACCAACAACAACAGTAGAAACAACAACAGCGGCACCAACGAGAGCACCTACTTTACGTCATTTATTTGTTATGACGGTCTTCTTGGGGAATTAAGTATTATAATTTAATGTCACGTAAACTCAAGCAACGTAAACGTAAACTGAAAATCATAAGCGACGGCTTTTGTTGTTGCGTTGCAAGCGGCGGTGACCGGACTCATGCAAATTGAATTGAGTTGTTGTTGTTGTTGTTGTCGCTACTGAGGCTGCGACTGCTGGTAGCGTTGGCAACCTTGACTGTGCGAGCGGTGGACTGCCTCAACATGAATTGTGTGCCGGCGATCTGTTTGGAAATGCGTAATGCGCCCAGCACCGCAGACACCCTGTACTTCTATTTATTAATTGTTTATTTGTTCAACTTGATAGCCTGCGAAATTGCAGCCATTGATGATGACAAATGGCACAGAGCCGGATACAATAGAAAAGCAGTCCACTAAAAAGGTCATGCCAATCATGGGTTGGGCACTCAGACACGCTGCATTCAGGTAGACAGAAGGAGGTGTCTATGATCGGAATCGGTTTCTTACAGGACACAACGAATACACACCATACACACCACATCCATGGAGCACTCTGTCGCATTTGAACTTGTGAGATGGTAGAAAAGCCAGAGGGTTCCGGTTTCAAATACAATCGACAATGTGCTGCATTTGAACATGATGGCTAAAACGTAACAAACCCCAAAAATGCTTCTCAAAGTCGATTGGAAACACTCTGGTCCTCTGGAGGTAGTCTGGATATGACGATCCGTAGTATGACGCTCGCTTTAATCGTCGCTCTGCGCACGAAGCTGCAGTAAGTGTGGCCAACCATCGATGTCACTGTCACGTAAGAACACCGCTTCGACCCGAATCGCAATCGAAAATAAGAGTGGCAACCACAGAGTGCGACTGCAACGAGTGCAGCAGCGACAACGCATGCGACGTTCCTATTTCACTCGAACGACTCCCGCTCAGATGCCAGAGATACCAACACGGTCACGGCCAGCAAGGAGCAGGGCGTCGGGCTGAGGGGACAACCGAAATGATGGAGTGAATTATGGACTGTGGAACGCGTTTTGTGTCTGACACACACACGCACACACACACAGCAATGTGAGCTCACTGCACCTGCGCCCACTCGTTCACACCCAGTGGACATGCGAGTCGGTCGGAGCGGCGGGCGCCCGCGGAAGGCATCCGATTCATTGGGCATTTAAAATGCCATCGAGCATGTAATGGCTCTCAAATTGCTGCATGCGGCTGTAAATAAAGCAGCGCTGCACGTCCTACACGTCCGTCCAGGTCGCCAGTGCAATAAATCGTCTCGCTTATCAGCGCTCACGTATCAGCCAGCAGCCCGGCGAAGCTGCGGCGGGACGAAGGCGCAGCTAGAGCAACATGACCACAACATGGCTCACCTGCTCGCCCCCTACGCTCCCGCCGTCCTCTTCTACTTGTGCAACTTGTGCTCCATTATTATCTGGAATCCATCGTGGACTTCGTTGACGCACAACATCTTCGGGCCGAAATATTTTCACAACTTGTCACATTTAGCGGCGGATCATCGCTCCGTGCTTGGACTCCAGTGTGTTAGCAGCCACTGCGTTGCCGGCCATGTTGTTGCTACGTTGTGCTGCGATTTTGGCAGATCTTGTGATGGGTTTTATCACAAATCTTAACAAGCTGCAGCATCGAAACTATTCTGGTCCCACGCAGTTGATTTGCATACAACATGCACGCCACGGACGGAATTCCGGCGAAATGGTTCTGGTCTATCAGCTAGGATTTAGTTGCTGGTTCTGCAGGAATCCAACTAAACTGAGTGTCCACCAGGAAAATGTGTATAAAAAGTAGTAGTTGAAGTGATGACATATAAAGCTTACATTCCTCGAATCAGTTACTTAATATCTTCGCACCGGGTACCATCTCGATGTGTAGTAATGGTAATAATCTGAGTTGTAGTAAGCAATTCGACGTTTTCTCCATGTATGTATGTCCGTCGCATTAAAAGTGGCCACACTAACAACAAAACGCCGTCTAAAGGGAACGAACTGTATTCCGGGCATAGAGTACTTCTAATGAATGGAGTACACATTCAACCTCTCCGCCCTTCTCACCGCCCCCACCAGCCCAATTGGTGGTGAGCCCTTCCTACTCGTATTTCATAACATACGCTGCTCTAGCATCCAAAGCAATACAAACGAGTGCAGCGTTCTTTTCATTCAAAGACACTCGAAACTTTCGGCCTCAACAAGTTCGCCAAAATAGAGTTATACAGACCACTTTAGACAACTTTACAGACCGTACTCTAAAGTGCAGAGTGCAAGCAAGCGAATCGGGATGCGAATCGGTATGCGAATCGGTATGCGAATCGGGATGAGTGCTGCAGCACCGAACAGAAAATTCAAATCGAACAGGAAATCCGATTAGAGCGGTTCTACTTTACTTCAGGAGCGGAGTGTGAGGGTGTGGAACAAAAGGATTGGACGAAAAGAAAGCAGCACCAACATTTGTTTAGAAATCTTTGAACCAGTGATGGTTGTTGCTTTGTTACCGACTTACGTGAGAGTTACGTGAATTTCAGATGAAAAGCTAGTCGCAATGATGTGATTTCCAATGCGAATCAGATCAATTATAATCTTGTCTACGAGTGATTGCGTACTCGTATCTGTGTTTGTGAAACTGGCTGCTTTTGATTTTCACTCCTGTAGCACTCATCTTTATGCCACTTTCAGCCACAAATTGGATGTTTCTATCAATTAATTCGGTTAATTAGTGAGTGAAAATAATAGATTTGTTGAGTTGAACAGGACGAACGTAACAACCGATGAAACAGGATAACTTCGCCAATTGTCCACCTCCAAGAATTACCTTAGTTACCTTTAGTAATGGGGACCTTAATGAGGAGCTTAAGGAAATGTTGTCCTCAAGTCAGATGAGGAGAGGTACTCAAGAATATCTACAGGAAATCATTCAGTATTTGTAAGAACTGAGAAACTAACAGGTTGCCTTAAATTATGTCCTCCAAATTATTATAATGAGTCGTCCTAAAACAAACTTCACCTGTATTTCTACTGCTCCTGACACACATAAACGAGAGTATATCGAATAATTTTGAATCTCTAAGTGAAACAAACAAATCAATGATGATGAAGAAAGGAGCTTGTTACAGTTAGTTCCAGCTTAGAAAGGTTCTTCGATTGTTTTGTCGTAAGCCGATCGATATTCCATCCACTACAATCCATCACAAATGGTAGGGGCAGCCGGCCAACAGACTGAAGGCTCCTTCTTTTAGACCCTTTCCAGTGCGGTGCCGAGCCAAACTTAATGATTAGAAGACGTTCCTGGACCAGAATACAAGACACAAGGCAGACGAACAATCGATGGGCATTCATTCAGTTCAGATCATTACTCAGCTGCCAGTCCCTGCCATCGTATACTCGTGCTACCTGCAGCCACAGCGAAGTGTATGTAGATCTGGTGCTGATTTAATACTGTTGTTGGTCTGCTTGCGGACTCCGCTCGCCACAGCGCCATCATGACAGCTTGTTACACTTTTGTTTCTTATTTTGGCCGAATATTTTGGCCAACCAGCCAGGGACCCATCTTAATTGCAAGCAGCAGCGCACGGCTTCGCGATCCGGCCGTCACGATCGAGTCATGTGCCGGCCAACCGATGGCCTTGCGGTGGAACGAGTCGCTGGACAGCGGAGTCGTTCTCGGTCAAGTTCATGGCAAACGTGCTCTGCACTCAGTTAGAATAACCGTTTGAAGAGATTACGTGAGATTATTTCACGGAACTTCTGTGAATCTGCTCTGAATCTGAATTCGCAGTCTGCATCGTTTTAAGGTTTTAAAGAACGAGTTCTAGAAGTGATTATATTCATAAAATATGGGATAAAATCACATCCACGGTTACTGAAACAGAAATCCAGAGACCTGTGGATATACTTGGGTTTATAAAAGAGTGTACAGTCGCAACTTTATTTCCAGTACTCAACTTACAGTGTTCAAAAGTGTATTTTTTTGTATTTCTAGAAAATCACCCCGAATCTCGCCCCAGAAAAACTTCGATGTTCGTCAAGTCAATTATTTACGTACGAAGAAAAGACCAAAATAGAAAAGCTTCTAGACGAAGGAGCCAGTAAATTGTGATTCGGTCCATCAGCGTGCTAAATGCAGTTCACAGCATCCAGAGACTCGAAATTCGTAATCAAAGTCGAAGCAGCTGCTGTTCGATTGCGTAGAGATGTGGAAAATGTTGAAACCGAAAACATTTCCGACCCGACCCAATCAATGAAATGCCCGTCGATGTAAAAACATCTCCCGGGTGGACGTTGAAATTGAGAAAGCATTTTAGAAGCTTCAGTGCAAGTGAATGGAATCGATTTCAATTGCGAAACAAGTGATGCGTGAAGATTACACGCCCCCCACTCCTCCGCCGCCCACAGACCAGACCAGAGCTGCTGCAATTCACACAAAATGCTCGAAAGTATGTCGTAAAGGCCGAGAATTTAAGTGGATTTCTGAGTGCCAATTGAATTTGTTGAGCGCAGTACAATCGAATCTTGTGGATGGAGAGGTTGTATCCGAAGTGGGTGGTGGGGTGTGGAGGTGGGGGGGGGGGGTCGAGAAGGAGAAGTTAGAAAACAAAACCAAAGGGGGAAACTCTTAAAGACGAAGCCAAAAATAAACAAACCTCGATTCGCCTCAGGTTGCAGGCGCTGAATTGGAATTTCCAACACCGAAAAGTTCCCAATACAAGCACCGGCATCTCCCCATCTCAGATCCATGGCTACCGTAAATAACACTTCTCTCACTCAATCAGTAGTCAGAAGTAAAAACAACATCTCGGAAAGAAGTGATTAGTGCCCCACCCGCCCCTCTCCACGATGTGAGCCCCGAAATCTGGCCAAGTGGCTGCCTGACCGCACTTCAGTGGCGGCGGAGGGGGGAAGGGGAGTTTTCGCTCTCAGCTCCTTTAAAACATCAAAGCTAAAGAGCCGCAAACAATATCAATCGTCAATCGTCAATAGTTTGTTATCGTGTTGTTCACCTGACCAGCTTGTGTGCTGCTGTCGTTGCTCTTGTTCCCGTGTTGTTGCTTTAATTTGTTGGTGCGCACCACCGACGCTCGCCTAAGTAAACATTCCGTGCACCTCCTGGACACTCGGGCGCAAGCGTCTCAGCTCGCACTTGCATCTATGAAATGTAAACAGCTCCAAGTCCCACGAATGCCATCAATTGTTCAAAGCATCGAGTACAAAGGAGAATCGCAACTCCACTCGTTGCAGTTACCGGGTAGTCGGATCAACGTGCAACAAACACTATTTCAGCGTGCTGTATTAGATTAAATCATAGGATAGACAGAGAAAGGAGGCGATTATACGGCTACCTTATGGTGCATGTCGCGAACCGATTCAATGATTACTATTACAAAACAAATGCTGAGCTAATAGTTTTGCGTCATTCAGTGCTGACAAACTGCTGTCAAAGTACAACTTAACGGACATAAACACCATCGCAGCCACAATGGAAGTGAATACAGCCCATGAAGGGTCCAGTCCTCGCCGAAGCAGGCAGGGCTGCGCGTTGATATCTTGAACGCAGCTGGAACCTACACGAAGAACGAACGGTACGCTGAATCAGAAAAGTAGTGTAGTATACTATAAAGTGACAAATAGACAAACAGACCAATAGTCAGATTGACAGAAGAGCGAAAGAGTGAAAGAGAGAGAGAGAGAGATACTATAAGACGATCAGATGGAGGAAAACCTACACTCAGCACGAAAAACAAACAATGAAGTCATGGGAACATTTTTCCAGTCTGCAAGACGTATTGGGTTCCTCTGGACCCGGCTCGAGTCCGGCTCAACCGTGAACTATTGTTGCAGTTCTTTTTGTTATTTTTGTTATTAGCTTGCTATTTAGCTGCAGTTGTTGTTCATCTCATTCTTTTAATGGTCTTATTTGCCATTGTTCACAGCGACACACATATCAGTAAACAGTTCGTTACACACTGTTTAAAAGTTCACGAAACACAAAATAGAATACCTGCTCGAAGGTGATAACGTAGATTCCGGGGCACCGTATTTCGGTTACAGTATAGTACTTTATTTGCTTAGCGCCTTTCGGCTGGCTTCTTCTGGCAGACGTGCGTCGTCAGTGGAGCTCGTTCTCATGGTTTCATCTGTGGGAGCATGGGTACCACCACCTTCAGCTGAGCGTGCGTGCGTGTGTGTGTCTAGCTTACTTTTATACTCTTACTATTTTATTGAAATATTCCGGTTCTGTAAATAAAACGCAGTCTATAAACGAATTCCACGGCGTTGTACACTCTGACGACACATCATTTAATTAAGAAAATGTTCCCAACAGTTTCACGTTGTCAGGGTGGCATTTTTATTCGTGGAATTATAAACCATTCCTAGAATTCGACTCAAATGCGTTGGGAACAAATTAGTTTCAGAAATTGTAAATCTTTGAAGTCTCTGATAGATTAGAGACCATTTCAGAGAATAAATACTACTATAAAGAAAGTGAGATCAGGCCCCTAATTATCCTGTTCCATAACGTGGTACCCACTTTGACGTATAGAGGGCGGTTGTATGCAAGTACATATGACTGTCTGAAAGGCATAAAGGAGTTCCTCTTCTTGAGTGCATTTCTTATGTTAACGTGGTATACGTATGGCGAAAACCTCTAAAGACACAACTCCAAAGTACATAGCAACTCAGACAGCACTGAGAAATTCCTGTCGTTGTTTCTTCAGCAACTTTTGTACCAACAGATGTTTGAGGCATCTAATATTTCCACAAAAACACCTCGAAGTTGTTCAATAAGAACGCATCCCATGCTCTTTCTACACAAACAAGACGGCCCTCGTACCAGTTGATAATGTTTGATCAATTGTTGTTGCTTCCATGGACCAGTCTACACGAAAATGGGGCTTTCTTTTCAACGCTGCAGACTTCGGGAGACTTAAATTATTTGCTCTGTAATGGAATCCGTAAACAAACACAGAGTCGAGCCAACATGGATCCACTGCGGACGGAGAGACCCCCCCCCCCCCCATACGGACAGACAGCTTTTCGGGAGAGGAGGCTTTGACCAGAGCCGACAAGTGGCATGCAAGTGGCATCACTTGTGTGAGTTCGAGATATTCGATGGCGTTGTTTTCGTAAACACGGCAAAGGTGTTTAAACCAATAACCGAATTATTTATATGAAGTCGGAGTACTTTCAGTAAATACAATTGGAATTTCCAGCAACAAATCTACCAGAAAAAAATTTAGAGTAGAAAAAACGACATCAGCTTCTGTACTCAAGAATTCGTGACTGAAAAATCAAAACAAATGCGAAAACAAACGCACAACAATGATTACTTTTTTAGATTACTACTTTCAATTATTAATTATTAATTATATTCATTTATTTGTGTTCATTTGGTGGAATGTTTTCGAATAAAGAGTTGAATTGAATGTGAAAACTTTATTTAATTACTTTAATTGCGAAACTATTAAACAAAGTTGGGGAAGATGATTTGATTAATTGTTTTACTACGAAATTCTGTGTGCAGAGAGTGTATTACAATTAAAAGCGAAATTTAAAGTGAAAATGTGCGGCACCAGAAAGTGACCCACTCTTTGTACTGTAAACACGATGCAGCCACGTTTCATTACAGGTCAACACAAGCCACTCGCAACACGGCACGGAGCAAAGCCAGCCAAGTAGCAGCAGCTGTTGGATCTCCGCCCGGGCGGCTGCGTGTCCATTTCCGATGGACACAAACTCAGACGACCCGGCTACTGGACACAAGAGTTAATCAAACCATTCGATAAGTCTGCAGGGGAGCACCGAACAAGAGAATTTCGAGTGATGGAGGAGGACGACAACGGGCTGTAGTACTCGCAACATGAATAAAAAACTCCATATTATTGGAGGAGCATCGGATGCAGCAGAAGCCGTCACTGGCTCGATATCACAGAATGGCACCTGCTCGTCTGTGCGTCGGGCTGTCGAACTCCGCCTGAAGTGAGCGGTTCCAGAGTGCTCCGAACTGAGCTCCGAACTGTGGGAGGACGGAAGCCAGCGCAACCGAGACGCAAACCATTACAAAGCGAATGAACTCATAAAATCGGATATTTATTATATGTACTTTTCAGTGGATACAAGAAAGGAAACAAAGAGAGACGAAGAAAAAAATTCACAAAGACGTATTGAATAACTGTGAATCTGTAATATTAAGGATGAATATAGGTATATAGAGAATGAAATGCAAGGGTACACGGCAGATTGTGTCAGTTGTATGCAATCATATCCATGTACTGCAATATAAGGCGGACCACACCCACTTTTCTCAGGGTAGGAACCTTATTACCGATATTAGAAGCTTCCATATTATTGCTCCGTATTCTAGTCCACACCCATTTCATCACAAGGTGTTAATAAGTCAATGCAGCCATGCAATGTAATGTAAGATGATGTCCATAATGACAGAAGGACGGACAAATAAACAGACGGACAGCGCTAAATCGACGCAGGAGGTTAAATTGAAGGGTGTACTTTCTGGGATAACTTTCTGTACCTGCCACGCTTTCCCTGGTACGTTACAGACGAAGGACAAGCTTACTGTATCCTTTAACCTTTGAGAAGCTGACACCAACTAAATTACTAAGCAACGGTTTAGTTACTAGTTTCGACTAACGCGCTATAAAACAGGGGCGTCATCATCATCGTCTCATCGTCCATTAAGTAAAATTTATTTTACTAAAAGCATCTACTGTGTGTTTCCATCCTGGGTGTTGCAGACAGCGCTGTCAGCGTCCACATCAGTGGCAGCAGTTAATCACTTCAAAGCCGAGTTCAGTAGTTGTACTTTTACGAGCCAGTATGTCACTGGGGCACACAAGCGTCAAAGTCAGCACGCCGCGCCCGCCGCGTCCCCCGCTCCCCGCACAGCATTCCAGCCGATCTGGAGGCAGCTCGTTGTGCTGCCAGCGCGGGATTGCGGGCCATAAAAACTTTATAGTTGCTGCTGCCCTCATGCATGCTGTAATTTTAATATCCGTTCATTGGTATATGATAAACACAAGCGCACCAGATAAATCCTGAGAAGGCCATAAAATTTATTTACTGGCGAATGTTTATTGTTCGGGGGCGCAAACTTAACGAGGCGAGCGTCTTGTTTGGCGTTTCTGTCGTTGGCGGCACTCGCGCCAAACAAACAAATGCGGCGAATTATAAAACAAGAAATGATTTAATGCTGCTTTCGATCATTCGGAGTTCGAATGTGGAGCTCGATAATTTGGAGCACCTGCTGATGTTCCGGATCACTTACTTGAGGAGGGTTGTTAAGGCTTTTATGGGCGGAATTGTGGAGGGTTTCTCGTGTCTTAAATGCGGCAGCAAGGGGATGAATGATGGACCAAAGCAATGACTTTAAATAACACAAGTCACTATCTTCTATTGGATTTCATACATTTGAAGAACACACTATACGAGTATTAAACATAATTTCGGAGCAGAAAACAGCCAGTCGTTTGAAGTACTGAGCTCGCACTTCATCGAAGCATTCACTTGGAGAGGCAGCCATGAGAGACCGACTCAGATAAGCAACCACTTCGGATCGTTTCGAGAACGACCGCAATTCACAGGCTCGCTTCAGCTGGACGAATTCGGAACAAAAACAACGACTGTCACCATTTTGGAACTCGGAATCGAGTGCTGCAAGTTTCTGGATTGCTTTCCCTTGAAAGTGTGTCAGTTGTTTGAGGGTCCTGAAATTTCATATGCAACCCTTCAACGCAATTTATTCATTTTTTACATTTTTAGCCAACATTTTTAGCCAACATTTTGTGAACATTTTGGAGAATTTTTGTGATATTTTTACGTGTTTCTTCATTTGCTTGCGAATATTTTGCAGCAATAAATTAAAAAGCTTCAGAACAAATTGTCTGGCCAGATAGATGGCCATGAATCAAGCAGCACCCTGGAAACTCTTGCGACTCAGTGCCAGATGTAGTCGGCCTACGAGGAGCGCACTTTAAATAAGCAGTGTGGCTTCAAGTGTGGCTACGAAAAGGATACGAATTTTAACAGTTTCGCTTTATCACCGCCAGCCATCGTTTCGAATGCGGTCAGCGGCCGGCCGTCCGGGCGACGAGGTTGGAGGCGGTGACGCATCTCGTTAAACCGCAACACCGAACCGCAACGGTAAC
The DNA here is from genome assembly GCA_949629155.1 of Myopa testacea. Lineage (NCBI taxonomy): Eukaryota > Metazoa > Arthropoda > Insecta > Diptera > Conopidae > Myopa > Myopa testacea. The sequence continues at coordinate 13,753,822 of OX451348.1, read as the reverse complement.
TGCGAGCGAGGTGATTCCGACGACGATTACTGCTCGTCGGCCAGGCGGTGTGGCCAGCACACAACGAGCTGATGTGTGCCATAATTTAGTGGCTCCGCCGGCACTTCGGCCACATTTCGGCCATCAGCACATCTGTGCGCAACAATCGCGCGTAATCAACGAAGCAGCGTGAAAATAAGGGCAGCAGCTCCCTCCCTTCCCTCGGCACTGCGGCAGCACACGTCTGCTTACCGCACCAAATTTATTGCACTCCTCAGCTTGGTGCTTTTCGCGATGGCCCGAAATTAAGATCAGCTTCTTTATCGCACAATGCGAGCTGATGATCTCGCCTCGCCTAGCAGCGGCCGAAGGAGTTCCACGCTCGGCTGCCGGCAGCCTGCTGGCCGAGTACCTGACTGCCTGCTGTCGTCGTCAGTGCGAATCAACCACATGGCGGTGCACCTTTCAAGTGGCCCTCGGCTGGTGGGCGGCTCTTGTGTGTATTGGTGCATAAATCAATTAGAATTAAATCACTGACTGCACCGTTATGCAGATCATGCCGATCATGCAGATCGTGGCTCTGAAGCAGCTGGCGTGTGGTTTGGTCTGGACCCCTTCCATTGATGGAACTGAGTGACGACTGCTCCGATAGGGGCGACAGTCGACTTTTAATTATAGAACAACACTCCGGATAAGCGGCCAACTTGTCCACACGATGTTCCGTTGAAGTGTGTCCTGTGTGTGTGTGTGTGTGCATATCTTTTAGTTCGTAAACGACTTAATACTCTTCTACTTGTACTTGTCTGCGTTCCAGTTAAACCACGCGTCTGTGTTTTCAATCTCACCGCTTCACAAATCCTGCCCCTCGCCGCCGAGCGGCAGGTGTGATGCGCGTCGAATAGATTTCCATACTCAGACCGCGCGCAGGCGTCACGCTCGGTCAGCACGCGAGGAGGGCAGCCAGCGAAGATCACTTCTTCATTAAGCATGACGGACAGCAGCATCTGCAAGCTGAAATTCAAATGGGAATGAAATTCAAAGGGCAACAAAGAGAGCTAATTTTCATCATTTGATTCCTGAACCCGGCATCAATCCGCACCAATTGAAGCGATCGCAGTTGATCTCGCCTGACCTACGAAAGCAGTCATCTAGCATTTCCGATGCTAGCAGCCACAATTGCTGTCAAAACGAAGGACTCGAAATTCAAACCGGATTTGGGATCCATTTGCGCCGGATCATGAATGAAAAAGCCGAAATGCGAAAGCGAAATGCTCAACATACGGCTTCTGTTCTGTTGTGTTGCTGTTTTTTTCGCTTTTTGTGTGCGAGTGCAAAAATAAAGGATGTTTGGCTTGCTAGATGCTGGAAATGTGAGAGAAGACAGGATCTTCTGAAAGGACCTCAAACACGGAAGACGAAGCAGCAGCAGCAGCAGCAGCAGCAGCAGCTACTTGACACATGTTGTTGCTACTTTTTTGTTATACTTTTCCGCAAGTAGCTGCTAATTTGAAAAAAAAACCCTCTTCTTCTCCATTGATTGCTTCCTTCTTTATCGATCTCATTGGAGTGACAGCTGCTGTTATGTTGTGCCGACAGCATCGAGCGGCCCGGCTTATTTTGTTTATTTGAGCGAATAATGTGATGGTTCACTTACCTCAGATAACAGTACACAATAGAGTCTTACCGAAGGCACTTCGGACGTCTACCCCCCCCCCCCCCCCCCTCCTACCTTCCATGTTTGCTCAAATGCGGGTGGTTTGGCACCCACACGCCAGCTTTTTCACCCAACAACGCATTCTCACGCTCAGCTGTCAAAAATCAAGTCTTCGGATCGACGCAGGTGGACCGCCCCGAACCTCAGCACACTCAGGACACGAAGAATTGAAGAAAACAGCAGAAACCAATTAGTTGACCGGGTCATTCAGTTCGACCCGACAGTCAGCCAGAAGGCGCCCACAAAAGCAAAAGCAAAAGCAAAACCAAAACAACATCAGCACCAACGCCAACAAAAACGAAAACAAAAATCAAAATAAAAAACAAAACAACTAAAACAAACAACCACAAATTACCTGACAGGGAAAAAAAGGCGGCACCTTCAAACGCTCGTTCCTCAATTCGATTAACTAGGACTCTCCGCCCAATGAACCAAATTCAATATTTATCCTGGTTATCGCACGCGGTCGTGTTTGCGAGCGGCCAAGGAGTCCTCGCACGTCGACATTCGGCCACTTACTCAACCGGCTTCAGGTCGCTCCGAGTTATATTAGTTTTGCTCCTCGACTTCTATGACTTGCAGGTTCGGCAATTTAATTCGAGGCAGCGCGTCGATTTGCGCCGATGGACCGCACTGGACTCTACCGAATCGCTTTAGCTTTGCTTTGCTTTGTTTTGTTTGGAGCAAACTGTGATTAGGGCAGTTGATAAAAATTATTTACAAATACCGGTGCCTTTCATGCTTGCCGTTTGGCCGATTCGATTCTTGGGAAAACGCATTGTTTCCGAAAGCCGTTTTGAAGTCTTATCGGTTGCAAGTGGCAACTTAAATATTGACGGGATCTGGTCGCGGCGTTCGGGTGTAATTTTTAATTGTTTTTAATTTCTAGTAACAACATTTTGAATGAAGGTCAAGAGGAAGGTTTCTCAGAAGGTGAATGAAAAGGTATCTGAAGTTTACACTCAAGAAATCGACAGATTTTAGTACCATTCTGAGTTTTTCTTGTGTTTCATTCCAGACACGTCTATACGACGGTTCGAAATCCCTACCGAAATCCTTCCTTCTCAAGATTTCGGACCCGTTCCCGGAAACTCCCAAAACTTGGATAGTTTGGAATCTTTACGCAAATTTTGAACATAGTCTGGTATTCCGGATAATTCTAAGATATTTGATCCTCCTTCGTTTCATGGAGAAAAAACAATACAACGCAACTCTGAAATGAAATTTGTAAGAAAAGCCAAGTGCACAAAATGTTCAAAACTTTTACGAACAGTTGCAAAAATAATCTCCAAAACCGATGGGAAATCATGCGAAGCTCTTGCAACAAAATACAAGCGCAAGTTCGAGCATGCAAGAAACTATTCGACGCTGCGTCTAAAGCGGGTAATTAAAATTGCACAACAGCAACACACAAACGCCTTGAAATTGTGTTTCTATTATTTACAAAATACGCAAGTCGTTCGCACTCGTGACCCGAAACTTGGTCCTGTTTCGGTTTTCGGCAAGGACTCACGGATGTCAGTGGATCCTTTAAATAACTGTTTCCACTGCTTCTATTTACTTCGAAACAAATTCAGCGCCAACAACAACAAACAGCCAGCCAACAAAGCCGCCCGCCAGTTGCTTGTCCCGAAGTCTCGGAGACTCGGAGCCGGCAAATGTGACTTTTGGCTTCGGATGACGGCATGGAAGCAGCATTGAAACAGTTGCGAGAACATCGAACAAAGAAGTGAACAGTTTTTGCACTTTCGAGCCATGAATGCTATTCTGCGTTGTGTTGTTCATTTGGAAAAACAAGCGTTTAGGAATTAAATTCATTTCCAGCCAAGTTGGTGTCTGTTGTTAGCCAACAACAACAACGATGGACTTCACTTGCTTTTTTGTTGTAACTCGTAGTGTTTACGGGATTTATTCATTGCAAAGCACAACGTGCTTTGTGATAAAGTTTTGCCATAAAGTTCACCGAATATATAATGAGAAATCATTTAATTGTCCGTGAGATTCCTACGGGTTTGGGTAAGTATTCTACTCCAGGTAAAATACTCGTACGATTAGAAAATATATAAAAGATTCGAAAAAAGTAACTACAAGCAACCCTCTGATATGGTTTTTCATTTAACAACTCTACTTAAATGCTTATCTTGGATGAGTTTCATAAATCTTGGAAAACGAATTCTGCGTGAATCTTAAATCACATTCGAAGGAAGCGTCTGACTTCTTTACTTTTTCAATTCGAAGAGAGAGAGACACAAACCCAGCTAGTATCCCGTTTTCTGGTACTTTCACCCAATTTAGAGACCTGCGCCTAAATTAGAGACCCCGATTGTCTCTTCTTTCTGTGTTTTGTGATTTCAACGTTTTATTGTTGAATTTAAAAATATTCGCTAATCACAGGTTTGAGCGTTCTTCTTTCATGACCATTTTTACTTTTGATATCAAAATAGTACTGCAATGATTATTTAGGGATTTAAAAGAACCTTTAGTAAAGTAAAGGATGAAATAAAAAATAAAGCATCCTCTGTAATCGTCAAGAGAACTGAAGTCCTTCCTGCCAACTGCTCCGAACACCGACCGACTGCGAAGAGTGCATCTCGTAGCTTGTCCGATTGATGGACTCGATACAATTTCAATCCCGTGTAAAGCACGGCTTTTGCGGTCGGTTATTTGGGAGGTGACTAGGACATAGGGGGAGGGGGACGGGGGGTGCTATCCAAGTACGGCGCAAAGGAATTCGAATCCTTTGATAAAATATCGACAGACTCATAACGTGTTTAGACATTTCCGCAGTCGAACATAAATTCGTTTGGGCACAATTCGGTGTGCCCCCTCTCTTAGGAGGAAGGACTCTTTTCTTCAATGCTATGCTCTGTGTACACAGAAATGGGCGAGCAGAACGAGAAGAAAGACGCTTCCAATTTCTTGTATTTATTGCGGGTCAGTTGCGAAAAATAAATCCACAGTGAATTGATTACATTCTCCGTCCACTTGGAGTTGAGGTTCTAAGAACCAAAGAATATCCTTTCCGAAAGAAATTGAAACTTTGTATACGGCAAACGCGTCGTCCAGCTACTCGACTTCCTACTTCCACGTCCCACAACTACACCGACACTTCACGCCTCCGCCGAGTGACAGTATATCGAATTTCACTCGGTGCTGAATTCACTCAAACCCATTCAAAGCAGCACAATATTGTCCCGTGTCCGCTGACAAACTGCTCGGTGAACGGGAAAAACACTATCCTGCTTTCTGACCTGCGCCCGAAATTAATTAAGTCGACGAATGCGTACAAATGCGACCTTAAGTGTCAAAGGATGTGCCTCCAAGATGCCTGCGACAACACCCGGTCGAGTGGCAAGGAAAGGTGACTCTGGCGCTGACCCTGGCGGCATGTGTTCGGTAGGAACTGGAAGCGACCCAACCCACGTTTCCTCGGTAGCACACGCTACTCGCTGCGAATGCATCTCAAATTACGTGCAGCTTACGTCACACAGTATTCGAGCCCATCATCGAATGTCATCGCATGCTATTTTTGGCAGCTACTCGTGACATGTTGCAGTTGTGCTTGCTTCGGATCCATTTAAGCAGTTGAATGCGTTGGCGATTATGTTTTGCAGTTTTGAGTTTGCTAAGTTTGACAAATGCAATAAAAAGTGTTGATATTCAGAATAACGAATAACGAAATGAAGCATTTGCTCACAAGCTACTCTCTCTCTCTCTCTCTAACGTAAGGAAATGTCAAAGTACTGCATTGCTTATTCGTGGGACTATCGATAGATTGAAAAATCGGGAGGGGGTAAAAATATTAATTGTAGAACCCTTTCAAGATACAAGTTCAAAGTATTTCCAACTCTTAATATTTAAAGATGCTTTAAATATTCATTGCTCTACGTAAGAACGTAAGAACGTAAGAAACGTCGTATATTGCATTTAAGGAAACATGTTCTTCTTGTTGCAGGATGTGCACTTCGTCTTAAGCTGCATTATTAACATCTGCCGGTGGCCATACTTATCGAAAGTCACTAAATTAAATTTGCTGACAGGCATGAACTGCATTTAACCGGGATTAAGTGACAATTTCTAGAAATTAGTGCAGCTTGCTTGAGGACACGAACACGCATCGAAATCACCGCACGGCGAGCAGCAGTTGAACAGCCTTCGGCAGGGGACCAGAATAAGAATCCGAAGCAGCACGCGTAACAAGTTTCCGATGTACTCCAAAATAGTCCACTCCACGCAGGGGATCGTTCAAGGGTCAGCACTGCGCCGCTGCAGCTCACTGAAATCGTGAAATTGCAACGCAAGGCGCAGGATTTTCGGGTTACTCCGACATGGAGGGCAACGAAGTCGAATAATTTATGCGTCTGAAGCGTGGCGGCAGGAATCAGAAAAGAAAACAGAGCCGTCGAGGCCATCCTTGAGCCGCGAGTCGTCGCTGCTGGCGGATCAGCTGCACGCGCGGATGTCGAAACGGTTTGCGTTCGGCGGCGGCGACATTCTGACACATGACTTTGTTGACACAAACGGGACACGGGTCGGGACTCCGATAATTTATTGTTTCGGAGGCGGCACGGTGCTGTTGCTGCTCAGCGGCAGTGTTGCCGCTGTTTAAGCATGACAAGGACATTCGTGTAGAAAGGATATTTACACGGATTAAATTACGGTGCGTCGCAGCAGAGAAACTAAACAACTGCGCAGACTTGCATTTAAAAGTCAAATGAAACTATGTAATAATACTAATAATTCAAAAATAATAATACGAATAACGAGACTATTAATAGATCCATCCGCATTCTCTTAACTATATCCGAGTTTCGTCTCTTTTATTGTACTTGCAATGAAGCAATTGAAATGTTACTCTTTACTTTATAATAAAACAATATTTTATTCTATTGTATATCTTGGAACAAAGTAACTGCCTTCATTCGTTAGAGATCAACATCAGTTCAGTGCTTTTCGAACTAATAAAGGAACTCTTCCACTGTAGGCATTCCAACTCCATTCCTCCAGCATCACGGGACAACATCCTCGCCTACTCGCACCGTCACAGTGCCGCCGCATCCTTGAATAGCGTCACTACGAAACTTCGATGAGTAATTGTACTCAATTAGATTGACACACATTTTGACACACACACGAACATGACGGCATGTCAGATCGGTGTGAAGTGGAAGGAGGTCATGTCATTTTACGCTTCACATCCACTTCAAAGGCGGGCCTGGGAAAATCCGAACCCGAATGACATGGATTCGGTATGATGATCGCATCAAAATGATGGAAAATCAAACTGAGGATGATTCTCATTCGATTATCCTCTGAAATTAACTCATGACATGACATGATGGCCAACGAAATCGTCCTCGAAATTGTGTTAAAAACTCCCTTAAAAAAGGTACCCACAAGAATCGTGCGCATATCCTTTATATGCAGGATAAGCACGCCATTTCTAACCAACCATCTTGATGACGTAATAAGATCACAATGGAACTGTGACATACCGCGCAATAAATTAATGGTCATTCACCTTTACTCCATATACTTTCGTCGAAATACAATTATGCAAGCAATGCAATATGTAAGCATGGCTAAAAGTTATTCACCTTTACTCCATATACTTTCGTCGAAATACAATTATGCAAGCAATGCAATATGTAAGCATGGCTAAAAGTTATTCACCTTTTGTTCCATATACATACGATATACATATCTTACGCTAGAATTAGTAATCAATAATTGTACGGTAAAATGCGTTGTAAGCATTATTTTGCCTATAAAAAACACAAATAATTATTGAATAAATCAGTCTAAAAAGTTACACCTAACTAGTTGTTTGCTTTTCTCTGGACTCTCTGGTCAATACATCGGCATCCTTGCCTGACCATAACAACCCACCAATACATCGGCATCCTTGCCAGGGTTATAAAAGTCCACTAACATCGGCATCCTTGCCAGTGGCACACATCATCCCCATAGCATAGACGTACAACGTCATATGGCGATCCTGCCAGTCAACCAGTCAGTTGCCAGTTTCCTGTAAGTCAACCAGTCAGTTGCCAGTTTCCTGCAAGTTTTGATCAACTGATCCTGATCAACCGACGATCTACTGATGCCATCGCACATAACATTAAAAGAAGCTCTGGAAGACAAGAAAGCGGGTCCTAGGCCAATTACAATCGCTGAGTATCGCGAGAGGCAAAAGAAGCCAGCACCGGAACCAATTTGTCAAGTACAGAAGCCACCTAATAAGCAACCTAAGAAGCGAGGAGGAAAACGAGTAAAGAAGCGACAGGAGCTAGGAAACCTCTACAGGCTAGCAGCAATTGCTATAACTCAGGAGGAAAAGAAGATTTTTATAAGAAAAATTGAAGAACTTAGAAAAAAAAATAAAGGAATACATATTTAAAAATAAACAATGGGGAAAAGTCAGTCTAAGCAAGACGAAGTAATTATAAACAACAATGGTCCACAGCAAGCTACATCCACCAGTTTAGGAGACAACATGCTCGCGATAGACATAACAACAATAATAGTATTAGTATTGTGTATAATTGCGTATAAAATGATAAAAAGCAAATTGACAAAAAATTTAAACAAACTTATAACTAGAAAAGTAAACACAGAAAGAGCAATTAATCGTAGAATTTCAGTGTAAATTTGTAATTTTAAAAGAAATAAATAAAGTAAAATGTTAAAAAAAAAAACTATAACAAAGTACATTCGTATTCCTGTTCATTCATTTCTTATATATATATAGATGGACGATTTAGTAATATTGGTAGAGTTATTACAAAAAATTGTTGTTAACCTGAAGAAGGACGGTCCCAACAGAAAGATATCGAGAGAAAAAGCAGAAATTAAGTTAGCAAAAGTTGAAGATATAGTTAAAAACGCGAAAATTGCGATAGCCAAAATCGAAGAAACAGAACTAAGCAACGAAGACGAACAAGATTTATATGCATTAATAGATAACCTTTCCAAGTACGAAACAGAGGCACGTACAAGAATAACGTCAAGCATAGCAGATTACAAGGACGTAAGTGAACAAGATCCACAGACAATTATGGCTGCCTTTGACTTCAATACCGCACAAAAGCTTCCTGCTTTGAATATAGATGTAGAGGCTAAAAGAGGGGAAAATATTAGGGATTTTTTGAATAACGTAGAGTTCTATCATGACATACTCAAAGAGGAAGATAAGCCATTGCTTATAAAATTCCTAATGAAATGTAAGATACAAAGCAAAGCACTGACCGAATTAGGAACAAGTGTACCCACTACATTTGCAGAATTAAAAGCAGAATTACAGAAAAAATGCGGTCCGAGAGAAACAATCGAAGAAGTTCAAAACAAACTGACCCACTTGAAACAAGGACTAAGACCGACAAGAGAATTTACAAATGAGCTAGAAAATCTAATTACGAGAATGACAGATCTTGAGGTCAAGGTACAGGGAGAAAGTGCAAGGGCAATTTTAACAGCAGCCAATGAACAAAGGGGTTTGGTGTTCTTAAAAAAAGGCGTTAGTGAGAGATTTCGATTGGTGTTAGATAGTGCTCGACATACGAAACTGCAAGATGCCATCCAACATCTGTCAGAGTTAGATTCCGGTAGCTATGAGTCGATTAAATTCATACAGAATAGATACAATGGATATTCTAGGAACATAGGCCGTAATAATACTAATAGAAATTATTATGGACACAGCAACAACAACAATAGGCCTAATGGACAGAGAAGTAACAACAGTAACAATAATAGGTATTATCAGAATTACGGTAGGGGCTCTGTTAGAGGTAACAGCAGAGGTAATTACAATAATAGTAATCACAATAGTAGCGGCACCAACTATAGTAATAGACAGTACCAAACCGCACAGGGTAGAAACGTAGGCCAACCTAGTAATCAAGGTTACTCGTACAATCAAAATGGCCGAAATAGATTTCAACGGTCAACCCAGGAGGACAATGGAGGTTTTAACAGAGTATTAGTTATGAATGAGGGAAACGAGATAGCCTCCGAACGGACAGCCGACCATTTGGGGGAAAGCCAGTAGCCCAAAACTCAACAGCATCTATGATGACGGGAGGATTACCAAATGGGTTATATGTTAAAATACGGCTACATAATGAAAATAAAACATTTTTGATAGACACAGGTGCTTCAATATGCGCAATGAAAGTAGGATCCGTCTACAACACGGAATTAATTAACAGACAAGCCAGCACTTCAATAACAGGAATATCGGGAGAGTTAGAAACCATAGGAACATGTAAAACTTTATTAAACTTTAATGGTCAATTAATTGAACATAATTTTCATATAGTATCGGATACTTTTCCAGTTCCGACTGACGGTATCATAGGAGCAGACTTCCTACGGCAACATGAGGCAAAAATAGACTTGGAGACTCTGTACTTAAATTTCAAACTTACAAACAATTCCAAAATTAGTCTACGTATCCATGAACAAAATGATTTAACCATAGTAACATTAGCGCCGCGATGTGAAGCAACTTACTGGCTCACTTCAGAACAGGTAGGAGAACGAATTTTGCATCCAAAAGAACTCTGCGAGGGAGTATACATGGCCGGTTCAATATCTACAATTATCCAGGGAAAAATACCAGTAAGAATACTAAACACCAGAGACAGCGAAGTACGCATTAAGTGGATAGAACCCGAATCAGAACCACCAAAAGATTATGACATAATACAAGCTGATGAGGTAAAAACATCACAAAAACGAGTTAATCAAGTACTAAACACTTTGAATTTGAATAATTTGAATGAAGAGGAAAAACGTGAAGTACGCTCGTTATGCATGAAGTATCATGACATTTTCCATATCGAAGGTGATCCGCTTACGGTTACTCCAGTAAAACAAGCACACATTGCAATAAAGGAAGGAGTAGCTCCAATCTACAGCAAACCATACAGAATCCCACATGTTCAAAAGGAAGAAATCCAAAAACAAGTAGAACAAATGATAGAGGATGGTATAGCTGAACCTTCTGTTTCAGCATGGAACTCGCCCATACTGGTTGTTCCAAAGAAACCAGATCCGATCACGGGGGAAAGAAAATACCGGTTAGTGATTGATTACCGTAAGGTTAACGACAGAATTCAGGATGATAAATTCCCATTACCGAACATCGCAGACATTTTTGACATGTTAGGAGGAGCTCAATACTTTTCTTGTATTGACTTACGCCAAGGTTACTATCAAGTAAAATTAAGCCAGGAAAGTAGACCCTGTACTGCGTTCTCCACAGAAAAGGGACATTATCAAATGACACGTTTACCAATGGGTTTAAAAATCTCCCCAAGTGCCTTCTCACGCATTATGTCTATTGCCATGTCTGGATTAACGTACTCAAGATGTTTCATCTATTTAGACGATCTCATAGTCTTTGGTAGAAGTTTGCAAGAACATAACAAAAATTTGGCGGACGTTTTTCAACGACTCAGAGAGGTAAATCTTAAAATACACCCCAGCAAATGTATATTTCTCCATAAGGAAGTTTTATATCTTGGGCACATAATTTCTGAAAAAGGCATATGTCCCGATCCAGAAAAATCTAAGATCATTAGAGATTATCCGGTGCCTACTAATGCAGACGAAGTGCGTAGATTCGTTGCTTTCGCGAACTATTACAGAAAATTTATTCCGAATTTTGCAGCTATTACAATACCATTAAATGCACTACTCAGGAAAAAGGTTACATTCAATTTCAGCACCGACTGTAAAAATGCGTTCGAAACACTTAAAGATATTCTCGCCAGCCCAAAAGTCTTACAGTTTCCCAACTTCGATAAAGAATTCATTTTGCGAACAGATGCCTCGGGATATGCGCTAGGAGCTGTGTTATCAAACTTCGATGAAAGTCCTCTTGCATACGCAAGTAAGACGCTTAATGCAGCAGAGAAAAACTACTCCACAATAGAAAAAGAACTACTTGCAATAGTATGGGGAATAAAGCATTTTCGACCGTATCTTTACGGGCGCCGATTTAAAGTATTAACTGACCACCGACCATTAGTATATCTATTTTCTTTGAAAGAACCCTCAAGCCGACTTACGAAATTCCGACTTTTATTGGAAGAATACGATTTCTACGTGGAATATGCACCAGGAAAAGATAATTGTGCGGCGGACGCACTAAGTCGCATAAAAATAACTTCCGATGAGTTAAAAATTTTATATGCAGGAGTAACAACTAGAGCACGCGCAAAGGAAAAAAAGAGTGAACAATCCGTGGAGAAATCGGACGAAGCAAAATTACAAGAACTTCTAACCCCCAGAGAACATAAACTAGCAATGGTAGAATTGAGAACAGTAAAAACTCTTAAGGATAAGGAATCATTTGCAAACTTTAACGGTGAAGATATAGTAGTAGGTCCAAATCAAGTCTTAGCATTCGTACCTGGGAAAAATTGTTTATTATTAGAATGGACAGATAGCACTACCGCCTGCTCGACTGCGTTTGGCAAAATGCTGTCGAAGGACGTGCAAAGAATCTGTGAACCATTGTCTATAAAAGATGCTTATATAACGACTAAAGAGTTTAAAAAACTTATGGATGGCCATCCACACAATAATAAAAATAGATTGAAGAAGCTTATAAGCGAAATGTTGAATATAAAGGTGCACCTAATGACTAATATAATTGAAGTAAAGGATCCAGGAATGCAGAAAATACTATTAAATGATTATCACGTATTACCAACAAGCGGACACGCAGGGGTTATGCGGATGCTAAAGAATTTAAAGAAGAAATATTATTGGACCGGTATGCAAAATGATGTAGTAACTTATGTTAAACATTGCCAAAGTTGCCAAAGAAATAAACATATCCAGCCAAACAGACAACCAATGACTATAACAACGACAGCGGAAACATGCTTTGAAAAAATATATATGGATTTGGTAGGACCATTGGACGCAACCGAACGAGACTCTCGATACATCCTTACCCTGCAAGATGAACTAACAAAATTTATCGAAGCAATACCTATCCCAAACAAAACAGCTAACACAGTAGCCAAAGCTTTTGTCGAGAATTTCATATTAAAATATGGAATTCCTGACCAAATCGTTTCGGACCAGGGAACAGAATTCATAAACCAAATTTTTAAAGAAATTTGCAAGTTATTGAAAATAGAACAGTTACACTCAACAGCCTATCATCACGAGAGCATTGGATCTTTGGAAAATAATCACAAAAATTTAGCTTCATATCTACGAACATACACCGCAGATCAACACAGTGACTGGGATGAGTGGCTTCCTTACTACGTATTCAGCTATAATACATCAATACATTCCGAAACTAATTACTCACCTTTTGAGCTAGTTTATGGTAGACAATGCAAATTACCATCAAACTTAAGCAATAGAATAGATCCGGTTTATAATTATGAAGACTACGCAATAGAACTGAGAAACAAAATACAAACAGTACAGAAAGATGCTAAACAAATACTGCTGAAGGGGAAACAGAGTAGGAAAAATAATTACGATAATAAGTTCAATACAAAGTCCAAGAACTTTGAAGAAGGTAGTTTAGTATTATTGAAAAATGAATGTGGTAAGAAGTTAGACCCAATTTATACAGGTCCTTACGAAGTTTTAGGTGAAAAGGGAGTAAACTGCGTCATAAAAATAGGAAATAAGCAAGTAACGGTTCATAAGAACAGAATCAAGTCTTTCTACAAAGTATAAAAAAAAAAGAGAAAAAAAAAAAAATCTCTATATATATAAGAAATGAAATAAAATAAATACCTATACATATGCATATAAATATACCCTAAAATACAGTTATATACACCCGGGTTAGGATTAAGAAAAAATGAATTAATAAATAAGTTAGGATTAAGAAAAAATGAATTAATAAATAAATTAGGATTAAGAAAAAATGAACTAATAAATAAATTAGGATTAAGAAAAAATGAATTAATAAATAAGTTAGGATTAAGAAAAAATGAATTAATAAATAAATTAGGATTAAGAAAAAATGAACTAATAAATAAATTAGGATTAAGAGAAAATGAATTAATAAATAAACTAGTATTAAGTGAAAATGAATTAATAAATGAACTAGTATTAAGAGAAAATGAATTAATAAATAAGCTAGTATTAAGAGAGAATGAATTAATAAATAGACTAGTATTAAGAATTAATCAAGAAAATGTCAAAAGAAATGAAATGGAAAAATAACGCAAAAGTCACGGCTAAGTAAATGATGAAATCAAGTAAGGTTGACATATGGTACGATTACGAAATATAAAACTAAATATTGTAATTTACATGTACTAAGGAAATATAATAATACACCGGAAAAAATACGTCAAAGAAAAAAAAAAAATCTATTTAAAAATATATTTTTCTTTTCTCTTAGGGGTGAGGTGTGACATACCGCGCAATAAATTAATGGTCATTCACCTTTACTCCATATACTTTCGTCGAAATACAATTATGCAAGCAATGCAATATGTAAGCATGGCTAAAAGTTATTCACCTTTACTCCATATACTTTCGTCGAAATACAATTATGCAAGCAATGCAATATGTAAGCATGGCTAAAAGTTATTCACCTTTTGTTCCATATACATACGATATACATATCTTACGCTAGAATTAGTAATCAATAATTGTACGGTAAAATGCGTTGTAAGCATTATTTTGCCTATAAAAAACACAAATAATTATTGAATAAATCAGTCTAAAAAGTTACACCTAACTAGTTGTTTGCTTTTCTCTGGACTCTCTGGTCAATACATCGGCATCCTTGCCTGACCATAACAACCCACCAATACATCGGCATCCTTGCCAGGGTTATAAAAGTCCACTAACATCGGCATCCTTGCCAGTGGCACACATCATCCCCATAGCATAGACGTACAACGTCATAGAACTTCTTCATGGAAGTTGTGACCACCAGCGATGGGCGGGCCATCGGCTGGTTTCTTTTTAATGTTCTATTTGTTAGTATTCAACTCAACATTTTACAGTTTTATACAGTAAAACAAGAACAACAACTTCGTACCAAAATCTCTCTGTTCGTGTGGACTGAAGTTCAACTCAATGTTGAACCTTAGATTACAAATACACAATATTTGTATATAAACACACAATAAAAACTCGAAGCTTTTTAAGCATTCTTTAGAGTATGAAGAGTTCTTAATGTTTCTTTAATTACGAACCATTTCAATTGAGAGTATTAACACCATCTCATGGAGTGGTGCCCCCCCCCCTCCTACCCCCCTTCACACATTCCCGGCCCCAACACAACCCAGTATCGCAATCATAGAGATATCTGCCTAATTATTTCCTGTCCAAATATCAATCAATCAACCACAGAAGCCGCAAGCGAATGAGTAAAACCGAAGCTGAGAGTTCCGACTCAAGCCACCGCCAGGCAGTTACCCCATGCGAGCTCCACCCACCACCAGGCGATTCACCTCAAAGTGTTGTATTTCTGTATAACGTTGAAGCTCAAATTTAGACAACAACCAAATCAAAAAAGCAGCGGAACAATAGTAACAAAACTCAGACTACAATAAAACAAATACAAAGAATACACCAACAGAAAACGAAAGCAACAAGAATAAAAATAAAAAGCAACAACAAAACCGACAACTAAACAAAAAGAGAAGAACAACGTCGGAAACAATTACAACTGCACTTGCATTGCATACAAAAATAATGCAGTACGAGTACCACGACAGTCAGGCGAGGAGGAGGGGGGGGGGGGGCGACGACTCCTCAGTTTGCTGAAATTAACCCGTGCCATTGAGTAGTAGCTGCAGCGCGGCAGACTAACGAACCAGTCGAAAATAAACCATGCACGCCTCCTTCCGTCTGCACGCAAGAAATGCGCTGCGTTGGCTGCAGCGCCGCGATTGTGCAGCGGATATGGATTTCACGAGCGACAGCAGCGCAGCGCAATGACACATGAAACGTCACCGTGAGTGGGTGCTGGTTGGCCGCAGTGTTGCAGCCGCGGCGAGTTCCGGAGTCGCGGGGAGCGAATAAAATGCGCAGGAAACATAATTAATACTGTCACACTGTGGGACGGGAAACAGTTTTGCGTTAAGTGAAATTAAGGTAACGGGTATAAAGTGGCAACAGCCACAATTACAGACACTTAGGAAAGCAAAATATAAAAGGTGGAAACTGTAAATAACACGAAACATCATGCAAAACTTAACCGGACAGCAAATAAATGAAAGAAAGCAACCCAAAACAATGAAAAACAGATAGCAATTTAATGTAAAATTTCGGGCCTGCTCTTTATTACCGATTTGGGGTTAATAATCGAAATAAATACACAATATATAACATAATATTCATCTGAAAATTAAGTGACGTTTGCGCATTGGTCCCACTGTGCCATCTATGCTTCGAACGCTTGTGTGCGAACTACGCTACACTCAGCAGTTGTTGAACTTCAGCTGAATGGCGAAAACAGCATCTCGCACTCCAGCGTAGTATTTACACGCGGCTTCTTGTTGTTGTTGTTGTTGTTGTTGTTGTTGTTGTTGTTGTGCGCCAACGTAAGTGGAACCATTCATCCATTCATAAAGTGATCGTTGAAAAATGCGTAGTCAAAGTCAAATCGCAGTCCGAATCGATGTCGGAGACAACCAGCGAGACACGCCAACAACAATCGGAGGCACCACAACACTTGCTTGGGATGGAAAATGTTAAGTTTGTTGCGTTGATTGGGTTTGCTCGTCAGCGCGTGAGGATTCCCAGTAGCACTTTGAGGGCACAGCGACTGTGGGTGGTGTGAATCGAAAATCGGAAGAAATCGTAAACGTATTGAAAAACTATTCGACAATCGTTCGCACTTCGACGAAAGTGTAAAAAAGAACGAAAACGAAATGTTATTCGTTTGAAAGTATTCATTGAAAAGTAAGAAGGTGTCGCTTTTCTGGCGACTGGGTTGCCGAATTCACGTTGTGTCACCTGAAAGGGTGTGTTCCAAGTCGCCTCGGATGGTGCACGTGCAACGAAACAACAACAGCAACAACAACAACAACAACAACAATGGGGCCATCAATAGCCATGCATCAATGCAAACAGTGATGAGCCACGCATGCAGCAACACTTTTGCGGTGGCGAACGCTGCGCCGACTCGGCTTCCAAGTGAAATAAAAATCATATTAAATCGGCGGCTGGCGGCGGCTCATTCTCGCCGGTGACTCATCGAGCCATTTACGTTATTCTGTGTCTCTGTGACTCTGGCGAAGCGACACCCTCGAAGCATTGGAATTAATTAAGTTTAGTGACGGCACAGCGGCTGAAATCGGGGGAAAATCGACAACCTCGCACTCATGAATGAATGAGTTGCTGCTGCCGCTGCCGCTGCCGCTGCTGCTGCTACTGCGCTGCGCGGAGGAGGTGCGCAACCGCAGAAACACGTTTTATCGCGCTGCTCTGCGGTAGCTGTGCTTGTTGTTGTTGTTGTTGTTATTGTTGTTGTTGTTGTGTCTGCTACGTGTGCATAGTAAGCGCGACATGATCAGCATGCGCGAGTAGGTTGTAGCGAATTCAAATGCAAATGCGTACGCTACGGGAAGCAGACACAACGGAGGCACAAATACGGCCCACAACACCGAGCGGAGTGCGACGCAGCGCAGCGTTCACATTTCATTCATAAACATTTACGGCGACGGCATGACGACATGACGGCATGACGACAGTGTTGCCCGTGGTGCGATCTGAAGCGCTGGTTAGGAAATCGCGAATAGAATGCCCCTTGACGAGGGCGGGCGGGGAGCGGCACGGGAGTAGTGATGATCGTAGCAACAATCTTGCGGCTGGATCAAGTTTCGCTTAATCAAGATCACGAATAACTTTAAATTGACTAACAACCCGAATTCGATTTATTTTGCGCCACAGTAGCGATTGACGTCAACTTCTACAGTAGAATAGTAGATTGGGAAGGATTAACAATGAGCTGTTTTCATATGAGAATCTTATCTGAAGTAAGAACGTGATTCTTGCAACATGACGCATTGTCCCGGGATGAGTGCCCTGGATAACTGTTTGTCCCTACAACGGTACAAGCGATTCTCGTCCAGCCGAAGCTGCTTGAGTTCGAGTCTTCTTAAATGGAGATCAAGGTCCAGATCTCGATTCTTCGCCAATAATCCTAAGCTGCTTGCACCGAAGTCCTTAAGTAGCTGAAGTGCCCAAGTGCTTGACCTAATTATGCAAATTGCTACAAGTCCCAAATTACACGCACTCCGGACTCCGCTTCCCCTCTGCCCCGAAACAATGGCCGACATTAAACGCATTATCTGCAGAAACAAAGGCAAACAATTCCTCGCAGAGTTACTTGAGCTGCTTAAATGCTCAAAACTAAGCGCACAGGAGCACGCGGCCGAATCCTTTGAATCCTGCAAGTAGATTACAAATTCTGCTGCTGCCATTCGAAGCAATCCTGCCGAACCGAATCAAATCGTGCCAACCGAAGGCGCTCCCATAACATTAAGTACGGATTTCGCTCTTGCGTCCTTTAATAGCCTCACTAATTTCCGAAAATCCGATTGTGTTTCCAAACTAAGCTAATTCGATCAACGCAAATCGAAGGAGTGAGAAACGCTTCCCTTGTTCCCTTCCCTGGATTATCCACTGCAAGCGATCGAGCGGCGCACGCAATCCGAACTACAAAGCAACGGAGCCGCTCGGTGAGTCTCGAGCAGCAGCTGATCCGTGCTCTGATTGTTTTCGGGATGCGTGCTTGCGTTGTTGTTGTTGCCGCATTCAGCGCAGGGTGGTAGGTTGCTTGACAATTATTCACCTCACTCAGCATCGACAACAACCACGGCAGCATCGACCGCAAACCGTTGCTTCTTCTTCGATTCCTCCGTCCCTCCTGCACTCGGCTGCCTTTAATGTTAACCGCATTTTAAACGTTTTCAAATTGCTGTAAAAATAACTTAAAATGAGAAAAGAGCCTTCAACCGCTTTTAGTGTTTTCGACATGTGCACCGGTTGCGGTGGCACAAACGTACACGTACGAGTGCACTGGGCAGGGAGTCCTGCGACAAAAGAGGGGTGTGGAACTTCAGATCCGAAAGTATTCCACTCTGCGTTGATGAGCAATTGTAGAAAATTTACTCTCATCTGCTGTATTGTGTTAACATCACCGTAAATCTTGTAAGATACGGAAACACGTTGGTTAATATTCCGGTCATTTTGAGGGGATTTAATTAGATGTCCATCAACGAATTACTTTCATCCGATTCCCTATGAAAATCTTAAGAAAATCTTATTTAAAATCTATATTTACAACATCCTAAATTTATTCCAATCTAAGTGATGGCATGAGACGGAAAGCTTCCCGTTCCGACATTGAAACAAGGATACAAAATATCCTCTGTTGTTTTCACTGCTCTTTTTCACCACAGCAACTTGAGTTTGTTTGTTCTTTGTTGAATTTTAACACCTGAGAAGCGTCTGTGATTCTTTATTCAAGCAGTTTTTCTCTTCCGAACTAATGCAAAGTTGTTTTTAGTTGCTTTAACTGCGTTTATTGATTTCTAATACTCGCCTGTGGGTTATGCAATTAAGAATGCTAATTATAAGACATTCACAGCCGATTATCGCAGCAGTGTTTCGATCGATTCGCCGATCGTGAGACTTTGTAAGTCATTAAAACTCACTCAGTTCGAGCGCGCGTGGTCACACTGATGGCCACAAATGTCAAAATATTTTCCTAACGGCATCGATCGCTTTTCCCACCGAACTCTTGAATGCTGATAAGTCGAGAATAAAATCCACTCTTGATATGACTTCCAAATAAATAGAGGAATAAATAGAGGAATAATAGAGAAATAATGGAATGGAATTCAATGGACTCGGAATGACAGCAGCGCCCACACAAACGAAAGACATTCACACGCGTTCTTCACGCATCCACGATGCTGGAAAAGCTGATGGGCGAGATGAAAGCCGACGATGGGGCTGCAGTGATACTGACAAAGTGCGAGAAAAGCGGAGCAGCAACCCACAAGCTGCCACGGTTCCCATGATCACCTGTAATCACGCTGTAAGTCCATCGGGACCGGTGCAGGCCGAACCGCGGGCAGTCTCGCAGTTCGACGGTCTGCGGAGTGCTCCGTATGAAGAGAAATCAAAGTCAAGAGTCTCTGTGCGGCGGATTAGTGGCATGCACAGTAAGAAATGCAATAAAGAACGACTGACTGACTGACACATTCCGAAAACTGTATCAGCTCCGAGTTTGGGAAAAGCCACATACAATGCTTTGAAGTGACAATGATTCGATTCAAAGCCGTCTTCTTTGTCTTCGTGTTTCTTTCTGCAAAACAAGCATGAGAACTGTTCACTAATGGCGGAATATTTCGATCACTCTGCGCCCCTGCTGCTGCCCCCACCGCCCTTCGTAATCAAGCATTAAATTGTCCCCGAGAGGAAGACGTCACAGCTGCCAGAAGCCAAACCACAAAATTGGCTCCGTTGCTTCATTCAGTGTTCCCCGGAACGCAGAAACCTAGAAATTGTTGTGGAGTTTTCGACTCTGCTCCGATGCCATTCCTGAGGATGGTCGATTGAAAAGCACTCGTGCGAAAACTGGCAGCTTAGTTCAATTTTAATTCTGTCTGATGATCGGAATTTAATGGCAGTCAGCGGGATTTTATTGCCTTGGAAGGAATTCTTACTGACCGCAAATTTAGCTGCAGATGTTTTGTTAATATCTGAAAATTTCGGTTTCAGAGTTACTAATCATGTTCCAACCTGTGCACCATCGAAAGGAATCCAATCCTTCCGAAATGAAGACTCAATCTTCTAGCTTCTGTTGGACAACTTCTGGAATCCGATCAAATAACGTTGCGAGTTTTCATAACCGCTTAATTTTGGGTCTGCCTTTCGTTGTATGCAGCGTCAAGTTGCTTTGTGAGAATCTCTTCACTTTCCATCTCTGACCAACTCCCGGCAAATCCTTCCTCCGAATCTGCTCCTTCGCACAGCAGTTTAATGGAAATTTTAACTCTAATCCTTTAATCATGTCTGCACAATCGTACGAAATATCAAATCCTGTGCAAAGGATTCTCTTCTCTTCACACACACACACACATACACGAGCAGAATTTCCATGTTTGACCACACGTTTTGTTCGTTCGGAGGTCGTTCCTTTTCGAGAGCATGAGAAAAATAATGGCGAAAATCGGAAGAAGACTTTAAAAAAGTACACAGGACACAATGCAGGGATCATAATCTCTAAGTGCCCAAAATCTGTTGCCATGGAAATGCAGTAATGATTAGGAACAAAGGGACAGAAGGCTTAAACGTTGGCCAGCACTGAATTCCAAGGATAAAGCCAAGTGTTGCCCTGCTTCGCCAGTAATTTCGAATTTCCTGCAACTCTTTGCAACAATTCACTCGGGTTTTTTCATTCCGATTTCGAAAAAGACTTTTGTTTTCTACAACTGTGGTCAGTCGGAATTTGAGGATGTCTTCGTACCTTTTTTTAATTTTTTGGTAGTCTTTACGGTTTAATCCCCGTATTTGAAGCCATTGTTTGTTATAAATAAAAGATAAGATCTTTCATCGGTTGTCTGCTCATGAAAAGGAAAGTTTTTAAATAGAATTTCTTGACATCTGTTTTAATCAAATTTGAGTCCTTTCAAATTTAAGTCCATACAAAATATAAAAATACATGATATATGTTTGCCTACGGGTACATAGACTCCTAAATCCCAGGTCAAATCTGCGTCGAATTGAGTTTACAGCTTGTGGGAAGTCCAGCTTTAAAAGGTACTCATTTTTAAAAAATGAGAGCTTCGTCGAAACTGAGAACTCGGAGAAAGTACTATTTTTGGAGTCATACATTGTATATCGTAAACTAACGCTAAGTTACTCTTAAATCTAAGACCAAAAGGGATTAAAAATGGCAGCTAGGTTTTAAGAATGAGAATCAGGACCTTGGATTTGTAGAGATATGATTATTCGGAGAATAAAACATTCAACTTAAAGGACCGAAAATTGCTTAATAACAGAACTGACTTGGAGTGGACTCCAGTCACTACACAGAAATTACCGATAACAGTAGACAATCGTAACAGCAGAATAATAAATAGAATATATATAATAGTTATATAATAATTACCTAGACTGCTAACAGAGTCGAATTCCGAGTCGAATGGATCCATTTTCAACACCACATCCAATTTAATTGTTAACATTGACAAACATGCTTCACTGCAGCGTGGAAGCGTTTATTTGAAGTCAAATAAAAGTTCAAATTTATCACCAGATTATCGCTGAACTTCGACGGCGAAGGTGCTATAAATATGGTATTTTATTATATACAACCTCACTCTGGAATACGGACTCCAAGCTGTCAGCTTGGTTTGACATGAGTGGCATGTTATTTTGACGTCGATCGTCGACCGTCGGAGCGAACCGCAGACATACACACGATCTTTTCGAGGGTGCTGTGCGAACATCACACAAGAATTGCGGTCACCGAATTCTTTCGTGGGGGAGCCGGCGACAGCTGGCGAAGATTGAAGCGTAAGATTTTTGAAGAACACAGAGAAGAACTGCATCGAAAAGTAAAAGGATCTTCAAGGATCACTTATCGCAATTTGTTACGAAACATTCATTCAACTGTTGATCAGACGCAGAGATGGTGTGTCAGTTGTCAGTCATGCATCGAGCTCCGAGCGGAGGCACCGAGCGGAGGCACCGAGTCAGCACCCGTGTGGCCCCCGGAACGACGGGACGACGGGACGAAACAACAGTTGGTTGAGTCCCAGTCAGAACAAATTTCACTTTCAAGTCCAAACCTGCCAAGAAAAGTGAAAATGAAAAGTATTTTCAATAATTTACAAAATTAATTGGGACTTCAGCAGAGTCTTCTCTCAGATGGTCCTCACTCACTGACCCTCTACAGTAAAAAGGGAAGCAGAGTGCTCATACCCACGCCGCTGATGATCTGGCGCAATTTATTTAAAGATAAATTAGAATTATAATGAAAATGAAGCTGAAGTTGAAGCTGAAGTTGAAGATTGAGACGAGTCTCACGAACAACGCTGCTAGTTTGATGCTGCAGATCACGCAGATCACGAAGGCGCGTGAATTGCTTTGTCTCGTGCGGCAGCAGGAGGCGGGATCCTTTCGGTGCGCAGTCGGCGTTCAGCTATCCTTCTGCTGCCATGCGTAAGTGAGTACCATATGGCGCTGGAACGCGTGTTAGGCGCACACTTGGCGCGCGCAGGTTCCTCTCGTTTGACGGGGCGAATCCAATTAAATGGGTTCCCGGAGTTAATGACAAGAGTGTCTTTTGCGAACGCATGCGGCTCCACTTGAACAAATTTGGTTCAAGCAGCTGTTTGTTGAGTGCCCTGAAGCCATATTTTCTCTTTCTATTCTACAAAAATAAACTCTTCAATATCAGTTATGATTTGCACACTATACTTAGGTCACAGGTACACAGTAACAAATTTATTCCAAGCTATCGACATCACGGATGGAACGAATAATACAAGAATCGTTTATATTTAGTAGAAATCATTTGCACTTTAAAGGATCTCTTAATTCTCTCAAATTTATTGGAGGAAACTGAAAAGCATTATTTTCTGGTTTGACATTTACACAAGTATATCATAGTTTAGTATTTCCTTCTGTTTGCCGAATACTCGTGCGTTTCTCCCCTTGATTCCTTTAGTTCTATTTCCCGAAAATATAAAACGCGTCTTTTTTCCGAACTCGGAATCATCTTTCAAGTTCCAACTCCAGCAGAGCAGCAATAAATCGCCTCAGTGTTGATTTTACAAGAATGATATGGATTTGAACACTAAAACGAGTGTAATACAACCGTTATGCTGTAGTACAACATTCCAAGCACACTCAGATGACACCCATTAAGCAGCGGTGGGCGCTGCATATTAACGCCAACAGGTAGCAACAGCAACGGCAACGGTTACGGCAACATTACGGCAACATTTGTGAACAATAGAGACAAACATGATCGCAGATCGATCGACACCTCGGCCCGGAGACAAGCGTCAACGTGCGTCCGTGCGTTGAGTAAAGTTATGAGGCACTGCAGACGACCGAAAGGGATCAGTTTGGAGATTCGGTGCCAAACATCGCCGATACTGATCTTGATCTTGTCTTCCTTGTGGTGTGATGTGCGTATTTGTGTCGAACTTGTTGTTGTCTCCGGTATTTGATATCGATGCGTCGATAAGATCGGCTGACTAACTGTTCATGTTGGCTCTCATTGTCTGGCCGAAAAGGTGCCCAGATTCACACAATCGTCACTTTCGCCCATCGATTCGGAGAGCGACGAGGGCAGCAAGGGCAAGTTAGACGTTTCAATAAGCTTGTTGTTGGGAATATTAAACAACCAGCATATCTTCGGTGGTGATCGAATTTCTGGTCCGGGATTCTTTCAAACAATCACGATGATGTCTCAATTTGGTGAGTGTGGATGCTGCTGATGGGTGCGTAATTAGTTATTGAATTCGTGTGCCCTCATGTGACCCCGGGATGCACCGTAATAGTTTTCCTAAAAGTGTACGGTTTCGAGGTTACGTAATAGAATAGTGCTTGTCTGGCGGGTTCAGAATAAACATAATTGATAAAATGTACATGTACGAGGAAGTTTCTTTCTTCTCCGGTGGTTGATTTTTGGTTACTTTTGCTGCTTGTACGACGCAAATCCGTCCAAGAAGATGGCGTCCTTGTGTTGTGTAGGAACAATTAAATTCGAGTGATGGTTAACTTCACTCGATTACGCTTGCAGTTCTTCCTACGTAGTCATATAAAGCATCCTCTCTTCGAGTGTCCGAGAGTGTTCGAGAGCAATACTAGGAATCACTTTAGTAACTCCCAGGCATGTTGTTTTCTAAATCAAGCAGCTTGAATTATGAAAAATGACAAAATATTGGAACGCCTATCATTTGTTCGGATTTCATTTATTCGAGCCTCGAATTCAGCTCCTTTTTTAGTGTTTTTATGGCTTTTTTATGTGTTCTTTACTTTGGGTCGGGTTCTCTACTTTTTTATTATCCTGTTTGTGTCTGCTTGCCTTTGATTGATAAACCGTATCGTCCTGAGAATAGAGTGAATGTGAGTGATGAGTTGCTGACGTCGTGTCTTTCGTTCATTGATGTACTTCCGATGGCCTCCCTCCGTTTCCTTTGTTCTCTCGGTCTTCTTTCATTTCTCGAAGTTTTCCAACTCCGCACCATCGTTTTTTCCAAACTCAATTCATCCCTTTCAATCGGAGTACAATTGCAACGATTTGTCCGATTGTGCTTCTGTAACTCCGGCTTGGAACTCCAACTCCAGTGTTCCTGAAGCCTTCTAATGATGAGTGGTTTTAATTTCGTGACGACAAAAAGAATGATTATTCTGCACCAACAATTTATTTACTTTTAGGCTAAAAAAGTAGGTAACGGACAAGCCGATTGTTGTGGTTCCTTGGATGGGGATAATGATGAAGATGAGTAGGTTTTTATTATCCTTTTTGTTGTTGCTATTGTTTGGTTATACATTCATTGTTTTTTTTTGTTTTGGTGGTTCTTTCAATGAATAATTTTGTTGGTTTTTCCATGTCATTGATTAGTAGAGTAGATTATGAGTTCGATACTTTACTTTTTAACTACTTTCATTTACTTTCCGAACCTTCTTGTCGACTAATCGAATGTTTCTCACTCATCCGGTTTTTCACTTAACATTTCTTTAATATTTCCTTACTTGCTGCTAGTTTTGTCATTCGAAGTTATTTACTTGTATAGTCAATAATTCAGGCACCATCCTGGAGCTTCTTATAGAGTAACGCCAACGATAAGTTGACTTGAGTCACGACCTCCGCAGGCACTCCCCGAACATGTGGCTCCTTCGTACCTACCACAGCCGGAATTCCGAGTGCGTTCGTGCACTACGCCAACCCTAAAATACTCCCTAAAACACAGACGAAGTGGTCCCACAATCGCTGGTCTCAGCCTCGAGCCGCCAAAGACCATCGAACAATTAAGTTGTAATTATCACAGTTTGCAGTCGCAGCATCGAGCATATCAACAGCAACAACAGCAACAACAGCAACAGCAACGGCAACGACAACGCCAACAAAGTGCCACAAAGACCGCCAACATTGCGAGGCCGAGTAACTTTCCCTCAAAACGCAGAACCAGCCAAAGTACCGATTTAATAATAAAGCGCCAAAAGCACCACAAAAACCCGTCAAAACGCCTTCGGAACGAGTGCTGGGATGGCCGACCAGGCCGGGTGCAGATTCGTGAGCGCCTTCGTTGTGAGTGTTCTTTCCACAAACAAACATCCTGGCCAAGTTGAGGGCGATGCTGCGGGCGTGTCATTAACGTTATCGCGTTCCTCATGCTTCACTTCTTCGAGTTGTTGTTGTGGTGCCCGATAATGATGTTGCCCTTGCAGTGATTATCATTGATGCTGACGATGCTGACGATTCCCTGACTAGTGAAGTCGTTGAATGCTAAGCATCTCGATGACTGTTCCACAAGCGGTCTGTCTGCTTGTGATCTTTCTAGACAACGAATCGTTAGCGCCACTTAAAGCGACCCACCGCCCGATCTTCCGCTCCTCTCCCGTTAGTGACGCCAGGAAACACTCGGAAAGTAATTATGTCGAATCCAATTCGGCACTGTTTCAATGGCACAGGTTACCAATGTACCGAAGTGGTGGAGTGCCGGAGTGGCGGAGTGGCGAGGAACTAATTACGAGGTTGCTTTCGTTTGTCGGCTCGGAAGCACCCCGAGCGAAGGATGCCACTCGAAAGAAGGACGCCAGCCTCCGATTTGCGTTGTGCACCAGATCGAGGAACGTTTCAGCGAAGCTCACGATGAGTTTACAGCCCTTCAATTGACGATCTTCAACTTTGTGATGACTTTTAATATTGCTCCATTGAATCAAGCATTCAATTCGGTCCTGTTCTGGGACTGGTATTTGAATCCGAATCTAGAAATCTGTTTTGTCTGTCACAGTTTCTGCTATCGAAAAGTATTACGTAACAAGTGCCAGCGTGGAGGCCACAAACGCGTTCACGCTCCGGAACAGGTTCAGCTAATGATAGGCAACACTTGCCCACGGTGTTAATTAAACGGAGTTCTTGTTACCAGCTTCGGAAAACACAAACTTATGCACTCTGCGGCGGCATACGCATACGCAACTCGCACGCTGGGTGGCCGGAATGGGGCATGAGAACCCAGAAGAAACTACCACATAAAGTAACATCATCAAACATCAAAGCAGCAACCTTAAATAAATCTATTAAAAATGAAGGCACAACAAAAATTGAGCCATATAAAAAATGGTGCACGAAAATTAACAAGCCTTCGAAACAACAACAACAACAACAACAACAAAAACAACAACAATGACAACAAATCTACAAACAAGCCTCGTAAAACACGAGGTACCGCCACACGGTGCATGGCCAGTGACGGCGGTCAAAACGGTGACTGCAGCGAGGACCACCACCACCTCGCTTAATTTATTCGCTCACCTACAACAGCGTCGCCAGTCAGTCAGTCAGCCTGCTCGTCAGTCAGTCAGTCAGTCAGCCTGCTCGTCAGTCAGCCAGTCAGTCAGCCTGCTCGTCAGCCAGCCAGTCAGTCAGGCAACCAGCTTGGCTCAGCATAATTTTTGTCGCTTTATAAATGCTGCTCGGCCCAGAGCCGTGAGAGCCCCCGGATGGTGTCGGATTAAAGGGCAGGTTCCTGCTGTTGTTATTGTGTCTCTGTCGTTGTTGTTGCCGGTGCTGTGCTCCGCCGCGGTGATGCTGCAGCATCTGATATGACACGAAAGTACGGCGAGAGCCTTAATAAGGTAACAATTTACCGCGCGTTGGTTTTATCGCTTTAATGGTACCAAACACGCATTTTTTAAACGCACGGACGGACCAACCAAGCGACCGTTCAACGCTTTGTATCACGATCAGTCTCGCCGCCGCGCGTGTGTGTGTGTGTGGCTCACAATTTACACCTCTTTCACGGCCTGCATTCTCCCTCATCTCCTGCGTATCATAATTTTTCCTTAATTCAATTAAGCCAAAAGAAAGAGTTACGAACCGCTCGGTGTCATTTCGGCCGGACAGAAAGCCGTAAACAGCGCCTAATAAGATGAGCGGCCGAAAACGTCTGCAGTAACAAATGCACGGCCGTAAAAAGAATGCCCGAAACGATGATAAATTTTGTCTCTTTAGACTCTTTAGACTGACCACAATGCGGCGCATTTGTGGGTCTCGCAGTTGATTCGGAGTTGCGGATGAATGGTCACACAGACGACGCGTCGGTCGCCTTCCGTCCAACGCACCGTCGATGCGACTCGCTCACGGATTCGTGGCGATTCTCTGCCCATTTCAATTCGGTTTTATAGCTTCACATCAGCACTTTTACCATAGATATACTCGTATCATAGCCGATACTAGAAATGAAGACGTTAAATGAAAGAAGCACCACCGACGAGAAGAGGTGAGGAGAGCAGAGCAGAGCAGAGTAGGGGAGAGCAGAGGAGAGCACTTCGTCGAAACTTCGCAACATATGTATAACGCCAGCATATCCACGGAAAAATAAAATGCATTAAGTATAAATACACCCTATTAGCATCTAGATTAATTATAATTATAGATATAGACAACAAGAAAACTACAAAAAAACAAATACATATACTATACTATTTGCAGCTCCACAGAAACGTTACAAAGGACGAAGAACCATGGAACTGCTCGAATATCCTGCAGATAAGCCTCAATAGCTTCGCGGGATTATAATATACAATACGAAACAACAACAACAATCAACTTGAATAAAGAAATTTAACCTGAATGTAAACCAGTAAGAGTGGTATATTCGGTCTGGCCGAATCTTAGATACCCTACACCTAAACGTTTTGAAAATATTTAATTGAATGAAATAGTTTTATTTATTCAAATTTGTAATTTACTTAGATTTTTCATTGCATAACAATAACACTATAGAGTGAAATATAGACTGAAACTAGAGAAAATAACTGGTTTCATATAACAACTACTATTGAACTAAACTAAAATAAATACAAATACGGTAAAAGTAACTCCAAAACATTAATCTACACAATTTTAAACCACTGACAATTTAATTGCAAATCAAAGCAACGGCAAAAAGGACAACAGAACGTCCAGCAAATCCTTCAACCGGCATCGAAATCACAAAGAGCAAAATCCAGCTCAAAAATCATAAATAAATCAAAAGAATTTCTACACCGAAGCAATACAAACGAATGGCATTCGAAGTCGATTCAGTTGAGTGCATCGCATCAGCTCGAGTTTCAGTGTTAAATAATTCAAATGCCGTCAGTGCAGCAGCACAAAAATAGAGTTCATTTTGCAGCTAGCAATTATTATTGATGCAACATATTTTTAATAATGGATTAAGATTGCAACGCATCGATGCACACTCACTCGAAAAGCTTTCAACTCCATCCACGTACCGCAAGCCACTTGCATGTACGAACAACCGTTTAACACTCAAACATTCATCCATTCGAAGGAATACGAATACGTATATCAGCAGACGATTATAAGGCGATTGATAAATACTGAAAGACTCTTGATGCTCAAAACGTCATTCGTATAGAATATGAATTTCCCGTAATCGAAGTCGCAAATTCCACAATCGAAAAAGAGCTTCGAGTATAAAAGATGTATTTAAAAGCTCTCCTTTACTCAACATCATTGAAGGCATCTCCTTCAATGACATCTCCATCAACTGGGTTTTAATATCAGTTGAGAGGCCGAAGTACTCAATGGAGTATATATTGTATAGAGTATAGAGTATGTGAGTATATATTATGTGAGTGTATATAAATTTAAGAATTGCCCTGTTCGATCACTCCGACTTCGATTTCGCCGAGTTGCCGCACCGTCGAATCTTCCTAATCGAATTTTGTCATCGATTTCAAGCGTTCGACGTTCCCGGAGCGAAACAATTTTGCACAAATGTTGAATGAACATTTGCAGCGTGCAACAAGATTTTTAATTTATGCGATACACGTCGGGATTTAGTAGGTGTCGTTGTGTTTATCGCAGCGACTTTGTCACCGACACATGTGCTCGTATCGATATCTCACACACGGCCACACTTTCGGCAAACACATTCGTCCTTTCATAGAGGGCACACATACCAACATACAAGCGAGAATACATACATGCATACATTTCAGTTCAAATTCAAATTTATGAGTTGCAGTAACGCTGACTGAAGCCGAGCAGCCGGATGAGGAGGATGGCATGGAAGCCAGGAAGGACGGAAAGGATGCACGTTTCCCTCGTACACGCAGCGTGTCTCTCTGTGTGTGTGTCGGTGTGTGTGTCGGTGTGTGTGTGTGGGTGTTATTTACTCGTATGTGATAAATGAATGCAAAGCTGCTTCTAATTGAATTCTGTTCAGTTGTGATAAAATCCATTCTTAGTTCATGTCAGCTGTGTTGAAAAACCCGAGACTAACACGAAGCGGAATGATAATTTTCCAAAAAAACTCAACAAACTGCTTCTGGTAGTTAATTCTTGAAAAATAAAGAATATACTTTGTAAACTTTAAAGTTCTGGCAGTTATTTTAAATCCCTTCTTTTTAAAGAGACTTTAATTAAACTATAGTAATTAAATCCTTAGCTACATCAACAGCGCAAGAATTCAACTGTCGCAAAGCAAGATTTGCAAAAAATTCATGATTGACAGATCTTCCTTGATAACTTCCTTGATAACATATTGGAACGAATACGAAAACCAATGATTATAGAAACCCGAAAGATTTTTGAGTTCATAATAAACCCGAAAATAATTTTACAAGTTGGGACATTTTTTAACATTTCTCAAGCGCTTGGTTAATGATTGCTGTGGTGAGTTTTTATCTACCATTTAATTTACTTCGCTGACGCTGCATGCTATTTTATGTGGACCATTTACGCTGATGGCTGGTTTTGAGAGCTGCCCATACATTGACAACACTCGTATTTCCACACAGTGACCGGGCACGCCAGATCCCCGTACGAAATGCTTTTGGCCCCTGCTTGATCCGGGAATCGTAACTCAGCTTTGATGATTCGAAGGGCGGATAAGATTCGGGATATTAAAGAATGACTAGAATGGATAAGGATCCAGCCCATAACACGATTTCTCGAGCACTGCGAGCACTACTGAGAGATGTGGGCAAGTTTATCGTGTTGACTTCACATCGCTGATGCGTTCGTCAACATGAACTCGATTGTCAACTGGGACGCTTGACTTCTGGCGTTCTTCGACAACGACTACGTAAAATACACCGATGCGAACATACACATACACGAGTGCATACACACACACACACACACACACACACACACACACACACACGTGTTTGTATATAGGCGTATGTATTTAAATGGCTAGCATTTTCTCGCCTGAATTGAAGGCCTTTTATGTTGGTGTAAATTTATTATCGCCACTGGACCATAAATGACAGAAAGCTGTAAGTTTTGTGATAATAAATTCGGCAGAAAGCGGAAAAAAGGCGCAAAACAAGAAACGAAGAAAAACCCGATAAACGATATCGATAAAAGAATTGAAAATAAAAAATTAAAGAGAGCACAATTTTTGTTAGTGAGTTCTTGAGTACTTCATGTTATACATCACAACCAATCAACTTAAAGCAACTCCGATTATTAGGATAGATCATTCGAATATTGTTAAACCTTCACACGATTCAAAGGGTAGAAAATCCTAGAAATGATTGACCTAGATATATACGCAAACATAACCTGAAGAGTGTGGAACGAAATACATTGAAATGTTTACTCTTTTCTGTCGCTTTTTTTGGGTCTTACCTCTGATTTTGACATCTACAAACTCATCGATCGCAAAAGCGTATCGTGTGGCTGAATTCGGTCTTCATATCGAAATCGGGTGCCCAATTTAAAGCCGAGTTTAGAGAAAGCCAACTCTAATTACAGTTCTAGTTCCGGCGCCGGTGAATAAAGTTTTGTT
The DNA here is from genome assembly GCA_949629155.1 of Myopa testacea. Taxonomy (NCBI): domain Eukaryota; kingdom Metazoa; phylum Arthropoda; class Insecta; order Diptera; family Conopidae; genus Myopa; species Myopa testacea. Next base: position 13,722,112 of record OX451348.1, on the reverse strand, counting down.
CTGAGATTGTAAATTGAAATACGAGTATTTGTGGAAATGGAAGTCTCTGCTTCAACATTCCGTGCCAAGATTTATGGGCTTTGTAGCTGGTGCCCCTCGCCTCCCCGCTACTCTACGCCCCTCACCACACCTCTGCCACGAACGCAATCACCATTAGCATTTGCAGCGATTCCCACGCTTCCCCCCAGAGTGGATTCCCACGCCTCGTCCGAGCACTCAATAAAAAGTCGTAAATACTCGCATTTCGAAAGACTGGCAGCATCGTTTAATCGCCAACTTGTGCTCGAGATTGGTAATTATTTTGCCAAGTGCATCTAGGCCCGGCCGACGACAAAACGGCGCACAACAAATCACAGCCCAGAGTGCCCGAGTGACCAGAGAGCATAAATTAAAATTACACCCTCGGGGCTGAAGTCGGGTCGTCCGGATTTGGTTTGGCCGAGTGGCGATGGCATGCGATGGGAATGCAGCGTGCGAGTAACACAGAAGATGGAGTGGAAGCTGCAGCTGAGGAATGCAACGGCGCAGGCCATAAAATAGGCATGTGAACGTGGTCCAGAACTTTCGGCTGCCCATTTGGCTTTAATAACAAATATAAAGGCACCGAAGGGGCGCAGAACACACCAGCTATTCGAAGACCGGGCCGAAGCTAACTTCAACCGGGATGATCCATGGGAATTACTCTAATTTAAAGTAATCGCTACAAGTTTTCCATTTAAATTTATGTTTATTTTTTGCGTTACGGTTGCTTTTTCTTCGGCGGTTTCAGAAATTTTAATCGATTTGCGTACGGTACGCAACCGCATCGCAACGCAACGCCGCCGTCACCATCGTCGTCGCCTTCGCTTTCGCCAGAATGATCACCCAAAAGGGGGCGTCACTGAACTGAATGGAAAATAAATGCGTTGCATTCCAATAAAGTAGCCGTTAAGAGGCAGCCAGTTCGGCCAAGCAGGCCGGCAATCAGAATCGGTCAAGACGCGATCCTGCGCAGAGGGTCGCGATCCTGCGAACACATGGACGATGGTAAACGGCGGCGACGACGACGACGACGACGACTACGAAAACAAAGCAGACGTCGGCCAGCGACCACATCACTTTGGCTCGCAGCAAAACTAATTAAAACTGGCCCAAAATAACGTATGGTGGCAACCGAACCCGACGGCTTGCGGAGTTGTGTGTTGCTGTTGCTGTGTTGCGAAACATTTATTTCGCACCAATATTGCCGCCGGCATTTGGGCCAGTTGTGTTTACCATGTGGCATTCGGCCCTCCGCCGCGCCCTTTCATCCTTGTCGTGGCTCTAGAAACCACTAAAATTAATAATAAGTGATCCGTACAGCGAGTCACTGATCATCTTCAGTTTAACCACAAGCAAATCCTAACGCTCGTGGTCTTTCGGTTGCCGGCATTTCGGGCCTGGGGCCAGACAACAAAACAACAACAATTTCGCCGCATCTCGTTCTCGAAATTCCGCTTGCTCTCGCCGAGCGCGTGCGCACTACCGATCAACTGCCAGTTGGCGCAGTTCAACGGAGGTCCTTCTGTGCCGGTCCGTCCACCTCGCGGTCGCGCAGTCCACTCGTCGTCTGCCTGCTCAAATGGACGCGCCTGTCAGAGTTGGTCTGTGTCTGTGATTCTGGCTTCACTTTCGCTACCACACCACAGATTGGTTAATTTAGGCAATTATTTTGGCGGCAACATCCACCTGAACACGACTGTAATCCGATAGATTCGTTGAATATTTTCATAAAACAAAACATTTCTTATTATAACACTCAGCGCTCGAGGCATGTTCACGTATGCAGCGAGTAGAAAACCCATGTTTATGATCTCTGTTGAAACAGACAATCACTGGGCTTCAGAATAGTTCACAAGTTGAGTAACCAGGAGACCAAAGAAGACGATGAATCAGCACGTAACTTAATAGTGTCGTTCAGAGTTCTTCACCTGCAAGTTGACTCAGTACAACGCGTAGGAACCGAGGTCAGTTAGACTGCTCGTAGAGTTCATGGGTGATTTAGTGAGAGTGAGTGATTGAAATCTGAGATAATTCAGATAACATTCAGTATTTAAAATCTTTCCTCGATTTTATGTTGGCAAATTTGTAAGGCTATCAATTGTAGCCCTGCAGAAACTATAAAGAAATAGAAGGAAGGATACTATATAATCAAGAAATAAGAAACTAAAAAGTCCGAGTATCCCTTAAAAACTAGTCAACTTCTTAAAAAGAAGGGTCCGAAATACATCCATCTTTACGCAGACCTGAATTCCTACCACCGTCTGTCAGTTTGGCGTCCAATAAGATTGGGTCCCGCTTTTAAGCCCATTCGAGTAATTTTTCTATAAACTCCTGTCTAACCGCAGGGATCAATTAAAAACCCCGTCTAATTTGTTTCGCTAAAACACTGGATCATGTTCAGAACTCAACATGCCAGACTTCCACGCATGCCTACACAAGTCCAGACTGCAGTTCTTCCCGAATACTCGCCGACTCGTTTTAATTCTTCTCGCATGCCGGTGATTATCATTTCATGCCCAGGATCCTGCCGTCCGTAGCTCCAACCCATAATTAATAATGCGCTGAAGCAGCGTCGAGCATCCTCGATGGGTTGAGCGCAGCCATGATCTTGGCGTTCGGCGTGGCCTTTATTTCTTAATATTTAAAACATTTGCCAAATTAGGAGTGAAACAATGGCTGCCGACACATGGCCGGTGTGGTGGACTGGCCGACTGGACGACTGGCCGACCATGTGAACCAGCCAGTGAGGTGTGTTTAATTAAAAGTGTGTTGATGGTTCGCTCATTCTGGGGGCGAACGCGGCGGCGGCCCGGCGTTTTATTAATTAGTCGTGAGAGACGCATCTTGAGACTGCTGTTAAGTTGGCGGTGGTAATTAACTCTTTCGGTTGTGGTCTTTAACGGTGGGGTGGAGGGGGGAGTGGGGAAGCGGGAAGCGGGGAAGGTGGCATAACTGGGAGGTGGTATTATTTGCAAGGAGGCTGTTCGGGGTTGAACGCCATTAAGTGAGGCTCTAAAGAGGTTTATTAAGAGCTCCACAACGAAAGCAGGCGCTCAAGTGCGAGGAGGAGGAATGAACAGCGACTGTTGGATATGGATTAATTACCCGATCCTGTACACCATACAGTCGTATGCTGTCACAACTGTCAGTTGATGCTGCGTCTTCTATGCTGCAACGTGTCACGTGACAAATCGTTGGCTGTTCGGCGCTCTATAAATTGGATAAATCAGAGTGCGCCAGAATTTTAAGATGAGTTAAGTTCCAACACGCTGAAGTTTTCTGGTTCTTTCATTTTTACTGTTGGTTCTCCTATGTTGCTCCTGTAGTTGTTGTTTTCCATGCTACTCTCCGTTGGACTATCTATCTAAATACTTGTACCTCCGTTATTTGGAGCAAGTTGAATTAATTAAACCGAAAATCTACATAAATAACTTTTCCGTGCTTAATTACCATGAAAAACGACTACAGCCATAAAGCCGGCAATAATTACAACAAACACAGGAGGAGTGAAGGCGAAACTTAATGATTTCGTTATCGCGGCGAAGATCGAGATATTAACATTCAAGCATTTCTAATTTGAGTTGCCGAATGCTGACTCGCTGCAGACACCCACCAGCTGGACAGAGCGTTCGAGCACTTCGCAGTAGAGTTTTCGTCAAAGCGCAGAATTTCGCTATCTCGAGTCGTGGCATTGAATGTTTGCAGACATGATCGTTGTGCAACTCTGCTGAGATAGCGATCTACCGCCGATCCACCGCCGATCTAACGCCGATCTACCGCCGAGAAGCGTATTGTACGGGCTGATTGTATCGTGGTTAATGTGTGTTGATGGAACAAAGAGCCAGCGAAATGGTTGCTGTTCATCCTCATTAAGGTTGTTATGATTTCAGAAAGCTTTGATTTGCCTTAATAGCCACTTTAGTGTGTGATACGAGGAAGTGGACCCTAAATTTAAGAAAATTTTGTTAGTTTTTCAAAAGCTGAGCAGTTTATTCAGCGAGGAACAATTTAATAATGCTAACGAACTGTTAAATTGGTTAGCAAAGCGATTAGTGACTAATGTGTCTTGTAGCAATGCGTAATAATCATGGAAACAGCATGGATATCCTGATAAAAGATCCTCGCGCACACTCAGACAATTCATCGTGACTGAGATACTGCGAAGGCTAACAGTTATGAACGATGGTGTACTTGATATAATGTGTTTATTTAAGCGGAAGCGCTCCAAACACTTCGAGTCGAAATGACGCCACTGCGCATGAGCAGCCGCAGCGCCGATTACTTTTGCCAGGAAACGGATCCAGACAGCGGCGGGCGTCTCAAGTGAAGGCTTGAAGGCCGCACAAATTCTGGAAAAATGCATCAAAAAACTGTACAATTTTATGTGCTGTGAACAATAGGATTGTTTCCAAAAAATCTACAAATCTTGGGTTGCACACTTGAAGAGTAACAAAGTGAATCCCATGATCAACAGATTCGTATTACACGCGATTATTGAGTCTATTGTGGCACCGGCTCCTCACTGCTCTGGGGCCGAAATGATGGCTCTCGTCTCTGTCTCGCTCCTGGACTCTACGCCACTCTAACGTAATGAGAGCTGGCTGCATCGCTTCGTGTTCCTTGGTTATGCTCGACGGTTTCAAAAGATTCGAAGCAGCTTAATGCACCTAGGGAACGAGTTGGTTTTCCATACGGTTTTCCATACGGTTTTCCGACGTATGTACGTGTGTGTGTACTTGGATGTTGCCCATGGCGTGCTAGCCACGTAGAGTTGCGGTGGATGTACGTTGATTGTGATCAGGTTGCTGCTGAAGGTGCCATTATGAAGCGAGCACCTGCCACAAACTCGCGGACGGAGCGGCGGGCAGGCGGACAATCAGTGTCGCGCATCTGCCACAGAAATACAAACATTTTCGTCACGTACAACAAATGATTTCCCAAATTCGACAGAAGTACTGCACCGTCGCAAGGGGGAGCAGATCCCCCTTGTGTAGTGCGGGTAGGGAGGGGAGGGGAGGGCGGAATTAGACTAGCGATTTCGTCTGCTTCGAAGGCACAATTAGAGCTTGAATCGCATTAAACGCGTCGTCGCACCAGCGCCACGGGAACTCATTATGAGCCAACAAAGAGCACTCGTAATTTCGCTGCTGCTCGTCCGATTGTTGTTGCGCATGGCGTTGTTAGTGTCATTAGTTGATGTTTGCTTTTTACTACCGACGTCGTGAACGGTGGAAAGTCGCCGTTTTCCCGATTTGATGGTGGCCTCCATCGCAGTCCGCATGAGTTGCTCAATGCTAATGAAGAAGGCGAAGAAACACTTCGCGTCACTCTTTTAAACTACGAATAATTTCGCCAACTCATTTACTTAATGGGAATTCTTGCTTTTGCTCCCCGGATAAACCAAATGGTTGTGAAGAGATGAACGCCACTACGGACAAAACTAATCTATTAAACATTCCAACATCTCAGGAAAACATGGATAACTAACGGGCGACCTATTTACTCTACAGCAGAAAGGACATTCGGAGTGACCTCGCACTCTCTGTCTCTCCGCTTTCTTTCAAAATTAACTCACCGACATTCATAAGCAGCATGGAAACCCATGCAGCATGAATCAGACCACACTTTCGACTGCATTCTTTGCTGGGGCCGCTTGTAGACTCGCAATGCGATTGTGGCAACTGGCACAGCGCACGTGTGTGAAGAACTACTAACAAAGAATGCTCCCGCTACTAGGTTAACTTCACGCTTACTCGTCGGTGGCTCCACGACGACTTCACGTCGCATTTTCGGCAGCCATCATCAACAACAACAACAACAAGCAAAAACAACGACAGCAGCAGCAGCAGCGGCAAACGAAAAATCAACACTATCGTGGACTCAATCTATTAAATATTCTCACCGCATGCTGCGGTGTTCTCATTACGAAAGATTTGCATTTGTTGCTGCGAACGCAACGAATTTAAGTGTTGATTTAGCGAAGTAACAATAGAGGGCGCTGCGCCTGGTGCAAGTGCGGGTGACTTTCGGCCCGCAGCCTGGGGCATTAAAAGATCAGCAGCCAAGAAAGCACCGCCCCGCACCGACGCCTAGAGTCCCTCCGCCTCCGGTGTCGACAACCTGAGAACCACCCGCTCACCCACTCAGCTGCCAGATTTTATCGCTCAACGCGAATTCACGCCGTCGCAACGCGGCTGTTGCAATGCTTGTGGCTGCGTTTGTAGCAGTTGTCGTTGTCGTGGCAGCTGCATCTTTCGGCGAACAGCTGCTCGAAAATGAAATTAAAATACTTGATGTTGCATCTGTGTTGGCGTCTTTCTCACACGATGGCGAGACACCGTTCTCACGGAACCGGAAACAAGAATTCCGTTTGCGGTTGCCTTGACTCGCAGTGCCAAAGCGCCATTTCGAACTTCTCGGAGCCTCGCCGTTTGCATGCCTGTGCAGTGGGTGGGGGATGGGGAGCGGGTGGCTTTCAACCTGCCTTTGATGTGATTTTAAATTAATTTCACTCCTTGCCAGCATCCGAGGAGCGCTTTTCTTGTTAGCATTTTCAAATCTCTGCTTTACTGGATTCTTTTCGGGGACAAGAAAGGACTCGATCCTTTCCTCGTGCAATCTTCCAATTAGTTTGAGAGCTGCATTTCTTCTGGGCTTAATTGCAACTTTTAATTTCATACCCTCGCCCCCCGGGCGGCAACCCTTCACTGGCTCTGCTTCAGAGCTCGCTCCGAATCCAACTGACAGCATCCGCTTAATTGCTGCATTCACGTTTAACTTGGCCAGGAGTGGAGCGTTGTTGTTGGTGGCATTGTTTTTCTTTTAGACATTTCAGCTGACTTCCTTGCTGCTGTGGACGACAGTCGACCAGAACAGTCGCAAATAACAAGACGCTTTCTTGCAGTCTCTGCTCTCTTCCGGTCGCAATTTCTTCCTTCTTCGTTCTTCGTTCTTCAGTGAGCTTCACTGAGCTTCACTGCGTTTCACTGCGCTTCACTGAAAAGGATGCAGTTTTTCGTGTCCCGAGAAAAGGTGCAAGCATTGCAAATGTTGAGTTGACACTTGAATTTAGTGTCAGCAGCATTTGATGTCATCCATTTACTGCTGTTTACTCGTAATTCAATTTCAGAGCGTATATAAAATTTGGAAATGTTCACAGTCGTATATAAAATGTAAAGAGTATCGAATGAACTTTAATTTTCTTAAAGTTTTTCCCTGGAAAAGCCATTTCTTAAATCCAGCTTCAAAGTTTTACGTTAATTTTTTCGCATTTCGCCGAAATCTTATCTAATGAAAAGGATTCTCCTTCCTTCGCAGTATTGCAAACGAATTCTAACCCGATGATGAAGTTTGCTGCTGCCTCGGATACCAGACCATAAAACCGAGCAACATCAATAAAGTCGCTCGTATTTTCTGCATTATTTTCTTCACGTTTCGACCGTTTTGTGACTTCCGAATGCGTAAAACACAACCTCCGAAAGTAAAAAATGCGTAGACACAAAACAAACAAACAATCGCACACCCAGCGGCGCAACAGACCGCCTGCCAGCCAGCTAAACCTCGATACGGTCAATTAAGTGTTCGTGCCGCCCCATAAAGCAGACCAGAGCGAAGGCGAACACGTTCGGAGGCTCTGCGAAGTCACCGAGGAGAGTCCTTGTTGTCCTTTTCACATGACATGTGCGTACGTTCACGAAGAGCCACAAATACGCCACACAAGGAATTCTTTTCACCGAAAACAAGAACAACGAGCGGGACAAAGGAGCCCAGACACACAATTCAATCGCCTCCTCGTGCAACTAATAATGCAATCATCCATGAATGGCTCAGCGGGCTGGCAGCATTTCCACTAACCTGGCAACCCAGCAACCGGGCAAATCTTACGCAAAGCAAACCTCAGCCGACTCGCAACTCCGCAAGGATCAGCACCTAATCACTGATTTAATGCGACTACGCCGACCGACGGAGTGCCGAGAGGACTGAGCGATGGGAAAAGGTACAGCCGAGAGTTGAGAGCCAACTCGGGTTCAGGAGAAGGATTTGCTTATGCGCACGTAGCACCGGCTCAATCCATCATTGTTCTATTAAATGCTCTTAGCTGACAAATTATTCAGTTGCGTGTGACTACAATAGAGAGGGCGTGTAGAGCAGGGCGCATTCTGGGGCGGACCACACATGAAACACCCGAAGACACTATAAGAACCTGAAAAGGCACACATTTTTAGTTCTGTAGTGTAAATTATTTCAGATTTCAACCATTTGTACTGAAGTAATTGATGATGTACTCTTCAGTAATTGGCACGCATTAAAACACGGCTTTAACCCATTAAATCCACGACAAGCTACACTTCGCATTGCTACTTTAAGTATTAAATAAAACTCAGATTCCCTTAATTTAAACTTTCCAACCTCTAAGCCACCAACTCGCCCCCTCCACTTAAAGTGAAATCAGTAGCGAGCCACGTTTCAGCTGCTACCAGTTTTAAAGCAACCACTTTTCGCGTTTCGAGATGAAGTGGCTGCTGCGTCCACCTGTCAATAAAAACGAGCGCGTGCCAGACGAATGGCCGGCTGTCAGACGGATGGACGAAGAGCCGGAAAACACTACCCAAGATTAAGGCAAGCAATTAAAGCGCAATAAACTAAAAAAGTTCAATGGGTTCATTTGGTGCCATGGCTGGTTCGGCGGGAGGGGGAAGCCATCGAGCCAGTGCTCCAACAACCACCTGCCAACAACTGAAATGAGCAGGAACGTGCACTAAAACAATCATTATTTCAATAAAGCTGCTCGCTGTGGAGGAGGAGGGGGCGGGGGGGGGGAGGAGGGGTTGGGTTGGTGAATGATGTTGGTTGGTGATGCAGCGGAACGCATGTAAATTGGCGGCGACCGCTTGACTGATTGCACGGACATTGACAACAACAAAAAGAAGAGCACTGGCAACACTCGCCACTGCCACTGAGCCGCGTGATTACAACACAACATCTCTGGTGCATCTCTTCTGGCACGGAAGCATATTGATCACACTCTAGAATCTTAAGAAGCGAAATCTGGACGCTTTCTTTAAACATGCACGCGTGCGCACAAATCCATGTCGCTGGCCGTTCTGCTGCTTTGCGCTTCGACGGCAACACGGCAGTCCGGCCACGCTGATGCGCTTCAGTCCTTCATTCGTTACACGCTGCTGGTTAACTGATCGCTTTTCTCGACTTCATTTCTCGGAAACACTCAGAATGTTCAGCAGCTACACGTTACAAGCTGCTTAACGCAAACTACGGCTGCGGCTGAGGTCAATTAGTCGTCCATTTAAATGTAGAAAATACTATGTGAATAAGCAAGTACTATACAAGTACAACAAATAATCGCTGGTATGAAGAAGTCGATTGATTCGACAGATTTTTCATTAAACACGACGACGAAAAACATACGATTCCGATTCATGTAATCACACTCACTTACAACTCATTGTAAACGATTTTGACGAGTTATATATGAAAATAATGTTATTCATGTTATTAATAATGCATGATCTAGAAAGAACTCTTCTTCTTCTTCTTGATGATGACTCTTCTTGATGATAATTCAGCTCATATAACAGATAGTGATATCTGTATGATTTTCGCCATTACATACATCGATATACTTTATCTTGCATTAATTTTTGTGGACTTTTTCTTTCTTACGACGCGCCAGAGTTCGCTTCTGCCCCTCAATTGTTTGCTCAACAAACAAGCGTCTCTGGCTCGAGTCCATCCTTCGGCGCAACTCCAATTGAGCTGATGTCTTGTAATTTGAGAAGATCCTTAATTCCAGCAGCCAGAGCAATCGTTCAAAGGTGCAAAATATTCGCCTGCATCAATATTCATTCATGTCCTAGAAATGCAGCTAAAAGCACTGCAGCAGCACCGCGCCACACCACTCAAAGCATGGAACTGGGGATAAGAAAGTGTAAAGTGACAGAGTAAATAGAGCAAATGTACCAAGGAGAGGCACACAAACACACATACACACAGATTCACTCTCGTGGATACATTTACAGATGTCCTCGTTGCCAAGCATCTTCATTAGAACGCATATCAACGGTGCAGCGAGATGCCAGTGCGAGACGCAAGAATATCAGCAACGCCGCAGTGGAAGAGGAACAGGAAGAGGAACAGGAACAGGATACGAATGGGAAATGAATTGGTTGCGTGCCGCTGGGATGTGTTGGCACAGCGTAGAGCAACTCCAGCGAATCCGGCTGGCATTTGAAAAGGATGCACGAGAACGCATGCCACCGACGCGACGCTGACAGAGGCTGTCGGATCTCATATCCGGCATCTGCAAAAGTTCATCAAGGAATCCAATATCTGGATAGAAGACTCTGCTCATGGCTTGCTGCCAGTACTGAAGGTTGTACTATACACCTTCATATGTAGGCACTATTATGCGTTTCCCTGCTTCGGTTGTGGCCACATCTTATCCTTAAGGAAACCTGTACAGCAGTCTAGAAATTCAGCGCTTAAAATGGGTTCCTTTTTTAGTTATGTCACGAAAATAGTATTTCTATCGAAAGGTAAAAAAAAACCAACAAAAAGAAGTTCGCCTTTCTTCATTCTTCCAAAGTGATATTCAACTCTGAAAAAACTCAATAGAATTCAAAGGACTTCTTCGGTCCATATGCGATTGATTGAAAATACAATAAATAGAATAATTTTATCTCAAAGGACTTTAGCTATCTAGAGAACACTTTGAATATACGACTTTCGGAATAGAACGACTTTTCACATATTTAGGAAAGGATAGAAGTTTTCTGCAGAAGTCATTTAATGGAACCAGAACCAGAATTTCAGGACACAGAACGAATCCCTGCGCCTTGTAACTCAATTATAAGCGTTGATTTCGTTATTCCTAAGCAAATCCTAAAATGCACAACACTAAATAAACAATATCCAAGGAAAGATTAAGGACAACAATATATGATATACAATATGCGAATGTATTGCTTAAAGGAATTAAAGGCTTTTTAAATCCATGTAGCATGCATGCTGATGTTTCAGCACATAAGTCGAAAGTCTTTTCTCTTCTCCCACCTCTCTTTATGTCTCTCTCTCTCTATCTCAGAATTTCTTTTGCTCCCAGCCTTTTTGTGGTCATCTCATGCCGAGCAACCGAAGACTTCTTTGTTCCGAGCTTAGCCTCTGAGGAAACGAGAAATCATTTCAATTAAAATGCAATGTTTATGTTCCATTAACTTGGCCTGGTCTCTGAAGGTTCACCAACATGAATTCCGATCCCGCTACGTCCGTCCTCACAACTTCCGGTTCGCCTGCGCTTCCAAGCCAGACAATTGTAGCTGCTGCCTTCATTCCCTCCACACACTCGGCCGCACCGCACCGCCTTTCATATGACTGTCGTCGTGTCACAACTCGTCACAAGCCATTTGCAAGGTTGATTGACATCTTCTCCGATCACATTCGATTGTCAATTTATGCATGTGCAGCTCTTGTCTATTTTCAATTATTCTTGAATTACCAAATGCTAGGACCCGAAAAATATTATTGCTAAAAACCACACGAGAATAGAGAAGCAGGGGAAAAACGGCCACAGAACCATAAACCGAAAATAAATTACAGTTTTTATCGGCTGCAACGAGGAACATTTCATTTATAGACTATTATTTTTGAATTATCTAAGTGCTGCACGAGAATCTATCAGTTGCATTTGCATTTTCAGAATAGATCAATATTTATGCAGAGCGGAGCAGTCTAAAAACGTTGTGATGGAGATTACTTTATCCCGAGCTCCCTTAATTTATTTGCTATTTATTTGGTGTCATCTTTGTTTTCCATTAATTTTAGACTTTATAGCACTCAAATGCAGAAAGAGGATATTTACGAGTATTACGTAAAATATGCCCAATTTATAGAAAATCAACATAAGATAAGTTTGAATACAGTTATAAGAAAGCCACTGAGCTACGGGTGGAGATATAATAGACTACTCAATAGATAAATAAAACTATTGTAATAAGATGTACAAAGAACTAACTTGAACTCCGAACGAAGTTATAAAACTCTCTAATCTCGAATCGCTCTCGGGTTTGTGCTGTCCAGTTAGTTTCTCATCTTCAACACCACAACACCCACAACCCCGCCACCCTCTTGAACTCTGAGAACTGTTCAAAGCACACTGGCATGTGTAGACATGTCTACGTGCCATCCAGACGATCCCGCACCCGCTCCTGGCTGCTCGAAGTACCTGCATCTGTAAATCGACACTCGCCACTGTCAGCCTTCAGTGACAGCAGTGACAGCGGTGCCAGCGGTGCCAGCGGTAATCCTTCCGGGAGACCCCATGCAAATACAGCACATGTAATGGCACAGTTCCATTTGGCCGATTTCCCTGATGGCGAACTCTTCCACGGCTAGAGTTTCAAGAGCAGCTTACGTCGCCTTGGACGACGGCTTGTACAGACGACACCCAACCCAATAACAATACACAATCTCCGCTCCAAGCATGTCTGACTGCCGCGCCGGAGGGTGGGGGTGGCTTGTCTTCGATTCATTGCAGGCCGAGCTTCAGCTGGGGTGAGACTTTGTGTGAAATGGACACCGCGCAACTCCTGAACCCTTGGATTAGGGTGGCACTCAATGTCGCTGCGAGGCTCAGGGAATCCGTCCAAGTGCGCTGGCCGGTTCACCGATTTCAAGAGTCATTTCCAATGAGTTGTGAGTTGCTGAGTTGTGGCGCGCCTGGCGAAGAGCGGACAATCATGTGTCTCATAATTGTTAGAAATGATTCCCCGACACTCTCGACGTCTGCGTTTCATTAACTGCGCGAACGTAATCCGCACAGATGTGGAGCATTAAGTGACGCTTGCCGCAGAAACTTTGGCCACAACGTTTGCAATCAAATGTTCATTCGCTGAGCTGGATGGCTGGCTGGCTGACTGGGCTCACGCTGTGCTGGGAAGCACTGAAAGTAGATGGAACTTGAAAACTTTGCGGAGTAATTAAAACTGAAGTGCATGTATCAAATGATCCGAACTGATTAAAGGAGAGCAGGATGTAAGTGCGGGGGGGGAAGAGGAGGAAGGAAGACTCAAAGCACTGAACACAAACACAGGACTTCCAAGAGGACTCGCTGCGATGATGTGACGACAGAGTTAGTGGGAGTTCCTTTGGCCGCATGGACATCACGAGCGGCGACTAGCTTTCAGTGGCAGTCGTGTGCAGAACTGGGTCAACAGCTCGGCTCTAATGACAACTGAGCAACTGCGGCGACATGTTGTCAACCGACCAACAGCAGCTGGACGCTGGCCAACAGAAAGCAGAAGGATGTAATCAGTAGCCAGAGAAGTGGATTGCTCTCGAGATGGCAGAAACTGTGTGAAGCAGCCTGAAATGGATTCGGTGGCCGGGATGCACAGCAGAATCGCCATATCATTGCTGTAGCTTTCACTCCAGTCCACTGGGCAATAAAACTTGCAGTGACTGGAGACGAAAGTCGACCACAACAACTCAGTGACCGCGAAGGAGAACAGCACAAAGCGACTGCTTCATTAAATCCTCGTAACCAACAGAAGCAATGTGAATCACCGAGCGATGACAAATAAACATGCAAACTCTTTAAAAATGGTTACACTTGAATTGGAAGACCAAAGTTGGGATCGACTTTGTTCCGTCTGCCGTCAAGAAATGAGCTAAGCTCCCTGGAAAACCACCCGATCAAAGCACCCGACGTTTTCATAGACAGAGTTGCCTCTATTAACATTATATTCAAAAGATCGGGGATTCAACACGGTCCAATTTACCGCCGCATCCAATAGATTCGGATTGAAAGACAGTCGGATTGAGGCAGATCTGGATGAGTCTACGCACCAGAGCAGATCCACACACCGACTGACCTGATCTGACGTCCAACAATGGATGGAATTTGCGCAGCAGCAAACCTTGAGCACCGACAAGTGACTCAGACTCCGTCTGAGGTACTTAAGCACGTTAAGATGCTTACGAATACGAATAGCATCGACTTAAGCACATCTGGGCAGTTGGTGGCCGGCAGAAGGAATTCCCGAAAACCGATCGACATGTGGAACGCATGTGTCAACAAGTCGCCCAGGGAATCCCCGTGCAGTTCAGTGCGGGAACAGGAGTTCTTCCGTCGCTGGCACCGAACACCTCCGTGGACGGAGAAGCGCACAAGCACACAAACACAGGTGTGTGCAGTAGACGCAACTTCTTTCTTCTTTCAAAGCGCGTACAAGAGTCGGCGAACGCGTTTTCGTCCGATTCGCAGCTCATAAAGACTGCATACAGACTTCATGGTCGTTATGAGCTGTTGACTGCACGCTTTAACAACTTCCACATGTGGTGACTGCGCTGAGCGAACGCAGAAAAGTCACGTTCACGTACCTGTTACATCCTCGCATTTACCATGAATTCTGATTTCCGCGTTCACACGGAGTGTAGGACGACGACGACGACGACGACGGCGAAAAGGAGTCCTTAACCAGGTCGAGCGCTACAAACGGTTGGGAACTCGCAGCAGTGCGAGTGTTCGTGACTGTCACGATTGCCTGGCACAACGTGGGAATCAAGGATTTAAAGCCTTCGACTTGCCAGACGATCGCCGCGATGATGACGAATGTGACGTTGCAACAGTCAATTTTACCTGTTGTCCAGCAGCGAAGGACTCACAAAGGCAACATATTTGTGCATACTGCAAGAAGATGTGACAGCGTGTAGATGGCATGCCTTGAAATCACTCGACGACATTACATCTGAACTCTGACTCGCACCTCATGCGATCGACTTCTTTATATGCTTGAATATGAATTCTTCTATGACGCTCTTTCGCTTGCTGCAGCTCTCTCGCTCTCGCTCTCGCTATCCTTCCCTATTGTCGACACACACTATTTTTGTCTTGCTTCAGAGACTTTAGTATACTTTATGGTAGTCAGAATCTTTATAAATTCCCAGCTTATCATGCAAATCACGTTGCTGCGTGTTGTTGTTGTTATTCATCGATCATCTGATTCGGAACTCCTTTTCCGAGCTCACGCATTACTTTCTAATGCCTTTGTTTGCAATACAATAACCAAAATAAATATTTCCCTCAGCCGGCGATGTGTATCGGGCGGATTTGATTGTGTTTCGGGAAAGCTGTTTGTTTTGGGAAGGGGTGTGAAATGTAATATTGTGGCTTGAAGCCTTTAAGTCCGGCGATTAGAATTCAGAAGGCGTTGACAGTTACAGTCAGTTTCTGAGGATTACCTCTTTGACCTTGCTGCTGGCTGCTGGCTGCTTGCTGCACACTTCGGCTACATCTGTGAGGCGATTACAAGTTCCAGGAAACACTGCAATGTTCATTGATCACTAGAGTTGGCTGAGAATTAAACGGAAACACTGCATAATATCGTCGAACGTGTGTAGAAGATCTAAAAAGTCATCAACCAAAATCAAACGAATTGTCGTGCATTCACGCAAAAAACATCGCATTCAGCGAGCTCAACGTTTCGGTGTTTATATGCAGATGTTGCATGCTTCATAGCCACATGTTTCAAGCCCCCTCGAAGACGAGCAGAAGTTCCTTGAGCAGAAGTACACGGAATGCTTTGGAGAGGGTCACCACTTTTCAGATGGAGTCATTGAGTTATTTAGGATATCAGAATGCTTGAAGGTGTGCATCATTGATCACTTGTCATTCTTTCGAGGTTGCCCAGGAATGCTTTTGACAGTATCAGAATGCTTTGTCTCAGAGATATTATTACAGAATATGATTAGTATAGACGTCAATCTATCCTGGTGAAAATATAAACGCGTAACTCGAAGCAACAGAAACAAATCTTCTATCTACAGAATAACTTGTGGGACATGCACTTTGTTTTTGTATTTGAGCGGGAGAGGAGAGTCAGTTCTCTTATACTTCGTCTTCCATTTGAATTCGTTGAGAGAGGAAAAAGAAAGTCAACGAACACGACCGAACAACCGCTCCCAACATGTTGCATCAAACACGAATGATTGCTCTCTCTCGATTTATTCTTGTCGATTTCCAACTCAAAACGCAGCATCGAACGAGTAGCAAGAAGCAGAGCAGCACGTTCCACTGCAGCAACTGCAGCAACTGATTGGCTCTCGAGAGGACAGCAAGCTATGCAACTTCCTGCACGCATGCATCCGCTTCCGTGTCCTGCCAAATTCCGAGCGAGCAGCGAGCAGTGAGCGCCTCGCAGTTGCACGCACGTACAGCTGTTTGCAGCATGTCGCAGATGGCAGATTGTGTGCGACAGACACCAGAATTGGCAGCAGCGAGCCCAACAACCAACCGAGTCCCACACAACGTCATGCAACCCACACAACGGCTGGCTGGCTCGTCACTCCAGTATTTCTAGAGCGGGCCGGCGCATATCCGCAGCAGTTGCGTGCTGAACGCGAACGTGTGAGGATGTGCCAGAGTGGAAGCGACAGCGTTAAGAAACAATAAAGAGACAGCCAGCCAACGAGCAGCACAACGGCAGCTACTTTAATTGACCGACCAGAACACTTCACGATAATATATAATAATAAATTCAGACAAGTTGGGAACGCGGACGAGCGACGGTGTTTAGTGTCTCCGCGACAGTGAAACGCCAGCAAGAATTCGAACACAAGCGTTTCGTGCTCAAAATGAAGTGTACGAGACACACCGAGAATAATATTAATAAAAGTTACCGTGTTTTAAGAAGTGCGCGACATCGCATGGACAAGCGAACTCAAGGGCAGCCCTCGCAGTAGCCGTGTGAAACTGTGTGAAACCGTGTGAAATCGTGCAAAAGAAGCGAAAGTGAAGTGAACGCCAGCGAAAATATAGCAATAAAAATCCGAGTCGAGTCCACCGCCACAGGATTTCATTGACCAAAGTAACATCGAAGCTTAGCAACGACCACAACAACCACAAGCGCAACAACAACTGGAACAACAAAAGGTAAGGAGCAGCACCAGGAAGTGTGCGACTGCTTGATTGAGTCTTGAAAAACTGCGCGATCTGATCGACTCGATCGACAAGAACATCGCGAGGTAATTCTTGTAGCTGACGACTGCGAGTACGATACTCGAAGCTGGGGCACCGCGGCGGCCTCAGATCGATAGAAGTGACCTTAATTAGGCTTTCCTTCGATATGCACTCGGCCCATGCCAGTGCGAACAGAACCCTACTCCACTGTAGTGCCCAGTATCTGCAGGTTCGGTTCAATAGTGTTTTTGTTTTGTGTCTGTTTTGTTGTTGCATCTGCCGGATGCCTCGTTTGTGATTATGCGAGAAGGAAAGCGAGTTTTCACTGCTTTCCATAGGAATCATTTTCGCTGTACGTTTTATTCAGAGTGCGAGTGCTTAATGCGTTTATTGACTTCAAGTGCACAGACACGCACAGACGCAGAGTGCGTGCGTCCAGCGCATGTGATTGCGTCCGCGACGCATAGTTTGGGTTTTTGCCAGTTTCTCTGTTTTCGCGATTGATTTTCAAGGACGGGAAATCTTCAGCGCTCCAATTGAACCAACCGCAGCTTCTATTGTAGCTATTTTGCTCCGGGCCTGGGGCGGCCATTGATTTGGGGAAGACAGAAACAACAACAACAACAACAAGCGCACACTCCAGCTTGAATATCGAAATAAATAATAATGCGTGAGAACGATCCAAGTAGGAATGCTTGACTTCATTGTTGTTGTTGTTGCTGTTGCCGGTGCCGTTGTTCACTTGCTCCGTGTTACGATCGCTGGTTTGGCTGGGAAGCGCCGCAATCGGTGGCCTAAACTACTCCAGCTGATTGTTACTCCGCTTCTGGCCGCGGAACCGTCAGCTCGTGACGCGCTGTTGTTGCATCGTCGCCGCGCCGCCGTGCCGCCGTGCCGCCGTGCCGCTCGCTGCTTATCAGTGCAGCGCGCTTTAATGCGCTTTTTTAAGCAATGTTTGCTTAATTAAGTTTTCAAATTAATTCTCTCTTCATTTCCACACTCTGTTCAATCTTTTATTGTGGGTTTTTCGTAGACTCTCGAATTAACAACGCCATGAAATTCTGCACTGATTCGTGCCGTGGCTCCAACGCCAGCTCAAGCCGCGTTAAACACGCAGCTCGGCAGTTCGGCGGGTTTAATTAAGAAATCGGTTTCGAGTTATTTTCACAAAATGCAAGAATGCCAACAATAGAGGGAAAAAACCGCTGAAGACACGTCATTCTTCGGTTCGCTGGCAGAATTCTCTTCACATAAGAAACAACAACTATAAGCTGAATAAACTCGTAATAATTCACGAAATACAATCGAAAATCCAACAAAGAATTGTAATCAAAAGTAATACATACAATACAGTCATTAAATAAGCACTCCTAATTAATCTTCAAGAGCCTGATCGAGGAAAAGGACCTCAAAATTCGATTCGAAGCTGCTACCGAGCGAAGACAGTTTGAAAGCAGCCACTGAGCTGTCACGAAGTTCGGTTTTGGGACATTTGCGTGCCCTTACAAAATTTATTTGCTATTTTATAATCATTTGGAATATCGTCGACGTCTATCGTCACCTTCACCTCCACAACCTTCATAAAAACTTGGAAATAAAATTATTTTATGCGACTTTTATGACTCCAGAGCAATCATTTCAGTAACTGGCCACGATGGACTCGTGTCCATGCTTCTTCCTTTTCCTTCCACTCGCCATAGATTAAGTACACCAGATTATTATCTGGATTACGTTCAACCGTTATAGCAGCATAATACAATAGAATACATTGTTGTTGCTTTTTTCATTTACTAGCAATAAGAAAAGTAATCACAAAAGCTTCCGAAACGACGCTGTTCCGAAGCAAGGACTTTTGGGGGGGGTGACCATCTTCACAGGAGCGCCCTGTTTTCCGGGCGTTTTCCGAACATCCCGTTAGCGATAACATTTTGGCAACTCTGCGTGGTCATTGTTGCCAAGACCCACAATAATCTATAATATAGTATTTCTGCAGAATGCGTAGACAACATAATCGCCTCTCTCGCTCTCGCTATCGCTCTCGCTCTTTCACGTTAGCATCGGCATAAAGAAATCAAAGTCAAAATATTTCGCAAAAATTCTTAAGCTTTTTAAGTCAAAACGACAAAATATTCACTTCTACCTTTCAAAATTGTTTCGTTGCAGCTCAGAGTCAGCAACAAACAACGCATTATTTAGTGGACAAAATAACCTAAAATAGAGAAGGAAACCAAAAAACAAAATGGCAGCGCTACAAGCACAACAACAGCAACAACCAAAAGCACAGGAAGCAAAACCAGGGCAAGAAACGCAACAACGAGCCGAAGTCGTGGTGGAGGTGGTGGAAGTGGTGGAGGTGGTGGTGGCAGCGCCGCGTTTGCCCTCCATCGAGGCGACAATCATCGACATTCCCCCCGCATCGTCCCCGACGTCGTCCTGCTACGACACGGACAGCAGCACCGCGAGCAGCACCTGCTGCGCCCATCACGGCGAGCACATCTACATGCAACGTGCCCCGCCGCGCGCCCTCCAAAAGCAACAACAACCGCACACAGCGGATGCGGAAACGGAAGCGGACACAGAAGCGGAGGTCGACCTGATGCACTACAAGGCCGAGCAGCACAGAAGCTGGCCGTTCTTCCTGCTGCTGGTCTCAATTATTGAGGTGAGTGGCACCAAACATAGCACACGAAAACAACACACAAAAATAGTGATGAACTCGCAACTCAGACACGCTGGCAGACAGCACGAAACCAGCTCAGATCAGCTTTAAAGCTGTCTCCCTCCCTTCCCTCATTACCCCCCCCCCCCCTCCCACTACATCCTCCACGTTTTTGTTGTTTTTATGTATGTTCGTCTGTCTCGCGCACGACTTGTTCCCTGCCAGCGATAATAAGATGGGGAAAAACGATTGACTATCAAGATTTTCTATTTCGCTACTTCCCTCTCTCTCACTCTATCCCTCTCACACACACACACGCAGTCACTCGCTGGCAGCTACTGCAAATCAATACGGCTGCAAACAAGGATGGCGCTGGCTGTTTGGCGCCTTCGAATCGATTACTTTCACAAAAACAACAACAACAACAACAACGTGGTACTGCTACCTACAAAGCGGAACAAATTCCCAAATAGCAATAAAAACCCCTGAAATGATGCCAGAATTAAAAATACATATAATCAATAAGAATATAAAAGATACTGCAAAACAAAATCAGTACTTCAGTCAGGAAAACATTCGGGACTCGTCTATATTTTTAAAAGCTCGTCATACCGAAGTTAAGGTTGTTGAAGTGCTTTTCAGATGGATTCGAAGTACAGATGGATCTTCAAAGAGCTCAGAGAAGCCATCTATTTAAATAAACTGAAGTAAATGATGCAAAGAACGATATAAATAAGGACTAAGATAGAATAAAGACGTAAAGAAGAAAGGAATCGCTATGACGATCGTAGTTGTTAGTCGCTGATTGTTCGGGAATCGAATGAATCCTTTAAAGACTTGACTAATAAAGTCTCCCTTGTTACTAAACTTTAACTACACGTCCCTCGTCCCTATTTTTAAATTTTATTCTGAGTTTCTAAGCACGTTTGAGTTTATAATACTTCCAAAGCTCTTAAGCTTCTCATGATCATCTAAACTGTGATTAAATCTAAGCTTTTATTAAATCCGATCTTCATTGAATCTTTGCTACAGATCGCCGTCTTCATTTTCGACTACATGACCGTCCAGCCGCAGCCGGAACAGATCTCTCCCATTCCCACGGACTCGGTGCTCATCTACCGACCCGACCGGCGGCAGCAGCTGTGGCGCTTCGTCTCCTACATGGTGCTGCATGCCAACTGGTTCCACCTGGGCTTCAACGTCGTCGTCCAGCTGCTGTTCGGCATACCGCTGGAGGTGGTGCACGGCCCGATGCGCATCGCGGTCATCTACTTCGCCGGGGTCTTCGCCGGCTCGCTGGGCACGAGCGTCGTGGACTCCGAGGTGTATCTGGTGGGGGCGAGTGGCGGCGTCTACGCTCTGCTGGCAGCGCATCTGGCCAACATTATGCTGAACTACGGACAGATGAAGTCGGCGGTGTCGCAGCTGGTGTCGGTGTTGATATTCGGTAAGTTGGCACTGTTTTCACCACGAATATTTTTGAACTCAAAGCTGCTTAAGTTAGAACATTTTTAAGTTGCCACTTAATAAATAGTGTTTCGAATACTGTTACATGCACTATATTCGTTTATTTTCCGAATTCGATTCGATGGCTCACTGACGGTTTGTTCTTCTCTCTCCTCCTCCTCTTGCAGTGTCTTGCGACGTGGGCTTCGCGTTCTACACACAGTATCTGGACGCGGCGCAGTTCAGGCAGGCGCCCGCCGTCTCGTACATCGCACACCTGACGGGCGCGCTGGCCGGCCTGACTATCGGGCTCTTGGTGCTGCGCAACTTCGAGCAGCGCGCCCACGCGAACCTCATCTGGTGGCTGGCCCTGGGCGTCTACACAGCGTTCACCATGTTCGCGATCGCCTTCAACCTGATCAACACGGTGACCGCGCAGCTGATGGAGGAGCAGGGCGAGGTTATTACTCAACATTTGCTGCACGATCTGGGCGTCTCCTAAACGGGCCGATGGCGGAGGGCCCTCGCCGGGTGGCCTCGACATGGGGCGCCGCTCGCGGGAACAAATGTTGTGATACCACCAAAGACTGAAGTTTAATTTACCGATTAGCTGTTTATTTATCTGCGAATTTAATTTAATTAAATCATCTTATTTGTTAACTTTATTTATTGTATAAGTTATAAATACACACTAAGAACCACTTGGACCGGAAGCTCTGCTTCGTAAATACATCACAAGATTACCACACACTAGAACCACACCCGAACTCACCCCACACGAACTCAACTCGATGTCGAGAAACTCTGCTTTCGCTAGTCAACAAATTGTTACAATAAAAATCGAGGAGCCGAAGATTCGATTCGACGTTGCGATGTTTCGCTGGTGGTGGAGCGCGTGTCCTGGCGCAAACGTCCTTACGCAAGAGTATTATTAAATGTAATTGTTAATTTATTTCTAATTGTTTTTATTCGAGAAAAGAAACATTAATAAATATCGCTAAAAATGTTAATTTGATTGCTTATTTTTAAACTAAGTGCGTAATTTGGTCGCCTTTGAGGAGGTCTTGAGCCCTATCCAACCCCCAATCTACATAACAGATTAGTAACAATAAATGTGACGGCAGTCGATTACGTCTATTTGGATATCCTGATATCATCATAAAGACAGTCTAATCAGGTCTTTATTATGGTCATTGATGGTAAACATTTTTGGATATCCACAAAAATAGTTCCTTGGAGGTTTCAAAACATTTTGTCCACCTCTTTATCAAGATATTTAATACCTCCAAATCACAGTGTCATGTCAGCATTTCATTTGATGCATACATCAACGTGCATCAGAGCAACAGAGAAACAATTTCGATGGAATCAACCTGTCATTAAGAACGGAACGAGAAACGGCTGGCGGAGAGAAGCATACATTGAGTCCAGCAGTGGCGGAAATCTTCGCTCATGTGCGCTTTTTTGCACCCTACCATTTGAGTTACGAGAGCACAGAACCACCTCCTGGTGCTTGTATGCAAACAAGTTATGGAGACGATAACGACGCAGCTTTCGTGCTTTTGACGTGGTGCCTCGCCGGCGACTCTTCCTCGGCATTCCGCGCCGAGATCCGTGACTTATTGACAACCCACGCAAAGGCGACCGTGAACCGCATCTGGCACCAGTGTGTGTGTGTGTGTGCGTCTGAGAGGAGGGGGCGAGGAATGGTGGCAAGGGAGCAGGGAGCAGGTGGCACAGCATCGGATCTGTCCGCTGTCCAAAATGACAAACGCTCTGTGGCCGTTGCTCTGTTTCTGGCATTCGCTGGCGACGATCGCCGTATTGCTACAGTTTCGATTAAAGACCTTTTAATTGATGGCGTTTCGCTTCTCTCGGCGTTGTTCACATGCACCATGTTCGCAGATCCTATTAAATGTCTTTATTTCCCCGCGGAGTTACATGGCATTCGATGCGTTTTCGGTCCGTTTGGTAATGAAGTAAATTATGGATGGATTACATGAATATTAAAGCAGTTACAAGGACATTTCTGCTCAGTTTCGTTAATATTTCCCGACATTCTCGATAATAGCCTCGACTCTTAATGCAATGACCACTTTTACTATAACTTCCAATTACATGTGCTTCATTCACATTGAAGTCAGGCACCGAACTTTACCCTTTACGACTTGATGACGACGCATGCTTTTCGCTAGTCCAGCCACTAGATACTCTTTCTCAGGTTCCCTCAACTTAATTAAGAAGCGTTCAGAGAAGTTGAAAGTCCATCATAACGAAAACCTCAAATTGATTCTGAACTGCTTGCTTCTTGCCCCATTTGTGGCGCCTACCTCCGTACTCTGTACTGTCCTCTTATCGGTAAGCATCTCTTAAACTCAACGACATTGGAACGTGAATCAAAAAAGGAGAAAACTATTTAAAATATGCTTCAAATACGAGTGTGAATGAAAGTAGTAACATCGTGAGTGTTGCGGGTGTTGTCGTCATTTTCGTGACCCTGACCAACAACCCCAAAGTTCCAAGCAATTGAAGGATACTTTTTGGCCTCAACAAAACTGAAAAGTTTGCTGCTCCTTGTTTGAGTGCATCCGTCGTAGCATTAAAGCTGGAAAAGTTCTTAGCACAGATACGGTAACTCCAACCTACACCAACCTACACCAACACCAGAAGCAATGCGCCCCACTTACCCACAAAAGGGGTTGGGAGGCGCAACGCCAAGTGTTGTGCATGAAATGGCCATAAATTAGTCGGTCGTCTTCATGTTGGCACTTCTGTCCACTTACGGCGAATGTGTTGCTGGCTGCCGGGGAGTTCGTGAGTTCGTGTGCCTGTTCGACGCATGGCGGTCCGTCCCTGGCAGTCAGTACATGTCCCTCCTCGCTCACCTCTCCTCTATCCTACTCTCTCTTACTGTCTGTTCTGCTTATTATCCTTCTGTGTTTGTCTTCCCTTCCTACTGTCTGGCCCGTGTATAGTTCTGTCCTTCCTTCTCTATCTACCGCTTTCTCTTTCTCTTTCTCCTTCTGTGTGTCTATTTGTAACTCTGTCATTCTTTAAAACTCCCTGAGAGTATGCCTCTGGTTCTTATTACCTATTTACTTGCCTTTAATTGTTTCTTTGTCTCTCTGTCTGCTGTCTTGTTATAGTAATCTATTTTTATACAACTCTCTCTCTCTCTCTCTCTCTCTCTCTCTCTCTCTCTCTCTTTTCTCTCTCTCTCTCTCTCTCTCTCTCTTTGGTTTCATGCCCTCCGTGAGTTCACTCAACAACCAAGTTTTATGATGCTTTTAGGTTAATTGCATGGACAACCAGGAATGAGGATTTGGGGCCATCATCAGCACGCACCTCTGCTATACTGTGTAGCTATCCGTTTCTCTATCTTGCTAGTTATGATCTCATTTGAGGGCAGTTAGTCACATTTTCAGTTAAACCCGCAGTCGATTTCATTTGCGAAAAGGTTATCTATCATTAATTCCGGAAATCATACTCGTAAACTAGCCCCTCACTATCTCGATGAACGTTCGTTTAAAGCAGCGGTGCCCAAGAGCAGCCATTCGGCTACTCAATTTTTGAATCACATAATATGTATATATTGAGAGCGTTAACGAAATCTCGTCAGTAGCTTCCGAGACAGCGGCGAGGTAGGGTTGTATGCTGCGCTTGTTTGATTTTGCTACACCCAAAAAATTATTGTTGTTTTTCTTTATGATAAAGTTTATGTGAATGTTCCCTATATATTAAAAAATATTATTGCATTATTCAATTTACTTCATATTATAAATTATTATTGCATTATCTACTTTAGATTATAAAATATTATTGCATAACTACTCTATTTTATAAAATATTACATTTACATTACTCATTTCAAGTTAATTTCCGATCTTATGCTTCATTCGAAATGTACTGCAATAATCCAAATATGTAGCGTGCAAACAAACAAAAATCCAAAAATATTCATTCTTTGTGTTTCAGCGCATATATTTTTCTCAGTGCTAAGTGAAAAAATTTCCAATATACACTCAAAATGTGATAGTGTGTGTTTGGACACCGCTGGTTTAAAGTGAAGCCTTAACCTGTTAGGTGTCCTGCACGTCCTTGAGGCGCGAGTGTCCTTACATTTATTGATGTTTCGCTGCTAATATACATTTTGCTGTCTCTGGTGTATAACTCTTCGGTTCGTGCTGGGCAGCCATTTAGTTTGCTGCTTTTGATCGATTATTTCTACCTCAATAATGTTTTCATTTGCATGTTTCACAGTTGATTTTACATGTTGGAAAACAACCTCAACTATTATCTAAGATGGCCAACTATAAACTGGTCAATAATAAAGAATGTGCGAGTTCTTTGTCAGTTCCAGTGTCAAACTTTTTTCATCGTGGATAAAATTGCCCACGCGTTGTCATCACAATAAACTGGAATATTTTCTACTGAAAATAAACTGAACGGTGGGAATACCGCCCTCTCGCCCTCTCGCCCTCCTCCAGACACATCATCCATCGCTTTTGAAGTTACCATGTCCATTTATCCAAGCAGTTCCTTTGTAGGCTACCTTTTAGGTTATCCTTTCGTGATTGAGCGCCTTGTTTGCTTCTCTGCTTACAGGATTCATCACAGCTTTGGCTCGTCTGTAGAAATGACTCCGAAAATTACACTCGATGGGGAATTGAAAGCTTTTTTATATTGAGACAAATTAAAGACCTCATTGGAGCTTCATTCGTTTATGATTTCCTCTGAGATCTGGTAAAATCCTAAATGTGCACTATGGGTTGAATTGGTCATTATGAATTGGTCTGGAATTTTAATGGATTATAATTGATGATCTGTTTTTTATGGTGATTCGTTATTAAAAGTCATCCACGCTGCTTTGGATAGCTTCTTGAGAACCATTTTTAGACGGCACTACAATCAGGTAGCTGATGGTGACTTTCAATAAATATTCAATGCTCTTGCTTATTTCCAATCTCACCAGAAAATCAGAATCCATGAAAACAGCATTCCAATAGATGAAAATTTAATTTACTTGAGTGTTGAATGTCGACGTTAGATTTGTCATTTGATGTCCTTGACGTCAGTGTTCTCTTTGCTTGCCATGCACTCTCAGTTATTTCCAGAGTGCATCGCGCACTCTGCCCGAAATTAGCGTCGCAATAAACAACTAATGACAGGAGGGCCGAGGACGATCCTCTGACCGGCGTTTATCGCTGTTTGATAACTTAATGTCATTGCCTATTAGAGAGAGCGTTGCCACTGCTCGCAAATGACTTCGGCTCTGAAATGCATTCGGGGTCCGTTCGACTGAAACATCCCAAGAAGCAGCGCTGCAGGGGTTTCACAAACAGATTCCGAGCGAACAGGAGAGTCAGAGAACCATCGCGCAGTGAAGCCATCAGCACATTAACTCTAATCGAGTTGTTTGTCAAAGCAGAACATTCCTTTGTTATCCTTTCTTGTGTGTAGTCCGAGTTAATTAACAACAGCAACAACAGCCACAACAACAACAACATCATGGGTGTCTTTGTGATATGGTTATGCTTACGTTCTTCATTCTTGTCATTTTTATTGTTACTGATGTTGTGTTTGTTGTTGTAGTTGTTGTTGGGCTGCACAAGAAGTCAACGAAGCCAGTTGTTTGGTCGCTCATTCATTGATAATCAGTGAGTCAAGTTATAGACGGTAAAACAGATAGAAAGAGAGGGAGAAAGAGAGAGAGAGAGGGAGAAATACTCGTAAACCTAAAGTCCTGTATTTCTTCTGTTTTTAATTATTTAAAAACAACTTAAGTCCTTCAAACTCTGCTGTGAATGGGCAGGACACAAAGAGTCCACAGCCAGCTCAATACTACGAAATTCTGTTTGCATTAATGCCCGCCCTCCTCCCCCCCCCCCCCCCTCCGTTCAAGGAAAGCAGAGGAACTCTTACATAACTTTAAATCGGATAGAACACGGTTCGGTGCAGTGTTTCCCATGTTCATAGTACGCAAAGCTTTTGGCAGTACCTCAGTTGCGAATATATGCATGCATGCGTATAAAAGTATGAATGTAGATGCATCTTCGTGTAGCTGCGTGTGTTGGTGCAGCTTACGAATGAGTTTACATGAGTGCGTGAAACCTTTGCAAATACGTCACTGATGCGGAGATGTCGTATTTCCGTGTCATGTTTTTGTTCGTGTTTCTTCGTAGTTTCATGTTTTCGTGGGTTCCTGTGTTCGTTATTACATCACATCTTGATAATCACTGAACTTTACTGCGCTTCAAGACGGGAAGCACATCGTGAACCTCATTAATATTCGATGATTCGGTCAGTACGACGCGTGATACGCGAAACGTCAATCCACGGATCCAGCGTTGGCTGTCGTTTCGTACGGGAGAACATTTTAAAGGAGCTGCCGACGTTGCTCGAGTTCAAGCGAATTTTACGTGAGCTTTGCAGATGTTGCTGGTGAAACGCTTTGGCTGGTCGGTCGATTGGTCGTCGATCGCCACGATATCGGGCTCCATCCAAGTGCACCTGTCGTTCGCAGAACCGAAGAGCGCACAACATAAAGAAGACATAAGAAAGCATTTTCGGCAACAACAGTAAGAAAAACAGTCATCTCCATGAATGTGTGTGTGTGTGTCTCTGAGAGTTGTTTTGTTTTTATGCTGCTGCATTTCGAACATCTTTCGCTCACTGCTTTGACTGAAGTCAGCGGTGGTGTCAGTCGACAACGGTACTTGGCTCACTCTGCCAGAAACCCCTCTCCGTAACTTCGGATAACCTGATCGTTTTACGCTGGCCGAACAGCGTACGTTAAACATGCTCTTGCTTGATTTGAACTCGTAATTATTATATCATTAGTGAACTTTTCACTTTCGAAGAGAGGGCAAACAGACTTCTTTGTTTTCATCCTGTCCATTATTTTTGTTGTTATACACCGACGAAATAAACTCCAAATTAAACAAAAATTTAGCCATCATTTAACGATCCTCTACGAATGCGAATGACTGTGATACGAATTCGAGTGCCTGGGATATGACTATCCGATGTGGCACGAAATATTGCTCCTTGATAGCGTAGAACAACTGAGCGGCATGCAGTGAAAAGTCTCTGGAGTTTTCTGCAACAGTTGACTAGTTCTTTTTTCAGTAGTTCTTTCAACGCCCCACAGCCACAGAAGCACTTTGCACATCACGCCTTTTTACGAGCTGAGAAGGTTTTTCTTTCTCATTTGAATTCGCATGTGAGCGCAAGCGATTCGCTAGTATGTGTGTGTTATCTCGACGCTTTCGCACACATGCACATGCTACACATTCAGCATTTGACACTCGGGCCATTTTTTTTCAGTACGTTTTTCACACATTTTTTTATACTGGAAAATTTTATACGAAAAAAATACGTTCGAATTTACTACTTTTTACACTAGCAAAACGTATTTTAACGCCATTGCAAGGGATTTTCTGCAATTATTATATGTAACAACAACGGCAAAGCTATCATGTCCACACCAGCAAGAATTGAAAATTAGTTTAGCACAAAATGTATACAGAGTTCAGATAACGTATATATATTATGTACATATTATTATATGTACACAACAAGAAAATCCATATATTATGTAAAGAAAACTCCATGAAAAATGAGATTTTGCTGAACAAATACATTTGTAACGGAAAATAATAACCGTACTTAACCTGAGAGCGGATATCGCGATCTCACCTCCGTTTTTTAGAGTTTTTACAGAAAAACAACAACAAGAACAACTGCGACCCCATTAATCAAAGCTTTTGAACCCGTATTTTCTCCTCGTTCACCTTCCTTTCCCTAAGGTTGAACCTTTGTTGTTGTTGCTGCCGTAGTTTTTGTTGATGTGTTGTTAGTTTTTACCATATTTTGCCATGACTAATGAATGACGTCGCTAAGTTAGACTAACAAAGCAGATACATCAACCTGTTTTTTGTGGAGGGTGCGGGGTGGTGTGTTGGGAAGGAATATCACACTACACGAATGCACTCGGGAAAAAAGATTTCAGTAAACAAACCCAACAACAGCGCCGCGTAAAAAATGACGGGTTTTGCGAAAAATGGGCGAAACTTTGTTGCAATCACCGCAATGACAAATCACTGTGACGCCAAGGATGGAAACTTTGACAGATAGTCGGCGAAGAGAGGGAGAGAAAGAGAGCAGGTAAATAATAAAAAACCTAATTCGAAAAACTTGGTAGATACTATGGAGTTAAGGACAAAAAGGATTCGAGGCGCTGTTGCTGGTTTTTGTGTGAAATCGCGTTAAGAAACCCTTTTATCCCTGTCAATGGAGAGAGACACAAACTTCATTTTCCTTCGCTTACACTCGGTGTCAAGATTTACTCCCAGATTGCATAAATTCGTATGAAACTTCTTTATGACTGCATAAAAACGCAAATAAGCATGCACACAAGTCTGCATGATAGTACGAGAAGTCAGGAGACTTTGTTACGACTTCGAATGTGAAATCCTGGCAGCCAAGAATCCTTTCCTGCACTCCGGTTGTGCCAAAACACAGACAGCTTTGCTCGGATGCGCCTTTTGTCCGGCTGTCTGGCTGTCGCCCGGTCCGCTTGTCCGTCTCTCTGCTCTGCTTTATCTCTTGTGTTCGGTGCAATGTTCTTATTTGCACAGAAATAATTCGCTTTATCTCATTTCAGTCAAATAAAACGCAGCGAAGTGAAGTTATATAAAAGAGCAGATCAAAGAGAGGACGAAAGAACTCTGCTCGTGCCTAACGACTTCGCGTTAGTCATGAAATAAACACACTTTGGCTTTTATATAAAAGTTTTTAATAAAAATTTTATTTATATCAAAAATTTCTTGACTACTCGAGTTAAAATGCGAGTGCGTTTGTAGTACGTTCGTGAGTGTGTGGCAGTGTTGCTTGCTGCCGCTCTGGGGCAGTGTTGTAGTTTGTGTGAATGTCATGGATTCTGTTAACTCGCGAGTCTTCATTCAAATGCGTGTATATTCTGTGTAACTACAGCAACAAATTTACTTAAAAAGTAGGCAGTTAAAGACTTAGTTTCTCGTATAGTGTGTATAAATGCTAACTCTAAGTTATTCAGTTAATTAGTACATATCTAGTTTGTTTATAGTGTTATAGTTATTTTGTCTAGTTGTTAAAGACTTACATAAAATATAATTTTGTACTTTATTTTAAGGATATTTACAGTAATCACTAAAAAATTGCACTACACAAATTAAGTACACGACTAAACAGTTTTAAAGCTAGCAGTTTTAAGCTGACTAAAGTAAAAGTTAGAATAAAAATAGAAAGGGGAAAAACCCGGAAAACCAAACATAAGAATAGAAAAAATTAAAAAAGGTCGACTGGAATACTTAAAAAAGTAACAGATTAAGTTTTATTAACAAAGGACGCACGTACATCGCACGCACAGTGGAACAAAAGGAACAAAAAGCTATTTCGTTAGCGGTGAGCTACAAGTACATCGATATGCACATTTACATAATAAATAAATATAAACTTCACACAGTCTCAAACTTCAAAAGGGAAGAATGGAAACTTTGATTCAATGATGATCAAATACTTCGAAGTTATTCGATGGAGCAAAGTGACGACCTTACAATTAAAGTTGGAAATCGTGGTAGACGGTCTCCGTGGCGTTGATGGTTTCAACTTTTAAGCCTTGCAGCACGTTGCTGTTGAGCACATTGAAGGTGACGGCGAAAAAGATGCACGCAGTGTAGATGCCCAGCGCCACCCACCAGAGCAGCTGCTCGTGCAGCTTTTGCTCGAAGTTTTTCAAGACCAACAAACCGATAGTGAGGCCAGCCAGAGCACCGGTCAGATGGGCAACATACGACACCGAGCGACTGAACGGATGCTCGCCGGAGTAGCGAGCGTAAACAGCGAACCCGACATCGCAGGAAGCTGTGTTTTGAGGAGAAACAAACTCAGAATTAGAACCACAAAGAATGAATATCATGTCAATTAAATTACCGAACGCTAGAATGGCCAGTAAACGAAGAACTCCGTACCGCATCTGATGGAAGTTGATCATGACGTTGGCCAGGTGGGCGGCCAGCAAAGCATACACGCCCCCGCTGGCACCCACCAGATACACCTCCGGATCGAAAACGCTGGTCCCTATAAGAGCAGAGCGTGCAATTAGTACAGCGGGGCGTATGTGGACCCGAGAACTATGGTGCTTCCAAACCTACCCAAGGAGCCCGCTAGCACACCGGCGAAGTAGACGCATGCAATGCGCCCGCAACCGTGCACCATCTCCAACGGAAGCCCGAACAGCAGCTGGATGCACAGATTGAAGCCCAGATGGAACCAGCCGGCATGCAGCACCACGTAGAAGAGGAAACGCCAGATCTCATGGCGTTTGTCAGGACGGTATATGAACAGGGAGTCGATGGGCACCGGACCAGCGGGCTGGGCGTCGCCAACGCTAAGTGTGTGGTACGCGAAGAAGGACAACTGTAAAGACAAAGAAAGCTGCTTTATGTACACTGATAAAGAAGTGCCCACTAATTAAGCGCTGCTATTCAAACGAACGGTCTGCTTTAAAGGTCCTGTCGGATTCCGGACGTAAATATTGTTTGTTTCACGCTTCCAGACACGTCGGCTAGACAACCAGCGTCGTGTTGGCTGCTGCATTATAAAAACGTCTTTCTTTGCAAGGCAGGAGCAACGAACGCCATGGAGACTCGGCCCAGACCAGCATTCGTAATGATGCTGTGCGCTGTAAGCAGCGTAGTCTCCATAAAACGAATCACCATGAACGACGCCACTCTTGCGAATATTAAACACAGAACATATACTCACACAGAACCACAGCTCAATCACACAGATCAAACACAAAGGACTGGTTCTTCGGGGAATTTAAATTAGGAGCTTTTTATTAAATTGAATTGAAATCTTACAGCTACATCAGAATTTAAAGACTACGAATCCTTGTCTTGCTTCAGTACGAAATTGAATTTAGTTTGTTTTATGTACATTGTATACAATGCGTTTTACATTAATAATTATTGGAATTAGTAATTCAAGTATTAAATCTGAGACAATCAACTCACCTCAATGACCGTCATCAGCACGATGAAGAAGGGCGGCGGGCAACACGTGTACCGATCGGCGTAATATTTGCGATCACGCTCCTCGGGCAGCACCTCCATCGCCACGACGTGCACCATCTTCTTGAAGAAGGCCGGCTCGTCTACCACCAAATGGAAATCATTTTCGGAACAAACCTCGCGATCACGTTGATGGACGGCACACTTGAAGCTACGCGAACGCTTGCCACTCATCTGGAAAGAGGAAACAAGTGCAGACATGAGTATTTCACCCGGAAAGCTGTGGATTGTTGAATGGCCGATTTCTCATAGCCGATTTATGAGGAACGTTCTAGCACAGAGTACCTAAAAAAGGATCCCAACATTAAAACGACACAACTTGGCACAGCACAATCAATGTTGAAAAACAACTGAAAAAATTTAATTGGCATTCTGCATAGCGACTTGTTTTTGGAGATCTGATAGTGATCGAGTGTATTTTGACTATTATATTATAAATCTGCACCATAAACAGAGCCAATTCAAGTTACTATAAAATCAAACTAAGAAGCTGCAATTATAAGTTAAGTTAGCTAAATTGAAAGAAAGGGTTTCTTGAGATTTAAAACTTTAGTATTCAAAAGCAGAACTTCAGACAATAACTCAGTAGAAATAACAAAAAAACTTATGTAAATTTTAAGCATTTTGAGTTAATTATTAAATACTGGATTAAATTAAATGCTGAATTAAATTAAATGATGAATTAAAATGGTTTTTGGATTGCAAAACACTCACTTTTCAGTCTGGTCTTCATTCTTTTTTAAATTTGTTACTATTTATACTTTTTTATAGTATAGTATATATTATTTTAATATAATTTATTCATGGTACAATTTTGAATTTATTTCGATTGTATTTAATATTTAAATTTTAGATGCCTGTTGATATTTTAGTTAATTTTCTTTCTCTGTAAAAGTGCGGATTTCATAAAATCAGTTATCCTCAAAATTTAAACTCTCTTTAAAACCGACTGCTTGAGCATGTTTGAGTCTACGAGTGGAATTTACATTACATTTGCGTTTATATGAGAACTGAAATCTTTTTGCTTTAATATAGTATTTTTAATTACTTTTGTGGAGAGGAAAAACTATAAAAGTCAGAAGAAAGAACTACTAAAGCTGCTTTATTTTGGCTCAACAACTTTTGCCAACTTACAGTCGCCAAGTGGCAAAAAATTGTTTCCATGGGTTGCTATTTTCATAGACACATTCATGCAGCCCTCCTCTCCATCGCCAACGAACTCCGGTGGAGACGGCTTCGTAGCTTCGTTGGCCAAGTGGCCATAGAAACCCGTTGGTTCAGGCTCCGTCCTCGTTCAGTCGAGAATCCCAGTGAAGGGCTCAGTTCAAGGGCTCTTTTTCTAGCCTTACCTTTTTTAGCCTCGCAAGAAGAATCTTTTTTCTTCACAATTGTACGAAATCCATACAAATATTTTGCCATTTGGAGTCGTTCTTGTTTGTATAATTGTTGCGTTTGCAAGTAGTGAATAAAAACAATTAGAAACTCCTACATGCTGCACTATTTAATTGTTGACTCTGCCGAAGAAAGAAGCACTTTGAAAGCACTTCACAGGGGCGGCGGGTGGGAGGCGAGGCTGCTGTCTGAGCAAACGGCATCTGCTCTGCCCTGGACGCAAGCACCATGTGGATAAAATGGATGGTTAGTTGAAGGAAGCGTATATATAAAATATTTTATTGTTTTATCGCGGCTGGGAAAATATTTTCTTTGCTCGTGCAAGTGAGGAAAAATTTGTTTTCTTTGTTTTATCAGATTTCATGCAATTCAAAGAAAATTAAAGACTTGCTTTTAATGATGAGCTACTAAAACGATGTTTTTGCATTGAGAGGGAATTTTTGTGTTTTATACGGTAATTAATAATTTCAACTCTTCGAAATAAAATAGTGACAACTCTCCGTTACGTTAGCGTTCAACTCTTACGTAAGGCTAACGATATGACGTTAATGATGCTGTTCGGAAAACGAAATGAAACGGCAGCTCAGTTTAGTTCAGCAGCAACAATCAACAACTGAACCTGATTCGGAGCATGTTTTAAATACGACGGTAATTAAAATTTAACAAATTAAGCTTAGTAATCGCAGTGAAGAAATGATTGAGCACTATTTAAAAGTGGAACCCACACAAAGCCGCAAATAGAATAAATGAATTCGTTTTAATAAATCCACACAACATGAAAATGTAGGCAAGGAAACCCAAAGCAACAAATTGTTACTTCCTGCCGCACGAAGCGCACAACGGAGACAACATGAAAAACGGAGCCGCTGATGGATGAACGGGGTTTCTCCGACCGTTTCTTTGCGTCCACAGTCTCCCCCTCCCGCTAAATGACTCCTCCCCGCGACCAGACTGACTTCCAGCGACAGTCACAATTAATCTCGTCTAAATTAGATTTGTAGCCGAGAATGTTTACCAGAGCGACGATGCACCGCGTTAGATGAGCGAGGAAGTGCTGCCGAGGAACGAAGCCCGGAACACAGCAGACGCTTTCTATTAAGTGTGTCCGTGAATCGGTGAGCCAGCAGAGTCGACAGACATTTATTTGCATAATTAAGCTATAAAACGATGAATGAACGGATGAATAAGTCATTCCGAAAGATGGCGGAAAATAATAAAACAACTGTCAACGCTGGAACACAAGCTTTGTTCTTGCAGCGGTGTGGGCGGATTCGGGAAGGCAGGAAGGAAGGAGAGAGCTCATTCCTCCTTTTCAATTTCTTTAAAACAAATGTACATATATACATACATATACATATATATCTGCCTACAAATACAACCACGTATAGTATATGTTGTTATAAAAATTCGACAAAATTCTATGAAGTATTATTTTGTAATTATTAAATAAGCCGTTAAACGAAACTAAATAACATCGAAACGCGATTTATGACTGCAAATAATATATTTTAGTGTCGGTGTCAGATTCAATTATTAAAAATTAATAATTTAAAAAGCCGAATCGAAAAGTAAAACCATAAAACATAAATTAAATAACAAACGGGAGTTACAAACTCCTGTTTAAACGAATCATTCCCGTTATATAAACTTCTCCTTATTCGTAATATCGAAAGTGTTTACATATAAAAATAATAAACATAATTTAGCATTGTAGTGTTTTGTAAACTCAAGTGCAAAAAAAGTTAGCAGCTCTGAGTTTGTTCTTGTAATCTAATAAGACATCTTTTCCTCTCACCTTCTCCCTCATGACTTCGTACGTCATGAAAAATGTTTCAAAAATCCCTCAATACTTCATTTCACGTTTCATTGAAGGAAACAAATTGCATTTTTGCATATGTATATGGGAAGCTTTACTTACCCACAAATATTGTGTATATTATTGGGAATTACATATGAATCCAAATGTATACTGGAAATACTATCAATATACGATATCATCTACGCTTTACAGCTTTATGTTAAAGTTTAGCTCTATTTGATCGATGACAAATCGCTCTTCCCGAATCACGTGAATTTCCTACGATTTCTGTTCGATCACTAGATGTAGATTTGACATTAGATACCGTTACAAGTAAAGTTATGAATGAGGAACCAATATAATAAGGGAACGTTCTTTCTCTCTTTCCCTCACACATATATCTCCTTTAAAGAAATGAGAATGGTTCCGAAAGCACGCAGCTGAAAGCATTTTAATATAGTAGTGTTGCCACATTATTTCGGCAACGGTTTGTGAGAAATCCTATGATTTTTATTCTAATTAAATTATTTGTATATACATATGTAGATATGAATAGTATTTCTTTTTTTTATAGTATTTCTTTTTAAATTTGATGACAAAGTGATTTTCATGACCAAGCAGTGGTTCATTTGTAAATATTTAATTACTAAATGATGATTTGCGGAAGAATAAAAATAACTTCTGAAGAAAAGAAGAATTTATTTAAAAAAATAAAAGGAAAGCATATACATATTCACATATGCAATTAAATTCACTTTAAATTCTAGAAAACATCTGTTCAATATTTGTCTTTCTACCATATGATTGTTTTTGCTCAGTAAAATCATGAACATTTGATGTTTTCTTACCATATCTTATCATAGCATATCTTATCTTATTATACAACCAATTTTTGCGTATTGGGATGGGAGATTTTGGGATGGCAAATTAATCTGTCGATGTTTCATCTTCGAGAAAACTCATTTGGTGCCCAAGAAAAAAAGGATGGAGCAATCGCTCGAGGTCCCAAGCTCATTTTGCTCAGTATTTGGGTGTTACTAACAAAGTATGTAGTAAATTTGTTCTATTTTTAAACGCCAATTTTAAAGCGATTAAAAAATTGCTGTTGCTGTTGTCATTGCTGGTGACCGTGTCAATTTGGTGACTATTTGGGCTCAACACGAAGAGTTCACAACAACAAAAACAGGCCCAATCAATTTTCAAAAGGAAAACCTTTGCATTAAAATTTAGTTACTCGTTACCTGGTTTTGTTGAGGCGGCGTTCCCAAATCACACGACGACAACAAACCCTGCGAGACTACTCGCCCAGCATGTCGCCAATTGTTGGAAGTAAATAATGTCATTATCACCTGAGTGACAACGAAGAATCCAACGTTCCAAATAAAGCGACAAACCGAAGACACCCACCCGAATTTATTTGGAATTCCATTTTGTTGGTACAACAAATAATTGGTGCGTATGACAAGCAACCAATAAACAATTATTTGTTTGAAATGCTCCGCCAACATTCAACACCAAAAACAACTAATGTACATATTTGTACTCTCTATCATTCTTGCTTTGGGACGGTATACAAATCAATGAAGTCTAAGGACAAAGAAGCGTGTGCGGTCGTAATTTTTGGTAGTGAGTATTCCGATGACCTCAATCAGGTCGTTCTGGTCATCTTTCTTTGGTTTATCCTTTTAAGAATGTTCCTTTTATTTTGCCGAAATTCCTAACGTTGTGTAAAGTTTCAGGAGGTGACAATTTGATTTCCAGGAATTTAAGAAAAAAGGACCAATTGGGAATGATGTAAAATAATTTCTTGAGCAAAAGGAAGTACAATATTTAACATAAATCATATTTTATAGGAACGTCATCAAGTCCTGTACGAGTAATAAAAGATTTCCTCTCGCGTGAGTAACACTGCGATGTAAATCTAGTATTAAAAAGGCCAATAAATATTACTGTTAATTATAATAAAGCACTACGTTATTTCATTATTATGTACATCTCTCTAGAGATATTCAGACATTCTTCAATTAATTCCCAGAGAAGACGTGGTTTGGTTATATTTATTATTCTTATCAACAATTTTGCAACTGAATGCCACAATCAGGAAGAGACAAAGTTAACAAAAAGAACTCGTAAATCAAGTTGAAAATAATACTACAAACGAGGCAAACTTGATAGTTGCACAGCAACGTACTGCATTCATGCGAATTTCCCGTGTGGCATTGCACAAAATCCTTTCCAGTCCTGTGGACGCGAACAGGACGAAAAACTGCCCATTAACCCCAGTTGCAGAGGCCACCGGGACCGACCACCAAATGAAAAAGAATTCTGTAATTCGATAGAAATAAACGATTGCTGACAACACAAAGCGTCCAAACAAAGGAAGAGCAGGCTACCCCAAGGACAAGTAATACGGACAGGAAAAGCGTATGTATCTGAGTGCACTTGGAATCTGGACACGTGAAAGTCGATACCAGGGGCCATGAGTAAAACTGCAGAACTACATCTCGTTATCAGCACTTTTCAGCGATGGCGGCTTAGAGCTTTGAAAATGCTCCAATTGCAAAAATCAAAACAATTGATCTGGACTCCAACCCATCTTTTCCAGGAGCAAATTTATACTCTATGGATTTGTATGTACGTAAACTCTGTGCATATGGATTTGTATGCCAAACGACAATCAGACTTTTGCGAAAAGGACAGAAGAGTAAAAAAAGGATGCTTTACAAAAAATTACGAAACCGTTTTATTTTCGAGTTTTTACAATAATAGTGATTAATGTAAAAGGTTGAATAGCTTTTTACTCAAGCAATCTTAAAAAATGTTGCACTTTCTACTCACTTCAGTTTAACTATAATTATCTTTAGTTAAATTGTATTCCTGGTCTTCCTGATTTAAGCTCCTGTAATTTTCACATTTGATTTTGTGTTTAGTGTCCTATACTTGAAATTGTGTTCAAGTCATTAAGTATTCCACTTCAGAACAAATTTTTCAGAAATGCTTTCTATCAAGCAGTTTAAAATTGACTGTAGTGTTTAGAGGAAACTTTTAAAAAAAGTCAGCAGTCAAATTTCGTCATTATTGGTGTTGTCAGCTGTCACAAATGTCCAATGTTCCGTGACGCGGGTTCAATTTTGAAAACATCCTCACTCACATCACTGTTTAGCATTTCAAAACGTATCCATACATCTTCGCCTCGACATACTCGTATGTATTTGTTCAGAACTCGGAAAAGATTCTAAACAATTTTTTGCATATCATATCAAGACAGATGATTCCACTATTCGCACAGCAAACATCTGCTCAAACAGCAAAACCATTCCGTCCCCACCTACTCGGGACGGAAGTTCGTGTTCACCTTTTCGGTGAACTTCCGCACCATTCTACTTTTCGTCCTCCTGGACGCTTCTCCTTGCTTCAGAAGTGCTGCCTTTCAAACACAATGGTGTGTGCTCTGAATTCAAATGTTTGAATTCAAAGCAATCTCAGAATCAACGCCGTCATAAACACAATTCTCTTTTCTTTGCTGCTGATCCTTGCTCTCGTACTCTTTCAGCACAAAAACAAACAAACACAAGCCCGCTAGCAGCCAAACCAAGTTCTCGAGGATATCTTTCATCTCTGCGTCCAGATTGCGAATGTGCATGCCAGAATGCGACGGGCTCCTTGCAAAGATGCCAGCGCGTATCCTTTGAGCGTGCAGAAATCGCAGCATGCGACTTCGATTGCTGTCACGGAATTCCTTTGCACCGCCACAGCCAAAAATATGCAGATGTCTTTATTGCTTTCTCGAAAACAACACAACAGAGGAAGGAGCATAAGCAACCGGAAATGAAGTGCCACGTGTGTGATTTTCTTCTTTGTTACAAGGACTACATAAGGACTCTGATTTTACTGATTCCTTCCTTCGATATTGTTGTATGTTCGCATGTCTACTCAACCTGACTCGTTGCTGGATTTTAACGCGATTTGCTTTGTTTATTTACCATAGATTTAGTAATAATAAGACTTGGTTGTTTTGTAACTCGATATTCCTCTCTTTCACTTAATTAAAGACGCTGCAACCAGATGGAACTGATTTAAGGGGCTGTTTTTTTATTTAATAAGAATATTGAGGAGAAGAATGACCATGATTTTAATTTGAAGGGAACTTCGCCGGGTTATCGCCCGAAGGTTGAGTTCTACTACATTTTGACTCTGTTTTCGAGACCGATTTAAATTGTAACGTAAAGCATTTTGTCCGGCAATATTCTCTTTGGTCTGTAGACTCTTTGATGACTTAACTAATTCTTGAGAGTCACTTTTAACCCGGAGAGTTGAAAACTTTAATCATAACTTTCATTTCTGAGCGAAGATTTTCTTTAGTGGTTTTCGTGGATCGGAGTGACAGGGACCTGTAGGGTGTACGCATATTTCGACAAGATTGCCGAAGTTTCGCAATGTTTTTTGTGATCTCCATAAATCCTTGTGATATCGTCATAAATCCTTGTCAATGACGGATATCCCGCTGTTAGTAAATAATTGTAATTAATCATTACTTCTTCTAAGCTCTGCAATGGTGTCTACTGATCCAGATCTTCTCTGAGACGACTGGTGGAATCTCATGAATGAAAAGTTTCTTAATTAATGAGTGGATGAGGACGATGGCGCTCGTAATT
This sequence comes from Myopa testacea, assembly GCA_949629155.1. Taxonomy (NCBI): domain Eukaryota; kingdom Metazoa; phylum Arthropoda; class Insecta; order Diptera; family Conopidae; genus Myopa; species Myopa testacea. The sequence continues at coordinate 13,682,055 of OX451348.1, read as the reverse complement.
GCAACTTAAATACTGCAGAACGCCACACTCAACAAAACGATGCCCGGCAACGAAATATTTCAATACTGAAATAGTTTTTCCAATTATGGACGGATTGTCATTGATTTAAGACTCGCAGTCAGCATCACAAACAGCAACAGCGGCTGTTCTCTGAATAAATTTCAGATTCATAGGAATAGAATCTTGGTGGAGACAAGACGGCTTCCTGGCTGGCTGAGTGACTGCTGTCCCAGGAGCCGCAAGCGAAGCATTTTGCACCTTGATCTTGGCATCGCTACAAGTCCAAGCACTCACTTCACAGCACAGCAGCGCAGATCACTCGCCGTGATCGATCCCAACTGATCTGGTTCCCTTATCACTTCATAGCATCGAAGTTCGCTCGATGCCGTAGTCTTTTCTTTTCCGTCGCGATGCTTACGGTAATGATGTGTTGATGATGGATCATCTTCAACAAGAACGCCAGCGAAACGGTGCCGCAGCACATCATACGCATCGCGTGCTCAACTCAACTCCACTCACTTCGTAGCATCGCGGAATGAGCGTTTTTTCAACAGTGATGTTTATTCAACAAACCTGCTGCAATCGTGCCACATCGCATTGCTGTGGCAAACACCTGAGCTGCCATGGATTGTGTGTGTGTGTGTGTTTGATTGGCGGGGCGAAGGGGCTAAGAATTTTTCCATTCAGAACATCACCAAAGGAATTTCTTGGTGCGTGCTTGGCACAAGCTGTTGGTAGCGCCGACGATCGCAACACACCGGCATTTGGAGGTGCCGTTCTTTGTAAATAATAATTTTTAAAAATAAACGTAGCTAAAATATTATATAAAATGTTACACGTCTCGAGACAGAATTCGTTCAAACGGCACAAAACTAGCAGAGTTTAAAGTGTAAAGTAAGGAGTTTAAAAATCCCACAATATGAATGCATATAATATTCAAAATGACCATGCTTTTTCTCCTTTTTTGCTTCAATCTTTCTGAGTTGGCATCCCCAATCGCGCGTGCCTTCAGCAGGTTGAAGCTACATGAAAGCGGCGGCACTCACAGCATTTTCATGTCGCTTTATTATGTAGAAGCTCAAGTGAGATCACGTCAAGCGACTGTGAACACATGTGAATTCATTTCGATTATTAGTGCGCTGGTGATCCTTGCGGCAGCGGTAACCCTGCAATTCCTGGCACGCTCGCCTTCGTTTCCTCTGAACAAAAACCTCGAATAGTTGCCCTTAACACACTCTCAAATAAATCTGGTAACAACGACCAGGACCGTTTACCACGTCTCATCCTTGGATCCCGAACTTATTGCAGCAAAACATGCTCTCATCGCATAACGCATTGCGGCACACCGCGCGCGGCTCAGTAGTTCTCGAATTAATTAAGCGTTGATCGCTGATGTGTTGGCAACATTATCTTGTCCAGCGTCAGCCGCAGAGAAGCAGGCAGTTCTTCAGCTGGTGCCGTTGCTGTTGAATTTCATGTCGTTCCTGCTGCGTTCCTGACGGACGGCTGGCTACTTGAAAGTTCGCTCAAGAACGGCTTTTTGCCGTGCGGCCAAGTGGCTTGTAGCCGGTTTATTAACAACATTTTTATGGATGACTTTTGCGGCACTTTAATTCAGTGCGCTCATCGGCTTTACTACTCCCTCAAAAAATGCCTCCACTTGCAGATGTACGTTGATCGCACTCGGCACACAGAATGAAATGATGACGTGCGGTGCGGAGGATCGACTGGTGTGGAGGGGAGTGGCGCAGAGTGGGCTTGAAGGCAACAGCTGGCCGATTCTTATGTTGAACATCTTGACGTGTTTCGTTGATGCTTTACGCTTTGCAGATGCGGCTGCGGCTGCGGCTGCGGCGGCCGCATGTTTTGTCGTGCGGCAGATTTACAATTATGCGGCATCGAAGCCGAGCCACCGATCGATCATTCCAGATGAAGAATATGTCTGTGCACGCTGTCGGCCACAAAACGACGACGACACATCGCCGTATATAGGTTTGTCACGTGCGATCTTTTGTTGCAAATTCAGTAATCATGCAATCGATGGCGCATTCGTTGCATGCGTAATGCAAGCAGCTAGCTTGCGGCTTCTCGGACGCTGTTCAAAATGTTGACTCTTTGATGAGTTCTGGTGCGCTGCTGACCAGATTGTGATGCGATCATGAGGCAGTCGTATAGTTGAACAACAGCAGCGGCGTCGAGGTTCATAAATCGAGGATTAAATGAAGGAGAGTATTTTATTTGACTCTTTGAAGGACTTATTTATATAAGTAAATAGATAGTGACAGTCCGTTATAATTCCGGTCTGGACTTCCTCTAAGCTAAAGGTTTTTAATTTCTCTTCTGCAAATCATGGAAAGTTCAATCCAGAAGGTGACAAAAAAGAACTAGAAAGGCTAGCAAATTGCTATGGAAGAAGCTTCTTGAGATGAGTCTCACATGCGACGCCTCTGTGAGCCTCTGTGAGCGCCGGCCGCAGCATGGGGCGGTGATGCCACTTTGTATCCGAGCCTAATATGGATCGCTCATCAGATCGCACTCCTGTGGCAGTTGTGGCACGGTGAATGAGTGAGGGCGCCTGGTGCTGACCATATTTAAGCGGCCTGGCTTCCGATAGCAGTGCCCGAACGTGCTGGGAGCGTGCTGGCCGGCCATATGGACGCGGGAGATCCAAGAGCGCGTCAAGAATTCCGCAGCATGTCTGCGCATGTGTAGAAGCATTAATTGCGCATTTAATAATTGCAGAATTAATTTTTTGCTACCTCCGTTTTTCCACTTAAACTTGCGTTGAACTTAAAACGCTTTCAGCAGATGGAAACACGAAGTGAGGGCAGTCTTTTTTCTTATGTCTTTTGTTCCTGTGTAAAGTGCTAAATTTCATTTTTGGTTCGCATTTTATTTTCGTTCCAACTCTTTTCAATTCTTAACAAGTTTTTCAGCAAAATTCCAAAGTAAGACAACAACAATTCTGTAGTAATTGAATTTCACAAAATTTACAAGGAACAAGAGACGTACTCCGTCAGTAGATCCAAAGAAAGAAGACATACATACATACATACGTACATGTATAAACAAGTGAGTGAAAATGGGTCTTGCGTTTCGTAGTGTTTGTTTTTTGAAAATACTTCGTCTGGAATCCCCCCCCCTTTCAGAGTGTCCTACAACAAATCACAAATAAGTTTAGTGTAATTGTTAGGAACTGAATATGAAGTCGAACTTGTGAATTTACCCAGCATATACGATACAATTTTCGTGAGTTAATGTTCCCAGACGAAGAGGTCAACGAATTATCATTGCATTTAAAATAGTTGAAAGAGTACCGACCGACCGATCCCTCTCCGAGTGTGGTACATGTTCACGTGCTGTTATGCTACGCTTCCGATTTCCATCAGCAGCAGGTGGAAACACTTTTGTTGTGCTCAAGTAGCCAAGATAATTGCATCGCGTTAACAATTTCACGTTAATGAACAAACTCACAAACTCACTCGTCCCCTCACGACGAGGTTTGCACAGAAGTGCCTCGTATTTGTTCGTTGCTATGATGTACATATGGCTGGAGTTACTCATTAGTCTAATATTGTTGGGAGAGCCACCACCTTCAGCGCGCGTGGTTGCTCGATGGTGACGTGTTTTCAATTGGATCAACCGCAGCGATTGACACGAGCCGGGAACGTTGTTCAGCTTCAGCTGCAACCGCATTGCAAACACACATCACCGAAAGTGTTGTTGCTCCTGTGAAGTTTATTCTACTCACTTCGTTGAGTGGTTGTTATTCAATGTTTTGCTATTTATTTGTTTATTTACAAATGTTGTCCATTCGTGTTGTAAATGTAACAACTGCAATTAACAGCAACTGCCAATGGGTTTAGAATTTGCTGCTGACGATGGTAAATCGATTATTCCACAACAAAATTGCACTGGCATGAATTTATTAAGCAGCCTTAGATTGGGATGCATTGGATTTAATTAGTGTAACTATCGTGATTTCAATGAATTTGATTAAAGTGAAGAAGGATTATTATTACAATTATTACAGTATTACACCACGACCACAACTGATGTCCCTTGTGCCCATTCCCCATGGGCTTGAGTAATAAGTACTTTACTATACTTTACTTTACAGTAAAAATATAAATATTTCTACAGAAAATTGAGTTGCCTTTGAAAGATGTGTACAACGAAATAAAATAAATTTTCATTATTAAAAAATCGTTCAAGACTAAAGAAATCGATTGTGAAATATTTTTTTAATACAAATAAATTTTTAAGTGAGACCATTTAAATCTATATTATCTACAATTTGCATACGTGCGAATTCCAAATCAAGAATCATGTAAGTGAAAATTAGCTAAAACTCAATAAAATCCGAATTTATGAAAATGAACCGTTGCACAGGAAGAGAACTTTTGCATTTACTCCATATTTTCAATAGTAAAATTGTGCTTTATCGCCTCTTCCCATGTATTGTGGCCCCTCTTATTAGAATTTCAAAGAAGTTCTCCGTTTTTCCAAAGCAAATTCCCGATTTTTATTTTCACTTAAAGTAAGAAAAGCGGAGAAAATTAGACAATTTTTTCAATTAACCTCAAAACGAATATTTTACTCCGGCGGCTGGTTTTTTCACTATTGAAAATAGTAAAGATTTAACAGGTTTTGCAACAATCAGTCATAAAAACACTCTGGATATTTTGGATAACTCCGAATATAGCGTTTCTTCTCTTGTTTGGCTAATAAGCTGCCTCACAAACATTTCGAATTTTTTACTATATAAAGAACAGAGTTTGTGTGTTTGTGCAGAAAGCATGGCGACTTGTTTGTGTCGCCCGCCGTCCGTTTGTGTCGCGATGCACCTATATTTGCATTTCCTCTGCGGTGCTGGCGGCGAGGATAACCGAAACCTGTTTATTTGCCACTTTAATTGCATTCCCCTGGCTGGGGATGCAGTGCTCACTCACTTACCACATTCACGAAGTCCTGAAACGTCACATAACCAGGTCCTGTTGGCAGTTTGGACAGCTTCGCTCGTTCGTGCAGAAGTTCGCGTTTATTCATGGGCACTTGTGATAGAAACTCCGGCGACTTAAGAGCGGTCACGAAGTCGTCCACAGGAATCTCGCCGAAGCCCTCGGGATCAAACTGCAGATACAAAAACAAGATAATAAAGTAAACTTTTTATTTTCATTTAACGAAAAATACATTAGAAGCCGTTTGATTTTCCGAACATTTTTGGCCAAATAGAATGGAATAGAAAACTCTCTTCCTTTTCAACCAAATAACTAACTGCATTTTATGTATTTGATTTATATCTATAATATAATTTCTTTCATTCTTGAAGGAATAAAATACTAACAGAAATGTAATTAATTATTTTAGTAAAATTTAACTTAAAACTACATACATATAATCCTTCCTATGATTATATGTTAAATGTTATATGTTAAGTTAAATTTTACTAAAATAACTAATTACATTCTGTTAGTATTTTAGTAAGGTGAAAATAACTGCCTTAAAATTTCACCACAAATAAATTTAAATTAAGACTGTGACGTTTTCTTTGCGTCGATCTGCGTAATCTGGTTTCTTTTAGAAACCGTTCCTGGTGTGGTGTGTTGTCTGGTATAAAATTTGTGAACTCCTCTTTGTTCGTACTGTACGTGTGCCTGCGTTATCTTAAAAATGTAAGTTTTGCATTTCCGAAAATTAATTAATTAAATCTAATTATTAAAAACTATAATTTATTAAAAATTTATTTTAAAAAATCAATTATAATCATTATAAATTTCAATTTATATTACAATTACAATTAAAATTCCATTTAATAAAAAAAAAATAAAACATACAAGACAGAAGCAGCAGCACAACTGAGTAGTTTTTGAACAGCCTGAAAGTATGTTCGCTTTAGATGGAAGTAAAAAGAGACAAATTAAAAAATTTCCCTAATATACCCGTAAAAAATAAAGCTTAAAAGCATTTTGCTACACAGCATGAGAAGAAGAATACGTGGAATATTTGAATTATATTGTTGCATTGTGATGCATGACAAAAGCAACAATTTTTTAAGGAACTCACCATATCAAAAAGCAGCTTCCACTTCTGGTTGCGTACAACATAAAAAATAAATAGACATTAAACGCATTAGCACATGTATAGTTTGTCATACAACATGTCGGATGTCACTTACATCTCGTAACAATTGCCGACGCAGCTCGGTCTCATCGAAGTCCGAATCAAGGGAGGTGTGTTCAGTGTCGTAGCCGGGGTCATTGGTACACTGCAAAAAATAGTGATTATAACGATTCTGTACAACATGCCAACGATTCTCAAACAGCTCACATAACGAACTTGTATCTGGCTGATGGAGGCAATGGACACCAGCGACCCTGCAATCGTTGATATACGCTCCACATCGGGAAGGGTTTCCTGCTGATTGGCGGCGACGACGTTGTGGTTGTTACTCGATTGCTCCACGCCGCGTGAACTACAGCGGTCAAGTGCTGTCCACATAACTACTAACAGCAAGTAACGAGTGCTATCTTTTCCGAAGCTCCGTGAAAGCCATTCAGTTTCTTTTCAAGCCACGTTCTACTATTTTGTTGATTAAATTCAATTCTAGTAATGAAACGAGTTGTTTGTTTAGTAATTTTTTTTTAAATTCTTATAGTGTACCTAAAAGTATGCAAGGATTTCGAAATTAATCTTAAATATGCGATTTAAGACCATTAGTTCAGGGTCTATCGTTAGCCAAGAGCGCTGAGTTGCTGCGTTTTAGTTCGACGATAAAAGATGTGATTTTCTCATCGAGTGCGAGTTCAAGTCGCCCTGTCGAGAATGGATTTTACCTCGGTGGCTTTTTCTCGTGTAATATAATTAGATATATTGTATATTTAAGTATTAAAAGAATTGCCCTCGATTGTTTACTGTGGGTGCTGAAAATGATTTCGTGCACTTTCTTGACATTACGAGGGGAGAGTAAACATGCCGGTTAATCATAGACTATTTCCAGAGGTTTTCAATACCGTAGCCTATTTCATGCCCGGCATACAGAATTCCTTACCTAAAATAAATGCGTCCGGTATTTTCTTGTGCTTGGTCGCGTGTTGCTCACAAATTCAGCTACGTTACTGGAGAATTTCTGACTATTTTAAAACTTTTTATGTTAAAGACTGTTTTCGACTTCTTTGCAACATGGTACCAAATCGTGACTGCGCAGACTCCGAAATTCGTATTTTCCGGCTCTGTAATATTTTCACACCATAGCAATTCAACTCAGTGGATATCACACATTTTTTAACCGTACACAAATATTTTATTTTATGTTTTTAAAAGCTTCTCAAGTTGAACCCTCACTTGAAACACTTCACATTAAATTTTTGCTAGTGTTTGCAACAAAATATAGTAAGCCATAATGCGAGTATCCACAACAACTGGAGACGTTATCTACGAAAAGCAGAAAATGTCCATATGCTCACACCACCCACTCACCCTCCTCACACCACCAGCAACGGGGTTGGCTGTGTGGCTGATTCAATAAAACACGGCAGGAGGATTGTCACGAGATTCAAATTGAAGACTAAAGGGACATCAAAGAAACACATCGTTCGGGATGATAAATCGTCCATTGACCGCAGTCCGACCGTCGGACGCCAGACTAATTAACAAACGCTATCTTTAATGATAGCCTTAAGAAGTCACACTAGACACAAGACGCTGAGTTAACCGGAAACTACAAGTTCGCTATGAGCCAGTCAACAGACACTCCGCCAGAGGGGCCAGGAGTAGTAGTAGACGCACGGCTTGGAATGTCCACAGAGGACGAACAAACCCGACAACGGACAAACACCCCAAACAGTTACGCGGCAAAATGAAAACTAAACATCAGTGACGTTTTCCTCGAGAAGCCATACGAGTGGAAAAAGTGTATATAGCTATAAGCTGGCCATGCGAAAGAGTTGGCTAAACTTACCAGGCAAAAAGATGACGCGATGCCGACATCTTCCGAAAGCCTTCAATGTCCTAAACCATATAAAGTAGATTTCTTTAACTTGCTTTTGTAATTACAGAAAGAAAGAAAGATGAAAGAATTGAAAGGACGGTCCAAAATTTCGAAACAGTTGTGATGAAAATAAAAGAAATTTCGAAGTCGATTTCGTTCGTTCTTCTCTCTACCAAAGTAAAACTGAAACTGGTCACTCTACACTATACAAGGGTTGATTTTGAGAAATTCGATTCACGTCACAAGCGGGGGCGAGGTGGTGTGTGTACTGATGCCAATGCACGGAAACCAAAACAAACCCGGCTTTCGAACTACACAAGCCGAAACCTGCTGCAGTCACTTTGTTCTTCGTCACTTTGTTTACAACGAATTGCTACAGTAACACAGGACAGTAGAGTGTGAGGGTTGAACGGTCGTTGTTGAGGGTAGGAGAGGATGTTCGTTGCGTCGTGCTGCCTTCGCTTGGCTTGTTTTGTATCGAACATGCGCAGCCTCGCATTTCTATAGCTGCTTTTTTCAATTTTAATTTCTATTGTCATTTTATGGTTTTCTTATTAGTAACTAGACCCGTCATGAAATTCACTCGAGAGATACTATATGACTCTTTAAATAAGTATATTAGTCGTCTCTCGAGTGGCGGAAGCTTGTAATAATGCAGCATTTGAAGATTTTTCTTGAAAGATATCGTAAAAAAACTCCTTCCTGTCGAGAAACACGATAAGATTTCTGTCCTGATATTCGACATGTGCACTGTATCGCTCCAAACTCTGAGCTCCGATCTAACTTCTATATCTTGAAACCAAGTAGTAGTTAAAAAACATTCTCCAAAGCGAAATTTCTACTTGCAGTTTAAAAAATGCATTATGTTTTATTTTTCTAGCTTTATTATTACACTTGAGGACGAACGATGCCTTCGTATACCAGAAACAGTATAAAACGCAAAGGGTACTGCCATCGGCATAAAGGCAAGGTTAGCGATCCCAGATTCAATCCATACACTGAGCCTGAAGGTATTAAATTCACAATTTATAAGGTGAGCTCCTCCTATCTCGATAATCTTATATACATATGTACCTTAATATCTTGATTCCCTTGTAGAAAAACTATTGGCAGCGTATGCTCGATCCTCACGACCATCGTGAGCTGCACGGCAGACATAGATGCTTAAAATGCTGTCCGCCAAAGAGCATCGCGCCGAAATTTAAACCTCCGAAGTTTCCAAGGTCAAAGAACGCGCTTAACCGACTTCGTTAGACGATATCGTTAAAACACCGTCATGAAGCTGCCAAACTTGTGCATTTTTCGTTAAACTATTTCGTTACATTTTTTTATAAATTCGCTCTTACATTTTTTGGTTTAAATAAAATTATTGTGAAATTTTTTGAAAAACTTAAAATCATGGCTATTTCTTTAAATCGGCGGAAGAAAATAAGTCAAGACAGACACATTTTAAGTCGGCTTTTATTCTTCAAAATGTGAATCTACTACGTTGAACGAAAAACGTAAATCGACAGATGTGAGCAAAACGTACTGACTGTTGACGTAAAGTTATGAATAGTCAAAGTCAAGTAGATTACTCGGAAACAGATAATTTAAGTTATGAGTTTATATAATATTTACAAAAATAGTTATTTATTTTATACATTGTATTCACTCTTAGCTGAGTATATTATTAAGCTATGGATATTCATGTTTTATTTATGCAACATGGTGAATATTTTCACTTAAATAATCAGAACAGAAAACTTCACTGCCTTGCCTATAAAAATCCCCTTCCTCTCCGCCATCATCACTTTATGACGATACCAATTAAGCAATTCAAACTATTATATAACCGTTGCGAATCATTGAAAATATGCAGGCTGTTTAGCTCGATGAAGATCGGAAAGAAATCTATAAAATGATAGTATTAAACATGCCAATATCGGTATTTTTACACTGCTTGTTCTACTTTAAGAAAGCCTAAACAAATGCAATCAAACGACAGATGCTTAAATTATTAATAGGTACTTCAGGTAAGCTTCAGTAGGCTAATTTTATTATTTATTCACATTATTTCGAGCCTACTATAATTTGGTATTTTTTAGAGGGTCTCCATTTTTAAATGTTCACAAAAATTGTGCTACTTTAATGATTTTCGGGAGGTAAAAAACTACACTCGGATCAAAGCAGTACCAGTGAATTCTCTCGAACAATCCGTGTTATCATCGACCATATAAGTGAAATGTTTTCTCTATTTGTTTAAGTTGAACAATGTAATTTTTCGTTTTAGATAATACATAACATAGATTTCATTTACAATAATCATTGCGATTTCGCAACTGTTGTCTCTGTTGATTTGGACTACTATATCATTAATATATATATCAAGTATGCAATTGATATATATATTAAGTATGTAATGAACATTTATTATGTATATAATTAATATATATATATATATATATATATATATATTTATATATATATATATTAAGTATATAATTAACATAATTTATTTTAAATCGGGATATTTTTTAAAAATTAACATTAGGGAGAGATATTAAGATAAAATAAGCAAGACGTTTTCAAACGACATTTTTGTTGAAATATTACGGCTTTGCTTTTTCGTTTTTACTAATTATGCGTGTTCTAACTAAAGCATGCTATATACTCGCGGCGCTGTCATTTGCAACCTGCTGTTCGCTTTGCAACTTGCTGACTTCTAGAAGTTATCCTTCCAGCATCGGTTCGGGGCGTTCGGTGCACTGTCTGATGACACGCAATGCAATATCCTTTATTTCTTCGTATGGACTGGGATGTTCGATGAGCTCCTTTAAAATCTGTATTCCGTTCTCCTGCTTGACAAGTCGGCAATATTTGTCTGGATATACCTGAAATAAACGCAACCAGCGACAGCTTATTGATTTGAAAGGCAGTGAACAAAAACAATAGCAAGCTTTTGTTAATGTTTCTTACTTGTGTTAAATTGGCCAGAGCCCAAACCGCCCAGTGTTGACATTCTGGTGTCTCGTAGCAGCGCACCAGACCCAAGATCGGTTCGAAACTGCGATAGTTGATGTTGCGTTCGCTGTTTAAACTCCAGCGTTCGATAGCTTTCACCATACGTGTGAGCACATCATCTCTCGCCGGCGTCGCAACAGTCCAAGCCTCAGGACCATCTGAGGCGATATGAGCTAGGACTCCAGCAGCATTATAGCTCACCTATTTGAAAACAGTCTTATTTCCCTTATTTGTTGCTTTTAAATTAAACTGAGCTCACTTCGATTCCGTCACTTTGAGAATCTAGCAGTTGTGCAAAAACATCTATAAATTCAGATGTCATCAATTTCGAGCGCAACCATTTGACTTCAGCAACATTGCCCAAAAGTCCCATCATATTGCGAAGAAGTTCTTCACGATCAGGGAAGGTCTAAAAAGGTGTTTAATACTTACTCAAGGAAATACATGCTTCACACTACTTAATTGTACCCAATATTTATAGTAGTTATTTCAAGTAGTTCAAATTGCTCAACTATAAAACTACTAAAGGCGTCCTTATACAAGACGCAAAATCCGTGTGTGCATCGAGGCAGGCTCATGCTTCATACAAAATCAAGGATCAAAGGAGTCTTCAGTTTTTCTCTATTCAGATTTTTGCCATTTGGCCAACTGGCAAGCAACAACAAACTTAGTCTTGTAGAGATTTTGCGTCTTGTCAAGAAACACGCCTTGGTCAAGAAAACTTGGTCTATCGAATGTAAAATTTTGTGATTCACATCATATCCATTCCTGATGTGATGTACGTCAAAGTGACAATTCCATACTGAAAAGTAATCCGTTTGCTTACATTCAAACATCTCAGGAAATACTCCATGCCACGCCCATCCAAAAATCTCTTACAATTAATAGCAGTCTCATCAGTTACATTCCACATGGTTGACCATGCCACTTCCATGACATCATCGAATATCGAACGTGTTAAACGATCGTTGATTAAATTTAACATAGTCTACATTTAAGACAAGATTGTGACATTAGAAACAAATCAAATACTTCAAACGCCGAAGGCTGTGCATACTTACACTCACAACACCAAGTTCGCCTAGGAACAGCTTTTGTCTTCCATCAACTTGACACGCCAAAGTATTCAATAAATAAATTGCTATTCTCTGCACGAATCCTTCCTGTTCAGACTTCGAAACGCCGTGCAGAAGAACAGTGATCAATCGTTCGTATTCAAATAACTAAAAACAAAGGTTTCCATAAAATTGTTAACATTTACAATCCAGAAGTAGTTTTTAAAGTAAAGGACCTTTACTAAAGGTCACCAATCGTACTTAAAGGTGCCGATTAAAAATTTAATACATCTTAAGAGAGTTTACTACCGCTACTGATTAAAGTCTTCCTTCACAAACTTACCACATCGTTTGGCATTTGGAACTGAGTAAGCGTAAGGTAGCCATTCCGAAGCATTGTATCATCAGCGATGTGCATCTCCATACCATTTAGTAGAGTTCGTATTATGTGGTTACGCAGCGGTGTGCCGAATTTCGACCTATCGCGACCTTTGACGATGTAGAACAGAGTGGCGCTAATGGGAATTCATTCAATCAAAATTACTAAGCAACTCAGTTTTGATAACTAGGAAGTAATAAATTTTCCTCACCTTCCTGAGATTTGCATGTGCTTGAATTTCAAATGTCTGTCCATAGCGGTGAGAACGACATCGAGTGCTGTGTGGATTTCTTTGCAGCATTCAAAGCGGAAGAGGTGATACAAGTCATTGAGGACCTATATTTGAAACAAATATGGTCAAACTTTTTGACTTTCATGTTTCAGTATGCTGAAAACATACCCTGGTGAGGAGAACAGGTCTATCGTGATAATACCGTGCGGCTGTGAGGATTTGGGTCTCGTTTGCATCGCCAGCGATCTACAGAAGACAAAATTAAAAGGGTAAATATGTTGAACCTAATCAAACATGATTGATGAAGAGATGAAGGAAGTATCGAGATTTATTTACAGGATAGTAATTCTTTTAGCGAAGCTCACCTCAATTGCGGGAATATCATAGCGTTTGCATGCCCAATGTGCCGTATGATACAATCCCAGGAACTGCAGTGGTCGGTGCGTGCGCGTTGCCAGCCCAGGAATATCAGTGTTGACTCTGAAGTTGGATTCTTTCGTCGCAACTCCATTGCCAGCCAAGTTCGTGCCCGATATATCGAGGTGTGTCAGCTCACGCAGATTCTCCATCAGCATTTCCAATGTCTGATCTGGTAAATCGTAGGTGCCATGACCATTGCCGCTGCTGCTAATGGAGATGTCGAGTGTACGCAAGCGGCGCAGGCAACATATTGCGTGCAACTGATTCGCTATAGGCCACACATTAAACAGGATCAGGGTGTGTAGATGCGGTAGCGAAACAAGTGCCTCCAAACTGAAGTTGGCCAATACGCAAGAAGTTAAATCCAAGTGGTTCAAATCACGCAGATGAGCAAATTGTAAGCGGTGATGCATAACAACGCCATTCAGTACAAGACGCCGCAAGTTTGGGCAACTGAATTGGAAGTCGACGGGCTCCTTTTCGTTTGGTTCCGAGTTCTGCAACAGATGTGAACTTATGCCCAATTCCAACGAACGCAGGCTATCGCCGTAGCGCGCAAGAAGGTGATGCGAGTTCACAGTTATGCGGTCGCAATACCACAACGACAGAGAGTACAGTTTGTGGCGCATGAGAATTTCGAGACCTTGGATGGAGAATTAAGTAGTTTAATAGGAATACTTTTTCATTTATGCCGAATAGAGTGTTGTTTATACAAACACCAACTATAAGATATCTAAAGTCCGAAACATTAATTGTTACACTGTTTGGAGGTTATCTAGGGAAGCAATTTATCTGAATTCTCTATTTATTATTTCAAATTTAAGATATTCTATATATTTATATATCGTAAATTAATCTCTTTGTTTGCTGTGTCATTTGTTAATGTGTTCTTTTTGCATAAATTGTTAATCAACTTAAGTCACTTGCTCACCTTCACTCGTTACAGTGCTGTTACGCAAGTGGACAATTTTTACAGATGTCCTGCTTTTATCACGGAATAAACTTATGAATTTGTCATCCAGATGACGGTGAAACTGTTGATAGGCCTCCAGCAGACGATCGCAGATGTCGTTCGGCAACACAACATCCGCATTTAAGCATAGAGCACCAATGTAGTCCTCATCTGGATGGCTGATGACGCTAAGGTTATTACATATATATTTGTAGACAATATCCTGCAATGTCATCGGGTCTTCGTCCAGGTAGCCATTTGGCTTTAAACGAACATTTCCGCTCATTTTCAAATTAAATTAAATTTTTAAGAGCCTTTGAGTCATAGATTTGTTAGCTGGAATAAAAAAATTTTCAATATTAAAAATTTTCCTTGTAATCACTTCTATCAGGCTAGAATGACATCTTTAGCAACGAGCAAATAATAAAAAAAGCGCAAGGTTAAGAATTTTTACTTCGAAAATTACAAGTTTTTTTTTTTGCTGTCTTGGCCTACTGTAATTATGTTGTATTCATAAACAGGTGTATTTCACATATAATACTTGCTATTTGTTACTTTAACTTTGTGAATGATAACTGAAATTCAAAGATATCGATGTAAACGACATCAATCGACATTTGCTGCCAAATTGCCCCAGATGGACGTGGTTTCTTTTGAGGTAGCTGCTACAAGTTCGTCGAGAAGATGAAGTCTACAATTTTCCCTTGTTTCATCTGCTATCGCGCAACAAACTGAAAGACGCTGCTTCAAAAGAGATCACGTCTATCTATGGGCAATATCTTGAAAATTGTTGCAACCGTCAAACCAAGGCCAATAGTAAAATATCCCAGCAGCGATCGCAATAACTTTGTAAAAGTGAGAGACTGAATTGAACTATAATAATGTATGCCAATAATAATAATCTTATTCTCTATTTCATACAAATTCCAACTGGTCTGATTACCTTAGCACTGATTCTCAGGGCTACCTTGTTGCAGTGCACAACAAGGATCAATCCACCCGATGTGTCACTGTGTTGTAAATAGAGCTGCTTGATTGATGAAAAAGTTCTGGATTTCTTCTTGGTACGAGTTTTCTTGCTATGCTTTCCGTCCCAATCACTTTATTTTCGATTACTTTGATGGCAGAATTATCCTATTGTTTACTTCGTCGTTTAATTATTTTTTGCTGTTGAAATTGTCTTTAACGACGGATTTTCTCCCTCGAAGTTCGACTTTTTAAAGCCAGTTTTTCCTCTATAAAAAGAGAAATTTCCGTGTTCACCTTTTGTTAAAAATTTGACGTTTAATGTGTGTCACGCTCAGATGGAATTTTAATCTCTTCACAGAGTTACCACGTTCAGACTTAAAGAGATTTATACGAAAAACCTGATCTTGATTAACCAAAAATTTAAGAAAATTTATATTTTATGTGATTAACAACTCAAATTTTCTATATCTACTTTTTTTTTTTTCTTTTAAAAATTTTTTTTTCATCAGTAGAATTTAGAACAAGTAAAGAATACGTCTATTTTGCAGTTAAGGGTATTTGAAGTCAGACAACGAAACGCATAATGAAGTGTTTGGAGGCCTTTTTAATATCCTTCATTTATGTAATATACCTTATTGCGATTTTTGTGCAAATATGACATCGTCCTAGAAAAACGGTTTTTTACTTCTAAAAGAATACGCTAAGGCATAAAACAAATAAAATTTATGTAAAGCATGTTCCTTTACCTCCAAAACGGTATATAATACGTTATACCTACTATTTGAATTCATTTGTCTTTTGCTTATTTCAGATAAGTTGGAGGGAAAACCAATCGTATCTACGATGCAATTTTTTTTTATTTATAGAATTTTAATATTACAATCAGCTGGAAAAATATAAGGTTTTAATTGATGTCGTTTTATTTGCTCACAACAACTCCAATAGCAACAAAAGTTTTTGCCGCTCTAGCATTGCTTAGAAGTTAAATAGTATTTCCAAACCAATTTTGATGCGTACTGTCCTCGGCTTCTAAATTTGTAACATTCAGCGGCCAATAACTCCTTAACTAAAAGAGCCCGAAAACAGTATTTAGCATTGTTGGACTTCGGAGGGCAAGGGCTATTACTGTTAAAAACAAAATCGAATCGGAACGATGGGCGAATTCTATATTTTTTCCGAAACAATTGACTTCGAAACTACGAAATAAATGATATGACTATAAATTCGCCAAAAATATATTTGCATTCCTTTTGATTAACTTGTAAAAAGTAAGCACGGATTTACTTTCATGAATAGCAAATACATTTTAATTTTAGATGTTTAACAACATGACATAATTAGCCATGAAGGTAAACTAAGTTGTTAATTTTTTTTCTAAGAAGTATATGTAGTTGACAAGAACAAGGAAAACAAGCAACGTTTTATTGTACGTTTTGCATAATTTTGTTTTACATACGTTGTCATACGGCACAAGCGTTGCACATATTGCAAACAAGTTTATAAAGCACTGCAACCATTCCATCTAGTTACCATTTTACGAACTACACACGAATAAATGTTTACGCACCGTCAAACACACCCGACGAAACTTGTTTACATTTTCACGTGTGTCCGTAGGTTTCGCAACAAAATTTATTAATTTATTGTAAACTTTTTAAAAGAACTATACAAAATGGATTGCCAAATCGGTCCTTTAAAGGAACTGTTATTAAATATGGTCGAGCCTGCTTGCCGAGCATCTGTTAATATCATTCCTGATCACATAACCATGCTACATGGCACAAAGAGCAAGAAACAGATATGCCACAAACGTAAGTCCACAAAGTCTGGAACATTGACAAGACGAGATTACGCAAGTCTGGGCCTTTACACTCTGCCAACAAAACAGTTGCGGTACGAAGAAGTGTTGCCACTGCATCACCTATGGAAGGGATATATACGGGAGCAGTTAAACCTGCAAAACGGTGGTAAAGTTCCCGAGGTGTATGAGCCGGGATACGATGCTTTCAGTAAACTATTGATTAAAATTGATCTCCATGGAGCAAAAATCAGGGTAAGCGAATCAAAGTGTCCAACACTCGTTGGTCTAGCAGGCATCGTAGTGTTAGATACGAAGAATGTGCTGAAGATAGTGGGCAAGGATAATCGACTGCGCACAATACCGAAACGTGACTGCGTATTTGGTATAAAGCTAGGTAATCTCACTTTCACCATATTCGGACGACATTTGAACATAAGACCCGCCGAGAGGTCTGTAAAAAAGATTAAGAACTTTATTGAACCATTCATGTAAAAGTGTAACCGTTAATTTTGACATGAAAAATAGATAGCGATATAATAAATAAAAGCTATATGAGAAAATTTGTGTGTTTTATAGTATTGACCTTTAAACGTACTGAACGTAATTCAACATGAAAATAAGAAAAGAGGACATTCAATCATACCTGGCATGTGTAACAATGTATGAATTAAAGAAAGTCGTATGTCGTAATCGTATGTCGAATGTCAGAATTAAAGAAAGTCGTATATAACACAATAGAAAAGTTACTGTTCACATGATCAGGAAAATGCACTCTGGGAAATGCACAGCAATTCAAGTACTTTTCATATAGATATTTATACATGCACAATGCATTCCTAAATAATTAACACAAAAGATATCAAACTCAAACCTTTACTAACACTCAGTTCATGTAAATAAAACAGCTTCTTATTTAATAACAATCGCATTTATTCAGTTTCAATAAGTCACGGTGTCGATTCTACTTTACATATGCCGACATACCCGACCCACTTAGTACATTATAAATATACATACATCCTGTATGTACATACATCCTTTCGCAATCGTTAAAACTATTTTATAGGTGCCAAGGAAATGTATTTCTCGTAAATGTTGATGGATATATGTACATATGTATACCAAATGCGCCATAGCATTTGTATTGGAAAGAATTGCAGTCGCAGTTTTACCGTATTCAATTAACAACTAAAAGATGTTTCAAAATATGAAAGCAGACTTCAAAATAACAATAATATCCATTTGAACGAAAATCTATAAAAAGGAACATGACTGACTTGATTAGCGTATTGGAATTTATTTGAACGACAAATTATTTTATATCTATACTAGTTAATTTCAAATATATTTAAGCTAACTAGGAACAGGAACACATGGAAAGTATAAGATAGAAAATTTTGAATTATCTACGGAATTGTAATCAAGGTAAAAAACATTACGCAAGATAATAAAAAAATCATTTCATGTTTATTATAGACGAATATTCATTGATCTCCGTAAAATAAGTTAAGTAACAGAAGCGCAAACCATGGCAAGGTTGCATTAAGTACAATTTTAAGCGCTAAATTGAAAGTTTAAGTTTAAACTATTAACAATTCCGAACTAATACCCGATCCAAACCGCGGCAAATCTTGTTGTTCTTCCGTTCTTAAACTACAAGTTCAACTTTGAAAGATGTTAAGTCATTCGACTTATTTTAAAATAATCGTTTATGTAAATCTACAAATTTTTTAGCTTAATATTACTTAAACTTACAAATCCAGGATTTGGTTCTGCATTAAAAACAAGAGCTGGCATGGCTTCTGACGAAAAATATTTACAGTTTAAAAGCATTAAGAAAATAATATCATTGAAAGCACGCAAGAAGGCAAATTTCTTTGATATTGGGTAAGCTTTTGAGCTTCATTACCTATTAATAATGCATTCTTCCGACACCTTAGTTTCCCCCCCAAGCAACTGACTTCGTTCTAAGGCCTCTGGTGCATGTTATAGTTCCATTAACTACGAACTTTTTGAATTCAATTCAACTTAGCAGTAACTTAAAATATCAAAAGTGTTAAAACAAACAAATCACAATTCAAACATCAGTAAAGATCATCCTCCATGTTGTGTATTAATATTTTCTTGTCCTCTTTGGTGTTCACCTCACGCGCCATGTTTTGCTGCAACAGCTTGGGATCAAAACAAGGCTGCAGAAAAAATACAATGGAAAAACATTAGAACATTTGGAACAGTAAACGAAACGCTATCAAAACTCACAGTGTCGCATATGTTCATGTTACAACAGTTCTCAATGGTAATCTCGCACTGTTCTGTGGCCATGGGACGATTGGTCAGAGGCGTATCGCCGCCGGGGTGTTTCTTAACTACAAACGTTTTCTTGATTCGTGGACGAGCCGGCTTGTAGAAGCGTCGCAACCCATGGACGATTAAGAGAACTAAGGAGAGACTTACTACCACGCCGCATACCACAACCACGATTGTGATATTCCACGTGCTGCTATTGCGGCACACTTCTAGATGTTGAAATTTAGGAATTGCGTAGACATCCGCACCATCTGCGCTTCGGGAAGCAAGCTCTTCGCAACTGTTAAATGATCGAGATCTCATTTCATTGCGCTTTTAAAATCATTCTTTGTTTACTCACATATCATGACATCCGAAGGGCACATGAGTCCCGGGCTCATGCTTCAAGATTCTACAGAACAGTGAACAAATCTCGGTGGAATTCTGTTCGCATCGAGTGCCTCCAAAATTGTCTTTACACTCGCAGCTTGGCTCGTCCGTGTGCTCAGTGATCCTACAGACACCGTCGTTCAAACAATAACCATTGCATTTGTACGACTGACACCGTTCGCCGTGGAAGCCCTGCTGGCAGGTGCACTTTGGAAAGCCCATGGAGTCCATAGCGCACGTACCATGCACGCAGTAGTTATGACATTCCTTCGTTTCGCATCGTGCGCCATCGTAGCCGATCTTGCAGACACACTTGCTGCTCGATTTAATATACTCGCCTTCGTTCAGACAGTACTCACGTTGCAACTTCTCAATTCGTACGTCCACCGCATTGCGCGTGGGCTTCGGTATCAGCAAACGACTTCGAATTTTCTTCACAACCACTGAGCAATGCGAATCATTTTGTAGGGTATTCAAGAAGCGCGTACGTGATACGATACCACGCGGTTGTTCACTGAAAGTGAGAACCTTTCGTTGGCCGAGATGTGAGTCATGTTCAACTGATTCGCTGTTGTTTGCTTTGAGATACTTCGCATGACGCCAGACTGCATTGTGCGTCAGATCGGTCCAGAAGATGGCATCCTTCGTTACAGCCAAATTAAAAGGCACATTATTGAGACCTTTAACGATCACTTGACGATCGCTGCCATCCAACTTCGCGCTCTCCACGGAGAAATGTGAACCTTGCTGATCGACCACCCAGAATATGCGACGCGACAACTGATCGATGACAATTCCATGTGGCAGATACAGATCGGAACCGACGATGACCTCACGATCCTTACCATCCAGTTCGATTCGCTCTATTGTCGCGTTCTTAAAGTTGGAATTCGTCCAGTACAATTTGCGGCGGCAGATATCGATCGCAAGTCCTTCGGGCCAACTGTCTTCGCTGGAGAAATCAATGAGCACACTCACATTCCCAGCTGGACCCAGGGGATCAATGGACTGGAAATAGATTTTCTTATTCTGAGTATCTGTCCAGAAAAGATTTTTGGTCAATGGATCGTAAGCTATTCCACCGATGGATTCCTGCTGAGTGCGACGCACGATGTTCTCAATGATGTGCGGATCCTCCAACACCGTGGGCAATTTAAGTGAGAATATGCTGCCATTATTGTGCATTTTGTCGTTAAAATATATTACTTCTTCAGCTTCATCCAGAGTGATGGCTGATAGTTGATCGAATTGATGGGCCGCCGAAGTAACCTCCCGCCATTGATCATCGTAGAAGAGAATCTTTGTTTTGGTGGTAACAGCAAAATCTGCAAATTAAAATAAGGAAATATTGCAAAATTAAGAATACTCAGTGCGTGATAAGATTAATGAGGTTCAATTTCAGAAATCCGAACATTTCATCAAGTAAAAACAGCATTTCAAAGACAAATAACATTAAGGTTAATTGGAGCTGATAATCGTCCAGACATATGAAAATAAATGATCTGAAGAAGTAAAATTCTAAGCTGAGTTAATTTCACTTCAGTTCATAAGTTACCCGATCTTTATTACCTCAAATGTTTTATGAAAATAGTATTTCTTGTGTTAGTAATTCAAATACTGTAGACTAGATACGGTTTTCGATACTTTCGTATAGGTTCGGATCTGAGGTCGAATCTATGAAGACTTTGAGAGTGACTGGTAGTTTCAGTAACTGGTTATTCAACATGTACATACGAGTATTTCAATTTAAACGAATTCTAAAAAAAATCGCACAAGAACTGAAAAATCTTTAATTGACTTGTATGTATTTGTAAACAAAAATATATATCTGTCACAGGAAGCGATATTTTCAAATACTTTACTTAATCAAAATTATTTGATTTAATGTTCATGTTATTAATTATCGATCAGCATCAAATGTTTGTCATAATACACGTACATAGGTTTCGACTTCATCGAATGCACGCTACAATGCCACGAATTAGTTTGTAGAGTATTATTTATTCAATTCCCATTCATTATGTAACAGATTTGCATTTAATGTGATCTGCTATCAACTTCTGAGGTTACAAATTGCAAATATTAAAATGACGACTAATTTCACTCTAAATACTCTAAAAAATAGTTGTTGTGATGTGTGTTTATTACTAATGGCGCTTAACTAATCGGCTATCAGGGATACGCAGCTGATAAATGATTGTATTTTCCCAAATGAACCGGGGAAACCGTATTATACGAATTCAATGCTGTTCGTATCAATACACTATTTTAGAATTTAATTAGGTAAGAATCTCGACGACAGTTTTTATCATTTGAAATAAATTTCAAAATGTTCAGTTCGCATTTTAATTGGTTTAACTATCGTTATATTTGTAAATAGTTCCGGTGAATTATATAGGCATGTAACTCAGTACTGATTAGTGAGAGTTCGGGGGCAATTATAGAAACAGACGAGACAATCCATTATCATTGGTGCATCTTATATTTCTAAATGTATAGTACTACTCGTAAAACAATAATTGTCTCATTATCATGACTTAACTATATTAAACCAAGCTATTATTGTATTTATAGTATTTTGAAGATTAATAACTATAATTATTTTGGTTTATAAGAATGTACCATGAAAATTAAAGAAAATCATTCAAGAGTATCCGAAAAGACAACATCCGATAGTAGAAGTTGTGCAGTGCACTCGATACGCTGTAAATTAATCTCGTGCAAAGCTAATCCGCGATTAAGACGCCAGAGTTATTTCCATAACAAACACTAAAGGCTTGTCGCTTGTCTGAAATAAGATAAAGATTACTTTAGTGCTGTTTTAAACTCGTATTATTTTTAACCTTGGAAATTTATTTGTTTCTCCTTTCAAACGATAAAAATACCCCAAATATGTTTTATTTTTGGACCAGCCAACGCCTAACTACTTTAAATTAGGACTTTAGAAACCATTAATAAACCAATAATTCGCTAACAATTGTTTTTATTTATTTTGAAGCTTGAATCTTTAATTGAAAATCGTATATCTCATTGATTGTGTTCTTCCTTTTTTGAGATTCAGAGAAGAGGGATTTCGATATAGTTTATATATATTACAAGTATATTATATGTATTGTAAATATATTTTATGTATTACAAAAACAAATGCACATTAATTGAACGTGATTTTAGTATCTAGCATTTAAATGGAAAACACATCCATTATAATAACAGAATAAAAACGAACAGATTCCACTAACACTTAATTTATAGTAATGCATTCAACAGTGAACACGCGAAAAAGCAAAAACCGATCTTAAGAGTGGAGTACTTTTAATAAAAACAATAAATAAATAAATAAGTAATTTAAGCAGATTTAAAAATAAGCATGCATATCAATTTGTATGCATATATTTGTGCATGCATTTGAAAGAACGAACAATCCAACAGAAATACACCCGAAATACGAATAAATATTGACGATTTATTTCTATATACATATGAATAAATATTTGTTTAAAATAATTCAACTGAAATAATTAATGATAGCAGCTGCTTTACGGATTTTGTTTCGCAGAAGCGCAACAAGTTGTCAATTTTACTCAAAATACAGCAGCAGCTCCGGAAATACAGACTATATCTATGTACGTACATAAGTACATGATCGACTGACTTCCGCATTCAAAAATTAAGTTATCTGTAACATTCTCCTCCATACATATAGTACATATATACGTTTTGCTTACATATGTATGACTCTAGATAACTCACTCTACTGCAGACTTATTGATCCGACTCCGAATTTAGTATTTCGCACCTTTCCCTTGCGGTGGCGGTCATTGGACATCATTTATTATTTATAATTAAATACTGATACTACCCTTCAAATTACCTAATACAGCATTCGGACGGCAGAAGTGTGCATTTTTATTTGCTATTGCAAATTATTTTTCAGGTTAAATGTTAATGATTGTATTCGGTTTTATAGTGATTGTTAAACCCATACATACACTACTACATGCAGTGATTCAGACAAGATGTGTACTTTAAATTATGTATGAAAAAATGAGTCTCTCTTTTAAAAAAAGAACGATTAAAAGGGAGTCCTTTAAAGTTCAGATCCAGCTTACGTACATAAGACGCAACATTTCAAAGGTTGTATTGTTAGAATGATAGACAAATTTTTAAGAGACAAGTTAATTTTCACAAAGTTAGCCATTGCGGAACCACTTCACCATACATCAGTGGAGGTGCAAGTGTTTTGTCCATCACTGAACGTATCAATGTTTGTCATATCAAGTTTTGCTAAGTACTTTCTAAAACTTGAAAAGCTTTGTAATTAAGCTCCGGCCCTACTTATGGTCAATCTATAGTGTTTGACTAAAATCCAGATAGTATGACCTCTCAAAGAATTCCAAATACAATGGTATGTATTTCGAATTGTATATAATACAGTAAATGTTATTTAAATACATAAAATCGTAAAAACTACATATGTAAATCCGTATACATGTTTTTACTTATTTGTTTGCGAATAATTTAAAATGGAAAAGTAAATAATATGAAAAAATACAGAACCTAACTTATTTTTAACTCGTAACTTCTTTTGGAAAGCAGCGTTTGGCTTTCCCATAATGCTGTTTCTAATTTCTCTGCTTGTGAATACGAGTCAAATGCAGAAAAAGTAAGTTAACCATATTGCAGTCTTTAAATCGATTCAAGTTTCAAATTGATAAGTACTTATACCTATTTTGTTGTCGCCTTTCTAGGCGTAAGGTCAGATATTGTTTACTATTTATTGCAAAACAACATTTACTAGTTTTTTATTGAGAAATCGTTTCTGGATTTCTTTTTTGCGCTTTTCGCTTTTCTGTTCATGTGTGAATAATTCGAAATAAGGCACGAAAATACAAAACAATATCGACAATGTTTAAATTTACATTTTTAATAGATGCCCCACTATCTAGCAAATATATAAAATGTTAGTAGTTTGAGGATTAGATGGGGAATTAGTTACTCATTTTTTATGATAAATAACTAAAGATGTTATTTCTAAACGCTGAAAATTTTTTTGTCGCTCCTGCTCGCGAGCACCATGGGTTAACTAGAAGCCATAAGCTGTTAGTGAACTAGAGAAATGCGTATGGTTAAACTGTTAATGAACTCGGATTAATAGTTAACTAAGAACTGTGAAATCGGAATACTTTTGGGCTGCGAGCTATTGCACAAAATAATTTACTCAATTAATTGACTCAAGTGTGCTTTATTTACCGCTGAGCTGTTTGTGTGAACTAAAAGCACAGAAGTACAGCAGGAGATGGTGTTAGATGCTGAAATGTGTACGTGACGCAAACGTAGCCGATAATGGTTGACAACGTCGGCATATTTTTGAGAAAAAAAATTAGAACAGCGCAGGAAGAATACGATACCAAAGACCAAAATTGTGTAGTATGCTGAAATGAATTTCGTAACTGTTTTGCAAAATGTGCAAACCTAAAGGAAAAAGAAAATGCATAAAAATTGGCAGATATAAAAACTGATTGAAGCAGCGAAAATAACACACATGCTCGAAATCAGATGGCTGTCGATATACTTGCTCATCACAGAAACTACCGTGACCATAAGAGCCGAAAACCGGCCACCGTCAAGTGACAGCAGACAACCTAGAAACAAAGTCAACGAAGTAGTGGAGTGTATCTAAAAATAATTTTCAATAAAATCTAACTTTTATGCTCTTATGTAACCTTCTAAAAATCTTAACCCTCTCTAAAGTCTGGCAATTTTCCTTTTTCTCAACTGAGCGCCTAGCTGTGGTGGATGTTAATAACACCGTTGATTAAGTGTTATACTAATTAGTAAATGCAGAAATTTACGATGCACGCACTGACTCGACATAGAATATATGTTAGACACATAGCCAAATTAAAAAGCGTTGCCAAAATTATAAACACGACCTTAGCGATAATTTAATTGATAACAAATGCATGCATTTATGTCATTCTATTGGTCAATAAGTATCTGCATTCTATTGAGGAAAAATGTTCGGCTTTCTAAAATGACCTTTTCTTACCCCACAAACCAAGCACCGACTTCGAACATAATACTATCAAAGCACAGTATATGAGTTCCTCCGATAACCTCATGTTTTGACACACTCGTATTAATGCAATTAAATTAATTAACTTTTTCACTTAACAGTCTGCATTTAACGAAAAAATGCACAAAATATACACTTGTAGATCTCAATTCAACAATTTTATTCACGCAAGGAAACAGTATCGCAACTCTTCGTACATTTCACGAAAGCACTCACTCTGCTCTTCGACGATCCAACTGTCTTGGCCGAATTTCAATCACTGCTAAATATCTCTCGGATGGCAAATTGTTCATATTATTTTACCTGCACGTGACAATTTATAACCACTGTTGCCATTACCATCAAATTAAGTGTTCTCTCCTTCATAACCACTGTTGCCGTTGCCATAAAAGAAAGTGTTCTCTCCTTCATAAGAATGTATCACTTTAGAAAGAAATGTATCCATGGTTGGAATGTTAGTAGCTTTATTTATGAAAAGATTATTTTTACGCTTCTTTGTAAACAACGAACATGAAGTTTTGCGAAGATAAGTATATAAATTCATTGCATATTTAAAATAATACAAAATAATAACTCTAACAAAAATTTTTCGTAAAAAGCAGCCCATTTACTTACAAATTCATATAATACGAAATGGTAGATGTTTAAAACATTATTTCTGCTTCAGGGCAGCTTTGAGGAAATGTCATCAAATTGAAAAGGATGTTGATAATTTTTTAAACACATACTCCTGGCAACCAATCTTCTTAAACTAATCAAAATTTTATTATTGAAGTCAAATGTTTTAATTTTTCTCTTAACAGTATTTTATTTGTAATAATTTTTAAATCCTCTGAAATTATGTTTTCACTGATCTCATTAATGAATGCTTAACTTTCAAGGTCTAAGTAAATATCTTCTAATAATAGGATAGAATAAAACGAATAGGCAGCTCTCAATGGAATGTTTCCTCTTCCACAACAATGTGTCCATGTGCTTACTTTAAAACATGTGTTAAACAGCAACACTGGTTAGCTAATGTGGTTATACGTTCTATTGCACAAGTAGTATTTTCGTGCTCATAGTATGCCTTCAGAGCGGGTTTACTTAAAATGGTTTTAATTGCGTTTACGCCAAATGCGGGTTTAGAAGAGTTATCTGAAACCCAGATTGGTTGTATTGAAATTGTTGTTGTGGGTTTAGTACAAATCTGCTATGCTTTTTACGAGATTCACAAACATGAATTAATTACTTACATTTAGTTACCAAACTCACACACGAAATCTGTTTAAATCCTTTCAAATACATAGATTGTCAAATACAATCCGTGTTATTTCTTCTTCAAGACATGAAAGAGGGACAGAGAAAGAGGAAACAAAAGGGAGACAAGAAACAGAAGAGAGATAGTAAGCAGAAAACTAGTACAGGTGTTGTCTACGGCCATAGTCGAAATACACTACACCTTCAAGCTTCCCGTAGGGATTTGAATATACATATAATAATATATAATATAAATAATTAGTACCCGTAATTCAACTAAGAAATATTCAGTTATGTAAAACATTTATTCCTACAGTAATAAATTTATTTTTAAGGACCATACTGTGTAAATACTAAATAAGTAGGAAGGCAACGCCCACTCAGACCCACTTTTGCTTACGGACTCCTCTTATATTTGGCATATTAACGGATGTTACTCTACACCTAGAAATGTAATTTTGTCGTCATAACTAAAAAACTGACGTACGCTCGATACCATGAACTAATAAGTAACGGTTATGCGATTATTCACGTTTGAGATTGTGAGAAATTACTATGGAAACTCCATACTTACCTCAAAAAGAAATCTTTTCATTATAATGATCATAATCATTCATTTAAAAACCTTTATTGTTGAATATAAAATTAATAAGTCCTACAAAAATTAATTTTTCCTACAGAACTTAAATAAAAAGTTCCACAAACTGAATTTCGGCCTGCCATCATCCTTTTTTGATAAACCTGTAACACTGCAACCAGTCCTTAAGTGATCCACAATTTTTAAAGTAAAACTGTGGTTTTTCACTGAAATTATCGTTTTTACATTGAACACATTACATTACATAATATTAAAATAAATGCATTACATTAAAATAAATACAAAAGTGGACAGAGATGGCAAAAATAAGCAGATGAAAGAAAAAGAAAAGAAAATAATCTGGGGATTCGCTAAATTACAACACAATTGAAGTTAAACGAGGGAAAGCTTCTTTGAAAATCTGTTTACGTTTTCGCGCTTTCATGCTCGGCTCAACTTGTGCACCTTATAGCGAGTACACTGTCCACTTTTTTCCGAATATATATAGTACAACAATTATAATTGGCTATGACTTTAAGACTTAAATTATAATAATAGCAACGCATCGTTTATATTTCGTTTTATTTATCTACATATTCCTAAAGTTTTAAACAATCTGTAATATTTGAAAACATTATGCTTAATTTCTTTGATGGATGTATAAAGATAAGAAATAAATTATACCAGTAAAAAGGTTTCCATATAGTTGCATTAAAATATTTGACAAGTCGGTGCATTAAAAAAAATATAAAGCAGTGTTCGTATTTTAATGTTAACTTCTGACTCTGATACAAGCAAATAGAATCGAGCTAGTTTTGGAAAAGTCGTTAATTATGGCTGAAATTACTACTACCTTTGTAGGATTATGAGAATTGTACTATGTATTACACAAATTTTAACAATATAAGGTTAACTATGTGTATCATTTGCTATTTAAAAATTATTTATAAAATCAATGCATACGAGACTATTTACAATGTACATATAAAATTTCGTCTTACATAAAATATTACAATTACGTAGAAATTTGACAGCACTCAAAATATTAAAAAGGAATTGGTGTTAACAAATCTCCTTTAACTAACATTGGCTTCGAAGTGATAATACCGTTTTGTCGAGTTATAATAATAACCAACTTAAGACGTTTAATAATAATACAGAGTGTTGATTTAAATTTAATGGTGTCTCATTTTAAACTTACTTTATCACCTACCATTTAGTGTTGGTTGAAATATTTTTTACTTAACTATTCCTATATTATTTTATACACTTAACTATTTACCAATAATTTTTATAGTTAACGTAATGTGTGATATACATAATTGAACACGAGTTTATATTGTTCATACATTTTATATCATTATATATATAATCTTCTTATCTACATAGTTTACGCACTTCTTTTAATTTTGACTTAGTGTGCAAAGTTGAAACGCGACACTGTTTTGTGGCAAATCCAGCGAGCAAGTTGCCTTAAACGACCGGAAGCCCAAGTGAACATTCCACCGGCCAGTTGCACCTTTGAAGCATAATGTTTTATGTGATCAGTGCGGAGGAGTTAAGGAAATGTATAGTTAAAAAAGTGAATATGTAAAAAATAAATAATATGAAAGAGAGAAATAAAAAAATTCATAAAATAATAGAAATATGAATTTGTAGCATATAATTGAAAAGGATATAATAACGACCACGGCTGATGGCCGCCGTTTATGTAGGCCACATAAGTGAATCCGTCCTTGCCTTTGCCCCGTATATTATAGTAATAAGGCAAAAAGGAGTGAAGGTGAAATCTGCAAGTTTAAATTGGAAGATTTTAATCATTTAAAGAAATGACACTATGATCAACTTTTACAAATATATGTAGTATATACATATATAGAAAATGTATTACCTGCGTTTTTCATAAAATGAGATGGCAGGCTGATTTGTTGTTAGAACGTGTAAGAATATTGCTTTGACCGAAAAATGTTCAGCTGTTGTTAAATAGTTAACCAACGAATCTAGCAACAGTGAACCGATGCCATTCCGTCTGTGTTTTCGATGCACACCCAGCGATAGAATATATCCAATGTCGGCATTACGACCCATAGAATCCGGCAGTATGCCTCTGTCCTGCAAATAAAATTAGGTACGTCTTTAATACGACTTTAATGAGAACCAGTAATTAGCGTTGTTTACCACCTCCTTGTTTAAATATTTATACGGTTTAATTTCAGCTACAATCAAACCAATTATTGCTAAATTATATACAGCCGCCAAAGCAAAGAATCTAGAGCTAGAGGTAATGTCTTCGTACCATGATAATGGATAATCTATAGGAAACCAGTCTTGACAGAGCGTTCGTACCTAAAGTATTCAATAAAGTTAGGATGATTAATTTTGCATTGTAATTAGAACTGACCTCTGTCAAGTCCTCGGGGCAAAGAAATCGTAGTTGCACCTCTGTTATCGAGCACAATGGTACATGTTCACTTTCTGCGCGGCTAATATTATTTTGCTGTGGGATTTTTTCCTGCTGATACCTATATAAAAATCATTAAGAATTAATAATATATCGTTATTATTATAAATCTAGATTTTTATCCCAAATTTGATCATTTGAACTAAATTTACAGCTCTTTGTGATATTCGTCGGCAATGATATTTCACGTCTTTGTTTTTGAAATCGACGAAAAGCACAAAGTCACCAGACATCGTCGTGACTCTGTGAATAAGGGCCTTAATTTGCGATATCTCATATTCTCAGTTTGCTGAAATTATCTTTCGTTGTATAATTTTGGAGTTATTATTAGTTTTGTATTACCGAATCATTCTATCGCCTTAGAACCTTTATGTTGGAAAGATTATTATTCTGAAGGTCACTCGACCTAGAAGTGCACTTCACCCGAAGCAGTTCATAGGTTTAATCACAGAATTTGCAGTTCAGTGAACGCGACTTAAAGTTACATTATTAAATGAACAAAGAAGAAAGCAGTTCATATGTAAAAGATCAATTTTTCATTCCTTTTATCGCAGTAGTTGGCCGGTTGATCACTTAACTAAATTAATATATATTTCCACAGTTTGTTAATTGATTGATGGGCAGAGTCATCCACATCGTGTTTGATTTCTCACAAAAAAAAATACATAGGGGCGCTATGTTTCATATGTGATTTTGATAAACAACACAATCTGAAACACTAGCTGTTGGTTTTATTAATACTTCTAATCAAATGTTATTCATTCAAATCACGCATCAGGTATTTACCAAGTAAACTGCGCCATGAAGTCACATCAACGCACATCAATTGGAAACCTTGTAGTTAGCAGAAATTGAAATTAGAGCAAGAAATAAATTCCACGGTAGTTGATTAACAATGTTGTGATTTTACGCATCCACGTATGTACTTATATCTAGCTGCTGAATTTGCAATAGTAAACTTGAGCTGCATCTGACGGATTTATGGACAATTTTGTTGTGCGCTGCTTCAGAATGAATTCCTTGGCATTTTTCTTAATGTTAGGTTTTATTATTGACTAATTCGACTCGAATTCATGTTCGCTGATTTCACTTTCATTTTTCCTTCTGGTGTGTTATCATTTTCACTGTTTCCTCATATATATCTTACTAAGAACATTCCGTTCTAGTCGTAAGCGCTCTCTGATTCCAAAGCACTCATCACACCCAGCCCTCAATTAAAGCCATCAATAACCAATTCCTCAATTGGCGCAACTTTATCCCGACGAGTTTAATGTTGTTATGTTTTATAAAGAAACATATTGAATGATTTGAGAATTATTTTTGACATTTGATGTCAATACAGTTGTAAAAGTAAACACAGGGTAATACAATAAATAAAAAATGGAAGTACTATGCCGAAATGAACACATGTGATACATCTGGTATAACGTTTGCAACTATGGTCCATATTAGGCCCATATTACATTGCAAACAGTTGTTCGATCAAACAGTCACATTGTTTTTGTTTTCTGTATAAAGCTGTCAACTCTCAGTTCATCCGTGAGAGAATGAAAACGGATGAACTGTTGCCACTGCAAATACTCTGTTTGCAGGCGATGAGTGCAAACTACAAACAGAACAGAGTTGTTGTGTGGTGTAATAAAAAAGTATGCATGTTTTGGAGTGAAAAAGCTGCACTTATATCGGAAAAAGGAGGATTGCGTGAAAATAATTGCACAAAGCAACTCTAACTATGTACAAATACTACGGAAATTGTTTGAAAATGTTTCTTTACCGTGTTTGAAGTAAAAAAATTGAAGTAAAAAACATATTTTTATGATAAAACGTATACAACACATTTATACTTCAATGTAAACTTTGCTTGCAGGGCAAACAAACAAACAATACTTCCCTACTTTCTTAGTAAACAATGCGAAATAAAATTTTCGACATCTACACTAACATAAAATAGTAAATTTTTGCAAATTTGCTGTCGTTTAACCGGCTGTTTTACGCGCGACACTTCAAGCATGAAAAGTCTAGAAGGTATATTACCTACTGTGCTAATGCAGCAGAATGCTTTAGATCCAGACCGAAAAACCATCTTCATAATGCCATTTAGTCATAATAAATATGGTACCTACAAAAGTGGAATCTTTGGTTAAAAATCGGTAAAAAATGTATCTATCCCCCGAAGTACACCAAATATATCCAGTGAATGAACACACTTGATATTATATCATGACCTATTGAGTACTACCATAAACAGAATTCCAATGAATGTGAATGGTTCACCTAGGTTCATGTGGTACTTATAATACCTAGGAATAGTCCCATCAGGAGGGGTGAAATGCCAACTCGAGCGCTAACCATGATGTGGAAATATTGCATACATGCACGCAACGCACATAAGTCCATATGTCGTAATGAAGCGCTCCTTGAATGTAAAATGGGACCGAGTATGAAATAGTCACTTTAAAATTGTGCGATCCGCTTGCTTGTGGTGTACCGTGTAACGCCTGTTGTCACTTCGCACCTAAGTTCCTGCCCAATAAATTTTCTACTTGATGACAATTTCTACGTTTTAATACAATTATAATACATTTTAGAAAACTGATTATCGAATCGCTGACTTTTCTGCATTTTGAAAAGCTCGTCGTTTTTTGCGATTGAAAACAAAGGTTAAATCATAGGACTATCTATACAAAGCACGTGACAGGCTCTATAGACGCCTCACTCTGGGTTCGAGTATGGTCTACATTGTAGACCATTGTAAAATCACACGAACCAAATACCACATTTTCATTTGCACATACCCAATTCGGGGTTCTGAACTTCTCCAGTGATCTCATTTTTCTACCTTCGGATTGCAGTTAATTTTTATTCCTTCTACTTTTTATACCAACACAACCCAAAACACTTTCTCACTCATCGATTCGTGTTTGATCAACTAGTTCGCTGGATCATTCATACAACTTCCTCTTCTCTTTAGTTTTGCGATCGATATAAAAATCTACATCGGGAATTTGCTAGGAACATTTCTCGCTGATCTCAATTTGATGAAATCTCGAATATTTCAATTCATAATCACACGAACCAGATACCACATTTTCATTTCCAACATACCATACCGTACGGGGTTTTGAACTTCTCCAGTGATCTGCACTAATTTTTCTACCTTCGTATTGCAGTTCATTTTTATTCCCTCTTATTTTTTCATCAAAACACTTAACCAGAACCATTTTTGCACTCAACGATTCTTGTGCGATCAATGAGTTCGCTGCTGATTCATAGAGCGTCATTCTCTCTAGTTTTTTCTTACGATCAACTTTGTACTTAGTTTTTTTTGAGAAGTAGGCTTAGAGAAAAATAAATTTCTTTTTTTCTAAACTTAAATATAATACAATATATATATGTATACGGTTGGCCGTGGTCGAAATTTCGATCAATAATAATTCCTATTCGTAATTAATTTTTTTTTATTTTTTTTTAAATTTATTTTATAATGCTCGTCTATGAATGGCAACACCTCTTCTCAGTCAGTCAACCAGATCGTCTTCGTGAGTTTTTTGTGCACATATCTACATATGAACCGTTTATTTTTAAAGTGGCATAAGTCACTTTAAAAAAAAAAAACGAGTTAATGGCAACACTAAATACAATTGAACGGTATCTTTTAATTTTTAAAAAATTTGCAATCAACAAGTTGAGAACTATTGAGATTTGTTCCAGAAAAGTTTTGGTAATTAACGGTATAACAAACATGTTTATTTTGAAAGTGGCTTAAGTCGCTGTACTCAGGAAATTAATTACAGGGCTTAGTGTGAATGAAATAGAAACATGTGAAAAGTGTGTGTGAAGTATTGTTTTGAATTATTTTCAGTATTTTTAAAAAAGTTGTGATCATTTGACTTATTTTTATAAGTGCGAAAGAATAGTAGTGCAGTTTCGTAAATTATATTATAGTGACATCTAA
Source organism: Myopa testacea (assembly GCA_949629155.1). Classification (NCBI taxonomy): domain Eukaryota; kingdom Metazoa; phylum Arthropoda; class Insecta; order Diptera; family Conopidae; genus Myopa; species Myopa testacea. The sequence goes on along the minus strand of OX451348.1, from coordinate 13,648,270 downwards.
TATACTACACATAATTAGCCACATTATTATAATAATTATAATGTCACAAATAGAGATGGATTCGTTATACGCTGGATCTCGTTTCTCTCCCTGTTTCTTCAGCAAAATACAAAGACATGATGGACTTGCTTAATTATATACCCCCAATATACCACAGTTATTTTAAAAATTTGAAACAAAACAAAATTTCCGAGGACTTAATCACTTCTATTATTGATGAAAATTAAATAGAACTGATGTATTTTCATATAAATTACTTATACTTACATATGTTTCAAAATGAACTAATTATTTTTGTATTTATGAATATTAAAATAAAAAATACTTAAATCCAACCTCTATATTAAATATGTTGATGGTATGAATTATTATTATTTCTATATATGTAATTTATTCAACAATTTTAGTAAATCACTGCCCTTTCAAAACATCACTTCAGTAAAATACGTCGGACGAAATCAATATAAGTCAGTAATTTTTCTAAACTATTTATTTTGAAAGTGGCTTAAGACACTTTACCGTAATGAAAAGTGTGACTTTTTAATGTCTTATTTGGCTTTTGTGCAGGAAAACCTAAATACATTTTTATCCAGTGACAATAATTGATTGTGATTACATATTAATCGTATTATTATATAATTTCTTTCTATTAAATCTTATACATATATCTAATTGACTTTGATTTATAACACTTCATATTCTATGTTATCTGTATTTCATATTTTTTTCGACTCTTCAAGTTTTGACTCTTTTGCAACTGCTTATGCGGATATTACACTACGAGCATTGTTTGCCCTCGATGAAACATTTCTGCACTATTGCAAAATTTTGTTTGGTATTGTGATTACACATAGAATTGTTGTCACATAGCATTCTTTACAAATACAACATGTCGACGTTTCATACTGTTCAGAGAAGTTTGCCCTCGTTGCCAACAATCATTTTGTTTTGCTTCGCAGAAGTTCATCCGCTTTGGATGAACTCAACTCTGACAGCTGAGAGCGTAACTTTGTACAGAAAGCAATAACAATTTTACGGTTTTGCCGAACAATGTTCGAAATGTAATATCCGCATTACAGTATATGTACCCCAGGCTGAAATTCCATGATACAAATATGATTCACATAACGAAAAGTATACTTGCTTTAAAACTTCGTAACTACAAACGTTACTTAAATGGAAAATGAGCCAGTAAGAAAGCTATATTCGGCCCGGCCCGGAATCTTAGATACCCTACACCTAAAAGTTTTTAGAAATTAAGGTTTTATACTAATGAATTTTTTTATGAATTGATTCTATATTTATATGTCTTATATTCGTTTTATTTGCTCGCTTACAAATCCGAATAAAGAATATTTATACAAAATTTCATATTAATTGATAACATATAATAAAATTACAGACTTATATAAGGATTTATGTAGGACGATTGTGCCATATTACCCTTCCGTCTATGTAACCTAAAAGTATGCGCGCCACGCCCATTTTCTGCAACGTAAAAAATATAATAATGTCGCTCGATATTGAAATTTTATTGTAATATCTTAAAAACTAGAAGAAATATCTGGTTATAAGGAAAGCTATCTTATAATCATATTTAATCACAGACGGATATAAATAGAGTGGTCGTTACCCGTTTTCAAAACAAAATAATTGGGTTTTATTATTGCTTTTATTTATTATTATTTTAGTTTTATTATTGTGTTCAAGTTTAAGCTTTATTATATTATACTTTATGGTAATAAATTTGTTTTCATGAGCTATGCTGTATAAGCAGTGTAAAATTGGGCGGACCGCGCCCAGTTTTGCTGTAATAATGTTTTACTAGAAAAGAATTTGTTATATAAAGTTTTATTCAGGAAGATTATATATTTAACATTATAACCATTTGAGACCCTCTTTTGCCCGTATAACCTAAAAGTGGGTGGATGACGCCCATATTTGGCATATCAACGGATGAAGTTACTCTATACCCTGCACACCACAAGAAACAATATTTATGCATCACGATATCTTCACCGGTTCTCCTTTGATCGTGATTTCAACAGACAGACAGGCGGACGGACATGGCTAAATCGACTCAGGAGGTCACGCTGATCAAGAATATATATACTTTTCTATACCTATCGTCTCTATTTCTATGCGTTACACATTTCGTGACAAAGTGAATATACCCTTAACCTTAAGGTGTAGGGTATAAAAAGGAGCCGGGGACAATTTACTCCAGCAACAATCGCCTTTATATTAGATGGAAACCTACTGAATGCCAACTTACCGAAATATTTGTTTTGCTGCCTATCGTGGCTGCCGAGGAACTTGTGGTCTGATAAACGCTTTTTATAGGTTTATGTCTTCTTCAGTGCCTAAGAAACCTATTGTTGCAATTCAGACTGTCTGCTTTTTTTCTTGCTTTACTATTTGAACAGAGTGGCCAATTTTTACATTTACTGTTGTGATCTTTTCTACAGTTAAAAAATAGAGAAGAAAATCAGAATCTTTGAAAAACGCTTTATAACTTAAATAACTACTTAGGTAAAAAAAAAAACTTAAATAATGATAATTAATTTTTTCTTTAATAACTCAAGGTATTGTTAACACGGAATATCTATAAAAAAACCAGGAGGAGTGCTATATTAGGCCTGGCAGAATTGTAAATACCCTAAACCTAGAAGTTGGGAACACCACGCCCAGTTTTGGAACAAAAACAACAGAATTGCATAGTATATGATTGCTTACGCGCATAGCGCTTAGTATGCGATTCGGTTCCTGGCAGTAGATTTGCTCTAAGGACTATAGTGTTAAATTCTGTGAAAGTTGGCCGACCAACAATTTATTGGACCATAAAATTGTGTGTAGAGTTTTGTTTAGAAAGTTCATATAATTATTAATATTACCCCTTGCTAAAAACTAAGTGGGCGCATCACGCCCATAGTCAGAACATTAACGCACAATATTACTCTATACCTAGAAATTTGTTTGCCATAATTCAAAAACTGACGCTGATATACCACTTTTAATAAAAAATAGGCGTGTTCGTTGACCGATTTTGTTCATTTTCAATATTAACCCCTGCCACAACAAAGGACATTTCATTCCGATATCTTCACCGATTCTCCTGTGATTGGTCTCACAACACCGTAGATTAACTCCTGGAGATTTAGGTAATCTCTTTATTTAATCAATTCCGATTATATAACTCTCAGAGATTTATTTTGTGATTTTCTTTTGTTTGTTGTGGTTTTTTGTGCTCCGCGTTATTAAACAAAATGCGTCACAAGACGGATATTTAGATTTATTAATTATTTAGAGTTCATTGTTAGATTATATTAAATAATTTTGAGCATTTAGTAATTAATACTATTAAATAAATATTGATCTGGAAAAAAGTTCGTGGCGGTTTTTATATTAAAATTCAACTGGTTTTCTTATAGTCTTATTTAAACCAAATATGTTCCATTATTATTTACAATGTTTCGCCATTTTTCGGGTAGAGCTATGATGCCATCGGTAAAGAACTTCTGTGGTTCCTGGTTAAAAAACTGAATCGAGTGGTTTTCACAGGCTTCTTTTAAAAGCAGCTTAATTCCAGTTAGAGAGGTCGGAACAAGTGGTAGTCTGAGGGTACTATGTCTGGACTATATGGTGGATGCATCAAAACTTCCATTCCAAAACTCTCACAATTTGTGATGAGTCATCAAAGAAGTGCGTAGTCAAGCGTTGTCATGGTGGAAGTCAACACGTTTCCTATTAGATAATCTCTCTCTAGTCGTTCACAATAGAATTGAGAATCAATTGTTCGACCAACTGCAAGTAGCTCATGGTGGACGATTCCTTTCCAGTCCCACCATGCACACAACATCATCTTTTTCAGCATCAATCATGGCTTTGCGAACGTTTGTGACCCCTTTCCATCCCTTGCCCAAAAATTTTTACGCTTCCATTTATCATATCTGATGGGATATGATACCTTTAAAAAAAGGCTCGATTTTCATTGCGTGTCAGCGCATCGCAGATGATAATTCTGTTTATCATGTTTTTCTCGCTCAACTCATGAGAAACCAATATATCGAGCTTCTTTTGGTAGCCAGCCTTGGTTTAAAACAGTTGTGTGGTCAATGCCTAGCCCGCCCCATACCAATATCGACACTGCTGATATGCGTATCTTGATTGATCATCTTTTCCAGTGATTGGATCACCAGACCGTGACTCATCATTCACATTAAAATTACCAGAACGAAAGCGAACGAACCATTTCCGCGCAGCAGATCTTGATAAAGATCTTCATCGCGGCAGCAACTTCAACCTTCATCGTTGACAGCACAAATTTGTTTACAAGTCTTTTTTCCCTTTTCCATAATAATACTGCAATATATTAGGTGTACAAATAAGTTTCCGCGGTTTGTCAAAAGATGGCCCCACCAGAAGGTTATGGAGAAATTGTCAGATGTAAAACGTAATATCCCAAGTTTCGTCATCCGGCAACACCATAACCTTAAAGTACTAGTGATTCCGTATCAGCATCACGTAATTTTTTTCCTGCAAAAATGTCAAGTTTTGTGCCGAATAAGCATCATTTGCGGGAACTTTTGATTTACTTCTTTAATTTGAAAAAATCTGCAGCTGAGGCGCATCGATTGCTTCTAGAAGCATATGGTGAAGCTGCTTTAAGTGAGAGAAGTTGTCAGGAATGGTTTCAAAAGTTTAAGAACGGTGAGTTTAACGTGAAGGACAAAGAACGCAGTGGAAGGCCGAAAGTGTATTATGAATTGCTCAAACCAAGCGAAACCATTACTGGAGCTCTCTACCGAACATAATTGATGAGAATGAGTCGGGCACTTAAGGAAAAACGCGCCCATTACTACTCCAGACACGACAAAATTATTCTTTTACACGATAATGCTCGTCCACATGTTGCGGCGCCGGTAAAAAAATACTTGGAAACACTCAACTGGGAAGTTTTACCCCACCCGCCGTATTCACCAGACTTAGCCCCTTCTGATTATCACCTGTTCCGGTCGATGGCACATGGTCTGTCTGAGCAGCGCTTCACATCATATGAAGACACCAAAAATTGGGTAGATTTGTGGATAGCGTCAAAAGATGAAGAGTTTTTTCGACGGGGTATCCGAATGTTGCCAGAAAGATGGGGAAAAGTAGTGGCAAATGATGGAAAATACTTTGAATAAAACGTAATGTACTCTTCCTTCACAATAAATTCCTAACTTTTTTATAAAAAACCGCGGAAACTTATTTGTACACCTAATATAAGTAAATTTTTAATTCTTTTTCTCCATTTCCAAACGTAGACAACTTTCCAACCACTGCGCCAAAGCGTCCAGAGTTATTTGCAATTGACCGCACCAATCGGAAAAACGCCACGAACTTTTTCCCAGACCAATATAATTCGGCAAACGCGCTGTGAGTAAATTTCCTGGGATCATTTCACTCAAGTGATATCACAGCCATTGTAGGTCGATGGGTACTCTGTTCAACTGAGCCAGCCAATGTCTAAAAGACAACCGACATTAACAGAAAGAGGCTTGATATAAAATACATTTATATTTTTATTATCTAAAAGTACAACCCTTTCCTCCAGTTTTTATAAAACACTTTAGCTTCATAGTTTTAGGCACTAAAAAAACACAACTCCATGAATATCTAATTGGAAGTGTTCAATACCGAACCCTGTTCTGTTATTGATGCCTTCCGTTTTAACTCCTGCGATTGCTCCCAAAACTTGGATAAACGCTCGTCAGTATTAGAACAAAACTCTTTGAAATCCTTTAACATTTTTAGTTGAAATAGTTCATTCTCTGGTGAATTGGTTATCGTCAGAGATTTCCATCTTTTGTTGGGAATCATATGATTCCAGGCCCATAAGAAGCCAACCTAAAATTGGGATAAAACATATATGCATTTATTTATTTACGAGGGGATTGAATAAAGTGAACCTTCTTGGGAACATTTGTATTGTTTGTGTGTCCGTACACGTTGCGTGTAACATTTGCTTCTTGACGACTGGGAGATTCCATCGCGTTTTTGTTTTTGGAGCACCTGCAACGATGAAATTTGAATCTAGCTACGAAAAGTGGCTGAATCAATATTTTTTTTATCTCTCACCTAATGAGCACAAACATATTTCCGGAACAATGAACGTATTGATATTCCTTGGGAACCTGCAATACAAGTTCATTGAGAATTTTTAAAAATTCTATAGATTCCTTAGCAAGACTTACATCTTTATTAAAGCTAAATTTCCTTTCAATAACACATGGCAGGAAACCGAATCGTGTTAATATAACCTCTTGAAACAGTAGCATACGATCCGCTCTACTCTCTTCTGAAAATTCTGTGAGACACATTTTGTGTTCAAATTCTTGATTAAATATAATCCGTAAAATGTAATAATTTATGTTGAAATCAATTTTTTTCACCTTCAAAAAGATTGAACCCATCTTTTGCGAAGTTCGTTGCTAAAGGTATAAAAATTGGTCCGCGCAGCGGATCCGATTTTTCGGTGAAAGGTTCAGCCATGGGATCTGCGGGCACCGATACCAGCTGGAAACCACACTGATTTGCTTTGCGTATCCAACCATATATCTATAATGTAATTTTAATGTATGTATTAAGAGTACTCTACAGCCGGAGATGAAAGGGTGTACATATTAAGTCTGTTATTCGGTTTGCAACGCAAAAAAGGTGTGACAGGTATAGAAAAGTATATGTACATATACCTCGATCAACGTCTGCTCTTGAGTCGATTTAGCCCAGCCTGTCAGTTTGTATGTTTTGTCGCTCTGCCCTTTTGAAATCGCGATTAAGCGAAAACACACAGAGGTACCTGTTTATTTGGTATTGCAAATGGGTAAAATTTGGCAGTTGGTAGCCACATCTACTTATTATATTTTTTTTAACACTGTATTGTCGGAATGCATGACCACAGAACTTCTCCAATCTTTACTCTAAAAAAATAGGCGTTATCTGCCCACTTTTACATTATCCGTACACATAACTTCTTCAAGTGGAATGAGTGATATCCGGTGTCTTGAAGAGTAACGAACTATAAGAGATATACTTGGCTTGTATTATATGCCCACAGAAAGAGCGACATACAAAATAGTTCTTAACCGTTTTTTTTAAAGAGCAACTTGTGATTCTTCCTTAACTTTTGTGACACCAGTTAATTTTATTTGGCGCGACAAAAGGTCTATTTTTGATGCTCAAAATAAACGTGTTCCATGAACATTGTTTACCTTTCAATCTATAAGAGCCGCATAGCCTTCAAGCATAAAAACCACGCTATGAGAGCTTTCGATTAAAAAAAGAAACAATTTCAAGCAACAAATGGAACTTTTTGTTCGGTATCTACCCCCGTAAATCTATCTCCCGTAAATTCTGAATCTCTGAACAGGTAAATAAGTAACACACGTACGTAGTAAACATAATAAGATTTAATGGCATAGGGCACTATCCTGCGAAAATTAACGCTAGTAATACTATGAGATGTCATAACACATTACAGATTTATATATAAATTATATATAATGAAGATGTATGCACAATAGTTTTTTAGAAATAAATACACACAAACAAATTCCTGACAATCTCGTTTCAGGATCCTTAATCTCTTTAGAATTAACATTTTAGGAATTTTTCAAATAAAATCACATTCCAGGACCGTTTTAAGCTAATAAGAAAAATGTAGACATTTTTTTTTTCTAACTGAAATTTAGGTCATGTAACTAGAGGTCAAATTATACAATAATGGACGTGGTCTGCACACTTTCAAAAGACAACTTAAGAAGCACTTTCGTTTATAGATTTGGTTTGGGAAAGACTAACTGCAAACAAAGATAGTGGTTTCTTTTCTCTGGCTTCACTTTGCAGTTGAAAAAGAATACTGAACTTACCAAATCCCATACTATTGGTCCCGATGATGTCACCCATTCGACAACTACCTCAAAAGCATATCCCGGCTGCATTACCGTGTGATATTTCACATGGCCCCATTCCATGCGGTCGCTCTTTTGCAGGACATCGATTTCCAAGTGCGAGTGACGATAAATTTTGCGATTTGTACAATAATCAGTCCACGATTGAGGCGAGGGAATGTCTTTTAGGAAATTCGGGATATTTGTGGCTTGAGTTTCATTGCTCCATATGAGATTGCAGTCTTGTATTTCTATTTCCATCCATTCGTTTTCGAATGCCATTAAATCGTTGAGTGGAGCTGTGTATTCTGAACGTTTTAAAAAGAAGAGCATAAAGACATGGAATTGTATTTACAATTCAACTAAAGTAACCTTTCGACGACGTGTCCTGTACTACGATGTAGTAGAGGTAGAAGCCAACTATCACTGGTTTCTCAAAATCACCCGAAGCGTGGCAGATCATTTGTTCTCTGTAAACAGGAATGCATTTAGTATAAACTTTGTTTAACTTTACTTAATAGTAGTACTTTCGCATTGCTTCTAGAATGTCCAGAGGATTTCTGGAGTTATCTAACCGTGCTTTTAGCCACATTAAACCGTCGAATGATACAAATGTGCAGGACGGTAGACTCTGAGTAGGCGCAAAGAAACCCACGCCGGTTACAGGATGTTTCATTGCTTCAAATATTTCGTGCAGATTCGCATTTGGACGCAGTTTCACCTCACTAATAAATCTGCAAAATGCATATAAATTCTAGTCAGCAAATAATCGATGAATGCATTATGTTTCGAGTTACGCATCATCGGGATCATCTTTGTTGTTCAGTTCGGCACTCAAAGTATTTAGAGCGGCATCTGTTGCCGATGATATACGACCGCGGTCGAGCTTAGTAAGGCTAGGCCGTAGAATATAGCTGAGTATAAAAATAAACATTATATTAATTAAAGTTGGCCCAAAATAAATGTACATGGAAATATGTTTCTACATGACTACAAAACCAAACAGATACAAAGATCGATGAGAAATATCAAATTCAATAGCAGCATTCAAATAATCTGCATGTGAATTCATTGAAGTTTGAGAATGGTTCATTGAGGGAGATAAATATGTAACAAAAGACTTTGAAAGAAGAATGAGTAAACACTTCAAACCATTTAAAGTAATTTACTACGAAAACTATGCATAATTAAAAAATAGCTAGCAAGAAATATTTGAAGGCAGGTGAAACACTAACCTCGGTTGTGGCGAATAAAATTGGTGCTTTTCTGAAAATGTATATGCAACATGCTGCAAACCAATACCAAAGTGTATGAATATGAAAAAGAAAAAAGTGAAAAGTGCAAAATAAAAATTTAATTGAAAAATATGTAAACACGTAGAGGATAGAAAAAAAAATGTAGATGATATTTCAAGGAAGAAAAATCCTTTTCCTTAGAATACAAAATGTGTAGATGATAGCTTAGAAAACTTAAAGTGGGATAAAGATACATAAATATTTTATATACATATCGTATATTAATAAATAAAGTATGAATATGGTACAATAAAGTGATGTGATCAATTAATCACAAACATGTCGTTTGTCTGTTGGAACCACTATATTACACAGAAGAACTGAATACAAAATAGAATGTAATATCTTAGATAATGACAATATTTTAGCAAACAAACGACATCAGGAATATATCATATTTATTCAAAAGCAGATAAAAGCAAACACAATCCAGTACCGAAAATTCCTTTAAAGAAAGCTGAAGTATGCATAAACAATTAATTTTTATATAAAAACCTTGGTCTCTTCTCTGGTAAACGATTACTGCCAACACGTTCACGAAACGGAGAATTTCCCAGCCCCTACATATAATATATATATATATTGAATAGTATCTTGTATGTATATTGTATATATTTAAGTAATTTGTGTTAGACTAAATTAACTAAATTAAAATTCGAACAAAACAAAAGCATTCTTAAAACAATGCAATTTTTCAAAATTCATGAGATTTAAAAATGACAAAAGAAAAAATAGAAACGATTTGTCGGCAAAATTAAAGATACAAATGCATTTGAGAAAAAAATTATAGATTCAAAGTTGAGAACCTGGTTAGGCGGTGGCCTTGATATAATGCTCGTACTGTGACGTCTTCTTGTTAGATGACTTTGTGCTGTGGGGCTATCCTGTAAGTGATTCAACTTCAAACATGAGGCAAAAGCAGCAACAGTAAAGTTTTAGATTTCAAAAATTTATATAAGAGATTTAAATTTCATAAAGAATGATACTTAAGAACAGAATCAAAACAAATAGAATACATGAATGGTAAAATAACTAAAAAAACATATAATACATAAGTATGTAAGTAGATACTAATACATAAAATAAATACAACTATCGAAAGTTTAATTTAAATAAATACATTAATAAAATAACAACCATTAGGTAATGAGTACGTTTAACATTAATCAAAATAAAAATAAAATGAGAAACTTTAAACAAAGCATTTAATTATTTGCTTACTAGCTACTAAGTATTTTAGGGGGCGAGTTGGGGGGAAGGAGTAATGGGATATCTTACACGAGGTTTCCTACTTATTTGGCGCTTCAATTTGTTCAGATGAACTTCTATGAAACGCAAGAAATCGTCCACCTGTTGCTTAGAGTTATCAATGGCCAAGTCGGCGTAAATATCACAGCGGCTACAACCGAATTCGAGAATTTTGTTCATGGCCAGATTTTCCTTGGGTAGCAGATACATACGATAGCGCCAATACTTCAAATTCTATTGAAAATAATGTAACATCTTTAAATTAGTGTTAAAGCAAAAAACGAATTACTATTTTTATTAACAATTTTAATTTTACATGCAATAAAAAAGTATATTTTTGTCTTTGAGACTAAAATCCACCAGCTCTCTGAAATGCTTAGTCACAAAACGAATATCAAAACGAAATCAATTATATAAATGCAAACTACCTCCAAAAGTGGATAATCAGTATCGCCACGCGTGCATATATAATGATCCATGTAGTTCCAGTTAAAGTTTTCCAGTTTTTCAGTGGTAAAATGAACGCCAGAAATTTCATACGTGTCATGTTGGGGCGCGTGAAACCGATAACGGTAATCGACATTGATTGGTGGATACGGATGTCTATGCAGGTGAAATATTTATATTGGCATCTCTATAAATATGGCTTTAATTAAACAAAACTCACCTAGGACGATAGCCCGTCACAGTTATTACCGAACCACTAAGCGATATTTTGTGAAATATTCTACCAATCGATAATAAATACTCCTTGGTCACTTCTGTTGGAGGTTTCATTTTTAAAACAGAGGTTTGCCTTTGTTGTTTCATTCCACCGCAGCATGGTGCCTGAAGTGGTGCAGGCAAACTCTTCTCTTCCCATACAATCAGTTGAAAACCTTGAGCCAGACGTTGAGAAACGATTTCCTTAAACACTTCTTCGGTCGTTAAGGGTTTTCGATAGACAGCACGACTTCTGGCATAATCCAGATTAACGTCGTCGGGTAGAAGAGTGTAATCGGAAATAACATAGTCGTTGTGTAAGGATCGTTTGTCGGGAAAATAATCAGTAGTTATGGGCAAACAAGCGGGGATCGTAAGCGATTTCCAGTCGACGCCTAAAATTTTGCCAGAAATGTTTATAACTACAAAAATTCCAAATACCATACATATACATAATCATTTCTAGAAAAATCTGCGCTCAAACAAATAATTATTACATTTAAAACTCACAGAGCGCAACAAGAATTTGTTAGAAAATTAATAATAGAAAAAATCCGACTCCAGAAATTATTAATTATTGAAAAGGAAAAATTATAAAAATAGATCGTATCTCAAGTGCTGGTGGTGGAAAAGGAAGGAGAGTAAGGAAATTTGTGGTTGTGCAAATCGATTTCTAGGGGAATGACACCTGGAAACATCTGCTTGCCTTAAGAAAATATTTACATACAGCAGTGAAATTCATTTACTTTCGGTAGATGGTGCTATAGGAAGGATTTATTCTGGGTGCAGTAAAACGGATGGACCATCCTTAGAAAAACGGGTTGTCATTTGAAGATAGCTATGGATGAATGCTATGTATTCTAATAATTGATTTTGAAATCAGATTCGATGATTCTGCATTCGATAGGGTGAGTCGTCACCATCGGTTTTTCTGCCTGCTCAGAAATATCACTTCCTATATTTACTTGTATATATTAATTCGAAAACCAAGCTTGGATATACAATTCTTGTTGTTAGCCTTTCCACACTATAATATACGATATCAGTACAAACAGATAATTTTTAAAGTATAACAAGTAAACGTGTAGACAACATTTTACTATGCAACTATATGATTGGATTATAAAGAAAGGGAAAGTGATATATTTATATGAGTGGTATATTTAGATTAATGCATGCAATTTTCATACAAACTATAGAACATTTAACAACTGTATCATTAATAAAGTAACAAAAAACAAAATGATCGATTTATAATAGTTACATCTCGGATCTGAAGATACATTCTATAACACGTAGATACATTCTATAACAGCATATTTTAGTATAGTGCAAAAACGAATAATTGTGCAAAATACCGCACTTAACAATTGTTTTTTTCTGCAGTTTCTGTTTGTATTAAAAGTCAATTAATATCTTATTACTACTACCAACTGATGTTTACCAATAAATGATTTCTACAGAGAGTGCTTTCAAAATAAATGAATAACTCAAGCTTCTAAACTGTGAAAAAAGCTAAGTATACAAATATGTATGTTAAATTGTATTTATCAAGTATAAAAATATAATTTTTACTTCTTTTGCAAACCTATGATTATTTTCGCTTCTCCATTTGCGTCTGCGTACACATTTCCAATGGGTAACCGAGTCTCCTTTTCAACAAAGGAGGGTCTCAGAAGGTTCTGCGATTTAGCATTCCCTAATTTGGTATCCGAATACATAATAAAGGCGTATGAGGAGGAAGAACACATTAATTTCATTTAAAGTTTGATATTTGGTATGCTTTCATATAACATCGTATAAAATATATACGGTGCCCTGTTCCGAATGCATAACAATTGAGAAGGTAAGAGATGAGGTGATTTCATTTCTCTCAGATTGATCTCTTCCATCAGTCTCTGAAATTTATTACATGCGGAACCAGACACTCTTTATAAAAACATAAAACATTTCATTAGTATTTTTACTTTTTTTAAATTATATTTTAGCAACGGTAAAAATGTTATATTCTGTGAATTGTTATGAAATTATGAACTGGATTTCACAACAACAATAATGAATAATGTGTTTTTAATTGATAACGCATGACATTGATCATGACTGAACTAATTTGGTGGTGTTTTCGTTTTCGGTTTTTAATCTATAGAACATTCATAGCAATAGAACATTCACTACTAGCTATAGAAGTTTATAGTTAGATTAGGAGAAGTTTTACTTCTTTCCATCAAATGTTCTAACATGAATCTGTTTTGGATTAACAGACTATAAACATCACATATAATGATTATAATAATTTTCCAAAAATATAGAAAAAATCGTTAATATCTCAATCAGTTCATCTTGTGTAAATATTATACATTGCTTCTCCATCTTTTATATATTTTATTTCTGAAATTTTTTCCGACATTTGATTCATAGTATGTAGTTAAATTGTTCAAATTAATGTAGGCACATACATATTATTATAAAGATAAAAATGTTGTGGTAATCCTTAACTGACTTTATCCATTTGAGTGTTTAAATATTTATTCACCTTAAATATTTCCGATGTTCAATTTAATCTACTTTATTTGATTATTTATTATTTTGTTAGTTGCAACTACATGTTTGGATGATTCATATTTAAGCTGTTTAGAATTGTTAAAACTGCATGTTTTACTTAATATTTCTAATCATGATTTCTTTAAGGGTTTACTGCTCAATGCATTCGCGAATACACACATACTTTTTCAAGTAATTTAAGTGGCTACAAAAAAATTATTACTTTCATTTGCTCACAACGAAAAATATATTTTGTATGTCAACCTACATACAATACATTTATATGTACAACCCTCTTAATCAATTACTATTATTTGCATCCTGTTTCGAAAAGAATGTAAAAAAGCATATTGCCGAATGAAATTCTTTTATTGATATTTTATTTTATCCGAATTCTGAAGTAGTCCAATTCTTTTCGTACTTCAATTAAAATAATAAGTTAAGACAAGGCTGTCAACTTTTAAATTGGACTGCTTTAGACGCTATATATTTGTGCTAGCCACGAGTATATTAATTATTATTAAGACCCAAATATCGTATTCGAATCGAGAGCCGTAAGAAATTTTCTTGGTTCATTTATCCTAAACTGCGAGGTAGATCAACGTTTTCCAGCTCGCGAATTACGCGGTTGAGACATTTTAATGACTCACGGATGTGAAATAGTACAAAAAAAGTATACCTATTAGAGTATACCTAAAGTATACCTATTTGTATGTTCTAAAAATTAAAGAACTAAATGACTTACAAGCCACGATAATTTCATTCAACTCTCGACTGGAAATCCTGCTTCATATTAATTGCAGGGGTTTCGTCCAACTGCATTACTTTTCGATAGTTTCGTAACAGAGATTTTGACATTTAATTTCAATAGTTATTATTACATATGGTAACTAACAAATGTTCATTCAAGTTTAAAATGAGCGATCTTATAACTCTAAAAACACGAACCACTGAGTTGCTTTTTGAAATGGAGACGAAAGTCAAGATTTTTATAATCGCTTTAGTTTTTAAAGCTTAACTAATTGTATCGAATAATAATCGAATCATTCGGGCTGTAGCATTTTTAAATACCTTTTCAAATTTATATTGATAATAAAACCTTTGATTATTTGATTAACGAAGCTATTAACGCAACATGAACGCAATTATTTATTGTAAGCCAATAAATCCTTTGTCTTCATACCTGTCGTTAGCGCCGGAGTCCATTCTTGTTCGCCTGTGGCTCCCCATAGGAAACTCTTAGCATGCAATGCAGCATTTGCCGCGTTTGAGCCCACACCAGAGGTGTTCAAAAATGCTGCATTTCGCTTCCTTAAAGCTGTATATTTTTATGAAACAATTTTATATACATAACTATTAATTAGTTGAAATTGGTCGCAAAGGTTCTACTCACATTCAAAGGAATCATCGCCATTATACGATGAGAATGATTTACTTAGAGACGAACAATTTGATGCATGATCATAATCGATTGAACAAAATCCAGACTCGTTATCGTTGTTGTTATTGTAGATAATTCGTATGGATTGCTGCCTTGCAGGTACAGCCTGGTAATGATGTTGTTGAATGAGCACGCCCGTGGGACCCTGGGTTTTATAAATTGTATCAATAAAGTTCTTTTTGTTCAATAGAATAGAAAATACCTTTGGAAATATATGAGACCAACGCCTGCGATTTGATGTAAGCTTGATTGTTACATGTGATGGGTCAAAAGGATTAATAAGCGCTCGTCCCGGTCGAACTATTGGCGCAATCGATACTATAGAGCGACGCGCGTTTTTTTCAGAGGTGACCGACTCAAACAGATTTGGTGAACCCGCCTTAAGTGAAAGCAGAGAAAAATGTGTATATCGAAAACGTGACAAAGCTATCGATTTGCATACCAAAGTAACGAGCATTCCTGACGTACCATGGTGTATGTCAGGATCTGACATTTTGCGGCGTAAACTTGGTAGCTTCGTTGCAGTGAATTGATCCCAATCATTGTTGTTGTTAGTAGCATATGTCTCCAAACTTGGTACCGACGTTTTCTTCGCGCGTATGACTCGTTGTAAAGAACTTCAGTTCAATTGAATATTAACTGTTAGTACTTATAACGTATTTCATACATATATATATATTTGTATACTTGCCATGTGCCTTGAGCTGGTGGTAGTTGAAATATCTGTTCATCGTAAGCATCGTAATCAAATAAGGAGTTGTGTATATATTCAGACTGATTACAGCTTAGAAGGTTGATTTTTTTATTTTCCTAAGTTGAATAAAACAAATGACCAAAATGAATAATTAGAAATAATTAGAAAAATAATTAAATCAGATAGTAATATCCAGTATCTAGTATTTAATTTTTTCCAATTTTTAAATATAATCATTAATCATATGATAAGATAGAGCAATCTTACAGAACTCGAGTATTACTTATAAGATTTATACAAAGTACCTTATCGTTATTTTTCTCAGTAGCTTTTGCAATTTGAGGCGAGAGTTTAATACGAGGCAGGAATGATGAGTATGCAACCTTTTTATTCGTTGAATAGAAGCTCAAATTGATCCAATGGGGGAGTGAATAGTCATCCGCTGTTGTCAACGAAGTGTCCTTGTTGTGGAACTTTAGTAAAGGTACGGCATGCAGCGGCTGTTCACCAACACACACTAAATCGCTACCTACACCGTTGTCGATAATCTAACGAACCCCACAAATCGAAAGTAGATCATAGGAAATCAGTGAAACAGTTAACTATTTATTTACCCTTTGTTTAGTTATATTTGTCAGTTCCCGATCCACTTCGAAAACCCCTACACCAGGTGTTATAACCACAGATAACTGACCAGTGCGATCAAATGTACGATCCAAGTAGTGCTTCTCAAACGTGTTCAAGGATATATTGAGAACTTCCAAAAAGTTTCCTTGCGCTGCTGTTGAATTAGTAGCCGTTGGAATTGTAACACCATCTCTTCTATGATAACCCAAGACTGTCGACTGATAAGTTGTGAACAATTTCCGAAGCTGCACTAAAATGGCGCACCAATCATCGTTTCGTTCATTTTGTATAGCTACGCGATAAAAATCCTCATAGAATCGACCTTTATAATCCATTTGCAAGCAGTCGCGCATGTGCTCCGGAAACTCGTCCAATGTTTTCGCAGCATAAAAGGTACGTGAGAACAGCACAATCGTTACCTCGTGATTGCAGCCCAGTTTTCGCCATTTCATAAATAATTCCGTAAGGAATCCATTCACCGCTTTTTCAAAATAAAGATCGCCATGAATATCGAAATCCCACATCTCCGATGACATTTGTAAAAATAAGTAAACCATCGAAGTGCTGCTGCGAAACACTATCTTGGTGTCTTCATTGATAACACCACAAGTGACCCGTTCACCCTGCGACCACATCTCGTAGACTTGACAGCGGATTTGCATATCATTGTATTCAATTTTTTTATTGACATAAACACAGGTGTTTGTCTACGAGGCAGAGAGTTTGGTTTATTAATTAATAAAGTTCATTTCTAAAGATGCTGTTTTTACCAAATAGGTTTTTAAACGCCACATTTCAGATCGTCCCATGTACTGATCTTTGAATGTTATCTCAATCGAATCTAAGGCAACATCATCCGTATTTACTACACGCATCACGACATCTTTAAAAGTCTTCAAATTAAATTGTGTCGCTATGATGCAGTCCACGCTTATTACATCGCGTTTCTTCAGGTCATTGAACTTTGTTATTTGCAACAATAAACGGCTGCTCTCCTCATCTTCGGGATGAAATACCTCCACAACATCGCCTAACTTGGCGTCAGGATGCTCCTTTGGATTTAATACCAAGTCAGCATCTTCAGAATAATTTAATTAAATTTATACAATACTGAAAGTAATAAACCCATATTTACCGCTGTAGGATTTGTTGTGCACGGATAATTTGTACAGCTTCATTCTGTAATGGTGTCCATTCACATGTCTCCAATTGATATTTTTCACAATTGAAAACAAAACACAAGATAGATAATCCAAATTATTTCAATGCATCAGCGGTTATCAGTACCTATAAGACAATGTTGCCACATATTTTTATTGTAAAATGGATATGAACTTTAAAAAAACCATCTAATTATTACATTTGTTAACTGGGATTGCAGTGGTTGATTTATACGCCTATTAACTGTTATATATTCCCATTCTATACTTTATGTTGTTGATATCGTTGGAAAGGTATTTTTTTTGTGGACTGTGTATCCCCGAGGGGAAGATTTATTTGACCGATCCGTGAATCATATGGTCACCGATAATTGTGGGGCGAAACCTCTTGGTATTAATATTTGTAACACCAATCGCTAAGACTGAAAAGGGGAAATAAAGAGAGAAAGGATAGAAAGAGAACGAATACAATTTAAATGGCGGTCCTTCCACGCCATCGAGGACCGCAAAAAATTAACGAATGGAACAAAATTTGATTAAGAATATAAAATTTAATTTCTCGTGAAAAGTAAACGTTCTTCGATTAAATGTTGTGGATAAAATCTCTCTATGAGGCGTAAGCTAATCAATGTTTTATTTGTCAAAGACATAATCGATTGTAATATTAACTGTTCAGAATTACTGGCTATTATTCCATTCCGTGTTCCTGCTCGCCAACTTAAAGATCCATTATTATTCCATACTGAAAGTCATAGAACCAATTATGGTTGCAATGAACCCATTTCCAGGTGTTTAACGCAATGTAATAGCGTTGCTAGCCTTGTTGATTTTGATATGGTAAGGCATAGATTCAAGTTACAGCTGGAGAGAATTTTATATAGTACCTAAATTGTATATCAATCTTGAATGTAATCTGTAAGGGCTTGCCCGGTAGATTGGAAATAATAATAAATAAATAAATAAATAAAAGATAGTTAAAATACCTTCTGCAAATAACTGGTGAAAAATGATGTTTTAGCTGAAATCAGGAATGCATTACAGCGATAACTACTTTTATATTTATTGTTGTCTATCCACAACGCAACGTATCGTCGGAAACCAGACGACAGCATCGAAAACTGTTGTTGTTGTTGGAGTTAGCATAATAAACAACAAGAACAAAAACCAAATTGGAACAATTCATCAACTCGTATTTTTTTCCTAAATTTGTGTAAATTTACTTTCAAATATGATATTGCATGCCTGATTTCAGACTATAATTATTTTTTCACCAATTCGCAACTCTGTTTTCTGTCCATAGTTCATCTTGACGTTTGGCTATGGAAACAATATGTGGTGTCGCCAGGGGACATGTGTCCCACGTGTAAACACGGCTTTATTAATATGGCAACGTCTTCAATATGACTTGATTCCTGTGATTATACAACAGTTATGCTGTAAACACATAGAATGTAGCTCAGCGACATTGTAGCCGCATATTGTCAAAATTGCACAGGCTCTTATGGAAAACGAGAAAAAAATAAAAGGTAGCCGCTGCCTCTGCCAATGACGGCGACAATTTTGGAAAATTTTCCAATTTTGTCGCTGTCGCTGCTCTTGTTCTCCTTCTCTTTATGATTTTTTACATGGTATTTAATATTTTAAGGCAAAATCGTACTGTGTGAGTTTTTATATGATAATTATATTAAATTAAGCTTTATCTATTACTTTTTATTTCAGAATGGATTTTGCAGATTTGATTTTGTAAAAATTAAACCCTCTGTTCTCTGCGGCGTCTCAACAGCGCAGATTTTTGACAATTTGCTGAGACTGTTGTAGCTGTGCTACACTCTATGTGTTTACAGCATTAAGCGTTGAACACAATCGGAGCAACAGGATACAAGATACATTTTTAGCTGTCAAATTTACATGGGCTCTTAAGCATTAAACACAATTGGAGCAACAGGATACAGCAACATTTCCAGGCAACAAGAAATTCCATGGCGTCAATTATAATGGCTGGGCAACTGTTGCTCAGCAATAAATAAATTGCTTGTAATAATAATAATAAAAATTTCGTTAAATATTAACTTAAATAAATTGGCATTAAGATGCCTAGTGTGACACCCCTCACAATGCAAATTGTCAAATTTTACATGACACAATGTAAACAAACACACCGAAGAAGAACAAGAATGATTCTGTTGCTGTCAAAATTAGAAATTAGCCCGGAGACAAGATACAAAATGGAATGCAAACCACGGCAACAAACTGGAAAGCAAACTTTTTTCTCGATCTCCATAAGAGCCCATGTAAATTTGACAGCTAAAAATGTATCTTGTATCCTGTTGCTGCAATTGTGTTTAATGCTTTATGGAGATCGAGAAAAAAGTTTGCTTTGCAGTTTGTTGCTCTGGTTTGCTTTCCATTTTGTATCTTGTCTCCGGGCTAATTTCTAATTTTGACAGCAACAGAATCATTCTTGTTCTTCTTCGGTATGTTTGTTTACATGTAAAATTTGACAATTTGCATTGTGAGGGGTGTCACACTAGGCATCTTAATGCCAATTTATTTAAGTTAATATTTAACGTAATTTTTATTATTATTACAAGCAATTTATTTCTGAAATATGAAAGTATACGGCAAATATAATATATATATAAAATATATATATAAAATATATATATAAAAATATTTATCAATTGCTAACAGAAATGGAAAATCCTCTAAAAAAGGATGCTAGAGAAAATGTAAAAAACAGTTGAAGGTTTTCTAAATCGGTCTCAAGTGGCCTAGTGTTACACACCCATTAAGAAATTTGACATGAAATTTTTGTTGCTGAGAAACAGTTGCCTAGCCATTATAATTAACGCCATGGAAAAAAACAAAAATTTCATGTCAAATTTCTTAATGGGTGTGTAACACTAGGCCACTTGAGACCGATTTAGAAAACCTTCAACTGTTTTTTACATTTTCTCTAGCATAATTTTGTAGAGGATTTTCCATTTCTTTTAGGCCCATATTACATTGCAAACAGTTGTTCGATCGAACAGTCACATTGTTTTTGTTTTCTGTATAAAGCTGTCAACTCTCAGTTCATCCGTGAGAGAATTGAAACGGATGAACTGTTCGCATAGCAAATACTCTGTTCGCAGGCGATGAGTGCAAACTACAAACAGAACAGGGTTGTTGTGTGGTGTAATAAAGAAGTATGCATGTTTTGGAGTGAAAAAGCTCCACTTATGTCGGAAAAAGGAGGATTGCGTGAAAATAATTGCACAAAGCAACTCCAAATATGTATATATACTACGGAAAGTGTTTGACTGTTGTGTTTGCAATGTAACATAGCAAGCGAACAGATTTGACGGGAGAGTAAAATAGTTCATTTCTTTGGACTGTTCGATCGAACAACTGTTTGCAATGTAATATGGGCCTTAGCAATTGATAAATATTTTGAGTAATTTTTTTTAAGTAGGAATGCCGTATACTTTCATATTTCAGAAATAAATTGCTTGTAATAATAATAATAAAAATTACGTTAAATATTAACTTAAATAAATTGGCAAAACTGATGATGCAGCGTGAGACTAAAAAAAAAATGAAGCATTTTCTTCGGAGCGGTCACGATACTACGACGAGCGTGAAGCAGAACAAATGTTAAACTTTTTCAAAGGAAATATCGACGACATCTTAATCTTGTCAAAGAAGAACCAGCGTTTGTTTAAACGGAAAATGCTGGATATAATAGAACAATTGCATGGTTTAGAAGAAATTTCTGAAAATTAGATTTGCCTGAGATGTCTTTCATCACAATGAGACATCGCTGCGTAAACGTGATGGTTTGGCATACATCTTTCATTACCTACCCTTTAATTAGATTCTAATATCGACATAGCTATTTGAAAAACTCATTACTTAATTTTGTTAAATGTATATTTCACGAAACAAATTATTACTTTACAGAATGTAGCTAAAATTCGTATTTTGATTGAACAGTTAAGTTGCATGGTTCATTAGTAAATCCATTCCCTACAAATCATAAACCACCACTAAAACAAGTTCTAGCTAACATCTGAAAGCGTTTGGCGTCCGCTCTAAATTAGTAAACGTATTTTCTCCATAGAATATAGGGAAATAGCGGAAAAGCAAAAAATTTAATAATTAAAAGTCTGGACCATTTCTACATCAATATCGTGTGTGATTTATGGCTTTGGTTTGTTTTACGTAAGTGTTCAATATTTTCGTTTCATTGTTTCTGAAGATAAGCCGTTACTGAGTCCAGGTCTCGCTTGAGCCAGGCCGCATTAAGGCGTATTGTTTCAATTGCCTGTGATACAGTGCGTTCTGTGCCTGGAAAATGCTTGTTCTTAAAGAATTCCTCAACTTCCAGAGCTCTCTCTTCGGATGCAAAATTTTCAATGATATACTTTATTAAGCGCGCCAACAGGAACCCACCCTATATTAAAATAGCCATAATATTTTTATATATAAGAAATGTTATAATAAATGAATATATCGAAAGCATTTGTTACTTGGTATTGTGCAAGGAGCTTCTGGTTATTATCTTTAAAGAATTGCCAAGCCAAATCACGTCCCTTAGGGTTAACGGCAACAGCAACAATAACAAAAACTGAATCTTGTGCACGGACTTCTCCCTGAAATAGAAAAATCATTTGTATTTGTAAATACTATTTCTCAGCTGTTATGCAATAGATAATTGTATATCGTATAATAAATAGGATACGCACCGACATGGCAAAATCAATGACTTTGCGTAAAATTTCCACATTTCCCATGCAGCCCAAAGCTCGCGAAATGCGGTCCTGTTCTTCGTGTAGATCAGTAGATCGATACATGGCAAGCATTTCGTTGAAAATTTTTTCATCTCCTTCAAGTAACATAGCTTTGTAACATGTTGAACGTAAATCGGCGGGTATAACGCAGGTGCCATTGGCATACTTCAGGAACCTGTGCGATGGAATACAACAAGATATAATTTTTCCAGTGAATAGTGTTAAGAAAGACATTACCGCTGTTTAGCCTCCTCTATAACATCCTTAGAGCGGAACGAAACCAATCTTGACAATACCAAACTCCTTAGCAAGGTATCTAAATGGTTCTCTCCTTCTCGTTCATTCCAACCGAGGCGATCGGCCACTGGGCGGTACAATTTTTCGCCGTAACGATTGAAATTCTCCACCAGATCAGTATGTGATATAAGAATCTGCAAGTTAGAAATCGAATTCGTAATAGCTGTCCACACGGTGTAGTTGGTCTCATTGCGATATGAATCAATAAGCTTCAAAACCTAAGAAAGCAATAATTACTAATATAAAATTGCAAAATTTGTAATCGTCCTTGACAAACCTCCGCAGTACTAGTTTGACCAGCTTGTACCATGGCGAACATATCATCAATTAAACCTAAGCGATCTAAAGGCGGTAACTCCATATTTTCGACAGCTGGCATAAGTCTCTCCAGCATATCCTTGGAATAACGAGTGCGATAATAACCGACTGTACCTGGATTTACTTTAATCCAATCACTGGCATCCACATTATCCAGCACCACTTGCATCGATTTCTTATCGAACAAAAATGTTTTTGCAATCTTTGTCGGATCTTTAGATGTGGAAATGGTGATGGGAATAACCCAGATGTAATCATTATCAGGCTCAGATCCATCGGCTGTAAACTTGCATTGTGTAAGAGTGAGTATGCGTTGATTTCCGTTTTGCAAGGAATCCACGCTCACGACTGGGAAGCCCTTCAACTTAATCCATGTGGACATAACTTCCCCTACTGGTTTAGAGCTGGCTTCCTGCAGAGCCGCCCACAAGTCCTCGGTACAAGTGTTCTGGTACTGGTGGCGTGTTAGATAGATATTCATGCCTTTTCGGAAGTCGGCTTCACCGATGTAATCGTGCAGCATACGGATGACTGACGCACCTTTGTTGTAACTTATTTCATCAAAAATTTCGTCAATTTCGCAGGGGTGGCCGACTGGTACTTCGATAGGGTGCGAGTTCTTAAGGGAATCCAACTCCAAGGCGCGAGTGTACATATCTGTGACAAACTGAGTCCAAATTTCGTACTCCGGAAACAGATGATTGACGCACAAGAACTCGACGAATGAAGCGTAACCTTCATTCAGCCACAAATGTGTCCACCACTCCATAGTTACCAAATTACCTATTAACAAACACTGAATATTATTGGTGTCGTTTAATCTAGCTTTAAAGACTTACCGAACCACTGATGTGCAATTTCATGGCCAACCGTCAGCGCAATTGACTGTTTTCGCATAAGCGAGGTATTCTTTGGATCGACCAGCACAAATGTTTCGCGGTATGTCACAAGACCCCAATTTTCCATGGCACCAGCAGAAAAGTCGGCAATAGCAATTAGATCCATTTTAGGAAGAGGATATGCTATATTAAAGTAGCTCTTGTAGTAAGGCAACACTTTGGTAGCGACCTCCAATGCAAACAATCCTTGCTCCTTCTTGCCTACGGGTGTAAATACACGTACAATGACACCGTCTTCCGATTTACCCTCAACATAGTCGTATTCACCGACTACCACTGCCACCAAGTATGTGGACATGATTGGTGTACGATCGAAGCGTATCCAACGTAGCCCATCTTCTAGGGGCTCTTCCTTAACTATTGGCATATTAGAGAGTGCCACACGATCCTGCGGCACAACAAGCGTTATGTCGAAAGTGGCTTTTATGGATGGTTCATCCCAGCAGGGGAAACAGCGACGCGCATCGGTAGCTTCAAACTGCGTTACGCCAGCGTAACGTTCCTCGCCTCTTGGTGTAAAATACTTACTACGGTAGAAACCCTTCATCTTGTCATTCAGCTCACCCTTAAATGTCATCGTTAAAGTAGCAACACTCTCAACGAGTTCTTCACTAAAAACTATTGTTGCAGTTTCATTTTCCCCCGAATATTTAATGGATTCCGAGACAAGCTTGTTTCCATTAAGTTCAAGCTCCGCGCTTTCAATTTTTATATCTAAAGCATTTAGAGTTATCGCGTTGGTAGGCTTGCATATCTGCAGGACGATTCAAAACTCAATCAATTTTCAGAAGAGATGTCAAATTTTATTAAATAATTGTATACATATGTATGTACATTAGACTGGTCGCATCTTGTATGGGATTTTTTTTTTTTTTTAAATATAATTGTTTGCGCTGCTTAAAATATGAGGTTTGGTGTAAGAAATCATGTCCTAATTTTTCAGCTAAATCCGACGGTGCCTAGTCGTGCCTAGTGGGGCCCAAAGTTGCCCATATTATAAAAAAACATCTATTCAATCAGGTTATATATCAACATAGTTATATTGAATAATGTGCTTCAAATATAAATTTAATTTATTAATGGTTTTGAAAGTTAATATAATGATAAAAAAAAGTATATATTTATTTAATTAATTTTATTGAGTTGATTAATTTATAAGAGAAGATTTGTTGTGAGAAGGATATAAATGACGATAGTGTTCAACAACTTGGAGTAAGTACTACTTATCTTTCTCATCGTATGTTAGCGATTTATTGTAATCCGTGATGAGTTTAATTGCTCTTTCTGCTGCATCATTCACAACATTCAAATATTGACAGACAGCTTTTCCTGCGCAATAATCATTCCTCTGTTGCCATTGAGAAGGTTCCGATTCTAAAAATTTTGGATCTATGGCTAATCGAGAAAAAAATTTCTTTGTCAGTGGAGAAACGAAATCTGATATATCTCTTGACGCGTAAGAGAAAATTTCATCCATATTCACAACATTCCTTTTCGAAATTTTTTCATTATTTCCGTGTATGTCATTGCCGATGTCGAATTTTTGGACCATCATCTTTTTTATTTCCAACGGCACGCTTTCATTCACAAATGCAAGGCCAACAGTTTCTTCTGACAAATACCACAAATGGTTTCTTATTTTTTGGAATAATGCGGTCGGAACTTCTTTATCAAAATAAGTTACAACGTTTTGAATGAAATCAAGATCTAGCTTTGGCGCTTCTATAGCATTCGCACATCGGAACCAATAAAGAACATATATGATAGTCAAAAATAAGCAAATGCTCCGAAGACTTTTCAATTCCGCTGCTGTCAATTTTAACTGTTCGCGAAATAGAAATATTTTGTAACAATAAATGCACTTTGACATGAATCGTGCATGCGATGTTGCACCAGGCAAACGAAATTGTGAAAAATCTGGTACACGCTCCCCAATAAAATGGAGTTTTAATTGACGCAACTCTTTATAATCTGCACGCACGTAATGGAATTTTAACGCATTTATACAAAAATTCTTCAAATAATCTACGCGCAATGTTGTTAAAATTCGACCCACTTCTTCGTCCAAAATTCCACTCTTGAACGTGCTAGCTTCAATGTGTTTCCAATACTTGGCAAATCTGTTGAAGAGAAGAACTTCTGGCCCGGATGTTTTCCCAAAATTCATTTCAAATACAGATTTGACAAACAATTCACTTATATGGTGGCGACATGGAAGAAAAAGTAGCTTACAGACAATATGAAGTACGTGTATGAACTACCGTTGTTTTACTTACATTGTTAGTGGTACATTTTAAAGGTTTGATAATTATTTCGTTTGTTGAATAATTTTACATGAAATAAAATATTACTGTAAAACTCAGGTCGAAGAAATTTCACCTAAATAACATAAACGGAATTAAACGACGAAGAAGCAAAGTAGTTGGCAAGCAGAGTAGAAGGTCGTCGTACATCGACGATAAGACAACCGATGTTTTTGATGTCCTTTTAATTAAATACATGCTTGAACATTTTAATATGAACTTCGAATTTTTTATTTCTTCCAATAATAAATAAATTTTAGTTAAAATCTTTCGTTCGTATCATACTAAAACATTAAATACCAAATACTTTAATCTATCTATACAATATATAATTTCTTAGTATGTCCGGATGTTTGTATGTATGTCCTATTCTTTCTGCAACTTTCTGAAGCCATCTGATGACATAGGAAGCTGAAATTTGGCATACTTAAAGTACTTTCTCTGCGGAAGATCGTAAGGAAGACAGATTTTTGATTTTCGGTCTATGGGACCGGCTTTTCAACTAGTATAACTATAAAGATCCGATTGAATAGATGTTTTTTTATAATATGGGGAACTTTGGGCCCCACCTAGGCACGACTAGGCACCGTCGGTTTGAGCTGAAAAATTAGGACATGATTTCTTACACCAAACCTCATATTTTAAGCAGCGCAGGCAATCAAATTTTAAAAAAAAAATTATTGCGACCAGTCTAATGTACATATATAATTGTAGAAATAAATGCTTTTCCACATGCTTTGCAAGTACTATGACCACATTAATTAAATATTATGAGTGAATTAAACAATAACTTAGTAAGTGACTTCATTTTACCAAAGCTTTTTATTTAGCAATGGTTTGTAGATAACAATAATTTGTATAAGCACATTCACTCCCTTTGCACTTAACACCTTGTGAAGGGTTAACCACACCTGTTTGTCAACTCTTAACACGACGGAAAAAACAGCAGATTAACTTCTAACGATTGTGTTCTACGTTAACACAGATTTGAAATCAAAAGTAAACAAGAAAGTCAATGTTCGCAGCGGGACCAGATCCCAGAAGTTGATACGAAAGCAAAATTGCTGTTAACTCCAAGGCCGTTGAAATGTTTTATTCTTGGTAGTTTTAAGCAAGTCGTATTTTACCGTTTTACTTTCGAATTTCCGATAGCACTAGTTGACCAAACCAGTTTCTGTGAGCCATTCCATCACTCGTGCATAGCTAACAATCTTTATCCACTGAGTGAATAGTTACAAGTATTCAAAACCGTCAGAAATGAACATGCAACAAAAAGTATTTGTTTGCTTACTTTAAAATGTTTAAAAAGGATGAGATTAAAAGTATGGTAAGTGCACCATTCAGATGTTTATTAAAGCAAATGCTTAGGTAGAGATACATTTATGTAACCATTTTTTTCTATTTGTCCCACATAAATAGTTTGTACAATCAACAAAACCAAAAACGTAAACACCATACGAAGCCGAATACGATTTAAAGTAGATTTGTTTATGGGACAGCCGCATGTCAAGTTGGCACGTTTGTTACTTTATCACTTCTTCAAAAGGGAATCAACATGCGGTGTTTAAAGTGAAAGCAAAAGTGTGATCGCAAAAAGGAGTTCAAATACAAGCATACTCAATGGAAATCAATACCTACTTGCAGTTTTACGCTGGTCTTGCCTTCAAATGTGAAAGCCTTTAAATTGGGTTTCAGCTCGAGATCATAGTGCGAAGGCACAACGTTGGTCGGCAAACGTTTAAATTCCTTTTGCGTCGACATGTTCCTGCGCTGCTGATCGTTACAATTAATTCCGGTTGCACCGTCTGCAGATGTACGGACTATTATATCACGATATTTTGTGCAGAGGTCTCCTAGAAGTGGTGCTTCGCTGCGTGACAGTGGAGCTCCCAGTGAGATATTGGAATAGTCTCGGTAGAATTGTTTTTGTACCTTCACGAACTGCTTCGATGAAATTAGGCTATTCAAATGGCCGTGTTCTGTGAGGATTTGAGAGTTTTTCTTCAGTGACAGATATTTTTTCACAGATTTCGGAAAAGAAACGACAGCAACGGCAAATAAACTTTGATAACAAAAACAGCGACACGTACTACAGTAACAGGTACAGTAAATGTTTTCGAATGCGAATTCCGAACGCGAATGTGAGCTGTTGCCATGTTCACGATGTGTTGGAAGTGAAATTTGTTGGGGTTTTTGAGGTTGGAAACAAGTTTGTTGTTGTATAACGGGAAAAATGCAATTGGCGGCTGGAAGGGAATTAAATTGGAAGATAGCAAGTTAGTGCTGGTTAGCTTCTATAATTTTTAAAACAATTATACTGTAATAGTTGTAGGGAATATAGTTTGGAATTAAACACAGAATAAAGAACGGTTTAATGTTAAAGCAGATTATATGTACATATGTATATGTACGCATCTTTTGCCATTAAAGTCCGTAAGTACGTAACTTTATTATAACATGTAAAAATCGGGATCCCCTAGTTGCTCCAATTTCGTTGTTGTCATTATTGTTATTGGAGCTTTTAACGGTGATTCCAAGAATAATAAAAATGTGCGGTGACTTCCTGTTCCAGTCTTATTGTCGTTTGGAATTTATTTTCTAAACTATAGCACATATCCTGCTTATATCGATATCCTAAACGGTTAGTATGCTCAGCTTTCGAACGCGAATTTCTGAACTAATGAACTAACTAAACGAACTAACTGAACGAACTAATTCACAAAGACAAAATTAACTAGATTGATCGCTTACTCAAGTGAACTATTATAATGCCCAACTCCAAGTAGAACTTTTTTTGTTGTTTTGTGTGTAAAAAAGAGAATGGGACATTTTTCCGTTCTCAACGCCATTCTCTCGCACCGAGCACGAAAACTCGGTCTAGCGTACACTGAGGACACCGGTGTTTCTTAGTCCCAATATTTACAAAGGAAGTGAAGGAGCAGGTTGAAGACGCTGACGCAGCTCCGATTTTGTTGTTGTTTTTTCTGTTGTTGTTGTTTTCCACGGAGACTCCAATAACAATATCATTACACCTTTATATATGTTAAACACATTTCAATTAATATAAACATTTGGTCTTCCATCGCGTCGAAAACTACACCTCAAATAATACGTTTTCTCAATTGTGTAGTAGAAGTTGCTGTTGAAGGTGAGAAAGAATACATATTTTTGAAGAAAGCAAGCGTGGGTTAAGCACAAGCGTAAGCACCCTTTCTGCACGGACTCCGATCATAAAAATTAGAGTAATTCCCCACCGAGTTTTGCTAAGACTTGCTTGAACTTTCAAAATTCAATTTATTCAACTGTACTAGTTCCATTTACTTGATAGTACTAGTATGGAAGTTATTTGTGTTGTAATTTATTTCTGTATAAATTTCAATAAAGAATTGTCTTGCTTTAAAATGTATGATTACATATTTACATATATTGTTTAAAACTAGCTTTGCCTTGGTGCGCTTAGTTGCCCCACAAAATAAATTTAATCACTATAATTTACGCACATTTACAGTGGTTGTAAACGTAGTATTTCTTGTTCATCTACATATTATAATTTGAAAAAATGTGTAATGTTTTTACATAGAACAAAAAATTAAACGGTTTATTTTATTTAATAAATTTGATTCCCAACTCATAATTTATGTAGGTGGCATCTTTTTGATAAAACTGTACCGCTTGCTTTATTTACTGATTTACACCCTTATAATGGAAAACGAAATTTACGTTTTTCAAGCGTTTTGTTTTATGCTTTT
The DNA here is from genome assembly GCA_949629155.1 of Myopa testacea. Classification (NCBI taxonomy): domain Eukaryota; kingdom Metazoa; phylum Arthropoda; class Insecta; order Diptera; family Conopidae; genus Myopa; species Myopa testacea. The sequence continues at coordinate 13,618,293 of OX451348.1, read as the reverse complement.
CCGTATTTTGTTGGTATTTTTAGCTGCGTTTTTTTAATGAACTGTACCCAGGTCTCTATCTGGGTTATAGGGAAATTTTAAGATTTCCCTCTATTTTGAATGTAGCTGACTTCACGAATTTCGAAAAACGTCAAAAAATAAAATTGAAAAATGATTTTGTATGAAGACCTGTATAGTTCATTAAAAAAACGCGATTCATATATGAAAGATCATACAATGAAGTTGGGCGCGATTTCGATTTTACTGAAATTTCCCTCGTCGTTCTTTTAATGAACTGGATCTTCAGTTCATTAAAAAAACGCAGCTTTTTTTGTTAGTAACGTCAAAAATATAAAAAATTACGAAAAGCATAAAACAAAACGTTAGTAAAACGGAAAAACAGTTTATCGTTTATAAGGGCATTAATTAGATCATATCAGTTGTGGAAATGAGTAGTAACAGATTATAAACATGGGAAAAACGAGAAAACCAACCTTCCGTTGCAATGGTTAAGACAGAGCGGTTAGCGCCTCATACTTATAGCGTTGTCTTTAGCATAAGCGTAGCGTCTGCGTATGCAAAATGACAATCAAACGAGCGATACGAGGAGCTGCTGATTGCAGATATATAACTGAGGCTGCCATTATTGAAGAAATTTACGAAATTGATTTAAATTGTGAAATTTTTATGAGTTCAAAAAACGTCCTTGTACAAGTAACGAATGCCCGTATGCATGAATAAAACAAACTTAATATACTAGAACGCAATAAACTGCTTAATGCAATTTAAAGTAACGGTACCACGACGATCGACGCTGCCACTCTGAACACAGCTTTATTAACCGACGCGATGAGCTGAAGATGCTCCAATGACGTTAACGCGATGCTTGACGATGCCACACTTAACTGTGTTTAAGGTACGGTCAAACAGAACGCGAAAGAAATATTGAATAGTTATTTTTGATGTGAATAATTTCAATAATTGTAATTGTCCAGGTTTTTAATAATTGTAAATTATAACTTAAATTGTACACCAATTTAACAGCGAACATGAGGTTAATAACGCACTCTCGCACTCACAACACACAAATCTCAATACAAAATTTTGTAATTCTTTCCATCGGCGAAAATTTCAACGCCACGAAAGTAAACAAAGCCATTTCTTTACCTCATGTGATTTATAAGAACCTGTGTAAATGCTGAAGCACATCGAACAGAGTCAGAGCCTCCGAGCGAAAACAAAGCGACCCAAAATGAAAACGCCAGACGCTAGTCAAAACTCGTTTACATCATATCCGCACCTTCTGCTTCTGCTATTCGCTTTTTTTTATGCAAATTTGTTGTGTTCTGTCTTTAAATATTTCGTTTTTAAATATTGTCAATAGTTAGAAGAATAATAGAAGTAGTTTTCTTTTGTTTGCATATTTCTTGAAACAATTGGATTTCGAGTAAGCAATACATTTCCGATTTCAGTAAGAAAATAAAATTGATTCGATCGAAGCGTCGTGACGCCGAGCGAAAATGCTCCCGTTTCTACAGTGAATTATTTTTGACGCTGACTCTATATGAGATGTGCCTCAACACTAAACGCGAAAATTCGCGTTCTGTCTGACGTCCAGTAAGGGGAAGTTATGTTGGTTTCTATTCATATTCAATGTAAGAGATATCATACCTTTACATAAATGTTGCTCAAATTCAATGTTTACTTTCGACAGATCAATATTCAGTTTTGTTATTTCTATAAAATAAAAAAGCATTGAAAAAATATTTGCAATCTGACAACAAGAAAATGTTGCTGTTGCTTTGTTTTGTTTTTCAACGAGCCGGTGTTTGTTTACAGTGATGTGGAAACAAAGGTTTCCTCATATCATAAGTGTCGTTTGTTTACAAGTCATGAATTACCGCTTTTAATTTTCCACGCCTGCAAAGCAGTTCGGCAGCCACTTCTAACTACATGTTTATACATTTTCTTACTCAATTATTAACATTTGATTAGAAAGAAGATATGTTGAATTATTAACCTAACTTTTAAGCAGAGTTGATCTCCGCTTTTCACAGCGGTGTTCACTGAGGAACAACGAGTGTACGAAACTATACTTTAAACTACCAAGAGTTTTAAATTCCTTTATACTTAAAATCTTGTCTTATTTTTAGACAGACAGACCAGTTGTTATTTTGCGACACGGCCGAGAAACCAAGAACTTACATTTTCATTTGTGGATTTTATTCAAGATCTTGAAGTTGAATTGCATATTTTTAAAATTTGGGAAGAACTTTATTGTTTTGGAACCACTCTAATTTTGTGTTGTTCTTTTAGTTTTTATGCTGATTATAATAGCTGCGTTTTTTTAATGAACTGTGTAGATCTGCGCCATACAACTGACCCAGGTTTAACCCAGGTCTCTATCTGGGTTATAGGGAAATTTTAAGATTTCCCTCTATTTTGAATGTAGCCAACTTCACGAATTTCGAAAAACGTGAAAAACTAAAATTGAAAGATATTTTTGTATGGAGACCTGCATAGTTCATTAAAAAAACGCGATTAAGATTACTCTGCGTATGAAAGATTATGCAATGAAGTTGGACGCGATTTCGATTTTAGTGAAAGTTACCTCGTCATTCTTTTAATGAACTGGATCTTCAGTTCATTAAAAAAACGCAGCTAATAGCAACTTTTTTGCTTTCGTATAGTTATTACGTTGAAAATTTAAATTCTTATACCTATATCTCCTAAACTGTTAAAGATATCCGGATAGGATGGGATTAATACCTTTTTTATATATAAAATACAATTGTGTCAAAAATCATGACTTGTGGAGAAAAACGGACTTATAATTTTAGTAGTTTTTTTCGCTAAGAAAAATGAATAATTAGCCTATATAGTTTTCTAAATTTTAAGAAAGTAGAGAGTAGCCAACTTCACGCATTCATAAAATATCAAAAAATATGTCAAATAAAATAAATCAATAAGTCGACCAAATACAAATCAAATAAATAATAAACCAAAAGGAAACTTATTTGACATGAGATGAAATGAAGTTGGGTGCGAATTCGATTTATACGAAATTTCCCTTGTCGTTTTTTTAATGATCATGATCACGATCACGAGTGTAGGGTGTCACACTAGGCATCTATGCGCCAGATTCACGCTGTGATTGCTTGATTTCAAAAAGTGCTTCAGCTTTTGATCCATGTTCGCCTCAATTTTTTGTAGGGTGACAGGGTGCAACGTAAACAGCTTTTTCTGAGGCGGCCTCAAGATGTCAAGTGTGACACCCACCAGTATGTATCATGATACATATTCGTTGTGTCTACCGAGCATACCGGTGTTGCTTAGTCTCAATATTCACAAAAGTATTGAAAAATGGAGCGGAGTGAAAAAATGGAATGAAATGAATGAAATGATAAATCTATTAATTATATTCCTCTGATTATAGTTCCAAAATATTACGCCTTTATGTATGTTAAGCAGATTTCAATTAATATAAACATTTGGTCTTCCATCGCGTCGAAAACTACACCGCAAGTAATACGTTTTCTCATTTGTGTAGTAGACGGGTTTTGCTCGCTAGCATAACCAAAGCCTAGCAAAACCACAGCCTAACCACGACTTATTGATCAACACAGCTTTTAAAAAAAACAGCTAAAGCTAAAATGGGAAATTTTATTTTTTTCTCGTTTGCCATGTAATTTTGACAAATGATAAATGTATTGTATCTCGCTGCTACAACTGTGTTTAGGCTATGATGGAGAAGTGTGTTCGTGGGTTATGTGAGGATTTTTGTCCCGAGAAGGAAGTTAAATTGTACATAAAAAATTGAAAACATGTGAAGTGAATAAATGATGTTGTTGTTACAGAAGAGTTAAAGAGCGTCTACTACACTTTTACGAGCTTAAGAATGGACAGAAGAATGTAGCAGGAACTGTGGTTAAATGTTTTTCTCGTTCAGCAGCCGGTATAAAGCGCCCCGAGCCAAAAGATTTGCGGACAGGACGTTGCTTACAACGTACAGTGGAGTATCTTTTAAAAGAGTAAGTAAGGTTTTCTAGAATAGAGAAATATGTACAACATAACCAATTCTTTGTTTACTAGAATTTTGCTAGACAAGAGAAAACCATTCCATTATGTTTATGATTTCATATTCGATCGCTTACGCGCAGTTCGCCAGGAAATTGTTATGCAGCACTGTGATGCGCAGCAGACAATCAAGTTGGTTGAGCCCATGATTCTCTTTCTGGTTTATAGCCGGTATATGTAAGAGCTCCACATGACTTATGGTTGGATCTTTTTATTTTTAATCGAGTTTTTAATTTGGTTTTTATAGACTTTGTGAGGAGAGCATAGATAACTTCGATCCGAAGATTTGTGACCAACATTTACAGGAATGTTTAAAGCGTGTCCTTTGCTGTTATGATGAGATAATGTCAAGCCACCTTATGCAATCTTTTACGATAAGAGAATTGGCGAATCGTAATTTTATTGAATCGGTCTACCAGCTCTTTAACTTGGGTTCTATGGAAGCGCTTCACAGATGGACGCAGTTGCCTAGAAATATAAGGTTTTTAAAATGTTTTAAATAATTTCCCTAGATTCATGGACAGTGCCATATATAAAAGATATTCAATGAATTGTCCATGAAAGCCATTTTATGTTAGTATGTTAAACACACTTCCTTATACTATTTTAAGAATCGATCCGCTGTTAAGTTCATCCTATTCAATTTGTATCAGTTACTTCCAAGGCAATCTTTATCGGGTATTGGTTGGCATTAAGAACCTGCCTCATATTCTATGCGCCATAGCTTCTTTGAAATTACAACTCATCAGAAGGTACTAGTAATGAAAATTTACGCATTAACTTCTTATTTCTATTTTGCAGAAAACTTTACGAAATGTTTGTACATGCATTCAATAACAGGCAGCTATCAGTACCGATTGATTTTCTTTTCCGGCTGACTAATTATGCAAATGAAAGTGATATTTTTATAGACTGTAAATATTATAATTTGTCAATCTCTGATGATCGAAAGCGAGTGTATTTTATAAAAAGTGATTTTAAAACGGATTTATGTACAACCAAGAACAAACGTGAATTCATCGTTGAAGAAAAATTAAAGTGTATTAATTTGCCAGAAGTTTTGCTGTTAAAAAAACTGTAAACATTATGTTTTTATTGTTATCGTGTTATAATTTACGAAATTGTCGTTTATAATATTTACGAATTGATTGCAATATTTGGAATTTCATATATTTATATATTGTATATACTCGTAATTATTTGTTTCTTTCCCTTTTTTCCTTAATTAATTATCTTTCGCAATTTTTGATTTATTATATTTGATCTGCAATTAAGAATAAAGAAAAATTTATTTTTTGATAGAATTTTAAAAATCGCATGTGTCGCTGGCTAATGCCACAAACTTTATCACTCATTCTAAATTAAATATTTATTCTCAAATATCACTCCCAAAATATATATGTATATAAGCTCTGGGAAAAAACTAAAAAGCGCAAGCAGCTGTTCTTCCACTGTTTAACCATACTCCATTGAACGTAAATATTAATTCAAAGACGTTAAATACACCCAGCAACTTCAACATAACGGTTACATTTTTAAAAGCAATCGTTGGCAATGAATTTTCGTAACTTCCTACGGGTGCAAGAAGTCAGCAGTGTGCGAGAGTTGAAATGACCGAAGATTCAGCAATATCCCATGGTGAAAATCGATACCTTTTTTCGTGACACGGCGGCGCGATTTCTGATGCGCAGAGATAATTAGTATTTGAAGATAATTAGAGATAATAATTAAAAGCGATAACCGATCGAGATCAAATGACGTACGGTTAGAAAGCTGCGGGCGAGTTGCTGTGTCGTCTATACCTACAAATAAGGGCCATCTGGATGGCAAAGCAGCGATGCCAGATTTTACATTAAATAACATTTTTCCATATATGAATATCTTTTTTAAGAGTGTTAATAGTATTTCTGTACTACATAGTATGTACTACCTCTTCCTAAGCTAAGGATATTCCTATCCTGCTTTGTCAGTTTGATCATCGTGTCATTTTCATTAGTGGATTTTTTTAATTTGCTTTTATGCATTTCAAACTATTGAATTCTTTAAAGTTTTGCGAAAATTAAGAAATTGGACACAGGTGTTCCGCAAGATTCCTGTTAAATTTTTAATAACTTTTGTTTCGTAATAAAAAATATATTATGGCGTGTAACTCGAAAGGCTGCAAAATATCTCGAGACGCTGTAGCTGTGCATGACCCGACTGATAGTTCAGAAGCTTCCAGGACAATAACAACGGCAGTTCCAGTCAATACTGTAGGTGGATCCCTTAATTTTGCATCGGGCCCGATAGATACTGGCCTATTAAACTTGCAGGCTGGGACCTCTGCTCAGGGTATTGAAGCAGTTACGAACCTTCTGGTGATTCAGCCGAGAAAATCATTCGTTTTTGGATTATGCTGTAGCTCAGTTCAACCAAACTCTTCATGACGGTTTTAAACTATCGGTATCGAAACGAAAGGTATCTACTACTTTATATCCAACACGGTTTTCTAAGGAGGTTCGCACCCTGAGGAATCTAAAAACAAAATTCTATAAAACTCACTGCAATCTTCATACAACGGACAGCTTTGTTAAATATGCGTCAATACGAAATAGATATTAGGGAGCTTGTAAACAGTCTTATAATAATAAATAATTATAATTATAATTATTTAATTATATTATTTTAGAATGATATATTATGATTATTTAAGAATGAAACTTAAACTAAAAGCTTTATAAATTCTAAGCGGAAAAGTGATATTCTCCCATCCATGATGAAATTTGATGATAACTAAACTGACAATGCAGACAATGCAATTTGCGAATTGTTTGCGAAATTCTTTAGCTCAACTTATTCCCGAATGGAGTTTGATTCTGAATTTTATCCATACTCCGTAAGTTGTGGGAGCGTACGGATGGATCTTAAGTCTACCTATAACACTGGTCTAGACAATTTACCTTCTTGTATTACAAAACACTGCGCGAGCGAACTGGTAATCCCAAATAAAGGTCTATTTAAAAAGTCTATATGCTCTGGTTACTTCCCAGCTACATGGAAAACCTCGTAGATCATTCCTTGCATAAATCTGGTAATAGATCAAATATAAATAGATTAATACCAATTATCGAGGTATTGCCAAGTAAAGTGTTCTGCCCAAACTATTCGACAAAATAATAACTCGCCAAATTGCCATTCAGGAACGCTTGTGCCGACTTCAACTATGTTAATAGTATCATTACATTCTCGGATTCAATGAACTTGACTATAATAGAATCAAAATTCTTCAATTTCTAAAAAATTAATAGAAATATATTTACTTTGTTATTTATTTAAGCTTGTATTTAATGTTTAACATTAATATTTTATGTAAACTATAAAGCCTATGGCTAGTTTCAAAATTTGTAAATAAATAAATAACTAAATAAATAAATAAATACATATACAAAATAGATCTGAAACAAAAATTATAAAATTTAAAACTTATGATACTAATAACAGCTTTAACCCATTAACGCCAGCTGTAGCGGGCACGCCTCTTTAAATGCTTCTGTATTCCGAAAAACACAATGAATTCGAATTCTGTTTGTTGTTACTATCTTTAGATATATAACTCATTTATAAAAAAGTTCGAGTTTTTGGTTATTTAGCTATAGAGATATACTAAATTGTGTTTACTTTTGCTGATTTTTTTTTTTTGATGAAGCGTTAGAATTTGGTCGCAAATATTTTTAATAATTTGCATATATGATTTCTATTTTCTTATTATATTTATTCAATACAATCTCTTAAATCAGATCATGCATATATTTCATTAACTTATTGAAAATAGAGCACCATATTTAAATATATATGCTGATGTACCTGAACAGGTACAATGGGCATATGTGTGTAAATAATGCACATGCATGGAATCAGCATAGAGACCAAAACTGTTGCAATTTTTCGAAGAATTTTGATATTTTCGGAGGCCGTAAATGCAGTAGCTGAGAAATAATGCCAAAATGAATATGATATTATTATATTGCCATCTTTGCCATCGAAGAAGTTGTTGATGATAACCTGAGAATCAATGTTCTTCCTCGTGACGTGCCTGGAAGAGTTCTTTTAGTGACTTCTAATACTGATGTGTTGGATTGTAGTTTCGAAAGCATGATGATGATTATGTGACTCTTTCCAATCGAGTAAAATACAGAGATCAGACTCTTCCCAAATGGAAGAAATGTTTAGCAAACTATACTTCTCTACAACTCTAATGAACTCTACAAGTAGCATTGTGCCAGAAAGGATGAATAAGGTTGTAGAGTACATTAAAAATAAGTGACCAGTTGAAACATTTGAAAATATATTTCACGATGAAGTTTTGGAATTGATTTTACACAACACAAAGCTTTATGCGGAACAGAATAACAGGCATGACTTCGACATTTGTAAAGAAGACATTTTTGTGCATATTACTGTTATCAGGTTACAATACATTGCCTAGGGAGAGATTATATTGGAACACAGACAAAGATTTAAGACACAGACACCAGTTGTTGCTGCTGCTGATGTCAAGGAACAGATTTGCATCTTGCTGACAACTCATTAGCATCGCATTCAAAAGACAAGATGTTCAAAGTGAGAACCTTGTGTGATATTTTATCTAAAAAATCCTGCCAGTGGGGGGTGTGTTCCATCAAAATCTATCTATAGATGAATCAATGATAAAGTATTTTGGCCACCATTCAGCCAAACAGTTTATTATGGGTAAGTCGGTTCGTTTTGATTACCGAAAGTGGGCAGATGTTTATTGCTATTCAATGGATATATATTGCGGAAATGCCAATGAAAAATCAACTGAACCTTTGGGCTCAAGAGTAGTAAAATTATTAATTGAAAAAATATCGCTAACACCTAACACCTTTTTACAAACTACAATTTGCTCATTGATTTAAAAAGCCAAGGTGTTAAAGCTATAGGGACAATAAGGGAAAACCGCACTACGAAATGTCCCTTAACGACGGCCAAAGAAATGAAAAAACAAACCCGAAGATCCTGGGACTATAGATTTGATTCTAATAACGAAATCTTTTTTGTACGTTGGAAAGTTTGTACAATTTGTACCAACTTCGATAGCCTGGAAGCGTTAGGAAAGGTTAAGCGGTGGTCATCAGAACTGAAAGCAGAAAATCGATGTTAGTGTTCCACATCCTTTTCTATTTGATAACGAACATATGGGCGGCGTAGATGCTATGGACCAATCAAGCGTAGCTATGAAAGGAAGGAAATGGTGGTGGATGATAGTCACTCACCTAGTGGATTTGGCTGTATCGAACTCTTGGCATTTACATGTATTAGCTAATGGAGGAAACATCGATCAGTTGGATTTTCGCCGAAATATTGCCCGAAATTACCTACATAACACGCTCTAAGAGAAGCAACCCATCCTCCTCTGTAGAAGGCTATAGTCGGTTCAATAATGGACACAACCCAGAAAGGATATCCAATCCTCTTAGATTCGTCGTTTGTCACGCTTGGATTAGATGGCGCTGCACAAAGTGCGAGCAAACTCTTTGCTTCGAAAAAGCTTGCGTTGGTGTATATCATTCCTAATGTGTCCACTGTACCCGCTTGAGTACACCCCTTTAAAAGTTGTCTTTTTATAAATTTTGAATATTTCTAAGTTTTTTACATTATTTTGTTTCCTACTAATATGAAAACAAAGAATTAAAACTTGCATCTATTGTAGTTTAGCTATGGACACTAATGGGTTAAAGTCCCGTCGAAAAATAGAATATGAAAAGGAAATAATTCCTGTTCAAATGAAGTCACGCTAGAATTCCTTTAAAGCTTAAAGTTTGTGAAATTTAAGTTTTCTCTTATAAAGAAACATTATTTTATAGGAGCTTTCAGGAGGTTTTATGGTTTCCACTGAAGCTCACGAATTTAATATTTAAAAGCACTTCCAGAGCTTTTTATGGATAGAAAATATGGACAGAGAAAGAGAAAACTAAGAGAAACCAGACTAAGTTCTCTTCGTTTCATTTGATGAGAGAACTGCATGCTGAATAGTGAATTTGATGAGAATGCTGAATACTTCTTTTCGCGGAGAGAAAATAAAGACATTTTTAAGATAAATTATGAGGTCCATTTAAGCGAGGATGCTCCATGCCGAAGGGTCGCCCTCTCTTTGCATCAGGGGGTTGCACTTCAAAAATTATTTAGACTTCAAACGCTACACATGTCGATTATATCACATTTTCTGCAATTGTATCCACGAAGAAACACAAGCCGCCCAGTGAAGTTGTGTTACTAGGTAAATACAGCCTTCGGATAGTGTTTTTCGGGTGTACCTGTGTGGCACCCCGCATGTCTAACGCACAGCGTCGTGCGGCGCTCCACAGGAAATGGAAAACCCATTCATGTGCGCTGTCTCTAATGAGGTGGAAAATTTAAAAAATATTGATATGCAGCGTCGCTTATGATTCCATTGCCATGTAGCGCGCTTCTTTCGCAGACTTGATGTCTGTGCTGTACGTGATTTCGAGTCGTAATGAATCGCTACATCGCACAAGTGTTTATAATGAAATCTGATTCTGAATGATTTTTATTTTTTTAATGTCAGTCGTCATTTTTTCATTGAAAATATCCTTCGGTGTGTAAAAATGTGTAAATAGAAGAGGATAAAAGGTCGAAGTACTCAACGTATGTACATGATTTTTCATACTCATTTAAGATTCATTACTTCAACCTGATGTGTCTGATGGCCCTCGGGTATATTTTTGAAAGAAAGTTTTTCTCTTGTGACCCGTAATTTTGGTTTCGGAATGGAGCCGCAAAGTAAGAAATGCTGTGCTCTGCATATGAGACATCAGACCGCAACGTTACCTCAAATGCTTTAAACCATCCTTAGCTCTTTATGAAATATTCTTCTGTGTTATTTGGAACCATTGCTGTATTTTTTTATTATATATTCATTTCCACAATAGATTTTGTTAAACTGTCATTCATGATGAAACCTTTGTGGACGAAATTCCTAAATAATGAAACGGATTGCTTGAGTATGTATGCATGTACATATGTATGTACATTTGAATGATATGCCATAAAATTCGGGCAACCGAAATTTCGGTGACTTTTTGGTGCGATTCAATTTTGCTGTAGCATACATACTATGTACATATGTATATATGCTATATTTTGTATTTTGTGCTCTTTATAAATCGTTATTCATTTAATTCAATTTCAATACGGCAGAAAGCACCATCTGTTGACTCCACGTCAACTAAACAGCCACAAAGCGCACAAAATGGCGAAATTTATTGCCTCAAATATATTTCGAGCGATGAAAATGAATTCCTTATGTAAGACCATCGACCGACGAACAATGAAACTTTAATAGCAGAGCTAAGCGACAATGATAAAGAAGAGTAGCGACAGCAACAAAACAAGAATAGCAACAATAACAAAAGTAGAAGCAGCAGTAGCGGCAGGCCAAAAATATCCCTTTTAATTAAGTATGTATAATAAATTGTTGCCTGTGAACTGGTCATAAGTGCCACACCCACTCAGATTCAGTACTGCAACCGCAACAGCAACACATGCACACTTATAATTTGTCCGTTTTTAGTAAAATTAAAATGTTCATCCAATTCTGTACATCAGAATCTGGATTTAGCACAACTTTAAGTTAAGGCTCAGTTGTTAATTAATTAAATTCAGCCTTGAACCAAGCACGCATCTTCGCATCTTCGCTGACGGTGAATCAGAGCCGAATCTACGAAATAGAGTATATGTATGTACATACATACATATGTATAATCATACATATGCACATACGTACTTCCGTAGCTTTCGCTCATGGCTCAGAACTCGATCAACATCAGCGCCGAAAACTTTTCCGTTCACATGAACTCATCTGCCGAACTTAGCAGAAAATAACCACTTAACAATACTTTACCCTTTCATAGAGAGTTGAGGAGTTGGTAAACCCAAGATACGTAGTGCTGGTGGACCGTATCGGACTGTTCAGAGACTTCGTTTTGGAGAGAGTTTTGTTGCTATCATTAATCATATCCCACTTGAAAGGATGCTGTTGGTGTATCTCAATATAGTATACGAGTATATACTCGTATATACTCATCATATTTCCTTTTCAAATTTACTTTTACGAAATACGGTATAAACAACGATATAACGAAGGGTTGCTGTACGAGTACGTTAAACTGTTAGTAATGTTTTTCACCATAATGCTGACTAATGTTGAAGGATCCTCTAGATAACTGCATATGGATAAATATAAAATTCCTTCTATGATTAAAATTGTATTAACTCTTTTACTTTAAACTACTAAAGGCGAAATTGTTTGTATACTTATAATTTTAAAAATCAAAATGTGTAAACAGTCTCGACCTATTTAGATGACATTCTTTGACCTTTTCCTGACATGTTAGCATTTCTACACATTCCGAGATTCTTTTACACATCAAGTATATACATAAATCAAGTTATTCTTTGGCAAACATAACCTTTGACCAAAGCGACTGGCGACTGTCGACGTTGCCAAACCACCAGATTTACATGTAACTTCGTGTGTCGTCCCACCTCCGCTCGCCATTCGTCTCTCATGGTGCAACAATAAGTGTCAAATAGTGTACATATTTTCCAAGAGATTTTGTGCTCGTTCACAACGAGAACCTTCTGCTTCCACACAAGGCACGGACATCACGACGAAGTGACGACAACATGGAAGTGTGGCAAACTTCCTTCATTGTGTCTGCCTGAAGAGATAACTAATTGAAAAAGTTAAACAATTGTTGGCTGACATACATTAAATACTGTTAAACAGTCCATTATTTTGCCACAACAAGATGGAGAATCTTGTGAATATTGCTAATTAAATATTACAAATAAAATAGATATTCAAATAAAAATTAAATAAAAATTTCGTTCCTAAAAAAAATTAAAGAAAACCAGAAATAGTACTAGTTTCGGCTTGGCCGAAGGTGAAATATTCTACGCCTACAGATATATGGGTCACATGTAGAAGTGGTCTGTGGTCCGCCCATCTTTAGATGAGTACACATGCATATAGTGTTGTCAGTGGATGTACAAATATTCAATTTGTCTGTATCTTTAAAAGAAGATGATCGATCTTGTAAGGATAAACGATATGTTATAGAAAATTGGACGGGCCACGCCCATTCTTGGTCGATTGGATACCTCTGGTGCACTGAATGCAAATATTAAATTTAGCCTTTGTATTAAATATGCCATTTTTTTGACATGAAATCGCCTAATTGTTTATACTGATAATAGAAGTATGTATGTATTATATGCGTTGTTATTCTGGTAGACACCGATTAGGATTAGACACCTTTTTTCATGAAACGGATAGTATAAACGAAACGATTTTTTAGGTGTATTTAAGCTTATTTTATGTATATACAGGATATTCGGGTATTTAAATTTGTTCTGATCGTTGACTTCAATAGTCTGTTATGCTGTTTCAAAAAAAGTTCTCCTCAGTCTTTGTATAAAAAGTTGGCGCGGCTGGGCGATGTTAAAGAATATACATATGTACATACATATATACTTTTTATATTTGCCACGCCTCCTTCTCTGCTTAACAATTAAATAAAGTTTTACGAAAAGGGAACTTAAAATTTGTCTGACTAAAATACAAACTTAAAATAAACAAGTACTATATATTATTTGTAATGATTATATTTGTAAAGATGAATTATATAGTGCTAATAAAATTGTTTACAGAAATTATTAAGGGAAAGAAAACTCGCTAATAAAAAGTAAATTTAACAGTTTTAACTGAGAACTTTTATTATTGCGTTTGCTTTGGTAATTTTATTTCAGTACTTTTGGTAAGTAACTAGTTAATCCGCAGAAAGTTTTGGAGAAGTTTCGATGTGTATGAGATGGTATTTTTAAGTAGAATTTTGTACAGTTGTTGTCACATTAAAAAGTGTTATTTTTATAGTTTGGTTTGCTGTAAACAAGAAGAGTTCACAAAAACAGAGAGCAGAACACAAAATCACAAAGAGAAAAGAAAGGAGCAAAAATAGCTTAACATAAATCTAATAAAAGTTTTGTGTCTGTTGAAGGACAATAAATCTCGATGCCAACTAGTTGGCGAACCACGACCAAAATATTGTCGTCATTCGATTTTAGTGTTTTTGGTTTGTCTGCTGCTAAAGATTGTTCTAAGTAGATTGGAGTAGGAGTAGGAATGGGAGTAGTAATAGAATAGTAGTAGTCGAACTTGCGTAGTAATACACGTAGTAGTGTTGTTATAACGTTATTTTATGAGCATAGAATGATTTTGGGTGCCATTCACTCAGCTTACCTTCCTTCCTCTCTTTCCATCTTCCATCATCTAGCAAAAATAAAACACGAGTATGAAAGTGATCAATAAAGAATTTCCGAATAAATTCTTTGGGCTTTTTCGGAACGTTCCACAAGTGGATGGGAATAAATGTTATGTTATGTTTTTCACCCTACACCCGAAGTGGAAAGGGTATATTCAGTTTTTTTTTCTCTTCCAAAGGCGCATCAGGAGGCGTGCTGGAGATATATTATATCTCCATAATGGAGACATATTATTGATCAGCCTCACCTCTGGAAATGTAGGAATGTACAATACATAGAAGTGGAAGGGGAATACATATTATGTAATATTATTATATAATATGTATACATATAGAATTGTAGACGCGTGTTAACTTTATTTATTTTAGATTTGACATACCTTTTAATTGTTAATTCACTCATATAGTTAAGTAGAGAGAGAGAGGGAGAGCATTTTGTTTAAAGTAAAGTAAATGCAATTTGTAATTTTCAATATATTTTTCTTCAATTTTCCAAATGATTTCCCAGACTCGTACTTTCATTGAAAATAATGATGTCAATTCGAAACAACTCAACTTTCTTAATTTAACTCGCTGCGAATAGAAACGTTCAACAAACGGAAAACCAACAACAAAAAGTTCTCTCGCTAACGGAAATGCATGTTTGCAATTTTGCAATTTTTCTGACTTGCTCGAAAAGCAAACAGCGTAAAAATTTATTTCTCAACCATTTCTATAAATTTTCATCGATTTCTTTAGGGACAACATTTGTGTTTGCCATTTGTTGTCATTGTTAGCGCTGCTGTTGTTGCTGCTGCTCTGCTGCGCCGCTGCCGCTGTTCCAGCAAGTAAACTGCTGCTACTCGTACTACTCGAATTTTCTGCGTTTTTCCTCTTTTATTTCCTCCCGCTACTCGGTTTCAGTTTTTTAAGTTTTTGTTCAATGCACAGGGTTTGATGGTGGTTTTCCTGTTTTCTGAAGGAAATATTTTTGTTTCCTTTATATTGTTGGACACGCAAGATGCAATCCTCTTCGTACCCAAACAGGAAGATAAGAAACTGAAAATTCTTATTGAATTATTGTAAATAAAGTAGCTTAATTGGATGTTCGTGTATAAGGATTTTATACATCTATAATTACAAATAACTGAGAGTAGTAATGTAAGTGAAAGAGGTAGAAGAAGGTCCTGTAAAAAGGTGCTCAAAACGGCACCACGCAATGCAATCATAATAATTTTAAACCAAGGTTGTAGTAATTGAATTACAATATAATAAAAGAAAAGCAATTCCAGAAACTAATGAGCTTTTTTGGGAAATTGCCAAAAATTCATTTGCGAATGAGTAAGCTTTTGATTTAATTATTATTTATATGTACATATGATTTAATTATTATTATGTATGTTATAAAACAGACATTCCTGTTTGATTTTGTTATTTTCTCATGTAAAGGAGGCCATTTTGATCATTTGTGTGGGTGTTAAGACCCTACCGTAGTACCTGGCTCAAATTTCAGCCCCAACTCCAGCTCCAGCTTCAGTACCAGCGCCGGCTCCGTTCTGGCCCTCGTTGCGGGTTTGGCTTTTTTGAACTGATTATTTTTTAACAAGTGCATCGTGTGTACGCTTATTAAATATTTTAATATTATATAATGGTGTGTATACAGCCCGTTTACATTCGTATACATTCAAACACATACACACATCCACACCTTCACCCGACCCACTTTCTACCCATTTTTAGTGGTTCGTAGTTTGTTTTATGCATTTGCCGAACATGTGCACCTGAATGAAATAATGAAGTAGACGTCAGAAAAGGGTGCAATAAAAAATTAGCAACTCTGTTTTTTTGTAAAAAACTTTTCGATCTCCAAGAATGTCGCCAACTTCATGACGACCATAAAAAGCGGCAACTCAATTGGTAGGTCGATGAATGTGTGTGTGTGTGCGTGTGTTTAATGCATGCATGGACATGCATTTCTTATTTCTTTATTTACTAAGGAGCGTAAATATGCATTTCTTGTACATTTTAATAAATTTTCTTCAACTCCTTGAAAGCTTCCAGCAAACACTTCAACATAAAATTTGTTTGATGTTGGTTTTTGCTGCAATGGTTAAACTGATGAACTGATTTCTACTCTTTTGTCAACTCAACTGAACAAATTTTTGTTGTGACTCTTACTACAGTTGATACGGTTTTTTGTTTTGTTGCTTAGTGTAAACAGTTTCGAACTGTGGTTATTTTCTTTTTGCAATTGAATCTCCAAGAAGAATGTAAGCGTGATCTGGTTCAGAATTAAAATTTGTAAGGAGCTGAAAGAGGATGCGGAGAGGGAGAGGAGGAATAGGAAGAAGAGGAAGGATGCTCACTTTATCTGTACTTTCATGTTTGCCGGGTGTTAAATCCACGTTCAAGTTATACACGAACTAGTTATGCATTTGGTTTTATTCTGTATACGTTTAACTCTCTATTAAACATTTGTTTATACTTAATATTATCCTCTAGCGAGGAATTGTGATGTGGAGAGCTTTGCGGAGAACTTTAACATTTGAATTTATTATGTGAATATCATATCTCCATATATATGTACGTGAATATGTACTTTAATATCTACTAGTATTTACTGTTTGGAAGTGAAGAGTTTCTCACATGTCATTTGATGAGTTCATTTTCTAGGTTTCTTACTCGTAAGTGTATATTTCAACTTTATTTCCGAACACATTTGGACCCAATCAACGTCTGCAGCCATAAGATGAATCCTATTACGGGAAAATTGGAAAAGTAAGTGAGGAGTGTAAAGAGAAGAGACACTCTGACATCTCGTCATGCGGCTGAAAGGGAAGCGGCTCATTTCCTCTTCCTGTACAGTCCATAGAGGGAAGAACGGTTGCTGGCTGTTGCACACATACTACATGTCCGGACAAGAAGCGCACATGACAAGCTTTCTAAGCAACACGTAGTTCCTTAGAGTTCGCAGAGTGGTCGGGCGCCTCATCCTCCTTCGCGGCTGACAAACGTGGACAAAAGTGGCATCTTACTGCATCATTGACCGAACATCACAGCAGATATACTGACACGCTGAGCCTCCGCAAGAGTTGATGTATGCGCAGCAACGGCTCCGCAGCGCACTTTCGTGCAGCATGCGTGAGATTCTCGCTTTTTCTTCTACGGGCTTCGTTTGCATTGCGATGTAGAGCGGAATACGTTATGTGGTGGGTTGACTGAGTGAGCTGTGAGTGGGTCAAGTGGCTCGATTGGCTTGAGGGGTGTTGAAGTGGCTCGAAGTGGTTTGCGTGAAGGTAGCGTGGAGGTAGAGAAACTTTGGCCGTATACGTGAGCAAACAAAATTACGTACGGTGAGTGATAAAACTTTTGATTGATTGAACGGAAACTGCTTGAAAATGATCCAGATCAAGTTTCATGGATCTTACTTCTCACAACAAAAATATCGCATAGAACAGTAAAATATTCACTTTCTCCCTTGCTTTTCCTACTGGGGTCTTCGGCGTGGTCGGGGTGGAGATGGGAACTCGCATAACTCTGCGGTGCCCCACACTGGAAGTGTGCGTGTTGCTTGTTGATTGTGTGCCTTGTGTTCGGCACTCGAAGAAACTGGCATTTCTTGGCTTCACGAAAACCCATTCTTAGTATGTAGGGTGGCAACAACGCAACAACACTTGCAGCGCCGCCAGCTTGCACGCTTCACTTGTTCCCCGGGCCATGCAAAGTTCGGTGCGCCCTCCACTTCAAGTTAATGAAGTTTAAGCAGTTCGGTTTTTGCGGAATTTATTTTGCCGTTCGTTTTTCAGCAACTAATTGGAGTTTTTCAACTCATTGTTGAGTTACATGTACTTGCAATGAGTTGGCAATAGTGTCTGTTCCTTTCGAGCAGTCAAAATGGAATTAAATTGAGGTATGTATGTTTGGTAAAAAAGCTTTCAGACTGCTGTAAATACATTCTAACTTGCAACGAACAAACAAAGATGGAGCACACCTGCTCTTGCTATTGATGGAGTAATTTTGAGGAAATTTTATCTCTTTCTCGTTCCCCATAAGAGCCCATCTAATTTTGGCAGTTGAGAACTGAAGTGCCATCTTGCTGCTATGGTTGTGTTCCAGGTGGTTAATGAACAATTTTGAACAATTTTCCATACGCATATTAAAATGTTCTGACTTTGACATTTGTATGTATTTTATAAACTGAAAAACTTAATAATTAAACACGGATGTATTGCAACTATACCCTACACACGAAGGGATACAGTATATTCGCTTTGTTCATCCATTTGTAACGATTTTTGATCACCGTCACCTCCTGAATCGGTTTACATCTGTCCGGCCGTCTGCTTGTCCGTCTGTCTGTTCAGCTGTCTGTGGAAATCACGATTATAGGAGAACGAAAAGACGTATCTTTATGAACTTCGGCTAGTTTCTCAATCATATGCTGTGATTGAATATGTGAAAAATCGAACCTGCTTTTTATAGCGAATACCATAGAAATTCATCTTGCTTATAAAGGGTTTTCCAATAAGAGGTGTAATTTTGATATTCAAAGAAAAATGCCATTTTTTGAGATAAATTATCGCATTTTTATTTCGTAATAAAGAGGAAGGTATGCCGTTAATAATGAAAAACAACATCAGCCAAATGGCCACCACCACCACGCTTACAGGACCATAGCTATTCAAAATTACACCTCTTATTGGAAAACCCTTTAGCTAAATTTTCTCAGTTTGTAGGTTGAATTTGGAGCTGAAATTTTATTCGCGAGTCCCCCGACTGAGACTGAAATATATATTTTAAAAAATGGGCGTGGTATTTAATATCGGCATTGGAGAAAATCGCACCACTGGCACGCATTTAACTTAATATTAATATTTCAATTAAACATTATATGTGATATAACAATTACTCTCTGTATTCAATACATATTAAATATTTTTACAAAATATGTATCTTATTTTTATTATTTATATTATACTCGTATATATTTATACTAATTTATTACGTTTACATAAATTTTTGTACTGTTTTCAGTTTAAATTCGCTTCTCAGTACTTTTTACGCTTTTCGACGCTCATTTTTCTTGTTTGTTGACCGTTCTGTTTCCATTCTCGTCTTGAGAGTATTTCAATTCAGAAAGTTATCAATAATCCAATTAAATATTCAGTTATTCATTGATTCGTGACTGCACAACTTTAAAAGGGGCTTTAAAAGCCATCCACTTCTAATGGACGACCGGCTCGCTGTTTGATTGGCGATGGTGATGGTGATGGTGATGGTGAGTCTTTCAATTTCATTTGCTCGGATTCTCAATGAGTTCAATATTTATTCCATTCTGTCGTCCTGCTTCGAGTAGCTTTTAAAGGATTCTCAAGTTGATTGCATTACGGAGCGAAATAATAAACCAACAACGCAAGGCTACAACATCGGAGAGTTCTTCCGCAGCGAAGAACGAGTTCAGTAGGAGCCAAACTTATCGGCTTCCCTCAATTAATCTGCATATTTTGCACAATAAGTAGATTTTCCTGCGAAGAGGTGTCACATCACGTCTCACTGGAGGTCTTCTCATAGAAGCAGCAGCAACAACAACCATAATGTTTTCAACAGCTCGTTGCGCTATCAGTCAATATACGAGTAAATCTCTGCGATAGTTTTTGCAATGCGCTTGACGTAAGTTTTAGCCTGGAACATCTGTAAAGTGTTGATGTTGCAAAACTGAATGTCGCAATAACAAAGACGTCTCTCATTCCACCAGAGGGTTGTGTTTAAGTAACATGACAACAGGAACAACAGGAACAAAAGAATAGCGTGTTTATGCTGAACTGCTACTTAACCACTTTCAACTGGAGCGATTGGAGTAAAATAAACGAGTCTATAGTAAAGACTGCGTTGAGATGTTTAAAAGCATTACAAGGAAGCTTGACACACATACTATACTCGTACTTACGATACACTTCATGGAGTGCTTTCCGATTAGGGATGCTTGATGAAATCTGTTGAAAGAACCTCGAAATCGTATATAAGAAACTTGTTTCTTTTTCTTTGGCTTGACGGGTTTCGCTGCATCATAGAATCGAATCGAATCGGACCGAATTGGAACCTGAAAGGATTGAATCGAGTTACGCTGAAGGTAGTTTTTATTTTATTCAAATTAATAATTTTTCTTACAATACATTAAGTATGTAATAATCTATTATAATTGTTGGTATATGTATATACAATATATAAACGTACATACATCATATATAACCTATATTTATATTTAGTTTGAGACTTCATTTCGATGTTGTAACTTAAATTAAACTTTTACGCTAAACTATTAACTGTTTTTCACACTCAACAACGCGGTTGATTTCTTAAAGCCTCAAACTTAACCTCAACAAGAATTTAATTTATCATCGATTTCACATCTACTGAACTTGGGTTTTCCTTTAACATTTTTTACGGTTTGTAAACTCTTGTGTACACGTAATATAATGTATATACACACACTAGTGCAAGTAGTGGAGGGAGGGGGGAAGCGGAAGTACGCCGATTTACTGAAGCGCCGCTGAGCTTAGATTTTTTTGAATTAGTTTTTGTTTCTTGTTGACGACCCGAGTTTCAGAAGAAGTTGCAAAAGAAGCTGTTGTTTTCATCTGTTTTTCCTTGTACTTCGTTATTATTAGCCGCTCTGTTGCCTCAGTGGAACTGGACTTGTTTCTATGAACCTCGTCGTGCTTCTGGTGCCTCCAACTTTCTGTTCCAGTCCCTGCAACGAACACCTTGTTGTTTCCTTCATCAATTCGTCGCTCTTCGGAAGACTTCGAGTGCCTGTTTATCAGGCCAGTCAATCTGTTTGCTCTGTCGCATTGGATGGACTTTTAGCCTGCCTCCGTCATGATGCTGTTGCTTCAAATCCTTTCAGTAAAATGGGCTGCAGCATTACTTGGGCTGGCTGCAATATTTGTCACGTCTGCTGCACAGGACGGGACGGTTTCGTCTCTGTTGCCTCTCGGGACGTCTGCGGAGAAATTATCGATTTTAAAAACAAAAATTCACGAGCTCAGGCATTTAAAGCTTCACAGATAACCTGAAGTTTATGGCGGCCAATATATTTAACAAAACTTTCCGCATTTTGTTTGTGTTCTGTGTGCAAGTGTGTGTGTGTGTGTGTGTGTGCATGTGCGTTTGTTTGTTGAAGGTCCTTAGGTCCTTTAAGTTTTGGGCCAGGAACACGTAAAGACAGCCAAGTCTTGTCTTCTTATCTCTGCCTTACTCGAAAATTTTGTGGAGCTGTGACGTTGTTGAGTTGAGTTATTGAAGTAGAAGTCGAAGCTCTGCATTTCTGTTCATCAAATTGTTGAATGTGTCTACGCTTTTCTTCGTTTGTTTCTTTGGTTTGGCTTCACCATTTCCTCAGCTGTCCACTTCAAAGAGGAATTTCTTTATTAGCGTGACTCTATGAAGCTCATTTTTAGCGGCCGAATTTATGAGTTTCACATCGGTTTCACATTAGATTGTTTGTCACATCGCATAATTTGGTGTCCATTTTTGGTACATTTTAGTACAATAAAAAAACAAACAAAAACTACAACATCGCTAATTTCTAAACGAATAACTTATTACTTTTTTCCCATACAAAACAAGAAAATACACAAGAAAACAAGAAAATATAGTAAAGAACAGAATGTGTTACTGAACTCTTTTCAATATAGCATACATATGTATGTATGTACATGTGTTTCGGCAAAGTTATTGTTGTTGTTATTTTAGTTTCTTACCAACTTTGTCGGAACAACAAACAAATCGAACTGTAAAAGTCAAGATGTCTCGAGGAAAAACCTTGTGGAAAAATCACGCAATGAAAATAAGAAAAAAACATCTAATCGTATAGGAAAACAATTCAAAAAAAAATTGAAAGTTTTCATTAAATTAAAGTGGAAAAAATCTATTCAATAGTTTGAGATCAGAATTTACACAAAGGAATTGAAGACTGTTCATGTTTACAGAAGCATATGTATGTATGTGTGAACAGTAGGTGTATGTGTGTTTACGGGATAGGAGTGTGAGACACGGATTACGAATTTATGAAAGACAGATTAAAAAGTGTTGAAAGTCTCAAAATAATACTCACTATAAAAGTTTGATTTTGTTGGTATACTTTCTAAGTATCGGTATAGTCACGGAATTAAAATTGACTGCTTCTCATATCGACTTCCCGTTACACTCCTTAAAGTCCCGTATTCTTTGGGAAGCGTTTTAATGAAGCTCGGAATAACATGCGTTCGGGCAGCTTATATTTATATCAATTATGTAGCCAATAAAAGTATCCACTGCAACATAACAACAACAACGTAGAATACACAAGGGACCAATGGACATCTAGTACCATGTAAGTAAAAGTTATTCTGAGCAAGACGAATCGTTCTACTTAATCGTCCTTCGCACAGTTAAATGAGGTAAATAAAGCAAAATACTAAACAGATACAAACACACACACACACACACACAAGCGCATACCTCGCATATTCTTATATGTATAAAAGAAGAAAAGGAGAAGAGAAAAAACTCTTTATGAGCATTTAAAGGAAGCAAATATGTTGGTGACCACAAATGAGGTTCACTGAGTTCACTTGCTGGGCGACAGAAGGACTCGAAACGACTGCCCGCAGTTTTAACTAATCTCAGCAACAACAACAGCAGCAAGAGAAAACTGATAATACATCGGACAGACACACACACACACACACACACTTGGCATTACACATGCACTTACACATCATTAACTTTAACGCTCTCTACTGCACGTAGTCAGTCAGTAGTTCAATTGGTCGTTTGCTTGGTTAGTCAGCCAGCTACTCTGTCGTTGAGTGACTCCAGCAGCAGCCGGCAGCAATTTGACTTCATGCACTCCGACGCTTACATGCACACAGTATCAGAAGCACACGTATTCTCACACCTGCTGGTAGGAGTTCGACCAAAAATAATAATCAAAGCCGAAAACAGAAGCAGAGCAGCAGCAGCAGACGATGATGAAGCGTGTCAACTCCGACACATCTTATAATATTATTTTTAATTCAACACTAGAGTAGGTCGTGAGGTTAGCATACGCTCGAGGATGGCAAAAGGAGGGAAAGAGGTTTGGGGTCTTCGTGTTCAGGATGCTTGCCGAGTACTTTTGATTAATGGTATGATTATTTGGTAATCAAAGAAACCACAACTCATCATCAAATGTATGAAACCAACAACTGTTTCTGGTTGATGTTGTTAATTCTAATTCTATATCCACGTTAAGTAATTGCTTGAATGTCTGCAAACATGGTATTAAATACAGTACTGACATGAAACATGTGGTGTATAAAGGTACAATATTTAGATGGCTTAACATGGCTCATTCAGCTATGTCCTTATGTTCCATATTCCATCTTATAAAGCATACACTGTATGTGTGTTTACATGGACTGTATAAGTCCTTTACATGGACTGTATATAAGTGTACAAGCAACATTTCCCTGAAGACACTTCATTTGTTGGCTTAGTATTACACTATGTTGTTGCATTTTATATTACTTTAGTTATTCAAACTAATAACGGAAATAAAACAATTATCCAAATTTGTTAAACATAATAAAAATACTCTCTGTATGCTTCCAAAACTGATATGCATCACAACTCAACCAGCGAGAGAACCAGACATCGTACAACAATAATGATTAGCGTTTTGGAAAGCTGGTCGCGTGTAGAATTACTGTGCGATCATGGTTCTAGCATTATTTTTACGGAATTTCAGTATGCATAGATACCCTACACCTAAAAGGTTTGAAAAATTATATTATCATTAATTATATTAATTTATTATTAAAATTTATTTATTTAAGTTTTTAATTTATTTAGATTTCTCATTGCAGAACAGTAGCATGATAGAGTGAAATACAAACTGAAACTAGAGGAAATATTTGGTTATAAGGAAAGCTACCTTATAATCACATTTAATCACAGACGGATATAAATACAGTGGCGTAGATGGGGGGCGGGGTGGCAGTCCACTCTGGGCGGCACAATTTCGGGGGCGGCAGGTTTTGAACTCAAGTGATGACTTATTGAATTCTACGAATTTTTGGGGCTGCACGTGGATTAACCGTCCCGGGCTCCATGAGTCCTAGCTACGCCTCTGTATAAATAGTAGGCGTGGTCGTTACCTGTCTGCAAAACAAAATAACATTAGTCATATTATTAAACTTCCCTTTTTTTAAGGCCCTGATGAGAATGACAGCTTTCAGTGCATACAGCTTACAAGTACGAACGTGTTCAGCAAACAGTTTATCGCCAATTATTTTCATTCTCATCCCTTTCCACCGTTAATTCCGTTTATTGGATTTTTGAAAAATAATCTTTCCGAAGACTATGTAGATCGCAATTGCTGCAGGTAAACATGGCCTCCTGATTATATATGAGTGTCAAGCACTCGAATTGAGTTTCTTAAGTTCTTCCACTTCATTCAAGTAGTGGAATGAATTCAAGCTAATTTCCCAAATATGAATCGAAATGAATGCTTTCTGAATCATTATGAATACATTGGGCTGATTTAAATTACCAGGCTATCATGTTTGACAAGGCAGTTGAATGATCACTGAAGACAACCGGTTCTTTACCACGTAGGATTGCTCCTTACATCATGCAGACATTAATTGTCTGTAAGTGTGAATCATGCAGACACCTGCATATCGTGAGTGCGAATGGAATTTGGAATTGTAAAATTCAAGTAAGTCTGAGGAAATTGGAATACTTGTGTTAAGATAGTAAGCGGCTTGGTGAAGTGAGTGCACTCATGTAGTTCTCTGAAGCAGACCAGTGTCAATGTTGTTTTTCCTAGAGATTTCGTCGCCTTCGCACTAGCAGCGACACAAAATGTATTTTACGAACAGCCTGAAAGTATGTTTGTTGAAAGCTTTCACGGCGGATCCAAGAAAAAGTGTGGCAATCTTCATTCTGCAAATATTGCGGTGCCTAAAAGTATGCTTAATTGCAGCTGCTTAAAAGTAAAAGCTTAAAAGTATTCCACGTTTTTGGGCTGTTGTAATGACAACAAAAAAACGTTCGGCCGGTTTTCTTCCAAACATAATTTTGTGCCAACCCATTTGATGTTCTTTTTTGTGTCTGTCTTTTTTTTTGTTTTTCTTTTTTGGTCTCTTTATTTCTTTGTTTACTACCTGAAGACCACAGAGAGAACCGACGAAAACAGCCAAGAAGCAACCAGTCGATGTAGGTTCGTGTTACTGAAAGGTATCGAAGGTGGCTTGATTCGGTGCGTTCGAGATATTCTTCTCCAGGGTAATTAAGGAATAACACTCACACGAGCACACACACAAACAAGTGATAAAAAATAAAGTGATTTAAGGAATTTTTGACAGTGAAAAGTTGAATCCAAAAGCCATTTTATTTGAAAGCCGAGGTTTGTGAGAAATCCGCTTCAAATTTGAAGCAAACAAATTTTTAATAATCTTGTATTTCATTTTCGAAGGAAAATTCATTATTCGCAGATTTCCCAAAAAAACATAAAAAAATCTTTCATATTTTTCTTTGGTGGTAAAACTCAGTAAAAGGTTTGTGTGTGTGTATTTTTTCGGCAGCATTTGCGAGCCTGTTTTTTGGATCTTATTTTCGTGTTGCTACGAATTCTTGGGTTTTCGTTGTTAGGTTTGTTGTTTTCTGAATATTTTTCTTTTTTGTTCGTTGGTGAACCTGTTTTTGATGGATTCTGGGTTTTTTGCGCCTGCTTTTTAATGTTTTGTTTACATTTGTTGCAGCTTGCAGTGGGTTGTATTTTGATTCCTGTGCGTGCTTCTTTGCTCAACATCAATACACAAATTATTTTCAAATAAATCAAACAAAAAGCAAAAAATACAAAATAAATCAAAAACCCTATAAAAATTAATTTATTATTTTAAGTAAAAAAAAAAACAATCGAAAAAAATAAAGAAAGTCACAGAGAGCGGAAAAAACATTACATTAAAAAAGTTGCAAATAAAGAAATCTCAAACTCAGGCGCTGAAATTGAAACAAACGACTTAAGCAACGAACTCATACAACGACGAAATATTTTGTCATAAGAAAAATTAAAAGAGCACTAACAAAAACTACAACAATAGTAATAACAACAACAACGAGCATCGTCGGCGGCACCATCGATTCAAGCAAACAATCAAGCAACCAATTTTGTGCTTGTGATTTCTTGAACTGGAGTCAGTTAAGCTGAACTCCTTGCGTCACAAGATGGGCACGCGTGTCCCCCCGCCGCCCGCGCCCGCGCTCAACGAAAACAAATCTATGGCCGGTCTGCCGCAACTGATTGATGATCTGCAGCGTCTGTCGGAGGATCAGGACAGCGCCGATGTGGTTTTTTTGTTGGGACGTGAAGAGGAGCGCGTCTACGGACATCGCATCATGCTGATGGCCAGGTAGAGTATTTTTTGTTCAGATGTTCAGGAGGGGTGCAGAGGGAGGGAAGGGACTTAATAAGCCTAATAAATAGAGGAATAAATGATCAGAAGAGTCGAGAGAAAACCACAAAAGCTTGTGCGTAAAAGATAAAAAAGAGAGCGAGACACAAAGCGTGTCTTACTGGGAGAGGCTCAGGGAGGCGGACAGAGAGAGAGAGAGAGAGAGAGAGAGAAAGAGAAATCAAAACAAAGCTCTTAATGCACTGCGCTTTCGTAAAATGTTCTCGTTTTACAATATCGCCAGCGAAGAGAAGCGGTTGTGGGGGTTGCGGATTCAAACGTTGTTTACTTCTTCTTCTTCTTCGTCTTCTTGTTCTCTATCTCTCCTTCGTCTTTTTATACTCTTTAATTGATCGCGCACTTTGCGTCATTAATTAACGAAGTAATCAGGCGACGTTACACGTGCGAATGTGTAAATTCTCAGCATATTTGAAAGTCTCGTGTCCCCTGAATGCCCTGTGATTAGAAGTGAGTTCAATCAATCGATTGAGAAACTAGTTTATTTTCTTTTAACTTTTCTTTGTTTGTGTTTTTCCAGATGCAAAAGTTTCAAGACCGCAAAACGCGGTGAGCTCTGTCGCATACCGGGCAGCTCTGTGTCACCTGCCGCCCCCGGCACGCCCACTCCAGTACGTTTGCCCCATGTTAATCCAGAAGTATTCCGACAATTCATTGTTTATATTTATACAGCGAAGGTAAGACAACAAACAAGATGAAACACATCAAATATGACAAGACAATTAATAATACTAATATTAAACAATTAATTAATATTAAATAATAACTTCTTCAGTTAAAATTAAAAATCTTTTCAAAACGACGACTTTTCTCGGCGATTCTCAAGAAAATTTTTGTGTTGGATCGCAAAAAGGGCGTTTGTTAATGTTGCTAAGAGGGTTTCTATTAAAGCGAGCGATTTTTGAAAATGTTATAGCAGGCGTACACTGACATTCGATTGTTCGTGGGTCGCAAGGGGACGAAAGGGGAAACTGTAAACCACAAAAAAATTCGGTAAAAATTGTTGTTTTTTGACACTTTCGGAAACTTTCGTAAAACTTCGGAACAAAATTGTGTGTGAATTGCAATTTTTGTCTTCTTCTTCTAAATATGCTCCAATGTGAATGGACTGTAACCTGCGGTGTAAGCATGCCTATTGTGAATATTGTTATTTTGAACTGCTGTAATGGCATTATTTAACATCATTGTGACTGTCATTCAGTGTCATAGCTAAGCACGAATTGCATATGCACAGAAAATATTGAATGTAAACTGTGTCTTTGCTTACTGAAAAATATATATTCAGCTTCTGTTTTTGTCTGTACTACGAAACCGTGAAAGGAATGAAAAATATATTTTTGTTTCACTCAGATCATGCTACAAGACTCGCGCGTTTTCGAAATGATGACGCTGGCGCAAGATATGGGTGTGGAAGAACTGCGAGCTGCATGTGAGGATCATGTTATTTCAACGCTTTCCGTAGACAACGCATGCACGTTTTTAACCGCTGTATTGGAAATTCACGAGAAAGCAGGTGAGTCAGCTAAGCGCCAATACATTGTATAAGTTGCAACACAATTAAAAGTGGAAGGTAAGAAAAACAGACTTTGTTTACCCAAAAAAAGAGTATGTTCAACTTGGTGGGTTTTTGTCTCTACTAAGAAAATGTAGAGAGCTGGTAAGACGTATTTCGTTAATAATTTACAATCCACTCATTGAGCTGTCAAGTTGTTGTGTGGGCTGTGTTCGAGTTTTTTTGCTTAGTGTTGTGTCATTTCTTAGTTTTGACATTTCAAAAGACGCCGCAAAACGTTGGGATTTCGTTTTCTTCTTTTTTCTGAAGTAGAACGCGGCTATTCGATTTGGGCGAATAATTTTGCATTTTGATATAAAATCGTTGTATTCGCTTCCACAAAAGTGTTGAAAGCATGTCCTTTAAAGGCAATACCAAGGTGCAGAAGGTGATGGTTCAGCCCATCAACCTGATCTTCCGTTACCTACAGAATCGGTCGCGTGTCCAGGTTTGGCTCTACGAGAACATCTCTCTCAGAATCGAAGGACATATCGTTGGCTTCGATGAGTACATGAATTTGGTGCTGGACGACGCCGAAGAGTTTTACGTTAAGACACGCACACGCAAAAATCTCGGACGCATCATGTTAAAGGGTGATAATATCACTCTTATTCAGAATGTGAGCCCTTCCAAAGATTGAGGTTATGTTATCAATTCGACTAGACTGCTTCATCGATGCAAAGCAAGAGAAATGTGGAGTGACGAGAACGAAGGAGAATATGGATGAGGATGATGGTGAAGCAGTTGGAAGGAGAAGCCCACTTAAACTAAGAAACTTATTAACTATTTTGTTTTCTCCTAAACACTAATTTAATTTCCATGTATTTAAAGCATTTTGAACTCAGTCGTAACAGTTAAGAAATCATAATTCCATTCATTTGTATTTTGTGTACAAGATTAAAGCAAATTAAACGAAACCAACAAAAGTGAAGTAAACTTAAATTTTGTGTTTTCTCTTTTAACTGACTACAAATGTTCTCGAAGTCAATCGAAATCAGTAGGGTTTCGGCACCTTACCATGAAAAAAGGGGGTTCAAATGTTGCTTCAAATTTATGGTAGGCATTTTGTTGCTTAACTAACATTTTACGTTGTCTATATGAATACAGGAGCAAAATGTGCCGCTTCATTCATGGAGCGCTGCATCATTTATATCGGCGAAAACGCCAGCGATTGCGTCAAAACGAATGCTTTCCTTAATCTAACCAAGGAGGCCCTCATCAAGCTGATATCCTCGGATTACGTAAGAGAACAACCCAGATTTCAATTAACATACTCTGCAGAATGCAACATTGTTTGTTTCCGTTTGCAGTTTTGTCTCGAGGAGGAGGACGTCTGGCGGTGTGTCCTCGCTTGGGCGAAGCATCAGGCGGGCGTCACTCAGCCGACCGCTCACTGGACGGAGGAGGAACGCGCTCGGGTGTGCGCTCACCTCGCTGGCGTCATGAGTCACGTTCGACTGTTGCTCATCGACTCGCAGGTGTTCGCCGAAGAAGTGGAGCCAACGGGTGCGGTACCCATGGAACTGTCATTGGAACGCTATCGTTATGCAGCGCTCCATTCGAATAAACTGTCAATAACAGGCGCTGGCACGAGCAGTGGCTCTCCGATGCTGCACGCCCTACCCGGCCACATGGGCCTCTCCGAAGATGACAAACGGTTGCAACCACGCCTCACGTTGAACATGTTTCCAGGCTCGGCCATACTACGAAACGACAAGCTGCATCTGCAGGCGGTGCTCAATGGCTGGTGAGTGTAGACGCGTAAATACAAAATTAGTAGAACGAAATAACCTAAAAAGCTATTCCACATCGAATAGGTATGGAGCCCCGAAGCAAAACTGGCGGCTCATCTTTCGCGCTTCCACACACGGTTACTTGTCGGCGGCTTTTCATCGCTACTGCGATGGCATCGCACCCTGTTTTGTTGTGGCCACGGTAAGGAATTTTAACAACATTCTCAACGAATCATCATGCAATTCGCTGGGTTTCATTATTAATACTATTACTGTATTTATTTTTATTTCTTTATTGTAACATTTCTTAGGGTTCCCGCGGCGAAATCAGCGGCGGTTATACCGACGTCGCCTGGGCCAAAACCAGTCGCAAGGGCGGCTACATTCAGTCCGAGCGCGCCTTCCTCTTTGCTCTGCATGGAGGAGTAGGAGGAGCTCCAGTAAAATTCGAGATCATAAAGAAACCTTACGCCATCTGCTATCATCCAGAGTGGGTCATCCATGTTTGATTTCTGTTGTTGTTAAATTTTATGCCTTTTTGCCCTTCAATCAGCGAACGTTACTACTGCTAATCATCTGTGTTCTTTCTCATTCTCGCTTCTAGTTGTGGACCAATCTTTGGGGCAGGCGCTGATCTGCTCATCGCAAACAATTGCAACGTGAATCTCGATTCGTATTCGAATCTGCCGCATTCCTACGATGGCCCGAATGCCAGCTACATGACCTTGTTTGGCGATTATAATTTTATGATAGCCGATTATGAGGTCTACACCTTGGCGGCCGTTCCAGCAACATGCCAGGGAACAACAACAACAGCATCGGCAGGTGCCGTAGCTCCAGCAGCTGTTGGCGTTGGCATGAGCAATTGCAGCAGCAACAACACCAGCCACTCTAGCAACCACAATAATAATAATATGAATAATCTGAATAACCAGTGCAACAACAATAGCAATTCCAGCAATACAACTAACAACGCCAGCAACAGCAGCAACCATGCTCACAGCAACAACAACAACAGCCACTCCAATGGCACTGCCAACAATTCGAGTGGCATGAACAAAGTTAAATACGAACGCTACTGAGCGGTGTTGTTGGCTTCATCACTCATCGATGTTTCCATACACCGTCAATTAAGGTTGCTTTGGCTTTGGTTTTTCTGGGGTTGCTGTTGTTGTTGTTGTTGTTGTTGTTCATGTCGCTTCTAAATACATGCTTTTTATTTGGTTTTATTACTTAATTACTTTTCGATTTTCTTCTTTTTATTATATTTTTATTTACAATAATTTTTGTTTAATTTAAGATTTTATTATAAATGCAACAGCATCGAGTCTTCGATACATCGTAATTCTATGATTCATGTTTAAAAAAAAAGTATTCAGAAAAGATAAAGTTATACTGTATCTTTTGAGATGTTTAATGATTTTTCTATTAAAAAATATTTTCTATTATTATATATGAAAATAAATAATATAATAAATAAGGTAATAATAAATAAGTAATATAATAATGGAATTCGGTAATTTCGATGTTTTTAAGTACTCTCAAAAATTGTCCTTTATTATGTATTCATGATTATACATATGTATATGAGAATTTTCACCGTTTACTTGATAAACGGTGTTTTTAGAGTGAAAGTTGAATAAAAAATTAATTTAAATTACAACACTTCATCAAATAAATTACAGTAGAGAAACAATGAAGAAAGCCACGAAACCGGAACAACTAAAATAGATCTTTTGCTGACTGAGTAGAGTTTTTATTATTTTCTGAGTAAGTTTTTGGACACGCAGGGACACGCCTTAAATGAAAAACCAGTAAACAAACCACACACAAGTGCATATGTAATAGTTTAAGCTTCTCCAGCTAATACTAGTAACATTATAAAAATAGTGCCGGAAAAAATAAATCAAATCATTTCAGTCGCAAAAAGCAAATACAAACTTCTAAGTGACGGGAAGGAGGTTTATTTCGGAGTAAAATTGAATGCAATAAAAACGGCAACAACTCAAAAAAGAACACTCGAAAGGTGTACAAAAAATTGGTACTAAATTTAAGCTGCTTTAAAGTGAATGCACAAAAATGTACCCAATAATTAACACTTCGCCTGAAAAATGGTGCTCCATAAATTTTAATCCACGCGAAAGACTTTAAAAAGAGGGCCAAAAATAAGAAAGAGAAAAACTGAAAGAAAAGGAGACTTTAAATGAGCTTCTGTGTAACCATCGCCATCGCCATCGCCAGGTGCAAATTACTCCAAATATGGCGCTATATATGTTTGTATGTATGTGTGTGTGTGTGTGTATGTATGTATTAAGCATTGGTTACTCCTCGGCGTCGATCCTTTTGAGCCGATTAAAGAAAGAAAAGCAAAAAAGAAATGTAAAATAAACAGATTGTTAATAAATTGTTGTGACATGTTACTATTGTTATTGGAGTTGTTGTTATTGTTTTAGATGTTTGTTGTTATTGTCGTTTTACCAAATAGTTTTAATTGTGCCTCAAAATAAAGATCTCGCTCTGAAGATCACAACAACAAAGCTGAGTACAAAGAATAAAAGAGAAGAGAGAAAGAATAAAAGAGAAGAAACTGAACTAAAACAACAACAACTGCATTTAACACACTAGACGACCATCTTGCAAAAAACACGTGCGATTCTGTCCGTGTCTCGTTCGCTCTCTCTTCTGTCTCCTTGTGCGTTTGATGACCCAAAAGACTAAAATAGCGTTCCGCTGTCCACGCTTCGTCCGAAATTGGAATTAAAGTGTCAAAGAAAAAGCAGAAAAAAAAAACAAAAAAATGCCGGCGGCTGCATTCATACACATTAAGCTCAAGCTTCAAGTGCTTCGTGTCGCCAGAGCGGGCGAGCGGGCGCAGGAAAGGAAAACGCAAGGGGGACAATGCCGATGCCGACTGTGCAACTGCGACGAACTCCCAACGGAATTTATTTCGCACCTGACCAAAAACAATGCTCCGTGGTCCCGCTGGAGTTGAGGCCAATTGGTTAGAAATCAGCTTAAAGACAAAAGCCGCCGTTGAAGCAACTGAAGCGGCATCGCCACCTTTCAAAAAATTAGTTTAAAAAGGGAATGAAAAAGAAAAACAAAAAACAAACGAGTGCAAGAAACGAAAGAGAAAAAACTACGGCGGAAAAGAAGGCGAATTTAATCCAATCAGTTTTTAAAAATGAATTTAAAACAAAAATTATTTCGCTCGAAGGAAAGAAAGCTTTTATTTTATTTTATTAATTCCTTTAATTTGTAGATTAAGTTTTCATGTTTAATTGAAAATCCTGTAAACATTTTAGTTGCTTACACGAGAAATTATTTCTTGGCTGGATTTGTGACCTTTATAACGGGGTACCTCACCAAATCACAGCAGTTCATCATCCCGAAAATAACACCGAGACGGACAACAACAACAACAACAACAAGCATATGTTATAAAGCATCCTGTTCTGCTGCGTAAAGACAACAATAAACGACCAAAAACACAAAAATGCATCACAAGAAGAGGAACAAGAAAGGCAAAAGCAAAAAGCTTGTTTAAAATTTGTAAAAAGATTTCCGTTCGTTTGCACCAACAAGCGACCCGGTCTAAACTGGGCGTCAGCAATGCAAAGCATCCACTCGGTGGCCAAGTCTGGCGCTGGACGGGTTCAACATCCACTTTTGGCAGCGCAGAAAACGCGGACGCATGCAGCTGGAGAGTAACTAAAAGACGAGGCAGAAGCAGAGTCAGAAGGAGAGCCTGTGACAGAGGCAGCACCACAGCTACAGCCACAGCCACAGCCACAGCCACAGCCAGTGCCAGACTTAAAGCTGAAGTTTTGGAGCCAAACCCAAACTCAAACCGAATCCAATGCAAACTCATTCGACTATCGATCGATCACGTCACAAGAAGACGATGCGGACAACGCGGATGACGACGATGACGATGACGATGGCGATGAGGATGAGGATGAGACTTCGAACGCATGCACTTCCATATGTGCCAGCAGATCAACAACAACAACAACAACAAGAGCTAAACTTTGGTGTAGCATCTTCTCTGTTGTTCTTCTTTGCTTTATTTGACTTCGTGGTGAAACGTTTTCCCAGAAGAAGTAGAAATTTTCTAATCCGCTGCAGCTCTGCTTCACTTTGCCTCGCTTGGCCTCAACTTGCTCCGTGCCGTGTGGAGGTCACGTGTGGTTTGTGACCTCCAAGACCATATTTCGCGTTCCTCGACACAACTTCTCTCGTCTTTGCCGTTGATGTTGGTTTCGTTGTTGTTTTGGCGGCTGGTTGTTCGCCGTTGATTGGCTCATCGGTTGTTTTGGTTTCCGTTGCTGTTGCTGTTGCTGTTTCTGTTGCTGTATCCGTTGCGAAATTATGCCGCAAATGGACAAATTCAAGGAATGCGCGCAACAGGTGAATCGATCGTTTACTCTGATCCGCTGCCTCTGCGGATCGATTTGCGCTCAGCACAGCGTGGAAAATGTTCTGCCTGTCATCTGCTTTAACTCGTCTAGCTTTCTGCGCAACAGCTGTTTTCTTAACTCCTGCGTTTCTCGCGAACTTCCGATTTGCCAGCGTTTATCATTAAATTACCTAAGAAAATTAAATATTAAAAGAAAACGAAATAAAATTACACTAAATAAATAATCAAAATAAATAGATAATTTATTTTAATGCTTCGTAAAATGCATAATGATTTTGAACTACTATCCTTTATTTAAATACAATACTTAAAAGACTTCAGCAACAAACTTGTTTTTAAAGAGCTTCTTTCGACTTCGAAATTGAATCGAGTTCGTTTGCTAAGTCTTTCTATGTTCTTCTAATGATTTGTATTCTTTATGATTTGTTGTTGTGTATTTATTTTAGAAAAACTATTGTTTAAAAATACCTCTTATATTGGGTACTGTTTTTAAATTCGAATGAATATGATTTTGACTCGTAGTCAAGTGCTGCCGTCCTCATCATCGTCCTCGATTTTGAAGATACACGTAATAAACTCATGTTTGGCTAATTAAGTTGAAGTTATGCTGTTTCTTGGTTCTTGCTTTTGTTGCTGTTGTTGTGCTTTTCACTTATTGCATGATTTTTATCACTAAAATTTGTTGCTGTTGCTGTTGTTGTTGTTGTTGTTTGTGTATCGTTAACATTTTATATCGTTGCTGCTCTGTATTGATGCTGCAATTCTAAAGTTGTTGCTGACGTTGATGTTGTTGTTTTCTGTGGTCTCTCGGTTGTAATTGTTGTGAATATACGCTGTTGTTGTTGTTGTTGTTGTTGGTGTTTGTGTGATACGTTATTGTTGTTGTGTGTTAAAGATCTCTTATCTGTGGACTCCCGCAGAGTGAAATATTTTTATTAAAATTTATCATTCGTGCTTTTTTGCTGTACGAGATCAAAAAAACGTATGTCGATCATAAATTGGTGCAGCCAACGTTGACGTGTGCAGATATAAAAGAACAGAAAAATGCACAGGAAAAGAAGAGGAGGCCGCAGATTAAGAGGACAAAATCAAGAACAACAACAACAACAACAAAACACTGCTGGCCCGCTGATGATATGAGAAATGCAACGATTGACTTCACGAGTGATCGTGAGTTCGCTGGTTGGTCGCTGGTTGGTCGCAGCGATTTTCAACTGTTGATTAGTGTGATCTTTTCGCAAAGATACGTTGACAAATGAAGCAACGCATTTGTAGCAACAAGAATAAGAACAACAACAACAACAACAACACCAACAGAATTAACAAACTTTTGTTCTTTGACTCTGCGCAGGTTTATGGAATTCCATTAAAAATACCTGAAAAAGCGAAATGAAAAAGGATCCAGAAATTAGCTGGAACCTTTTCTGAGATTTCCTGATTAAACGAAATTAGAATTGCTGATGCAGATGTTAAAACGAAGAAGTCATGGTTGGAAAACAAGAAGCTAAAACTTATTTATTTATACTTGCATTAAATTCTCTCAATAATTCTGCTCCTCTCTTCCTCTTCTTCTCTCTCTCGACGCGTCCCCTTTTTCTCACCCTCTTCCCCTGCTAGTTTATTTTATTTTGTCTTTCTGCCAAAAGAATCTATTTTTTTAATGGTTTCATGCTTCTTCTTACATCGTGCATATTTTAAGCAGTTGCTGACATATTTTCTCACTCCTGAGGAGCACATGCAACATTTTGCCGCCTCATTTGCTGGCAACATTTTTATATGCAACACTTGTTTGCAGTACAAGAAACAAACAGCTTGTGACAACCGCCAGAGTCCGCAATAGTAACAATAAGAACAACAACAACTTAACACACACACATACAATGAAAGTGTTGCACACAAATTGCACTTAAGTTATTGAACAAGGACACGCATGCACTGAAAAGCAAGCGCCAGCCATGCAGAATGTACGCTGAGCTCCGGCTTCAAGTAGACAGGAAGTTTTTGCCACAGTCAAAGTGAGGCAAAATTATTGCCCTAAACGCTTGGGTGTTAAGGACAGCGAACAGGTGACAATTTATGCAGTTGAAGAAGTGCAGAGATCGTGCATTGAATAGCAGAAGAACAACGCGCTGATAGAAATAAGTTGACAATAATAAATTCATCGAGGAAAAAGAGTGAAGAAAGAGAAACGATAGAAGTTTCAATTGAAATCCAGTTCCTTAAACTGATGCTGAAGGCGGCAGAAAGGAAGAGAGGGAGAGACGAAGAAGAAGAAAGAAAAGTAAGCAGAAAAACTAAGAAGCAAAAAGATGGCACAGAAGCAAAAGACTTAAGACACGAACTTCACTAGTTGAGATTTGTTATTATTATTAATAATATTATTATTCGTCGTTGCTGCTCTGTATTGTTGTTGTTTTCTGTGATCTCTCGGTAGTAATTATTGCGGATATGATTGTTATTATTATCACTAGATTTCTATTTACATTATTATTTATTTATTTTCTATTTTGCATTTGTTGTTGTTGCTAAATTCCAATTCAAAAGCACACAACAATTTATTTACTTGTGTAAATATTTACAAAGCGTTGTAAATTATTGTTAAAGCGTCGTTTTTGCGGTTATTGTTAGGCGTTTTTCGTGATTTGATGAAATTAGTTTCTTCTCTCGAAACATGCAACTCGCAATTTTAATTCCAAATAATTCACAAGTTCTCTGCTTTAATGCATGCGTGCTAATAATTCGTTCAATATTTGCATAACTTTACATATCATTAAATGATTTAGTTTTCGCTTTTTAAATTTCGTTTTTTGAATTTGAACTTGCAATTCAATTTAGAAAAAGGGGACACAATAATTTTTGTTTGATTAATGTTTTGCTTGACATTTCAAAGTAATTTCGGACTCAGTTACTCAACGTAGCGATAGCGATTAGATGTGGGTTGGTTTGAGTCATCGACTGGGAATCAATCAATCATTCAATTGGAACGAAGTTGAAATTATATTGAAAATATTTAGTTCAGTCCTAGAATTCCAACGGAAACGTCACCTGAGTCATCATCATCATGATCATTGCTATTATCATCGTAATCATAGTCCCACTATTATCATTACTATCATCATCACCATCGTCGCCGGGTCAGGTTCCAGTTCTAGGAAAGACGTTCGCGTATCGCTTTCATGTCGCTTCAAAATCAGACCTCAAGCTGTGAACTTTCACAAGCCTATAAAATCGAGATTTTATAACTTATAATAAACTCTACAACAACACGAAACGAAACAACAACAACAACAACAGCAGCAACAATATGTTGCTATTGATATTTCTGTTGCTGCCGTTCTTCTTCTTCTTCTTCTTGTTGTTGTTGTTGTTGTTGTTATCGTCTCAAACTTGGTTGCTTCATAGTTAGTTGTTGTTGTTGTTGTTGTTTTTATTGTTGTTGTTGTTTGTTTTGTTGATGTTGTTGTTGTTGTTGTTATTATTAGCTGAAAATTTGTTGTTGTTTTTATTCGCGTCCATTTTTCATTGATTAAAACTCTTGTATTTTTAAACTAGAAAAGCTAAATATTATAAATGAATGTTAGTGCAAATTAATTAATAAAAAAAGCTTAAATAAATTAGGTCGTGTGTGTGTGTGTTGTTGTTGTTTATGATTTAATTTATACATGAGTATAAATCATAAAGGACATAAATTTGTTGCTTATGACTTAAATGGAGCGCTCCAGTTATTATTTAAGAGGGTGAAAGGGGCAGAAAAAGAAGAAGAAGAAGAAGTAAGCAGCTGCAGTTTGAAATATGAAATCTTCGATAATAAAGAAATGTCGTATTTTAAGGATAAATATTGTAGAAATAATGTAGTGTAATGTAGTGTATATTGTTTAAATATCTTCCTCTCTCTCTCTCTCTTCCCCTCTCTCTTTCTTTCCCTCCCTGTTCATTTACTCTGCAAAAATTTTGATTAATGTTTTCATTAATTTGTGCGTCTTTCTTGCTCAACAGTTGATGCTTCTTCCTCTTCCTTTTTATCTCTCAGCAACGCAGATCCCCGTTGAAAGCAGCAACAACAACAACAACAACAACAACAACAGTAACATCAACAGCATTTCCTGCATTTCTTCGTTTAGGATTTCGATGTTGCTTTTCAAGCTGCTGCTGCTGCTGCTGATGTTGTTATCGTCGTCATTATTATTAATAAATACTTAATTAATAACACGTAATTTCGTGCTGTGTCCCTCGCTGCCCAGCGCAACAATATTTATTAATTGCTGGCAATGTGAAATTTAATATGCGCAAAAATAACATTTTCACCCAAAACTTTAAACATTTTTCAAATATTATTTCATTCGGCTTTAGTCGTTCTTTGATAAAGAAAACCACCCCAAAAAAACCAAAAAAAAACACTTCTCTTGGCATAGTTTTATTTTGAGTTGTGTTTTTAATCCTTTTTATTGCTGTAATTATTAATAATCTTAACGTGCAACAACGTGGCGCTGAGTTGTTTTCGGGTGCAACCTGCTGTGTGTTAAATTTACAGTATTTGCACTGTTGTTGTTGTTGTCGTTGTTGTTTTTGTTGCTGGATCAATTGAGCCCACGCAACTGTGTGGCAACTTCACTGTGAAAAGTGAAGCTGCAGCCTCTGCTCGTGCAACTGCCGCGTGCTGCACATTAAGCTGCAATGAAGCACTTTTTTACAAATTGTAAAGATTTTATAATTAATTGTTTATTGATAGCGCGTAGTAGAAAAGAAGAAAAAAAAGACGAATATAAAAATTGAGTCGAAAAGCGAAAAACTCGCCTGAGTTATAAAATCTACTGAGCAGAGGAGAGACGAGTTTAAAGCTGCCACAAATGAATTCATGGTATATCATTTTTAATTTTGCACTAAAAAATAATAAATAATTAAATAAATAAATAATGTAAATAAATATGAAAATAATAATGGCGATTTAGTGTTAATAATAGTGCTTTCCAGTATATTAAATTCATATATAATGACCCTGGTTACAAAAGACTTAAGAAACGAACTTGCTTCGAAGAAATTATGTATTCTGTGTATTTTTCAAGTGTTGGTTGCTTGGAGAAAAAGTAAGAAATCAATCAACAACAAAGCAACAAAAAGTTAGAGGCTGCTAACAAAAGCTTATCGCATCAAATCAATCAATTAAATACTTAAAATGTTTATTAGACTGAGTTATCGGCTGCTGTAAACGAAAGCATAAAATTGCAGTCCATAAAATTATAAATACATCAACATCACCAACCACTGCAACTGCAACTGATGCTGAAATTGAAATAACAGCAACGGCAACAGCAACAGCAAAGACCGGCGCTTTGACGGGTCTCATATTTCTATTGGACATGGAAGCAGCGAACACAACAAGAAGCTGACAAACTTGACCACTATAAAACATTCCGCAGAATTGCTAATTTTCGTTGTTGTTTTGTTTCAACGATTCCATTAACGACTTGTGGTTGTTTCTGCGAATAAATAATTGCTTGTAATTAAATCTAGACGGGAAAAATTAGCGGTGAAGATTTCGAAGTCAAGATAAATATTTTCTGTACATTAATAGAATTATGAATCAAGAAGAATCGCGAACGACACGGAAACAATGACAATTAACAATAATAAAAGAATTACTTTTTATAACGTATAATAAACTATTTACGTTTTTATTAAATATTAATAGATTATATACCAAAATGTTAATTAAGTGCATCTTTACATCTTTAGTTGTCAATTTATAATAATTCAAATCCATAGTTTCTTCAAATGTTTAAATAATGGAAGTTTAGAAAAAGTTATTACAAATTATCATTTCAAATTTTGATTTATTATAATTATATATTATATTATTTGCATCATTTAATTTCAATTATTTAATTCAGTTTTAATTAATGTATTTAATGTTAGTTTTACTTGAAGTATCTTATTTAAAGACTTTATAAAAACTTATGCGAATTTTGACTGGTTTTCTGGTTGGATTTAATTGAAAGTCTGCTATATTTGCAATAAATGTTGTCTATTTCAAGGATATAGTTCTTTCTCTATGTATTTATTATTTAATATCTACGTGCTCAAGATCAAAATAAACGTTAATTATTTTTATTATTATTTTATTTGGTTTTCCCAAACGTTTGCTTATCGAAACTCGTCATTCGTAGTTCTTAGCTTAGATCTTTTATGAGAACTAAGATGTCAGTTTTGAAAACTATTTAAACTCCCAATAAAGTCAATGAATTATAAACTTTGGATTTTATTGTGCAAAACTTTACACAACCAAAACACGAACGGATGATCCAAGCATCTGCAGGTCCCTGATTCCTCCCTCAGAAACGCAGCAGCAGCAGCAGCAGCAGCAGCGAGGTGCGGCATCAACCTTCGAGTAAGGAAAAAAACTTCATTTTCAATAAATCACCAACGCTGGATTCGCGGCTTCGACAGTCAGCGGTGGGTCCGAAAAGGAACTAAATTAAAGTATTAATAGAAAAGTGAACCTGGACAGAGGTTGTGCTGGGGTTACGTTGCTCACAAGTAGCTGTTGAATGCGTTGTTCAAACAACATTAGGAGCCTTCGAAAGAGCCGGAGAGCCGAGGAGAGGAGAGTAGGGATGAACAGTGAAAAGGAGTGAAGAGGAGTGAAGAGGAGAAGAGGCGCACAATGAGCCATATAAAGAAGTCCTTCCTTTACACGCACGCCTCTGATCGTGCGGCTGGCAATTTATGTCAGTCCATAAGTTCTGCGATGAACATGTTTAACGTAATTGCACTTCAAATCGGGATTATTTGGCGGCATGTTGTTCGGGTGAGCAACCAGAAGCGCAACGGGATGAGACGGTGGAAGGCGCCGCTTACTAAATCTCTGAATCTGTTAACAAATTCAACTTCAAATGTAGTAACAACTCCAAAGAAAAACTAAAACTGAACTTAAAGAACATGGAATTTATTCAAATGAATGGTTAAAATGGAAAAGTCAACATTTCAGATGGTTCTCTGCTTTTATTTTGCTCCATCAGTACACCCACGGTGCCAATGGAACTGCATCCGGCCGTGTTGCATACGTACTTTTGAAATACACTCAGACGTAACACATCCCTCTCTGCGTTTACTATGAGATCCTTCGGTGCTCGTTGTTGAAAGACTGGGAAATTTAGAGGTTTTGATCTTTTTAGAGGTTAATAGAAAACTTGGAAAGATTGCTACATATATACGCGAACAGATGAGCACATGAGCAGCCAGCGAAAAAGACTGCTGCGACTGCTGCTTCGACTGCTGCTTCGACTGCTGCTTCGACGACTGCAGATCATAACTAAAGACTTAGGCTACAAACTTGTGGTAAGTGGAAATCGTAATTAAAACATTTCCACAATACATATATATTGATGAATCTGTTTAAATTAAATATTAAAAATCATACTTAATTAAATAACTAATTAAATGAATTAATTAATTAAATGGAAATTAATTAAGTAGTTGCTAATTATTAAAATTTAATAAAAAGCTGTCCTTATTATTAAGAAACATAAGACACAATAGTGTTGGAAAAAGTTGCAAAAAGTCAAATTAATCACCAATAAAATTAAATAAAACTTAATGAAAAATTACTACAAAAATAAATAATAAAATATAAACGGTTAATTAATTATTGGATAAAATTGAAGTATAGTTAAGCTCAGTCTAAGTTAACATTAAAGATTTGGACCATGAGTTTGAAAAATGATGAACGTATGACCTCGATTTGGAATCTTCCATGTGATACAAAAGACTTAAGCAACAAACTCGTTAGCAGTATCGAAAGATGCCAGCCGAAGTAATTGATTCGAAAGAGTGACCGTTCTGACCGCCCACAAGCACAGGCTGAGGGCGGTCACAACAACTCATAGAATAATTGTCAACAACATGACAAACATGTCATTTATCAACGTACAACGGCACAGAAAGTCGCACAAATGCTTGAACAAACAAACACAAAAATGAATACAAGCACATAGACACACACACACACACACACACACAGACACAGTTACTAATGTAACATGGAACACATGTTAACAAACGCTTAATAGACGCAATACTTCAACGCAGCTCCATCGAAGCTGCATCTTTTACTCTACGATCGCTGATCGTGTTGACAATGATGATGACCAACAGCAATAACAACAAAAACAGCAGAAGAAGAACAACCACAAAAGCAACAAGGATATGAAAAGGTAGACCATCACAGAAACAGAAACAGAAACAGCAACAACAAGAACACACATAGTGACATTCATAGCAACCGCAACAGTAACATCAACAGCAGCATCGACACCAGCAGCAACGGCAACTTCGGCGCAAGAAGTGAGCCCGAGCGTAGTTCTTTAATGCTTTTAATCGTGTGCTC
Organism: Myopa testacea; assembly: GCA_949629155.1. Classification (NCBI taxonomy): domain Eukaryota; kingdom Metazoa; phylum Arthropoda; class Insecta; order Diptera; family Conopidae; genus Myopa; species Myopa testacea. The sequence goes on along the minus strand of OX451348.1, from coordinate 13,575,327 downwards.
ATTACTCTTGTAATGCGTGAAACATGTCACTGTTGCTGATAGCTTATCGTAGAAGCGCTTATTTTCAACACACTTCACCGCGGCGAGAGCGACCCAGCGGACAGACGCAGGCCCGGACGGACGGCTGGAGAGACGGGCTCGCCTACCTACTCAATGAGCAGTGACCGAATGAGTGCGGAAGAATGAGTGAGTGTGTGTGTGTGTGTGTGTGTGTGTGTGTGTGTGTTTTAAAGCATGGTTCCTTGTTTCCTGTTCTCGTTGTTGTTCGTATTATAGTATTATTGGTGCTTCTATTGTTGTTGTTGTTATCGTTATTGTAGCCGTTGTTTCATTATCTTGCGCTACAAATGCTTTTATTTGTGTAGCCTAAAAACACAGTTCAAATGTTGTGGCACCGGCGACCATCGTGTGGTTGCCATCAGAGGCCCACAGCGCCGCGCGAAACCTTTTTCACCAACCTCACCGGCCGTCGTACATTAAAAATGAGCCTTTTAAGTGTAACACGGCGTCTTATCTTCGACAACAAAAACAACAAAAACAACAAAAACAACAAAAACAACAACAACAACAACAACAACAACAACAAATGCAATATCAACGGCACACAATTTGTACTTTCAAATGTTATAACAAAAATATATACAAAAAATAACATTCAATTACTTTTGTCTATTTTTCATTGAATTGTTTTTTAATATGCAATAATTTTTCTTTTTTTTTTCGTGTTCAATTTTTTTGTTGTGTTCAAATTTTTTTACTAACTTTTTTTCTATTTATTTTTCTTGAATTCATATTATTTATTTACTAAAATTTTAAATCATTTATTTAATCTTTTTTATTAAATATCGATTTAATTATATATTTTTTTTAATTTAAAATTTTCATATAAATTTTTGACTTTATTTCTTTTATCACAATTTTTTTCAATTCTTTATTTCAAATATTTTGAATCAATTTGTTTCCTGTCGAAACTGATCCCGAGCTTTTATTTGTTTCATTGTCACCAACCAACAACCAACAACCACAACAACAAAGCATCATTTGTCACCATGTTATTGTTGTGTGTGTCAGTGTCTTTAGAAGTGTGTGTGTGTGTGTGTGTGTGTTTATTGTGTTGTATTGAGGCATCCACAAGAGCGTAAAAAATGCAATCAATCATTGATCAACGATATGTTGTTGTTGTCACCGACTCACTTTCGTAGCTTTCTTAATTTTATAAGAAAACAAAGAATAAAAGGAAAAAATGACCAGAAAATAAAGCAAAGAAAAAGAAAATCAGAGAGCAACATAGAGTAATGGTAAAGAATCCAAAAACATATACAAAAATCGTAAACCGTAGGAAAATCTGAAAAATTAAGAAATACCCAAAAAAATTATATAAAAAGTAAACCATAAAAAGGTCAGATAAAACAAAAAACTCGATGTAATTTGGCGATAAAATTATTAACAAGAATCTGCAATCGGAAAGCAGCACAAATTGTTTAATTAAAATCATGTGTTAAACATGCAGCGCTCACAAATTTGCGCTGAAGTGATTCTTTTCCTCTGATCAGTGGTCTTACCTCCCCTCCCCCTCCCCCCTTCTTTTCTTCACTCTTAATATTTTGTTGTTTTTGTTTCTTTGTTGTATTTTTTGCTCTATTCTAGTCCAATCTAATCTGCTTAGTGAACAAATTAAGCTTCACACTTCGCATGCGGCGGCACCGTGTCGCGTTACATGCGTTGCGCAGCTTCTTATTTATTGCACTTGATATTGCATGCAGAGTGGGCCACTGAATAGACTAGAATACAGCGAAGACTGAAGCAGCAAACCGGCTTCGGGAGAAGTACTATTAAAGCTAAGAGAAGTTGATTTAATTTACTTATTATTATTATTGATCGATGGAGGAATGGGCGCACATCAACCCACCAGATTTGTAGCCAAATGAAAAGTATGTCGCTAAATAAGTAAAAACGATTTGTTTGTCAACGATTTGTAAACTTTTCTTAATGCCTTCTAATTGAAGCAGCTGATCCCCCCGAAGCATATGACAGGCACGCGGACATGATCGCAGACACACACAGACACACACACACACACACACACACACACACACACCATGCAGACGCTTATCGGCGCGGGTGCCACTTTTCTTTAGCGGTCCGTCCAGCGGCCCGTCCATCGGCCAACCAACTTGTTAACCGTCTACGCGTTAATTCAACAATTAATCATCTTCGTCCGCACGTAGATTTGAGGACGACGCAGGCGCAGCTCTAGCCGCCGACTCAAGGCTGGGCGGCGGACAATAGGTGCTGATTGCTGGTCGATGGCAATGGGCGATGGGCGATGGGGCAACGGCAACGGCATCGACACTCGGTCGATCGAACGCCAGTCGCGCCGGCGCATTACCACATCCGTGCGACATCATTTGTTCCGTCAGCGTGCAGCGCGTCGTCCTCCTGCCCCACTGACACCTCTACGGTCGGCACTATACGACAGCACTCGGATGCATTCGAAGGCACTCTAAGGAACTTGAGAACTCTACTCTACTCGACCCGGTTCTGGTTCTATGATCGGCTTCAGCCTGTTCTTAACATGTCTGTGCGCTTGTGTAGCGTTTCTCCCTTCTTCCGTCTCCTGCTGCCCCGCCAATGCGCCAGTCTACGCGTCTGTCTGTCCGTCCGTCTCCATTCAGGGGGCCAGAGCAGCAAATAATCAAACAGCCCCTCGCAGCATTGATAAATGATTTCGATTAGTTGGTGCTTGTAATTCGACGCCTATAAATGGACCATGATTGAGCAGCGTGAGTGAGTGAGCCGCGAAACGCACAGCGCACAGCGAACAACGTACAACGTACAACGCTCTCCATGGACCGTGAGCCGCTTCGGCGGAGGAGACGACGACAGGGGACGGGGGCGAATAAAACAAATAACTGATATCAAACGCGTATAAAATGTGAGCAACTCTAGCAAATAGCCGCGTGTACTCGCCCTCCCTCACATCTGTATCGCTCTTGCTCTCTCCCTCTCCCTCTCCCCCTCTCTCTCTCTCTCTCTCTCTTTCTCTATCTGGCTCACTCTTTCACAGGGAGTCGTTGGCTCATTCGCTTGCCAACGACTGAACTACAAGCGTTTTGACAAATTGTCTCTAATTGAAAGATTAGCTCCGTCCGTTGTTGGGCCGAGCGTCGTTGGAATGCGCAGCTTTTGTGGCTGCTCTTCTTGTTGTTGCTGTTATGGATGCATCCTTCTTCGTTGTTGCTGCTCTTGCTTATCAGTTGTGAAAATCACGCGCGTGTGAGGTTTTATTAATCAAAAAAGCGGCCACGATGACGGCAGGGAGGCGTCCTTTAGTTGGCCTCTTTAACGTAAGGCGTGAAAAAGAATTGTAACCGAAGGGTGGCAGAAAAGTTGTCCGCAGAACGGCGAGAATTACGCCGAGATTGATTAACATTGCGAAATATGAAGGAAGAAAGGAAAAAGAAGGAAAAATATTAAAAAATATTTGTTTTTTTTTTCTTTAAAAGTCATAATTTATTTTCCTTCAATTACTTTAAAAATATTAATTCTACTGAAATGTTATTATTATTATTATTATTATTTATTTCTTATTATTATTTTACACTTTTACACTTATTATTCTTTCATTATATCATTACATATTTCATTATATAAACAACAAAACAAAGAAATAAAACAGAAATCTAAATAAATGAATAGAAGTACATAAAAATTCGACGAGACATTAAAATTAAATTAGCGGAAACTAAGCTAAAAAATTAGTCTCAGATTCATTTAAAACACATTAATGCTAAACATAAATTGAATAAACAACAGCAAAGACAAAGTATACAATGACAACAACGGCAACAACAAAATTCGTTCAACAGCGATTTTATTTAAATTAAATTTTTGAAAAAATATTCAAGTTTGCACCAATTCGCACGAATTGTCACGGGAAAAAACGCCAAAAAAAAATAACCTATAGATGAGACTTGAGATACACAGCATCTAGAAAGAGGAGGTGAAGGAAAATTACACAGAGAACAGCATTGGAAGCACCGCCAGCACCGCCACCACCACCAACAACAACAATAGCAGCAGGAAAACTGAAATAAATAAATTAAAAAACGTTGTCGCAACTGTTGTTGAGCATTTATCTTTAAGGCGATTCGGAGTAACAACAAAATTAACAAGCGAAACAACAACAACAGCAGTAATAATGACAACAACAACAACTGTAGCAGCTTTCGTGGCTCATTAGCGCTCGGCCAAGTTTTAGTATAGTTTTTATTTTGTATCCTTTCCTTTTTTATCTCTTATTTTTCCTTAATTTTATTCGCTTGTCTTTTGTTGTATTTTAATTTTATTCGTTTAGTTCTTCACGTTATTTTAGTTCTGTTTTTTGTTGGGTTTTGATATACTTTTCGTTCATCTTTTTTTTTTTTTTTGCAGCTTGAGTTGATATGCAAATGAGTTAAATGCGTTTTTATTCTTTCTCTTTTTTATTTGGGTGAGCTGTTAAGAAAACCAACCAGAACAACAACAACAACAACAACAATAACAACAACAGCAACGACGACAGTGTCGCTTCACAGCAGCGTTAACAACGGACAACATAATTAAATTTCATTACGCAGTTTTAGGTTGTTCTTTGGCTTGTTATGGTTGTTGTTGTTTTTGTTAACTTAAGAAATCTGTTACCGTTGCTGTTGCTGTTGTTGTTGTTGTTGTTGTTGTTGTTGTTGTTGTTGTTGTTCGTAACAAATTGCCCGCGATTAATTTAATGCGTTGCTGTTAATCTTGCGCTTAAGATTGGTCGCTGCTGCTGTTGTTGCTGCTGTCGCTCTAAAGCGATGTTACTCAGACGTTTAATTTATGTTCGGCGTATAAATTGTCGCCAAAATTGGAACTGCTGTTTCTCGTTGTTGTTGTTGTTGTTGTTGTTGATTGCGAAAATATTCGGAAATATTCAGAATTAAGTCATCAAGCAGTAAAAATATTGTGTTCTACCGCTGCGTTGTTTTGATGCCATTTCATTCAAAGTACACAAAAGACTTAAGCAACAAACTCATTAATTTATTTGGGAGAACTTTTATTATTCTTTTTCTCACTCTAGATATGTTTTTATATTTTCGAAAAATAAGTTAATTCATATGTTCTCATTTTCGTGTGCCGAATTTAGGAATTTATTAAGAAATCGATATACAGCAACAACTTTTTAGCAACTTTTACGGAACAACATTTGCTTATGGTTTAATTCTTCAAGCCAAAAGCTGTCGATTGATATGCTAATAAAGAGTTTCAATAAAGAATAAAATGTATTTTTTGTAATATATATTAATAAAATTAAGAAAAAAGGCGGCGAGTCGGTGTTATCAGAGTGATTTTCAATTTCGTTTCGTTGTTCGGGAAAAAACATTTCGCTTTATCTTATCTCTTCAGAGATAAATCTACTATTTTCGTAATTCGTTTATTCAACTTGAACTCTTCTTCACACCCTCCTGCGCCTTTGCCGCATAGAAAAAAACTTCAGTTTTTAAATTGTTCCCATCAGTTAAACGATGCGGCTCTCCTCTAATAAAATATATTCATTCCAATAAAGCACTCTACAAATGCACGCAATATTGAAGCCAGAATACGGAAACAACAACAACACGAAAGCAACTCCAACAACAACGGCATTTATAGTGCTTGCATTTAGTGTGCAGACAATAAATGATGCGCATTAGTTAAAAGTCTAGATAATAAAAATAAATAGAAAAAAATACAGAAAAAAAAAAGAAAAACTGTTATAAATCTGGCTGAATGGAATGAATGGTTGAATGGTTGAATGGCTGGCTGGCTGGCGGACTGGTTGCTTGGATGGGTTGCTGGTGGGCTGGCTGTCTGGCTGCTTCGTTGAAATTAAACTAAGCTACATTACGATGCACTCCGAAATTTGATGAGAGCTGAACTTTGCGCTCTGCGTGGATGCGTGTCCCGAAGTCTTTTGTTACGACTTGTAAAAGTTTAAGCGATAGACAAGCGATAGAAGACACACTCGCACACAAGATTAATATGCCTCGATTTAAATTTATAACAATAAAAACAAACATTAAAATAACACAACTACGAACGAAATTCGAAATTAATTCAAATCCATGCTTGGGAAGTTGATGCCACAGTTGCTTGAAAAGAGAGAAGAAAAATTTGATTCATAGAATTGAATCACGTTCACGTTAATTCTTCATTCGACTTCGTAACATTTTTAAAACAGTTTCATTAACTAATAAAATTCATATGAAATTAATCTTCAATATTCTTTCAATATTAATAAAAGTATGTAAGGAAGAAGGTGCAATTCAAATGCAGAATGCTGACATTTCAATTCATTTGCTTCATCATACATTCAAATAAAAAGACTTAAGCGACGAACTCGCCTCAAGAACGAAGCCGAATCGAGTTGGTTTCTAAAGTCAATGTTTTAGTTTTTTGGGAAACCTCAAGTTAAGAAATAACATAGTATTATTAAAAGATTATTAATTAAAAAAAACACACTATAATTTCAAATAAAACATAAATCAGATTACAGTATTATTTTTATTATTATTATTGTTCACTAATATTTATATCTGTTTTTTTATTATTAATAATACAATGTATTATAATTATTTGTTATCAAACCCAATTTCTTCAAATTTTACACTTCTTTTTATGCCTTTAAGAACATTTCTGTTGTTGGTTCGTGCGTCATTTATAAAGCGTGAAAGCTTACCAACCTGCTATAAGAATAAACGTAACCTTAACTTATATTTATTGATCTGGACACCATCGGACACACAGAATAATTCGTATTTCATTGTCTCGTTCGATATTTAAGACCGCCAGTTAGCAGAATGAGGTCGAATGATGATGCTTAACGTCGTTTCGTCGACGCTGCTGTGGCCAACGTGTGCCTGAGGTTGCTCGGCCGTCTCTTGAGCGTCAAATTCCTCCTCCTTCTGTGAAAAGAACCGAACAAAACCAACCGCAGTCCGGAGTCCGGAGTCCTTCTCATTTCTTTATATCTCTCGTACTCTTATGAATTCTTGTCGTTCTCCGCGACGGTTATGATTTATCCAAAGCCACTGCAAGCAAACGAATTATTGGCCATTTTATTGCATGCTACATTTTTTATCTTAAGTGTAAAAATTATTCGAGAACGCAAACAAATAAATTGGCTGCTCACAAAAGCAGCAGCAGCGGCGGCTTGTTCTTTACGGTTGCAGCGCGGGTGGAGATGGCGATCGCATTCGAATTCGAATTCGCGTTCTTCGATTGTAAAATTTAACGATAATTGTTGCAAGCACTTCGTGTGCCGTATGCGTGTCTGCATTTTCGGGCATATTTTTGCGGTGCTGGCGGGTTTGTGTGGTTCTTGTTTCTTTCGCCCTCCCCCTCCCCCTCCCCCTTGCCGCCCTTCCTGTTGTATTCCTCCAGTTCTGCAAATAAATTGAGGCATCAGTTTAAATTGAGGCTAAGTTGTTGGCCAAGACGTTTGCCGTTTGCAGTTCGCTTGGTCACGAGCGTCTTGAAAGCCTTTTTAATGGTCGTTCCACTAACTGTCCGATATTTTTTCGGCCGCGAATTTCACTGAAATGTATTTTACTTAAATTAGCCCAACACACTGACATCAGTCAAATTCTGTAAGTAGCACGTCAAAGATTTGAATGCATGACCCATTTATTAATAATAAATAATATTTTTTCTACTGAGCAAATGCTTCATTTAATTCAATAAATACATTGGTGAACCATTCAGACAGCCAGACAGTTGATCCGGCGTTCGTATAAATAAAATAAAAGACTCATGAAGCCAACAAAAGAACCGCTTTTAAGCAGTATCACTCCTTCGCTTCCCTTCGCTCCTATCGTCTCCTCACTTCGCTTTGTTCACTTCCTCCGTGGCGGAATTACGATTTACATTTAAGTCTACGATTTGAAGACAACAAAAAATTCAGAAACTCACTTAAAAGAGTTCATTTCAAGCGAGGGCAGCAGCGTCAATGAAGCACTGCTGCCGAAATCGGTAGCAACGAGGAGTTTCTTTCGCAGGTGTTTCTGGGTTAAAAATTTGGATCTGTATTGTTATCTGTTGTGGTTGTTTCATGTTTTTGTGTGTTCCTTTTCGCTTTCTTTTTAACAAGCGAGGAATTTTGTGCAAAAAAACATTTTTTAATCCATTGTTGAAGATCATGCTGTCAGCTTAATTGACGAAAAACGTTTTATCTTTACATATGTACATGTGGTGGTTCTTCTTTTTCTTCTTCTTCTTCTTCTTCTTAGTGTTGTTGTTGTTGTTGTTGTTGTTGTTCTAGTGAGTATTGTATTTGATATGGGAAGCTTACAGCTTTTCGTAGATTTCTTGTTTATACCTTCTATTTTTTGGCTAATGATTTGCTTTGATTTGAAGCTTTGACGTTTTGAGCTATGAAATAAATCACTCAAAATGATTTGATTTATTTTTCTTTGCCCCTATTTCTTTGCCTGTTTTAATCGTTCGCTTAATTGCTTCAAAAAGCGAATGCTACGGATTTCTATATATTAATTGCGCAAAAATATTTCTGATGAGTTGATTTGCTACGGTCTGCTATGCTAATGTTTTGGCCAATCAATTTAGTGTTGTTGTGCTTGTTGTTTTTGTCTGCAGTAGAAATTCACTGACCCAAAATTAAATTGCAGGGTTTGGCAGAAAATATTTCCATTTAAGTTGTGGTTAACTTTTTTTTGTTTGCATCATCTTTTGCTGTTGTTGTTGTTGCCTTTAAATGCCATTAGCTTAACCTCAAAACACTGTATCGAATGAGCCAAAAAAATGGCAAATTAAAGCAGCCCAAATTAGCTGAGAAATTAAATTTTTATTAATGAGCTGCAATTAAATATGGAAAAAAAAGGAAGAACAGGAAAAAAACCAGAAAAAATGGGGAAAAAAAAAGAAATTATGAAAAATTCAAAAAAACTTTAGTTAAACAGCGATTTATTATGGCGAAATATAGTAACTAAGAATTGGTGATTGTTGTGAATTTATTTATTAGTTGGGAATAAATTAAAAACTAAAAAGGAAACAAAAATTTTTTAAATCATAAATTTTTTTCAGTGATTTTTGAAATGAATTAATTTGTGAAAAATTTCGTTTAAGATGAATCAACAACAACAACATAAAATCAAAGATGTGACTGATTTTAAGTGATGCCTTAAATAGGCGAAATCTAAAGATTTACGATATCAATGAATATTTAATAATAACAACATAAAATATTAGGTAATTAATTAAATAATATTAAGTACGATATATTAATCTCGTAATAATCAATATTTAGGTTTATTTATTTTAAAGACAAAACATTAAAAACGTAGAAAAGACATCCGAAAGGAAAGTCCAAAAAATTATCCTCACTAAAAAGAATCACTACTTCGAATTTCGTTTAGTTTAGAACCGCAGCGTTGCCAGACATTAATAACTGCCAGCACAGAGGAAGGAAAACTCGCTTTGACCGTCCAGCACACCGAATCACAGGTTCTGTCGACAGACTCTACTATAGTTCTATGGTTTGTGAGCGGGTGAGAAGGAGGACAGAAGAAGGAGGGAGGGAGCGCGGGAGAGAGAGAGAGAGAGAGAGACGCACGACGGACGATGAGCGAAGGTTTAATTGTCCATATGTTTCGATGGACGGTCACGCAAGTCAATGAAACACATATTAAAAATGTTCGCACCAAAGATATTGATGGCTATAATAGTGATGGCGAGAACGATCGCGATAATGATAATGATGATGAGTACGATGATGATTACGATGATGATTACGATGATGTTGATCATAATGATGATGATGATGATGATCCTAATGGTGCTTTTGTGGAAGAACTCGACTCATGATCGCATGATCACACAACCGCCACCTACACTCACTCATTCATGTTTGTATTCGTATTCTCATGTGTAGAATGTGTACAATACGATCATCACAGATCAAAGGTCTAATTGAAACTGTTGTTGTTGCAGTTGTTGTTATTATTGCTTTTGTCCTGCTGTTGGTCTGATGTTGAGGTCGTTCTCAGTTCTTTCGGAGAGCTGATTTGGCCAGTTTTTAGTTAGCTTTAAGGCGTGCATGTATACAGAAGAGACACACACACACACACACACAACACAGTCACTTATTCACACATACAAAGGACTCTCATATTTGCTCCCATATAACCATGTACATAGCTATTTATATATACTCATTTGCTGAATGAAAGTTGTTGCTGCTTGAATTTTTTAGGTGCTGTTGCCATGGGTTGTTTTTGCTATTCTTGCCACCCCCACCCGCCCTCATCTGTATTCCTTCATGTTCCGTTTTGGTCCTCCAAATTTTGTCTGTTTTTCATTTCTTTTTCGTTTTTAAAATTTGTGTTCGCTTTTTTTGTTCTTCTGTTCATTTTTGTTCACATTTTTTGATTCCTCAATAATTTGGCGTGTCCCAAAAATATTTTCATTTCTTTTATTGTAGAGAAAATCGAAAAACTGGATTTGCTCATAAATTTCATGAGAAATATTTGCCAATTTTGTGTGTTTTTGTGTGTGTCTGGTGTTAATGTTTCTGGTCAGGTGTTGAATAGAGTCTGCGGCATAGAAAAAGAAGACGAAGAACTTGAATGAAAAGCTACGTTGTCGTTGTTGCTGTGGTTGGCTGCCTGGGTGTCTGCTGGTTGTTTCTTTTAATACGATTTGTTGTTCGTTCAACTTTGACGCGTTTCTGACTTTCAGGTCCCCAGCAAGCAAGCAACCAACCCACTTAACAACCACCTTAGTAACCATTTGTGCCAAGCAACCCAGCTGCTGCCGGCGGCATTCGACTCGCTGGCTCGACAATTAAATAGCCAACTAATCGCTGGCGTGGAGAAGAAAACGTTTGGTTTCTGATAACACAACATTTTTGCGTATCTTAACAATGAGAAAAGCTAATCAACAAAAAAGAAACTCGCGCCGATTTGCGTCGACGCAAAAGACTCCAATTTTATGGCACCTAATTGAGTTTTCTCAAACATGCAGAGTTAAGTTACGAGATGGTCAATAACTTTGTAAATCTTTGAGGACCAATGAGATCGAGAGAGGAACAGAGAGGAACAGAGAGAGAGAGACAGAGAGAGAGACAGAGAGAGAGAGAGACGTGAAGGGAAGTGGAAGTGAAGGTGTTAAAAAGCTTCCAGAGATACGATAGTTTTATGTAATTTAGTGGAGAATAACACCTTAAAAAGCTATACGATTCAATGACAAGGAAATCTGCCAACCGTCGTCATCGTCGAGGTCGTCTCGGCCGCATGGCTTATCAGGAGCCAAGTCGTCAAGTAAGGCATCTAAACTGCAGCATTCATTTTTCGTAGTCGTTAATTTTAAAGGCTTGAAGACGCGACGACGCAACTTTTCATAAATTATATTAAGCAATGAGAACTTCTGTGAATTCAGTTTTTACAGTTCAGTCTGATTGAGACAACAATCGTGGAGAAGTTGCGTCTCATGGATAAATACTATAAAGCAATTTTATGGCTTTCCAAAAGGCAGCCTCGAAGTCTTGAAGCGTTTTCTCTACCCAATATTTTGCTTTCTTTCAGAGTCTTTCAGAGTTCATGAACTCCTTTTAGAGTATACGATATTTTAAAATTTTTCTCTTGAGATAAGTTTCGAATCTTGTGTCTTTAAAGAACTTTCTTCTATTCACTTTAAAAAAAAAGCTTTTTCTTTCCAAGAGCTTAAACTCAAAGTAGAAAAAAATTCTTTCTCGTTATTTAATCATCATAAAATAATTATTTTGAATGGCTTTTCAAATATTTCAGTGTCAGTTGTAGTGACACTGTTGTTGTTACTCACTGTTGTTCTTCCACTCAGCTATGCGCATGTCAAGTGCAGAAAAATTGCACAGAAACCAGCTACAAAAAACAACAACAACAGATATATGCATCGTCCTACAAAGAAACACCCGGATGACCTTTGAAAAATTAAAGAAATGGAAACTAGAACTGATTTACATACATACCTGGAAGAGAGTCTGTCCATAAGCAGACAGACAAACAGACGGACGGACAGAGAGACAGATGTACAGGAAGACAGACAGGCAAACAGGCTGCCAGAAGATCGGAGAGACAAGAGAGGCAGGTAGGCAAACAGGGAAAATGGCCGATGAGAGTCAAAGTCGGAAACACAAACGTCCAGTCAGACAAATAAACAGACTGTTGGAAAGACGGGGAGATACTCTGAGCGAAAGATAGATTTACAGATCAGACAGAAAGAGAAAGAGAGAGAGAGAGAGAGAGAGAGAGAGAGAGAGAGAGAGAGAGAGAGAGAGAGAGAGAGAGAGAGAGACAGACGAAGAAACAATCAGTCAGTCAGTCAGTCATCGCGGTCAGACTCGGAGACAGAGAAAGGTTCAAATCATGTGAGGATGCACTTGAAAACTTTGCATGCTATTTGAGAAACAACAACAACAACAACAGAAACAACAACAACATAAGCAACATCGCTGGCAGCAGTTGCATCAGCACAAGCTTCTTCAGAAGCTATTCGAGTTGGAGGTGAACAGACCAGAAACAGTCAGTGCATGAGGTTGACTGAGACTGCGACAGTAGTCGAAAGGAGACGGGGGGGGGAGTGGAGGGAGGTGACCGACCAACGGTGGAAAGAAGAAAGACAGACATGCAGGCAGACAGACAGGCGCGAGAAATCAGGGGTTCAGTCTTGCAGCTTTCGAAACCAGCCAAAGTGGCAGCAAAGTAAACAGAAAGCGGAATACAACGGAGACTCTGAAAAACAACAAAAAAAAAAAAAAACAATATTTTTAACAACAACAACAACAATAGCATCAACACCAGAACAGAATCTGAAAATCACAAAAACAACAACAATACGAGTAAAAATACGCTGCCAGGCTTTTAAATGTTGTACAAGCTGTTGAGGGATGAAATAATAAGAAGATAGAAGGGAAGGAAAGAAGGAAGGGAGGAAGGCAGACAGCCGCACAGAAAAGGACAGAAGAGATGATAAGGGGAGAGCAGCGAGAGTTTCTGTGCTTGTTGTTGTTGCTGTTTTGTGCCCGGAAGGTGCCTTGTTTTTTGTTTTTTTTTTTTTTTTAATTTCCAAAAAAGCACAGTATTGGAAATCAACAACAAGAACAACAACGCTAGTGCAAAGAGTTCCCCGACGGCTGCTCGTAAAAATCACGAATTGATGGAGTGTCTCAAACGATCAGCAAATCATTTTCATCAACTTCAAAGGAGCTGCTGTTGCTGTTGCTGTTGCTGTTGCTGCTGCTCAGGTTGCTGCTGCTGATGGTGTTGCCGTGTGCAGTGTTGTTGTCACTACCTCAGGTGCTTTCGTTGTTAGAGTTGAGTTGTTGTTTTAAATGTGCTCTTATTGTTGTATCGTAGTTGTTGCTTGTATGCAAAATAAAATCAATTCACACCATTCTTAAGGAGCATCTTGATGCTTACTTAGTTTTATGGTCCTGCTGTTGATGGATACTTCTTCGCTTTTCCTCTTTGTTTTTTCTTTTTGTCCTTGTTCTCCTTCTGCTCCACAGAGAGAAAAAGAATATATTTTAGACAGCAACTGAAATTGAAGAACCTTTTCGAGTTGAAACAATTTATGAGTATGGGATTGATTTTTTAATTTATGAATGCAGGAATCATTCTGTGAATCAATATTTGAGTCGTTATGAATGAATGATTCACTCAATTTACGATCATTTCTATGAATAATTGTATTGATTAAATCCATTCATTGAAGTCTTTACGGATTTTCCTTTGATTTATTTTATGATTGAATACACTTATAAATCATTTTATACACTTATGAATCATTTTATACACATATGAATAATTTTATACACTTTTGAATCATTTTATACACTTTTGAATCATTTTATACACTTTTGAATCATTTTATACACTTTTGAATCATTTTATACACTTTTGAATCATTTTATACACTTTTGAATCATTTTATACACTTATGAACCATTTTATACACTTTTGGATCATTTTATACACTTTTGAATCATTTTATACACTTTTGAATCATTTTATACACTTATGAATCATTTTATACACTTATGAATCATTTTATACACTTTTGAATCATTTTATACACTTATGAATCAAATTATGAATCATTTTAAGAATCATTTTATGGACCACGAAAAGGTTTTGTTACAGAAAACTAACTTTTCTCCATGTTATAATTTGGTTAAGTTTCTTGAGGAGCACTTCAACTTCTTTTCTTCTTCTTCTTCTTCTTCTTCTGCCTCTTCTTCTTCTTCATATGTGTGTGTTTCTTGTTCTTCCTGCTTCTTAATTTATATTTTTTTCATACTTTCTGCAGTGTTTTCCGTAGCATGAGCGCACAGAATGGAGTGGAATGGAATTTCATCCACTTGACTTCGTGGGCCTTCGAAGTCGTCAAAATTTATGAGCGCAGCCGGTGTGTACGGGGTGGGAACGGCGAAAGGGAACGGCTTCAGCGGAAGGAGTGAAGTAAGTGGATAAGAAAGAAGGGAGTACAACGAGTAGTCGCCAAAGTCGAAAGCCATAAACCATGGAAGCACAACGAAATGATTTACATTTCAGCACTAGAATGCTATTGTTGTTGTTGTTGTTGTAGAATGCTTTCTGCTTCTGCTTCTGCTTCTGCTTCTGTTCTCACTTTTGTTCGTGTTGCTCGGGTTTTTAAATCTTTAGATCTTTAAATGATTTTTCTATGATCAGCAACATAATATTTTTTAAAGATTCCGTAAACCGTTTTTAAAGGTTCGCGCCTCTGGAAATGCAAATTAAAATAAATCCACTGTTCTTTAGTGGAATGAAGAAAGAGAGAAAGAACGAGAGAGAGAGCGAGAGGGAGAGGAAGAGGACCAGCGAAGGTGCAGGGTGAGCGAAGACAACAGAAGAGGAGAGGATGTGGCATGGTAAATGGGAGGGTTGGTGCTGCTGCTAAAGGTTGTAAAATTTAGTTTAAGTTTTCAATTAAAATTTTGCTGTTTCTTACGGTTGCTATCTCAGTTACTGTAGAAGAGTTTAAAATAGTTTAACGCTCGGTTCGTCACGAGTGTTCAACAGCAGCAGCAGCAGCAGCCGCAGCAGCAGCAGCAGCACGGTTCAACTTAAGCAGTGATCATGAAGACTGAAAACTAATAAAATAAAGCAAAAACGTAGAGAAACAATGGATCTACATACCAACGACGTAGCCACTTAATTATTTACGATGGACGTTTGGTGCGATGTGAATGATGTGTGAATGAATCATGGACATGAACATATCGCGTTATTAGACAGGTGCATTTGGTGTAGAGTGGAAACAATAAAAACAACAACAGAGAAAATGTGTCGTATTCGAAGGACAGAACAAACGGGCAGGCAAGCAGGTCATCAGACAGAAAGACAGACAATCAGACAAAAAGCCAGACAGACAGGAACGAAGAGGGTGGTAAAGACCCAGAGGAACCTAGAGGTCCCCAGAGCAAGTAAGCTAAACTATGTTCGAGTACTAAAAACGACGATTGTCTGTGTTTCAGTCTCTTCCTTTGAGTCTCTCTCTCTCTCTCTCTCTCTCTCTCTCTCTCCTCCGTATCTCTCTCCTCGTAGAGCAGAGTACAAATGAATTGTAAATTTTATTTACCTTCGTTTAACTTTTTAACAATTTATAATTTTTCCCTCCTTTTGTGTCCGCATTTCTCCCGTTTTCTTTTCTTATACTGACGGCGACCCGACTGAAGAAGTGAAGATGCGGCCCTGTCGTTGAGTCCACGCTTGCTGTTGCTGCTTTTCTACCAGCAGCGCCAGCAACAGTCGCAGCAGCGTTTGTTGGTGGTCCACGATAATCAAGTATCGATCTCACAAACGTCAACTGCAATGAAATTTCAATGCATAGAAATGCGCAGTGCTTTTGTTGCGCATGCGCAGCAACGCACGCTTTAAGTGCAGCTCCCTAAGCAGCTGATGCTGGTGCTGTCGCTGTGACTGTCGCTGTTGCTGTTGCTGTTGCTGATGGTGGTGGTGGTGGTAGTGGTAGTGGTAGTGGTGGTGCTTCTCTGCATCGCTTCTCATCGCATTTGTAGATAACAATGTTAACAGTTTCGTTGACATTGCAAAGATGACAGACAGTATTTATAATTTATAAACCGTTATTGAGTTGTTCACATGGATGAGTTGCGGAAAATTGTCGAAATTCTTTCGGAAAAACGATGCAAAGAAGAAAGCAAAAGAAGAAAATCTTCAGTATTATGATTTTAAGAGGGAAAAACCAAATTGTGTACAATTTTCTCTTTTTTTCGCTCTCTCGCTTCTTTATTCTCCTTCATGAAAACCATAATAATAAAAAGCACAACACAACACAAGTGAATAATGTAAAAATAAAAACATCTCCTGAAAAGCATCCACACGATCGCTTACAACAACAGCAAGCATATGAACGCCGCCAATATACATATACAACAACCATGTAAATGTTTGCAACCAGCACGAATCTTAGAAGCAGCAGCTACTGCATCCAGCAACAGCAACAGCAACAGCAACGACAACTGTTGCTTGTGTTGTTGTCCGCAGCTAAGCGTGGCTTTTAGTGTCAACCAGCGCAATGCACTGCAATGAAATCGAATCGAATCGCATTGAATTGCATTGCATTGTATGGCACTGAATTGAGTTAGATTCGGTGGCCGGTGGGTACGTTAATGCGATGGCTGGCGAACCGCTGCAGCTGGGATTCGTAACGCGCTCCGAGAGCATCGTATATCGCGCAATGCGTATAACATGCGGCGCTCGTAGCAACGAAGCTGCTACTGTTCGTTGCTGCTTGCTTGTTGTTGAGTCCTTAATGCATGTCCACATGTCAAAAGGTGCTGCTGTGGTAATCGTTGTTGTTGTTGTTGTTGTTGTTGTTCGTGTTGTTGCATCTCGTTTCTAGCAACAATTAAGAATTGAAAGGAGTGCACATACCTTAAATCGGTGCCAGTTTGTGTCTTAAGTCTTTCGATTCGACTGTGAATATGAAAACATGATGATTGGAAAATTGAGAGGTTTCGCTATCAACTCACTGATGATCAAGTGATAGACTATCGAGGTTACTTTGCTTTTGAGTATATTATTATTTAAAGGATGAGTACATTACATTCGAAGGATAAAGAAACATGATGAGATTTTTAGTTCTATCGATGATCTTTCCAGTTGTTGTTCTATCGGTAATGTTCTTGCTTATACTCAGAATGATTGATTTTCGATTTTCGATCCTTGCATTGTTATTGAACTCCTTCCACTTGACCCATTCGAAGTTAGTTTGACATCCATTCAGAGTGTTTTTCATGAGGCTGGCAAAGACGACGAAGAAACACGGGGCAGGCGGGGCAAGGAAAGGAGGCAGAACGCTGGTCTACAACAACAGCAGCACCAACGAGTTCACCTTTCTTTTGACTAATCGCTAATAAACCACAGCGATACAAAAGGCCTAATAAATTTCTGCACTTGCCCTCGCTGCGGTGCCCCGCCGATGTCCCGGTCGGTCGCCCCGGTCGGACACCACACGGCCAACGATAGGGCAGGCGAGGGCACGTCGGCCAACACTAGACACACACAGAAAAGCCAGTGCAGCCAACGTGCACAACACCGCATTTCGTCTCGATTTCACCACATGAGGTCAGCCACATTTTCGCACTCAACGCTGACTCCGCACTACACTACATTACATTGGTTAAGGTTCCATCTTCTTCTGATGCTTCTCCTGCTTCTCCAGCCTTCCGACATGTCCGATTCTCACAAGCAATGCACCAGGCATCATTAATGATCAGGATCAGAGACGTCCTGCTGTGAATTTAAGTTGAAACGAAACGAAAGCGAGGAGAGGGTTCACTTCAAGTGTAAACAACGGCAACAACAACAACAACAACGACAGCAGTAACAATGAGTTTAAGAAGAAAGAAATAAACGTTTATAAAATAAAATAAAATAAAATAAAAGAAAATAAAACGAAATACAATACAAGATAATAATAAAATAAAAACGAAGAAGGTGACAAAAGCAACCAGAGCAATAACACAACTTCTATGAACTGCAATCAATCTGGAAATAATTTGAATAACAACAACAACAACAACAACAACACTGAAGAACACAGCACTGCTTCCGTTCGTCGTTGTTGGCGTTGTTGTTGTTGTTGTTGTTTTTGTGTTTGATCCATTTTTCGTGCACTCTACGTGACAACATGTTGTGCTTGTTTCTTTGATTGTTGTTGCTATTGTTGAATGATTTATGCTGCCACACACTGTTGTCAACCAACCAACCAACCAACCAACCAACCAACCAACCAACCAACCAACCAACCAACCAACCAACCAACCAACCAACCAACCAACCAACCAACCAACCAACCAACCAACCAACCAACCAACCAACCAACCAACTAACCAACCAACCAACCAACCAACCAACCAACCAACCAACCAACCAACCAACCAACCAACCAACCAACCAACCAACCAACAAGCCAGCCATTGATTCAACCGTTCAACCAACCTCGTGACCTGCCCGATGCACCCGACGTCTGCTGCTGCGTCTGATGATGCTGCTGTCTTGACTCCTTGTGTGCCATGCAGTTCACAGAATCCTGTGAGTAATCCTCCACTCAACGCACTTTAACACGCTTTGATTCTGGTTTGACCTCAAGCAAAGTCTTCGCAGGCTTCGAAATCTGCAGTCGATTTGTTCGCAATCGAGTGAAAATTGATTTTTAGCTCTCTGAATTGCTATTGCGATCGCGAGCGATAAATAACAGGGTAATAGCAGCAACAACAACACAAACAACATGCATCTGCATGCTGTCCCTCATCTGTTTGTTCTTCGCCAGCAGTGTAGCAACAGGCAATGACAGCAACAATAATAAAGGATCCAGAGGACATTATTTATAAAAGACAAATTTTCACCTTAGTGAAGATGAAAAAAAAAATAACAGAAAGCAACAACAACAACAACAGGATCAACAATTACAACAACAACAGCAGAGGCAGCATCAGCAGCATCAGCAGCAATAACAGCCACATCAGCAACAACAAAAGTTATTACTGTAAATGCGATATTGAGGTGATGCGATTGCGTTGAGATTTGATCTCAACTCTTGGCCTCTGCGTTGAACTTGCTGGCTGGCTCCTTGTTGTTGTTGCTGTTGTTGTTGATATTGTTGTTGCTGTCCTTGTTGTTGTCGAAAAATTGTTAACTATTTTGTGTGTCTGCGATGTAATCTCGACGCAGCAGCATAAATGTTGCTAAACTCAGATCGCGTCTGCTGCTGCTGCTGCTGCCTCCTTCTTGACTTTCAACTTGTTTATTGTTGGTGCGCGGCTGCTGTTGCTGTTGTTGTATTGCTTCTTCTTCTTCGTCCTCGTCTTCTTCTTCCTCCTGTTCTTATTCCCCATTTTATATTTTATTTATAAGATTGGCTACGCTTTGCAATAACTACTTTGCCGTTTTTGTTGCAGTAGTTGTTGTTCTTGTTGTTGTTCTTGTTGTTGGTGGCAGCACTGGTCAAGTTGTTGCTGTTGGTTGCTGTTGGTTGCTGATGGCGATGATTTAATGTGTTGCTTTGCATTACATTCATTGCCAATTGAAATTTGAAGTGCGTGAGAACGAAGAAATGTGATTTTACTGTTGTTTTTGCTGTTCTGTTCTGTCTTAACACCAGCTGATAATAATTCAAAAAGAACGACGAAACTACGAGGAAAACGTAATCGTTGTGAAGTCGCAGTCGTGTGCGTGGAAAGAAGGAGGGTGAGGGGTGGGGGGGGGGGGGGGGGAGGGAACGCCAAGAGATGCGGTCATCATTGACACAGATTCGACTGCTTTTTAACTGTTTTCTCCTCATTTTAAAGTAAGTTTTAGAACAGTTCTTTAAATTTATTCAACGTAATCGAAAAATAATAGAATACTACTTACAATATTTTGCCATAACTGCAGAGTGGCCAGCCTCTTCGCTGGCAGTACTAACGACATGACGGTGGAAACCTGCTTGCGAAAACGGTAAACATAATGACAAAATATATCTCATGTAGCGAAATAAAAAACCACATAAAAATCATATTCAACAGCTGCTGCGAAGCTTATTTAATTTAATTAATTTCCCCCTCTAAATAACACAGCAAATGATACGATCGTCGTTAAAACTGCGAGCGCTCGGAGATCAAATCAAATTCCAATTCAAATCAACTTCAATTCAAATGAAGTCGAGCGATGAAGTGTCGCGAGGCTGCCGCGTTGCAGCTCGTGGCTGGCTGCAAGATGGTCGGCGGTCGGCGGTCGGCGCTCAAGTCGGCGATGGGAGGAGAGCCTGAGTGCGGTCGCAGCAGCGCGACTGATCATTTTAGTAAATCAAATGAATGACGGTCATTACAAAAAATAAAATGGAAATAAAATGTAGCAAATGAAGCCGCTTGACGTGGAGCAATAGCAGCAGTAGCAGCAATGGCAACAACAGCAACAACAACAGCAACAGCAACAAGAGCGACAGCCATGTTGATGACGAGTGGAAACCAAAAGACAACAACAAAATCAAGTTAGTCGCTCGTAGATGCAAAACAGAAAATAAACCAAAAAAAGCAATTTAAGCGACGCCATTTTTGCATACCAGCCACTGATTGCTGTTGTTGCTGTTAGTATTTCATGTTTGCGCGTGTGTGTGTGTGTGTGTGTGACATGGTGTGGCTCTACGTTGTGGACACCTGTTGTTAGACACCTTTTTTGTTGTGCTGCTTCTTCTTCCTCCGCCACCTCCCCCTCCTCTTCTTCCTCTTCGTAGCCGTGTGTTCATTACGCAAGTTGAAACTAATTTATTAAGAGTTGCCAACAGATTTAATGCCAGCACTAAATCTTTGCCAGCCACAGACGTAGAAGCACCAGCACCAGTACCAGCACCAGCACCAGTACCAGCACCAGCACCAGCACCAGCACCAGCCACGGCAGCAGTTGCAGGCAGCGTCAACAGACTGAGCATCGCGTTGTGACAAACCTTCAACTACACCCATCAGACCCGGACTGCGAGCAGGCAGGCAGGCAGGTGGCCAGACGGGCAGGCGAGCATCCATCCATCTGAACTGTCGGATCATCCAGTCGCCATTCCTTCCTGCGTTCTTCGTTGGTGTCGTTGGCTTGTGTATCTAATTCGATTTCGATTAAAAGTTTCCTTTGAGGTGTGTTCGCGAACGCATCGAAATCGCGTCGCAATCGCATCGCAATCATTATCAACTTCAGCGTCTACCATACATCGGCATTATCATCAGCATTAACCTCACACTATATACATATTTTATCATTATTGAGATTATCATCGTTATCATGAGCAGCATTATCGATATCATCAGTATAAATATTCGCCGTGATCTATAAACGGTTATACGATTTTACTGTACGTCGTGTCTACTAACGTATCTATTAACGATTAACGATAAGATCATCATTCATTTTTCATTGTCCATCCTTCACTGTTCCTTGGTCCCTTATTCATGGTCCATTATTTATTGTTCATCGTTCATCGTTAATTCTTCATTGTTCATTATTCATTGTTCACTGTTCAAAATCCATTGTTAATTGTTCTTTGGTAATCGCTCAATATTGTTCACCTCTTCATTTTTATCGTTCATCGTTCATTGTTCACCGTTCTTTGTTCATTGTTCACCATTTCTGGTTCATCGTCCATTTATATTATTTATAGTTCATCGTTCACTGTTCATCGTTTAGTTCTCTTCGTTCATTTTTTGTCTGTCATCGTTCATCGTTCATCGTTCATCATCGCAATCGCCTTCTAGCCATCGCTATGCACCTATATACCCCTCCTATATACCCCTCATCCACCGTTTCCCCATTGCTGCTCTTCTAAGATGCGTTAATTTTTTGATTGATCAATAAAGTTGCAGTCACGCTTGATGCGCTATCAGCAGCGATGCGCTACGGTCGAACAGGTGGACTTCACGTTGCTGTTGTAAGACGATTCGTGTTGTTGTTGCAGTGATTTGCGTTTGCATTTTTGTGGCAATTTTTCACGTATGCTTCTTCTGCTGGGTGTGTTGTGGGGATTCGTCGCCAGCAGCCAGCCGCTGTTTATCTGCTGTGTTTATCTGGTATTTCGTGTCTGCACTCCGCAGACTTTCTGATTTTTCCTGATAACAAGAATTCTAATATTGACTGAGGCTTCATTTCATAAAGAATCATTAATTAAATAATAATAAGATTGGGAATGGTATTTAAAATCAGTTGCAACGATTAAACTAGTCAAAAATCATTTTTAATAACTTCTCTCTGTCTCTCTCTCTCTCTCTCTCTCTCTCTCTCTCTCTCTCTCTCTCTCTCTCTCTCTCTATCTTTCCTTGGCTCATTGAGAAAATCAACTATTAAATCTGTCACCGGGTCTAATAATTTTGTTGCTTTGATTTTTGCTTATTTTCAGTTAAATAAAGTTTGAAAAATTCTATACATTATATCAGACAATATTATTTTATACAATATTTGGCTTTGGAAGGCTTTGAAATCAGTATTAATTAATTATTTTATGTTTATTAATATTTAATTTATTTATAAATTTATTCCAAGTCCAAAGAGCAATAAAAATACAAGTTGCAATTATCGACAAATAATATTATTGAAATAAAATTAAAATTAATTGATTTTAAATGCATCAAGCGTAAAGGCAGCCACAGCAACAACAACAGCGACATGATCGCACTAAATCTGTGATTAAAGGCTTGTTACAATTTTTGCACTTATTTGATGCAATTAAAGACATGCTAGCAAGCACACACTGGCACACATACACACACTCACACATATACACACACATACGCTCAAATATACTCCATAATTTAGATAGAAAACTTGATCGTTTTGCCCGCCCGAAGACTAACCGCAACACAGAGGCTCTGCCCCTCCAGCAGACAGGCTTCACATCCCCCAAATGTGACCGTCCTACACACACACACACACACACAGTCACACGTACGGACACTCACATCGACACACACCAACACCTGCTGTTAGCCAGTGACGAACGCTTTGCACTGGTTTCACTCGCTTCAATCGCCATGAAAAGCGGGTTTCTTTGAAAATGATTTTCCAACCGCAACTGCTATATCCCTCTCACGCCCGTCCACCCCATCGCTGCCCCCGTACCGCGCCCCTCTATTCTGATCCTACGAGTCTTCAGCCATGAGCCGTTAAGTGTAACGTGTGTGTGTGTGTGAGAGTTGCTAGCGCTGTGACCAATCAGCGTTTAGTAAATTTTTTCCGCTGAATTACAACAACACAAACAACAACAACAACAAGCATCAAGGAGAACACAAACCACAACAACAACAAAAACCGGAGTGAAAAAATTACACAAATTGATTGCATTTTGCGAATGTGAACATGTGAATGAGCATAAAATAATAACAACAACAACAACAACAGCTAGCAAAAACAATTAAAAAGCAAGATGAAAAAATTAATAACTAAAAACAATAAAAGTAAAACAGTAAAAATATAAATAAAATGAGTTAAAAACAAGAACAAAAGCAAAGACAAATCTAACTTAAGTGCTTAACAAAAATATGCATTGTAGGGGCCGAGTTGTTGTTGTTGTTGTTGTTATGATTGCTGTGATTGTGGTCGTACGATGCACCATTAGCGCTTCAGTGTGAAATTTAATAGTTCACAATAATAAAGGCAGCAATAGATAGCACAACAACAGATACACCAACAACAACAACAACATCGAACAGCAACAACGAACAGCAACAACAACAACCAGCAACAACAACGAACAACAAACAACAGAATCGGAAAAACAAAACAATCACAAAGAAATAACAAATCAATAAAATCGCACCAACAGAATCAACGGAAAACTGGATAAACCATAGAAAAACTATCGTCATCAGAAACCACAATTGCAGCAGCAACAAAAACAACAACAACAACAACAACAACAATAAAAAAAAAAAACACATTCATAAAAATTATGAATAAAGCGGTCATTTTTATCAGTCAGTTTCAATCAAAGATGTATGTATTTTTATTCACATTTATTTTAAGTTCCATTTTGGTTTCTCGTCTCGACTGCTTTTGTCTCCTCGTCTTCGTCTTCTTCTTCTTCTTAGTAATCTTCTTCTTTTCCTTCTTCTGTCTTTCTTGAATTAATTTTTAATTATCATATGGAATTTAGCGCAATTAATGAGCATAAAATTGCAGTGCAATTCGTAGGGTACCGTCTACGAGTGTTAATTTATGTACAATATATATCTACATATATATTATAAATATATAAATATCTACATATATATTATAAATATATACAAGCAAGTGTTATAATCGACAATATGGCCTCATTGATAACTTGTTGTTCTTCTAGACATGAGAACTCAAGTTTGTCGCCTGAGTCTTTTGTTCATTCATGAAAATATATTCATTCCATCGAGATTAAATTTGAAAACAAACTTTAAAAGAAATGAAATACATATGTATATGAGAAAAGAATACATATATCAGTAATTGTATTGTATTATTCTATATTCTACTATCTAGGGCCCAGAAAGTACAAATACAAATACAAAAATATGCACCAAATGTTCAGTTCGCATTGAATTATTTTCTATTCTTTTTCAAATGCTTATAATTTAATTAAGGACAGAAAATAACACAAAGATGTCTCTTTAGTATTTAAATCATTCTATACTCATCAGAATACAACACATTGTTAAGATTAATGTTTGTTGATTTGTTGATTGATCTTTCAGCCTCTGCGTGTTTCCGAGTTATCTATTATATAAAAGCAAGAACAACAAACCACCTGCATTCTTCTGCATCTTCTCATCTGCAACTCATCCGAATAAAGAGCACTCGTCTCACCTGAACTCATCTTAACTCATTTAAACTCGGCGCACTGCGCTCTAAAATTACAAGTCAATCGATTTAGCGATTGTTGCGCATGTGCAACAGTTTCGTTCGAGTTGAAGTGAAGTTGAAGTTCAACTTTGTTCTTTGTGCTGCTCATAACGATGGACACGTTTGCGTTCTTCTGATCAGGTCAGGTAATAAAAAGTTGAAGCTTTTGTCGTTCTAGATGATGTTTCTCGGTGTTGGTCGTATTCGTGTTGTTGTTATTGTGCATGGTTCTTTCCACTTTGCGAATAAAATGCAAATTGTACGTTGTGTATATTAAAATAAAGCGTAGTAATAAATCGTAAGATTTTCGATGAAAGTATTTTATTTCTATTTTTGTATATCTATTCGCTTTTAAGTTTGATTCTTCTGCGGTTTACCTCTTAATAGCTGCAATTTATTTCTAATAGTAATTAACTACATACTTTTTGTTACTGTTATTTCTAAATATTTATATAGATCTTTCCCAGTTTTCAGTTTAATGAGGCAACTGAAACAATGAGCATTAATTGTAACAGATGAGTGTCTCTAGAGAATGATAATGTTGCAGATCAATGGCGACAAAATTAACATCAACTTAAACGAACAACAACAACAACAATGGCAAAACATACAAGACATAAAATCTTTAATAGTTGAACAGAGATGATTTATTTTATTTGACGCTTTATAGAGTTCGAATTGGAAGCAGGTTATAAAAATGCATAAAAATCATAAAAACACGAATTTGGCTTTAAGTTAACAACAGCAACTGGACAGTTAATAAGAAGTGGCAACGGTGTGTGGCGTGGGCACAAAACACAAGAACCAAGTCTAGCAGCTGCTGAACTGAGACGGAGGCCATGGCAGTGGTCGCAGATGGCTACGGGGACGGGGACGGGGACGGGGACGAGGAGGTCAAAAAGACTGAAAGTAGTCAAAAATATCGATGGTGCAGTCTTCATCATCATCGTCTTCGTTGCGGTCGTTGTTGTTGTCGTTGTTGTCGTCGTCATCATGTGTGTATAAAAATTATGCAAATTAAATGGAAACCAATGAAATTGTTACAAATATCACGCTATAAAGTGGAAGTAGAAGAAGAGACGGAGCAGCATAGATGCAGACACTTAAGTGGAAGAAGAAGCATTAGCAGCACACATCCATTCGGTGAGGTGTTCACTTTAGCCCATGAGTGGCTATAAAATTTAATGAATGCGCTTTGATTGACTGTTGAACGTCGAAAAGTAGCCGCCGTAAATATCAAAGCCGGCTTCGTGCGTTCGCTTCAACGCGTTGCTGCTGCAATTAAATTTAGATTAGCTTAGATTAGGAAGAAGTAGTTAACAGAAAATTAAAAACGAAAATGAAACTAAGCCAA
This sequence comes from Myopa testacea, assembly GCA_949629155.1. Classification (NCBI taxonomy): domain Eukaryota; kingdom Metazoa; phylum Arthropoda; class Insecta; order Diptera; family Conopidae; genus Myopa; species Myopa testacea. Next base: position 13,549,053 of record OX451348.1, on the reverse strand, counting down.
ACTAAGGATGAAGATAACAAAATAGATTTATGCAAATTTAAGCTTATTTTTGGGGCACTCAAAATTCAAGCAGAACGAATTCCTTAAAGTATTGGATTGACTTGACTTGTTTTTATTTATTTTCGAAGCATTTTTATGTCGACGCACACAACAATAAAAACACGAAACTTGAAATACACGATAAGAAAAACCAAAAATCAAAAGCCATGAATTATATTGCGCTAAGCTATGTTTTAGTGTGATTTCGGATCGTTAGAGAGCCCCATAAACCATCGGCTGTGCCGGGGCAGTCACGCCTATTTTGCGGCCTGTCGACGATGTGGGCCTTTAAGAGGAAATACTGTAGTAGGCCAAAGTAAATGAAGCAGACTCGGCATTAATTAAAACCACACAAAATCGAAATCGAAATAATCTCCACTTTATGACAAACGAACAACTTATTGACAAAAGTGTCAAAAGAGTCTCTCCAGGTGACAAAAGGGTGTGTAACGTCATTGTAACCATTGTGAAGTTAATCAAAGAGTGCTTAAAAATACACAGAGTGGCGTTTCGGAAACATAAAATAATCTAAACGCATCTTTCTTTGGTGGGTGTGATCATTGATCGAACTCGGTTAATTTCGATGGCAAGAAACGTAATCAGATCAGAAGACTGACAATCAGGAGACACTAATTGACCAGGGAGCCGCTCGAATTGAGCCCCTGCAACGTATTCTCGATACTGATGGATTGGACCCACATGTAAGCTCTGGGATTCCCGTAGAATATACCCAATATATATCGCCCTCAGCTAACGAAATGAGGCGAGATACTTCAAAGTTTGCACTCAGCACATTTTCTTCTTATTGTTATTGTTGTTGTTGTCTTTTCGCCTTATTATTTATTAATACTTATCGCATGAACGACAACACAAAAGGCGATGACCGACTATGAAATCGATAGATTTTAAAATGATTTTTGTTATTATTGTTAATGTCGCAAAATTAGTTTTGCATGAAGAACGCTCACTCTCTTCTCTCTTTCGCTCTCGTTAAATTGTTTGACCATAATCAAGGTGAACAAAATTCAGACTGAACAAGAACAACAACAACAACAGAAACCAGAGAGTGAAAGAGTTCCTTACGGGTCACACTTAAAATCAACTCATAGCAACTCACACGATCACTAACAGCAGATCAACCTGAGTGTTTGTCTGTGTGATCGAGCAGGTGAGTGAGCGATCTTGTCTCCTGGTAATCAGCCAAAACGAATCGTTGATATTTTTCACTCGCCCCCCCCATCGTCCCCCTCGCCCTCCTTTCCGCATGATTCAGTGTATTAGAAGGTTTTTTGTGTGATCGATCAATGATCACCGCATACAGATCGCGTTTAACTTTTTACCTTTAACTTTGACTTTTAAGAGTCAAAGTCAGAGATGCCGCCGTTGATGCTCTGACTCTCTGGCCGCCTCACTGTTGAGCTCAGCCTCGTTAGTTGGACTCACTTGAGTGGTGAACGACCATCGAACTGATCATCGACGCGGTTTCGCTATGATTTTTGTTTTTTCTCCTTCATTTTCATGTGTTTTTGTTGTCTCCCTGTTTTTCATCCTGTTGTTTTTATTATTATTATTTTGGTTTTCGTTTTGATCTGTTGCCTTCGATCGGCATCTCAGATCCTCGTGAATGCATGCTTGAGCTCGCGGAGTTCAACACAAACATGGGTGAGAAAATTACAAGTGTGGAAAATTGATGCACTGCCTGATGAAGCGTGGAAAACGTCATCCAGGTACTATAATAGCATAATTTGGGAGAAAATATTGAAAGATTTCCATGCCAGTCCATCTGAGGAGCAGGTCAAAGCAAACGATCCACACGATCGATCGTGGCAGAGTGCAGCATGGCCATGGCGATGTCGATGGCGATGGCGGTGGCGATGATGATGTCGATGAGAAAGTAGATTGCAAAAAAGAGAGAAGATTTGGCTAAAGTGTTGTTTTCTTGATGCTATTTTCTCCTCTTGTAACCTTCAGTTTCGGTTTTAATGTCAATGATTTTTCATTAGTTTTCAAAGTTTTCATTGTTTTGAAATAGTTGAATAGTTGTGTAGGTTTAACAGCACATTATGGTCATTGCTTCATGGTTAATACAGTCCAATATAAGTGTCTAAGGGGTGAATGGTATTCTACTCTAAGAACCAAGTGCTATAAAATGTAGTCTATGATCTCATCCTCGTAGAATGTCGTCCGTATCACCGTCGAATGCCCTCTCGTGTTTTTGTTTTAAACTAATTTAATTGCGAATCGCAACATTCGACAGCTGATGTGGGCCTCATTCCTTGAATTAAATAAAAGTTTCGATTTTTATGCGTCTCAGTTGGAGATCAGAAGAGCAGTAAAAAGAGCTGCGTTCCATCTGCGAGTAAATATCATATAAAAAAATCATAAAAAAAATTATTGAACTACAAGAATTCACACATGAAATTCATTACTATAAATTTTTGTTATTCCTTATTTTTTGTTTGTTTGATTATGTAGTTTTTAGTGGTTTTTGGTGCTGATCCACTTTAACGAGCTGCTGAAATTTGATCCCGAGAGCGTACATTGCACAAGCGTACTAATTGTCATAACTTGCGTACGCGTCCAGACGGTGGCGCTGAATTCGATGCTGAATTCGATGCTGAAATCGATGCTGAATTCGATGCTGAATTCGATGCTGAATTCGATGCTGAATTCGATGCTGAATTCGATGCTGAATTCGACGTTGAATTTCCTCGTGGTCTCACATCAGGCGTAAGCGACCTCGGTTTCTGCCAATTACAAGGGTACATGTAACCGAATTGATTGGCAAATTTCGACTCTGGTGCCAGAAGGTGTTTTTTGTGGCGACATCATGACATTGTTGTTGTTGTTGTTGCTGCTGCTGAGTGTGGTGTCAGACATGCCTAAATTGCTGCCACAACAATAACTACAAGAAACAACACAACACATCACAACACAGTGCAACGCAACGAGACACACAACTCATTAAACCGATTCAGTATCTATGCGCACATGTTTAGTGATGTTCGCCGGCCAAAGCAGATGCGGTTGTGCATCAAGGAATTCTTCGTGACATTCATCGTAGGACAGAGTGTTAAACTAACAGATAAAAATAAAAAAATCTACAATATAAGCACTAACGAAAACTCAGATACTAAAATTATTACTCAAAGTACTAAAAAGCAAAATACAATTTAATCAAGCGAAAAAGAAAATAAATAATAATTTCAAGTGTTGGCAAATCCTAAAGCGTTGAATAAATGATTTCAACTTAAATCGAATGTCTCAGGTCGGAAACTTGGTTATAAATGGCGCTGAATGTTGCTGAATTGATGATTTAAAAGTTATTCGACTCAGTTCTGAGTTTTGATTTCAAAGCGCGCTGATTGAATGGTGCTGAATGTTGGTGAATGATTCTAAAATGATCTGAATAACACTGATTGATTTGATTAGTTTCGAAAGACGCTGAATGGTTTCGAAAGACGCTGAATAGCTTTGAAAGACGCTGAATGGTTTCGAAAGACGCTGAATAGCTTTGAAAGACTTTAATAATTCTAAAAGTCATGGTTTTTTTTTGTTGAATGAATGATTTAATACATAGGAAAGCTTTTTCCTCCTAATCGACTAACTGAAAAGTTTATATTTCTTTTTTTAAAAAATTATTTCTTAAATTAATCACAATTGTTGGATTAAAATTCAGAAAGCAAAAGTAATTATTTACAACATGACTGAACGGCAAGAAAACCAGCAACAGATTTAAAACAGTTTCCCACAATTTCTGGCCGCTCTTTTCACCTGTCGGCTACCACTGTCACTGTTGCCAGTGTCGGGGCTCCCGCCAGCGACACCGCCGCAGACGCTCCTGACGCCGGCCGCGCGAGCTTAACGCGCTGCGACTGCTTATTACCTCAATAAGACGAGTCCTAATTATCCAATAAATAAAGTTTTGCATGCATCAAGTGGACGGCGTTGCCACATTTTCCACGACGCACCGCGTTGGACGAGGCAGCAGAAGCTTTGATAAAAATCTCTATTTTCGACAGCAGCAACGGTTGCATGGCTGCACGGTTGCACGGTGACTCGATTCCTTGCTGTATGTTTTCTAGTTTTTGTACTTATTTTGTTTACTTTTCGCTTACTTCTGCATTTTGTCATGTTGCTGTTACTTGTGGTTAGCAGTATTGTTATTGTTGTTGTTTTTATTGTGGTTGTTGCTGTTGCTGTTGTTGTTGTTGTTGTCGTTGTTGTTGCTGTTGCTGTTGAAACTATAAAAATAATAAAAACGCGTAGCAAAACGCGATGGCATGGCTGCCAATTGATGTGAGGCGTTGTGCCGGATCCACGCATGCGAAGTCGTCTACGCGATCAAGCAACAACAACAACAACAACAACAACAACATTAACGACAATGCAATTGTTTCTCGTTAATTTCCGATCGAGAAAAGCAACGTCAATTCACCGTATGATCGAGGAATCGATTCAGGACAACGTTTTGTTTGCATTCGTGAGCAGCTTTGAGCGAACGATTGGATGGAAGTCGCGGCAATGATTCCGTATACATACGTATGTATGTATGTGTGTGTGTGTGTGTGTTTTTTGTGTTAGTATGCGCCTGAGATCTTTCGCACACTCCCCACACTTGAGAGAAGCGTTTTTAATTTGTTATAAGCTTAATTTTGAACGTTTAAAAACTCATGAGACAAGTTTTGTAATAAGCTGCAGTTGTTGTTGTTGTCTTCTATGAAGTCCTGGAACTCTTATTTCTTGAGCAACCTAATCTTCCGTAAATTTGCTTCTAATCCTCCCCTCTTTTTGCTTCACTCTTCGTCGTTTCCTCTCTTCGTTAGCTTTCATTTCTTGAAATTGCTTTTTTTCGCTTTTCTTTGTTCCATCTTTAGTGAAAACCCGCCATCAGTGTCACGTCACATCGTGTCGCCGTTGCTTAAAATTTAAATTCTGCAAATTATTGCTTTCCGCTCGATATTTTGACATTCGACACAAGTTTTGAGCGATAATATTTTGACGGGCGTCAATTTGTTTCGTTTTGTTTCTCTATCGTCGTCATCGTCATAACCATCATCATCATAACCATCACTGCCATTAATGTTGCTGTTGTTTCAATGTTTCTGTTAAACCAGAAACTCCCTCCTTCCCCTATGAACTCGATTTTGATGATACTATAGTTGTTGCTCTTATGGTGTCCATGTTGTTGTTGTTGACCAATGGAAATTTCCATTTGAAAATCTTAGTTTTAATTTTAATTTTAGTTGCAAAACTACAATTAAAACAAATGCTGCATCCATCACTTTCCATAGTAGCATCTACCGACGCAGAATGTTGGCCAGGCAGCAAGTTTTTAAAAAACCTAAAACAACTACTATACAAAAGACTATACAATTCGGGTTGGAGTGACAACAACAGGTGCAGTGATGGTGGTGCTGGTGGTGGTGGTGGTGGTGGTCTTGGTAGTGCTGCTGGTGGGATAACCTGTTGCTAAACGACGGTGAAAGTAGTTTTTGTCCAACAGAGCTGCTAGCTGCTAGAGCACAATATCAATATATTGTACATACCTGTAAGTAATTTTATATTTTATCTTCAAGGATAACAAATTTTCATTAGTTAAGACGTAACTAAGTTAGTGATATGACACTGCAAGAAGTGTGGTATGCAAACAGAAAAAGAAAACTTGAAGCAGAAGAGTAGAAAAGCAGTCACTGCTTTTCCACGGTAAGCAAAAACCGTAGAATTGGGGGAATCTTTTACTATGTGTATCGAAAGCTTGATTCTATCGGCATAGAATAGGAAGGATTAGGATGAAAGCAGGATAAAAAGATAGGCGGATCTGTTTTTTTACAGGGATGGACAGAGGTAAATGAAGTGAGAGATGAGTTCATGGATTTTTCTGCTTGTACACTAGGACACTTCAGTGCTCTACAAAGAAGGAGATCGATTCTGAAGCCTTTTGCTTTGAGGTTTAGACATGTTCTTGAATTATGCTTCAACTGTATTTTATTCCTATTCTTTCATCATATTCATATCGTTATTCTATTTACATATGCACATTGAAATCAATCATGTCCGAAACTTACGTCACTTCTGAATATTTCGCTATAAATTTTCTTAGAAAATAAAATAACACCATTAAAAAATAACTCAAAAATTTCAAAAAAATTAACTCGCGATATTTCGAACCAGCATAATTATTGTTACTCAAAACGCTTCATTAAATTGCTTGCAGCTACGATACTGATTTTTAGTCGGAGTCTATCATTATTTTGGTCACTAATAATGGACCGAGTGCTAAACGCCGAACAACCACTTAAAATTCTGTGCAAATCAATCAAATTCAAATGCGCAAAAATAATAGACACAGACATCGAAACACAGTTCTTTTCTGTCTCAAAGCTTATAAAAACGAAGAGAAAAAACCTTAAGGTTTAATTTACAGAAAAAAGCAAAATTTAAGCAATGGAGAAAAAAACAGACACATCCACGAGATTAACAAGCAATCATAGAAGGTGTTTAATTACCACACCGTAAACAAAGCATATCCATTGGATTAATTTATCTACAATCATTTATAATACAATTCTGTGTCCAACAAGATGATCAAAACAAAAACAAGACTGACAAAGAAGAAAACAGAGAACAAAAAAAAAAATTGGAAAAAAAAAGTAGTTAACAATTAAAAATATATAAATAACAAATACAAATACAAAACAATATACAAATAACAAATCAGTTTAAATAGTTAGTTATAAATTAATTTTGTTATTGGAATAAAATACTATTTTTATTTATATTTTTAATACTCGTATTTAATATCGCTTTGATAAGTAATCAAGTTTAAAAGTATCCAAGGAATATTTTAAACTTTAGTTATTTCAAATTCCATATATTAATTATTTAATAAGTTATTATTAAATAAAAATAAGTTTGTGTATTATTATAATATTATATTTATTGCAAATCAATTATGAAAAATGTGAATATATATATTATTACATGCGTGATGTATATACAATGTATATTATACATACACCACCCATATTTTTGCGACTCAGCGTTTCATTTGCAACAGGATTTGAACCGTAATTCGTATTAAGTTATTTCCAAACGACGAGCTTATATAGCGAATGTTGTACTTAAAAAGACACCGACAGAGATCGCTAATGAGGAACGTTGGCATGTTCCGAAATAGCTGCATATAGTATACGATCTGCCAGTCAAGTTGGTTCAAATTCTGATGCAAATGAAACGCTGAGCCGGAAATGTTTGGGTGGTGTATGTATATATGTAAAGGCTATTCCAATAAGAGGTGTAATTTTGAATATGGTCCAGTAAGCGTGGTCGTGGTGGCCATTTGGCTGATGTTGTTTTTCATTATTAACTGCATACCTTCCTCTTTATTACGAAATAAACATGCGATAATTTATCTCAAAAAATGGCAATTTTCTTTGAATATCAAAATTACACCTCTTATTGGAAAACCCTATACATCACGCATATAATATAATACATATATTCACAAAAATAAGTTTCTTTATTTTTACTCATAATTGTTATTAGTAATTTAAGCCAATAACAACTTTATAACAACTGTTATTTATAATATTAATAATGTTGATAATCAATTCAATGAGATTGTATAAAATTCAAGGGTTCTTAAATGGAATGGTGTTTAATTTAACCTCTTTCTTGTTTCCTTCTCAGGTGATACTTTATCTCACTTCCATCCTGATAGATACAAATTATAAGCATTAATTCCTAATTTTGTGAAATATCTATAAAACCCATTCGCTGGTTACATTAAATTGTTGGCGGAAAGGGGAGAAGGGCAAAAAGTTCCCATAATTAGACTTAGAAACCTGGGCAAACTCGGAGCATGTCGAGTGGGAACGAGAAACGCACCTTAAGTAAGCTCGATAGAAACCCGATCGAAAATATTTGTACCTACAATCAACATTTCAACTCAACATTTCCATTGTTTTAAAAATGTTGTTCCAAAAAGCAAAAAAAAAAAAAGCATTTTTCTTAAAAGTGTGTTAAAAACTTTGATCGAGAGCCCATCAAAACAAAAAAAAAAAAACAAAAAAAACACACAAACAACGAATCATATATATGTATGTATGTAAATAAAAACGTTTCTAACATGTAACGAAAGTAATTTTTCAATTAAGCAACAGCAACAGCAACAGCAACAACAACAACAGCAACAGCAGCAGCATCAACAATAATCAATTCAATTTGTGGAACATGTGAACCAATTAAAAGCACGAATCGAACGCGAATGGACCGTTACAAACATACTCATAGGCTTAAAAAGACTTTTCTTGTTAACAAATATTAAACAAATCAAAATGATAAATCGTATTACACAAGATACCAGCGATGCGGCGTATTAATGTAGCAAGTGTTGTTGTTATTGCGGTTGTTATTACAGTTGTTGTTATTGCGGTTGTTATTACAGTTGTTGTTGTTGTTGTTGTTGTTGCTGTTGTTGCTGTTGTTGTTAGCAGCCAGCTTTAATCCATTATAAACGAACCATAGACAGATATCGTATACTATATACGAGAATATGACGGATGAGTTTGAGCTCAAATGCATGACCTATCACACGAACAGACAGACAGACAGACAGACAGACAGACAGATACGTAGACAGACAGACAAATAGACAGACAATAGAATAGACGCCTCGTTCATTACGACGAAACTCGGTTCGGAGCAAATAAAGTGCGCTTAAATGGCTGGCAGCATTATTTTAGCAGTGAGTGGATTCATTTGAACGGCGTCACAACGCAAGTGGTATGTAATCGCCAATGGGTATGTCTGAGTCGAGACCCTGACCCCGCCCACCGGCTATTAATAAATATAACCCAGCAAGAATTCCATCTGATTTGTAGTGAGTGAATATTGTCATTGAAGAGAAGGGAATCTGAGAAGAAGGAACGCGTTCGACAAAAAAAAAAAATAACCTTGCTAAAAGAGTTCGCATCTCTGAGAAATTTGATTCTGCGAAGACGTCAATCCTTCGAAGAGAGAAAAGAGATCCTTTTGCATGTCTCAAGAGCTCACTATAATGACACTTGTGACGTATCAGAAGTCATACGATTCTCATAAAAGATCATAAAAGTTTACTGATAACTTTTATCATTTCATTCATTAGTATTTTTTCTGATTCTGTTGACGTGTTTGATGTGGTAACACGAAAAAATTACAAGTTAGATGGCAACATTATGGCGAGATGTCGGGTGATTAGGCGTTTCTAAGAAATGGTTTCATTTCGATTTCAAAATGTATGGAAATTCGGATTGAATCGTTTTTCTGTTAAAAGTTATTTTCCCTTACAGCTATTATATTTTCTTTTTATCTGTTCATCTTTTGCTTTCATTCTTTCCTTTCCCTCCAGAATCCTTACATTCCTTTCATTCAATTTTTAATTCCTTTCAGAGTTTATTCTTTCTTCCGGATTTTTTATTTGGAATTTTATACTCAAACTTAAGTTCCACTCATAAGCTTCACTCATGGAGAAATTCAAATCGTTGTTGTTATTTGGAACTAGAAAAATAAACATTCGCTAAACGAGGTCCAAAAAAAAAAAAAAACCCAACAAGATTTCTTTTGTTTATTTTTGCTTTCTTTTCTCTTCTCTCCTTCTTTGATTTGCCTAATAAAAGCGTTTGAGCTGACTTTCTTCTTATCTGCTTCTACTCCTTTTTCATTTCTTCTTCATTTTTTCTTCTTTTTATTTCAGACTCAAGACTCATCATCTTCATAACGAATTCTGTGTCAAAAGCACTGTACAAGATTTCATAATTTATGCGAAGTCACGTTTGCAAATAAAGGACAACAACAACAACAACTAAACCCCTATATTATAGCAATAATAACAACAACAACAACAACAACAACAACAATAAAAATCAGCACAGTTAAGTGCATCATTCGGAGCTGAATGCAGATGAATTTCAGTAGCGAAAAATTCACAAACTAAAAAACTAGTATAAACAAAAACACATCGAAGACAATCAGAAGCAAATGAATAGCAAGCAGAGCAGAAGGAGGCTAAGAAAAAGAAGAAGAAGAAGAAGCAAGAGTACCAGCACCAGCACCATCGTCATCGTCATCGTCATCATCATCATCATCACCAACAATAAACCTAGAAAAATATAAACAAACTTTCGAGAGTGGGTGACAACTTCACAGAACTCGCTTGAAGTCGCTGATGTGCTTTCGGTCTATCAATTGATTGGCATGAAACTGTTGATGATGTTGTTCTTGAAAACTGTTTGCGGTTGCCTGTTGATGAGCTGCTGCTGCTTCAGTTTTTACCATTGTTACTATGCTCCTTTGGTTGTTGTTTCATTTGTGTTTTAATTTTTATTCCGTTCTTGTATTTCGTTCTTGCTCGTTATTTTATTTTGCGTTTGTTTTATTACTCAATATCAATGGAATTCGAGGGTGACAACTGTTGCCATGAATTGAAAAACGTGAGCAACAAGAATCCGAAGCGTCATTTAAAAGAATTTGCAATTTAATTCAGTGTGAAGTAACATAGGTTTATACACTGTATCTTCTTTCTAATAATACGAAGAATTTGAAGATATGCAATAAAAAGCATACCAACAGGACGAAGGACGAAGGACGAAGGAAGAGAGGTAGATGATGGTGGTGAAGAAGAATAATTTTATTCACAAATTTCTGTTTTTTTGATGGTGTAAACTTTAATTTTGCTTCTGAGTTTTCTGATACTACACCGAATTATTTTCAGTGTATTTGAAGTGGCCTCGCTCTCTCTCTGTCTCCCTCTCTCTTTATTACCTTCCCTGCTTACCCACCTCTCACTCTTCCTCTTCGTTTCAAACAATTGTGACCGATTTCGTAATGAAGCTTAATTTGATCAACGAGTTGTGATAACAACCACCGAGAACTCAATTTTTCACAGGTGTTGAGCACTTAATTTGTGTTGAGCTGCAGAATATCTTCATTTGCAGAATATGCAGCTCTTAGATCCAGCCCTCCCCACCGCCCCCGCCCACTTCGCTTAGAGCGATGCTGCTGATTGCAGCGGCAGCAGTTAAGTTCGAGTGACTCATCGACTCATGCTTAAGGCAAACATTTCTAAATCAAATGGGAGACACTTGATGGCCAAAAGGAATAGCGACCAAAACAACAACAACAACAACAACAACAACAACAACAACAACAACATTTCAATATGTTAAGGAGTGGAACCTTAACAATTTCAACTTCAGACACTTTAACTTTAGTGGCCGCAGCTCATCGTGATTGACACGCTTGAATGAGAGTGTGTGTGAGAGAGAGAGAGAGAGAGAGAGAGAGAGAGAGAGTTGAATGGGACAATTTAAACTGATGCCAAAGCATCGAGAGTACCATGGTACCTCATCAGAGACGGTGAGAATATTAAGCAGACGATTGAGGATTTTAAAGCTCTTCTTTAATCACATTGAAGAACTATTCAACAACTTTTTTCTTAAGAAAGAGGAAAGAAATGTATGTACAGTATATTGTAGATGAAAGATGAATATATTATTTCTTTTTGGAATTTTTTACTCACAGCCACGTTTATCTGTATTAAGTTTTCTCTCTTCTCCTTCTTTATTTCCTTCTCTCTTTGCTAGGAGAATTTTTGAAAAAAAAAGAAACAGAAGAAAAAATTAATCGTATTTCCAATTCTCTGGCCATTTTTCACTTAAATGCAATTTCCTTGCTTGACACACGTGATTTTTCTTCACACTTTTGTGTGTGCCAAGTGATTTTCCTACGCAACAACAACAATAAGAACGAAAACAACAGAAACAGCAACAACTAAGTCGATGGTGTTGTGGTGTTCTTTGAATTGGGAAACTCTTCTTCTTTTCTTGGCACCCTTTTCTCTTTATTTTTCTCATTCAAATTCGAAAGCTTACAGAAACGTTCCGGGCTGCTGTTTTTTTCTTTTTTTTTTTTCCTTTCTTTTCTTTTATTGAAATTAGTCGCCGTTGCTGCTGCTGCCGTCCTGCTGCGTGTGTCCGTCTGGCGAATGCTTATCGACAAATTATCGCAAATTAGTTGAAACCTGCACATTTATTGGGAATGAAAATGGGAGAAGAAGAAGAGAAGATGGCCAGGAACATTTAGAAATATTAAACTGCGTGTGTGAAGTGCGAAGAGTTCGACTTTGAGTTTGCTGCTCATTACATTAGCATCAGCTTTAAAGGAACGCACTTGCACGCACTTCTACAGTGGAGCAAATTGAGGAATTAATTCTTCAAATGTAACCAGCAAGATATTACAACTTAAGTAGTTGCAAGAGAGACCAACTTTCAAATATTAAACTACCTGCGTTGATAGAGTCATTGGAGCATATTTATATTTTTTATCAAACGTTTGTAACAATATTCCTTTCCTTGATATACTCGACTTCACTGTAGAGATGCCATCTCATTTAACTGCCATCAAGGATTCCGATGGCATTGGGTTCGATGGCTGCAGGCAGTTTTTCCCATATTTTAGCGTTGCCCACTTTAAGCTGATGAACCCAACCGCAAACTCAATCAAGCTCTTCTTCGACGGATGCCTGACGCTCAGATCTGCGGCTTAAGTTTGCAACCGCCACCCCGTGGCGCCCTACACCGCCCTCACCCCCTCGAAGCAACAGCATTGCAGGAAAAAACACGTTGTTTCCCGCAAACTTGCAGCCCAAACTCAAAGTTATTCTAAATTCGCAACAAACACACATTCGTAATATTTTATCGAGTGTTTTTCCTTCCTGTGTATGATTTTTTTTTGTTTTTATTTTTCAATTTGTATCTTCTATTCTTTGGTTTCTTTTTGGTTTGTTTTCTTTTATTTTGTTTCTGGTTTTTTTTTTTTTTGTTTAACCAACCCGCCGCTTTATTATAATTGATTAAGATGAATCAGCGGCGAGGTCAAATGTTTGATGGGAATATAAATTGTTTGTGGTTTTGTGTAACGATATCTAAGCAGCATCCATCCATCGCGAAGAGTGAAAGAAGGAAAATCTCAGGAGGGCGAGGAGTTGGCCGCAAAGCGACGCACGCATGCTCATCGCATGCAGTGAAAGAAAAGCCATCAACTTTGCATTTCTAAGCACGCAGTTTGACGGAGTGTGCAGTGTGATGGGTTGTACGGAGATACATACGATGGCAACAACCATGACAACAGGAAATCTATCCGTCTATCCACGTATGGCGTAAGTATCGAGCTGAACGTATAAATCAGTTGCACTGGAATTTCTAGACTTATTGATGAGATTCCATCAATATTTGTCTGAAGTGTATGCAAAAAGATTTCTCTGCTGCTGGCCGAGCAAAACTTGTTGCAGTGATTAGATAGCATTAATATTGTTGTTCTGGTTGTTGTTGTTGTATTTAACTTGATTATCTAGTTAATTGAACTTTCGCACTTTCAGGAAGCAAGCTTAGCGACGCCAATACAACGGATTTCATTATATGGTAGTCAGTGCTGAGGGAGGATTGTGAGAATATCACAGGCAGGAAGGGAGGGGGCGGGGCGGGGCGATTAAAACGCTAAAAAGGGAGATCCCACGAATTCTGCTTTCAACATCCTGAAAGTCTTTTAACCCTTATCGAGCTTAAGTTTGTTTCTTAAGTCTTTTATTCCACCTCTTGTTGTCGCATATAAGGTAAAAATTATTCACAGAAGAGATAAAAACTGAAATTAACGAACAGTTTGCCTCTAGCATTTCAATAATAAAACTCTTAACATATTCTCGTATTTAGCAAAGCATCAATTTTTTTTATTTATTCTTTTATAAAATAAAATTTTTAATAAATCATGCGCAATCATTTATTTAATTTTATTTTCCTTGTTTCCTTCTTTTCTTGCAATTCTATTTGTGTTTTTTGTTTTAAATCCCATTTCTAAGTCCCATTTTTTGAGGTTTTATTTCTTTATTCTTTTCTTACTTTAATAAACGCGAATATTTATTGTGTTCAGTAAATATCTATGAAAATTACAGATTTTCTGGCTGCTGCTGAGCCCTTTAAACTCACTTAATTTCTCACCTTGTTTCCCGATTCACACTCGCTCACAAAACAACTTGTTAACGCATCTAATAAATTGCACGCGATCTGCGTGGTTCATTTTCATTATCGGAGCCGATCCGCGCTGCGCTGGACACGTAAATCTGCATTGTTGTTGTTGTTGTTGTTGTTGTTGTTGTTGTTGTTGTTGTTGTTGGTGTTGGTGTTGGTGTTTCTCTTCTGTTCGCTTTTCGTTTCAACCATCAACTTAGTTAACACAACCGCCCAGCATGTGGTGGCACTCGAGCACTCCTCTCGGTGGGTTACTACGGGGTTCAGCACCCTGTATATGCCAAATACTCTCTATCTCTGTTGCTTGCACGCAGACATACAGACACACAAAAACACACAAACACACTCACGCAAATTCACACCACGCCAGACAACAAGTGAACAATAATTGATTGCGCTTCAATTGCAATTACAAGCAGTGGAAGGAAGTCCGCCGAGAGACTGACCAACGGCGAGGAGCACTCAGCTCGGGCCTCTCTCGATTTCTTCCACAGCCTTGTAATTGTGTGGTAATCATTCCGAATGGACGGACGGCGGCGCTTTCATTTCGCTGCCAAGAATTTGCTGCTTCTCCGCAGCTTTCCCATCATTTAGCCACTCGCTTGCTGGCTTAAATTGTTGACCATTTTTCACCGACAACATTGCAATGCGTTCAATTGTGTTCGCGTTCGCGTTTGCGTTTCAGTTAGCGTTTGCAAATTGTTCTCTATTAAAATATCATTTTGTTGGCCGCATTTGGTCAGGTTTCATTTCCTGTCGCAGCGTTGTTAGTATTTGGACTCAAGTCTGCAGATACACATGAAGATCTGGCTGGATGCTTGGCTGACTGGCTGACTGGCCGACTGGCCTCTAGCTGTATTTGTCACAAAGATCTCTTATAATTGCCGGTGATCTTCATAAATTTGAGTTGCGTCTTCGGAGTCTGGGAATGAGTCGTTCTTCCGTGAGGTTTTCACCATAAATTGTGGATTTGGCTATGATAAAAAGAGGCAGAAGTTTCGTTAAATTTTTTATTGTATCAATTAATGAAGTTAAGTTTTCATTTATAGCATATTCTAAGATTTTTAATATAGTTCTGTATGATCTTAGATATTCTGGGTTTTATTTTCGAGAAGCTTCCTTTTATTTTAGTTTCTTTCCTTTTATTTAAATTTAATGAATTTAGATTCCTTTTATTTTAGTTTGTCTTCAATTAAATGTCTTCATTTCTTAACTTAGAATAAATACAAACCTAAGAATGGGTTGAGTTCTTAGTAAATTAGATTTTCCAATTACAATTTTTTTTCCTACGATTTTTTCTACTCTTGTCTGCATTTCCGTCAATTGAACTGAACTCGTGTCGCTCGCTATTTTTATTCCCACATCAAGAAAACGCAACAAATTCTAATGATTGCCATTTAAATGGCTTTTGACGGATTAAATTATCAACTGCGGTGACATAAACCAATCGCATATAATACGCCACTGAAACTGCACTAACAACAACAACACTAACAACAACAACAACAACAACAACACTAACAACACCTCGTCGAAAATTCATTTCTCGTGTGTGGCACCACACACGGGAACCTCGTCCGCGACACTTCACGTTCATCAGAAGTGGAGTAAAGCGATGCTTGGTGGTGGCGGCACCCATAACATTACCGTCAGAGGCACACACGCATCGCCATGTAGCGTCTGTGGAACGCATTAGTCAGCTTTAGCACGTTGCCGCAGATACATATTTAAATGGATCAAAGCGTTCTTTTTTTGCTCACTTTTTTCCAAAGAAGTCTAATAAAAAGCCATTAAAAAGACTGGCGCAACCTCACCTCGAAACATCCTACGTGCACCGAGCATGTACGTGAGAGTATGTGTGTGTGTGTGTATATGTTTGAACACACCTGAATTAAATCAGTCAACTACAACAACTACCGCAAAGATCACGTCATACGTGTGTGCAGAAAAACTCACAAGAGAAAAAAAGGTACGGGTAAAAAAATTAAAACTGGTGCGAACGGTTGTACGTCAATTAAGACCACAAAAGTTGATAAGGTTTCGAAAGTTGAAGCCACCAATTAAAACCCCCAAAAAAAGATCGGCTCCAACAAAATGATTCAGAGTAAAAATTGTTCGTATCTGTTGAGAGTTGAGAAAGTTTTTTTACGATGCGAATTTTTATAATGTGACTAACGTGATGATGATGTCATGGGTCGTGAAGATGTTTGAGGGAGTACATTATAGTAAACCGAAGATCGAAGATGAAACAAACGTCCAATGAAATATCACTTGTTTAAGAGCAAAGAACAAAGAATGTATGTAAAACAGAAACAGAATTCACGACTATACAAGAAAATTGGACACTATTATGAAGATAGGGATAAATACAAGGACAACAACAACAACAAGCAGCATGCCTGCCCCACCCGCCTTTTAAATCATTTAGAAAATCACGCTCATAAAAGCCAAGGTTTTATTCATCAAATCTAAAGAGAAAAGAGAAAAAGCGATTGTCTCTTGTTTTCTTTCTCTCTCCGTGAGTCCTTGTGTGCGGATGTGGCACCAGTAAGTCAAATAAATCGCCCATTAGTGTCACGATTACCGGCACGTATTCACTCATTTTGCCACGCTTAAGCAGCAACAAACACCATCAATTCCAAAAACAACAACCAGGGAGTAGCGAACAACAGTGCATGGTTGGTTGGTTGCATTGACGAAGACACAATGACGATGAAGGTGACGGTGATGTGGATGTGGATGTGGATGTGGATGTCGATCTGGATGTGGATGTGGATGTGGATCTGGATGTGGATGACGATAAAAACTAGGTTTATACATATGAAGTCTAGGACATAAAAACAACAACGAAACGCCGAACCTAAACTAATGTTGTCGCCGATGGTGATGATGATAATGATGATTGAAAACTTATTGATGCACTTCAACTTCAAATCGTTGACAAATAAAATAAATAAAGCGACGCAGAGACAGACAGATAGATAGGTAAATAGATAGATCAATGGATAGAGAATTATATAGATGGGGATATAAACAGGAAATCATAACGAAAGCCTAATAAACAGTTAAGACAACGAATAAAGACTAAAAGAGAATGAAAAATCACATATAATGGCATTCGAACAGAAGGAAAAAGATTCAGACAGACTGACGGACAGCGAATTAAAACAGAAATCGGCAAGGATTGAGACCAAAATCTATGGGAAGATGTGCGAAACAAACCAGATTTTTGAATGAGACCCTGAAAATTGTCCCATTGTTTTGATATTTAGATTGTCTTCTTTCTTCTTAGCCTTCATTCCGCTCTTCCCAATTGTATTGTGCTTTCCCCCTGATTTGCCTTTGACTTCATTTGATACTCATCACATTATTTGCCAAATAAATCGTTCATGAATTGCTTAATAAATGGTTTAAACCATGTTTTTCCACGATCACTTGATCGAACCAGTTTTATTGAGATCATGGCAGGATTTATAGAGCTGCTGTGAACTGTGAAGCCTGCAGACAAAAGCGTGGGTTGCCGTCGATAACAAAGCGCGATTGCCACAAGATGATCATCATTGAAGGTCCGTGCTTCGCATTTCATCGACGAGTTCAATATTAAATGATCCACAATTTATGATCAACGAAAAGCGAGAATCGAAATAATTGCAAAAACAAAAATAACATCAGATAACAATATTCAAAGTTAGTTAACTCTTTCGTTGTTCTACAGAAATAAAACTAAAAGACGTCCAGAAGAACCTGATAACCACTACATCATCGCCAGTCTATAAAATAACAAAAACGAAATACATACATATATATTTTTTCAATACAATTTATTAAAGATCACCTGTTATAGACGCACATAATGTTGCCATATTTTCATCATATTTTAATGGGGTGAAACTCAAATAAATGGGATCTCCACTGTGGCACTCTCCGGAGTCTTCGGAGTGCTGCAGAGCGCTGTGAAGCCTGCGCTGTTCGGTTCGATCGTTTCGTTTCGGTTTGGCTCAATATTCGATTGCCAGCAAGCGTTGACAGCATAATAAAATAATTGCGGGCAACAATTTATAATAGCAACGAGCTACGACGATCGCGTCGTCCGCCGTGTTGATTCCCATGATCAACATCATGTTTAACAGCCACAAATATCGCACCAAGCAACAAAAACAAAACCAGCAACAGCAACAACAGCAACAACCTCAAAGACCACAACGTCAACAAGAGGGTAACCACGACTGATGACCCCTTGCGCCGCCATCACCACCACGCCGTCGTTTAAAGCCACCACATGATTTAAGAAAATATTTTCCGTACTCAAACAGCGGATTCTTGCCACAAAACGCTAGCTCGAAATGAGCCAAGTCTGCGATTCTTGTCTTGACCAAGATCAAAAGAATCCAGCGCGGCGCTTATAGAAGCTTCATTCATATAATTCACCCTCATTTCATAATAAATTGCTCTCAATTGATCACGACAATCGATGAAAAGCTATGAAAAGTACAAAAAGTAGAACTGCAAAAAGTAACCGAAAAAGGAAAAAACCAGCGCAAAGTTGAAACTGTAGCCTGGTAAAGAGTAGGGGTTTACTCGAGCGGGCGGCTAGATGGGCGGCGATGGAACGAAATGGGCGCGCTAGATTTAAGCGAGCTGAACCCAACAATATGATGAGAGCCAAAGTGTCTGCGGCCAACCGATTTGGCACCGTCAGGGCAGCAGCGAAGTGAAATGCATTTCTTAAAATATTTCTTTCATGACTCAACTGGGTTCTACGTGGCCTCCCCGGGTCCGTGTCCCTCTTTTGCACTCCTCACAAGGTTCGTTCGTTATCTTTATCTCTCACTCTCTCCGTCCTTCTCTCCCGCCCCCTCTTTCTGGGACTCTCACGGTTAATAGTTGTAGCATGTTTGGCAGATCGATCTACATTGATCGTGTTACTGTTGCTGTTGTTCTTGTTGTTCTGATGAATTATGTAGAGCACGGAAAATGAACGTGTTGAAGTTTAAAGGTGGAAGAGAAGTGAGCAATGCTGTGTTGCAAGATCACGACACACCAAAGGAGGACGATCCTCGCCGGTGAAGGATCGACATGAAGGAGACGACATTCGGAAGAGGAGAATCGCAATACGGAACGGGAAGGGAGAACGGAGGAAGGCGAGACAACGAGACAATAAAAATGTATTCAAAAGTTTCTAGGAATATTTGTTTCGGCAACCAAAGTTTTTCAGTATTTAAATTTACCAACTAAGCACCAACTCACCTCGTTGCTAAGTTTTTTCACCAAGCAAGTAAAACTAAAACCAACAGATTGCAAAGGATCATGATTGGCGATATTCCTCCTCGGCCTGATGACCGACTGGCTCTGGTAACTACGATATAAACAAACATATAATCATCATCAACACTGCGCCACACAAAAAACTCCTCAAGATCGCGGAGAAGACGCCGAAGAAGTGAAAGAAAACGAAAACGTGTCAAATTAAAGAATCCAACTAAGTAACCCAGAAATCATGCTAATAGAAACCAACTACAGCATGATCATGGCTGTCTGCTTCCTCAGCGGCGTGGGCAGCAGCACTTCAGCACCCCTCCGCGCCACCCTCCGATCAGCGATCGTTGCTGTTGGTTGCTCGCTTGGCTGGTTCTTGGGTTGGCTAATACTTTGAACACCCTGCAGACACATTCTCCGAAAATATTCTCAAGCTTGCTGTGAATCGATAGTTTAAAAATGCACAACGCGATCGTTCTACGGCTCTTCGGGCTGGAATTCAGTTTAATGCAGCATGAAATGGAGTGGAAAAAGATGCTAAATAAATGGATGCAAAAAATACGAGGAGACCAAGAAAAAAAAAAATAACAAACACACTTCTTCAAGCATTCTCTATTCATCTTAGTCACAATCTTTCATTTTCTCTCTCTATTTCTCTATCACTCTCTCCCAATATCCCTCTATCTCCCTCTCTCCTTCTCTCTCTAGCTCTTTCTCTCTCGTTCTGTTACTTTTGCTTGATGTGCACTTGACGGTAATGATATTTTGGCTACCATAATAATTTGTATCTTCTTCTTCTTCTTCTTTTTCTTCTAATTTTCAGCATTTATTTTTTCGGCCGCAACTGCTGCTGGTTGTTCCTAAACTGTTGCCACGATCAGCTATGATCAAAGTGCAGAAATTCACACTTGGAGGGCATTCCCACACTGCCTCTCTGGCAAACATACTGGGACTCACCACACACACACACACGCATTCTTGTTGTTGTTGGTTTATTACTTGTCTAAATGTTAGTTTATCTCCGAGCGTCGTCAAGACGTTTTCATGATCGGGGACACTCCACTTCAGACTTTTTTACCGTCAGTCGTCGTTTTCCCCCTCAGAAGAAGCTGTGAAATTTGATCAACGGTGCTTTTAGTCTTTTAGCTTCTCGTGTTGACGTTGTTGTTGTTGTAGTTGTTGGCAGTGGTAGTGCTGGGAGTTTTGTTGTTAGTGCGGTCTTGTGTGGTAGTAATAATGGTAGCCAAGTCCACACTAGAACCAGAAACACGTCGTTAACACCGTTTCGATATCGACACTCGAGTGAAGCAAACAAACAGATGACCCAGGAGCCATCTCTACCCGATCCACCCTGTCGAATTCTTAGTTAGTAGACTCAGTGCATCAGGTGACTGAAGTTCAATGCACTGGATGGTCCACAAATGGACGAGGAACGCGGATGGATCATAAAAATTGGCTGGACCGATGAACAAAGGACGAGGAACAAATGCTGCACTACTGAAATCAAGGTATTTTCATTGAAAATTTTTAAATAAGAGGAGAAACTTAAATCTTCTTAAATACGCGACGTATTTTCTGCTTCTTATCTTTTTCTACATTTCAAATACTTGAATCCTGAAGAAACTGAGTGACAAAGCGATCAAAAGCCGTCATCATCTGGCGAGCGACAACAGTTGCAGCCGGTTAGAAAAATTAAATGTGCTTCACATCTCCGAGCAGTCAGTTTGCAGTAGAAAATTAAATTTTATTAGAATCGCATCGTTTGTGAAAGCGAAACAATTCGCAAAGCAGAAAACCGAGTTGAAAGTGCCACCAAAAGACGCTGAAGACGCTGCAAATATACCTTAAGTAAAATGATCATTCGGAATGCCTGACAGAACAAGCCAGGAAAAAATCCATACAACCAACCATTCAAGCAACCAATCCATCTACTTATCCAGCCAAATAATGCAGCTAAATGGTCGCAATCAGCTGCAACAACAACAACAACAACAACAACACCAAAAAGTGCAGCATTGATGTAGGCCAAAATAAGAAACGAAACCAAAACTAAAATCCAAACCAAAGCGAAACTAAAGTCGAGAATTAAAGCGAACAAAGTACGCGTAATAAATATTTAAGCCAACAAAAGCTACAAAGAAGCAGAAGAGGAAAAGGAAGCAGCAGCTCCGCCATCATCAAAGCGGCAAGAAAAAAATTCCATAAATCTTATTAATGCATTGTTGCAATACGCGACGCGAAGAGACTCGGCGCGACGCAGAGCAACGCAGAGCAATGCACCGGACACATGAACTCAAACTCCGATGAACTGACTCTAAATCGGGTTGGAGGCCGCAGCGAAGCAGCAGCACCGCAACAACATGTGAAGTTCTCGGCGATGTGATGTGATGCGTTCGTTTTCTGGATTTGGGTTCATTTCAGAGATTCTGCGAATTTTTATGAGCCTCCACAAGAAGCCATTTCAGCTGATATGCTTTGGTCTATTAAAGCAACAACAACAATAAGCTGCGAAAATGTTGTAACAGCGCAGCAAGTGCAGCGGCAACATGCGGCAATAAACTACCACGAAGCCGTCAAAGTCACCGCACCGCGTTGCCGACGAAGCAGCAACGTCACATGCAACAGCAGCAGCAGCAGCAGCAATTCAAAGTCAAAATTGCTGTGCGAGCGAAGAGCCCGGAAGAGTGAGAAAAGGGTCGAAGGGAAGCTGTTTGGGGAGGGACAGGTGAGAGAAGAAGAGCGAGCGCCGCCAGAGCAGAAACTAATTTAAAGCAATTTAGCAAAGTTTGAGCTCAAGTGAGCTGAACGTTTGACCGAATGATGGACAAACATTGGCAATCGGCATAAAGCTTTGCTTAGTTAAAGTTATGGTGACGGTACGCGTTGCAGAGCGGGACAGAGCGGGGCAGAGCAGGGAAGCAGCATGATTTTGGTCAGCGATGGAAAACGAAGTGACCGCAAAACATCATCATCATCCATCCATACAACCGTCTATCCATCCAATCATCCATCCATCCATCTATCCATCTATCCAGTCATTCGTACATTCAATGGAATCTACAAGAATCTGCATTGCGTTGTGGTTGGAAATCACACGCGGTTGATGCTGAGCGACTGATGCTTTAAAATGTCGCGGCTTCCGACGAAAGGAATTTTTTAAACATTTTCAAAACTGTAATTCGCAGAGGGTTTACGAAGCAGAAGGGGAAGAAGAGAAGAATGAATGTTTTGAGAAATCTGAATTTTGATGAGCAAATTATTGACGATTATTAGTTTTAAACGTCGTTTAAAAGTACATATGAATGAATTCTCTCAACGGCCGGTCTTCTGTCAGAATGTTTTAATATCTGTCGGAAAAGGAAATAATTTCAAACAAACAACTCAATATCATTCATGTAATGATCACGATGCTGCTTTGATGTTTTAATGATCATGATGCCAGCATCATCTCCGAATGCGATGATCGTGATCTGTCCTGATGATCTTTCAGGTCTCCAAGTCACGAACCTTTTCAGGTTTCCGTTGGTATTTTTTCGTCTGGCCTCTTTTATAGTTTTCATATGAGTATCCGTCATCCGAAGGCGCACCATCTGGTACACGGAAGGAATTGACACACAACCTTTGCATATCCTGAAGGAGGTCAACACCTCTTCCATCCAAATGAATTCTCCACTATTTTTAATATTAATATAAAAATTAATAGATAGATATTTTTATGACTTTCTTACTTAATTTCGATTTATTGCTCTGAAGCTTAACGTGTTTTGTGTTGCTTGGCATGTCTGCTGGCTGGCTGCACTTTTCTGCTGTCTCCACGGTGAAGTCTTTATAAGTCGTTGCGGCTCAGACTCAGTGCAGTGATGTACTCATCACTCGACTGACCTGAACCCGTGCATTATTTTTTAGCATTTGTGCTGCTTCCACATGTGGAAAGAATTAAAACAATTTTCCGCCCATTTCTATTTAACTGCAACTTGGCAGAACCTACGAGTATAGCTTGGCCCGGTCCTGCAGGTTCGTATTGTTGTTGTTGTTGTTGTTGTCCATATTGGATGATGGATTAGTGGTGCTGCAGGCTAAAATAGCGCATCATCCACCTTGAATACTATAGTTTCGACGTCTTCTTCGACGAGCTGTTATAATTATTGCTGCTCGTAAAAGTTTTTCGATTTCTCAGTGCTTTTGTTTTTATTAAGAAAACGACAAGAAATCTAGAAAAAAAGCTTAAATTAGTAATAAAGTTTGACGAACTTCTTCCACGGACAGAACGAGATGCAAGTGGCAAGTAGAGGAAGATGAAGAGGAAAGAAGAAGAAGAAGAAGAACCAGAAGAAGAAACAAGAGAAGAACCAGAAGAAGCAGCGGGGAAGGATTTCAAAGTACCAGAAGAATAACCGAAAGAAGAACCATAAGAGGAAACCAGAAGAAGAATAAGAAGAATAACCGGAAGAAGAAATAGAAAAAGAAAACAGGAGAAGAACCAGAAGAAGAAAACAGGAGAAGATCCAGAAGAAGAAGAGGCAAAAGGAGTTATCATGGGTTTTCTTGGAGTTATCATGGGTTTTCTTCGATACAAATTATACACGAGTTGATACACATGCATGTACTGTTCAATAACTGCCACATGGTGTGATAAATAAAACAAAAACTATATAAAAATAATACTGTCACTTGAAGCAACATGATGTTGGCCGAATTTATAGCCATAGTAGCAACAACAAAAAGTCCTTGAAAAGTCGCCGCTATACAGTGGAACTAATCAACACCACAAATCGTTAAAATGAAAATTGATTAACGTGGTTCACACTTTAAATCGTTGTCATTGATTTTTTTAATGTTGTGCAAGAACAAAAAATAAAACAAAACCATCTCAGCTCATTTCTTTTCTCTTTCGTTGTGTTGGTATTTGCAGGGTCTTTTTAGAATGATGACTTCTTCTGAATAGAATCATTCAGGAGAATCTTTCTCGAGTTACTTTTAATCACCCCACTTATAATCTTTAAACGAAAATCTGCAGATACAAATTTGCAGATATAGATTTGGCTTTATTCAGAGTTTAATTAATTTGGTCTAATTAATTTGGTTTAATTAATTTGGATCTTATGATCATATTTTTCCTTTCCTATGAAATTATAATTTTATGGTTTTTGCTGTCTTCTTTTGTCTTCTCAATTTGAAGAGTATGAATTTTTCAACGTCAAATCAAATCAAGTTGACTGACCTGTTATTGAAAATAATACAAAAAAAGCAACATCAAAAAATCACCGATCGAAGAATCTTTGTTTTTCGAAATTGAGTTTATCGAAATATTCCGTAACATTTGTTGAACTACTAAAAGTCTTTTGGCCAATTCCTCTAACAGTATTTTTTTTTTTGTTTTATTTTGTGATCAAAGTTATTATAGTGAGTTCACCTCTCTTAATGCATCATTAATCACATCGTCGATTAATGACTTTCTTTAAAATAAGGAGTCGATTTTTGTTGGATGATTGTTTTTGTTGTTATTCTAGTTGCTGTTTCTGTTGCTGTCAAGTGCTATCATCAACGGCTATTATTGTTGTTATTGTTATTCTAGTTGCTGCTCCTGTTGTTCCACTCAACTGATTATGAATGTGTAAAGAAACTGAAAGCAACAACAACAACAGAGAAGAAGAAGAGTGCCAACGAGCTCATTAAATGGGAGTAAAAGTCACCCAAGTTGCTTATAATAGTGTTATTGTTGGTGCTGATTTTGTTGCTGTGGCCGTTGTTACTTCCTTGATGATTCCAACGATTGCAACAAATCTTAGCCTCTAGTTGAGGCATTGATGCTTTTATAATAGTGGGCGGAGTGGGCGATATTTTACAAGTGCTCCTGCTGCTCTTGTCTGTTGCTAGGAGTCTTTCTCTGCTTCTTTGCTGAAGCATTATTATCGAGTAGGTCCTCTATTCCTTTTTTTGCATTGCTTTGAATTGAATTGTTACCAGATCCAGGAATGATGAATTGATCGCTGAAGCAAGTGAGGTTTAGCAGCAGGAAAATGATCGATAGCAGACAATAAAGCGTCTTCTTGAGGCCATCAGCTTCTGCAACAGTGGTATGTATGTAGTTCCTTTAATAATTGAGCCCATTAAAATGTGGCGATGAAAGGAATTCCTTCGAATGGAGGAGCGAAAGAAATGAGCTGAGTTGAGTGGAGTTCATTTGAAAACTCCTCTCAAGTTAATTAACATTATTTGTAGTACGTTAAACTGAAACTATTCTAAAATTGTAGAAACTTTAAAAGTCGCTTAGGTTTTAATTTACTTTTCCAATATATTTTCACTTGAGCTCAGAAAAAGTTACCCAACTTGAATGGGTTTTTGTTTTACCCATTCTACTCTCCAGCCCACTCGCATTCCCACAGCTCTTTAAAGACGCAAGAAAGGGCAAGGAGACGTGGGGGGGGGGGAGGAAGCGTTTGGTGCACCCTACTTTTTGCCGACTGCCACTTAAACGGAGCACAATTCAATCATAAATCAAAACCAAATAAAATGCACGCGCTGAACCCGGTTTTCTGCAGCTCCGTGTGTCGAGACTACAAATAGACCAGTTAAGACGCCTACAGAACGAGCGTCTGGCGAGCGTGAAAGCTTGAAGCAGTCAGTCTATAAAACGCAGACTGAGTGACACGCCCTTTCTGGCTTTTACAAGCTCTTACATGCATACTGCGCTTCGTCTGTTTCAACATTTTTTATATATTTCCTTGTTTGCGGAAAAAGATCACTTAAGTTGGGCAGGCGCTGTAAAGTGATCTTCATTTTTTCATCCCGCTCTTTTTGTTTCATTAAAGATGAACGGCTTTAGATTAAACGGTAAGAAAGAAAGAAAAAAATCTATTAAGCACAAGTAAAAGTTTTTAACATGATCTTCATGATCACCTCTTTGCTGATCGCACTGATCGCAGCAAGTTTCGCATCGCTCTATCTCCCTCGCCCTCTCCTTCTCTCCGTCTATCGTTCCAGACGTTGTGAGTGACGCCTACATTAAAGTCCGGTCGTCTGATCAGTTGAGAATATTTTATGTGCGGAAATATTTAAAAGGATTTCGTATTATATTCTCTCAGTTGGCTGATTGAAAGAAATATTGTACAAAAAGGCGTGCGAGCGAACGATCACACATACGCGATGAGCATTTATGACGATCATGCCGACTGAACACAAGGAAGAGTACTGTTGTTGCTGTTGTTTTTATCGACGTTGTTGCAATAAGGTGCAAATTTCTGCAGTTGTAGAAGAAGGTGTGAAGTTTACGCGTTCAATTATTGCGGTTGCACAGATCGCACCACGATCGCCCATCGTTTCACCGCGATCACTTTTGTGGAGCATAGTTTAGAACGTGCCAGTTCGAGGCTAAACAGCTGCTCAATACACCGGCAACAAAGAGGAAATAAACTGATGTCTCCTTTCCAAATACTTTCCTTGAAAAGTTTAAAGATAAAAGTAGATGCTGCGTGTTTAACACGCACTTGAAAAACGATCTCAGAAATTCTATTTTGCACACATATTTCTTGGTACAATATATGAAATGGGAACACATTTTTTAGAAAAACCCGACCACTTTTCATACAACAATTAAGATATACGTACTTATTTTTAAATCAAAATTTCTTCTAAAGCTTGAAGCATCTGTCGTAAGAGGTCGGTCATTAATGGCACGGGTGGGGTACTTTAAGGCCTACTTTATTGGTCTAGAGTCTGAAACTCTATATTAAACTTCAAATTTCAATATTGAACTCTTGAATTTCTTACTACTGACAAATTTGATTTGAACCATTTTTTTTTGTACTGTGAAAATGTGTTCGTATAGTTTTTCTGCTATTGTTATTGTTACGTTTTTAGTTGCAAATCCTTTCCATCAGCTATCATCACTGCTACGGACTCGCAGCTCTCCTATCGGAATCTCCTAGATAATGACAGGTTTCGAGTCGTATTAAACGCACAAAGAACTCAACTTAACACCACTTCAAATTGGAGAGCATCGGCAAAAACGACAACAACAACAACAACAACATTCAGGACAACAACAAGAATAAGAAGAGGAGCTGAGCATCAGCAGTCAGAAGAACAGCAACAGCAACAACAACAACAACAACACCACCAACAACTGCAGCACTCATTGAAGTGTTCAGAAACTGCAGAACCTTTTTTCATTGAATCGTTGCGAAGTGAAGCTCAGAAGCTTTAAAATCATTTCATTCACTCTTGAGTGGTGCATTTTTAGGGGGAGTTTTATTGACAGCAGCAATTACCCGAAGCTATAGAGATTTGTGCAAGTTCTTGACAGCAACAGCAACAGCAACAGCAACAGCGACAACAACAGCAACAACAACAGCAACAACACCAGCAACACCAACGCCAACACCAACACCAACACCAACACTTGCTGGCTGTCAGCGAGCACAGTCTGAGCCACAGTTAGGTTTTTTCTGGTCTGGCCTGGTCTGGTCTGGTCCGGGGCAGGCTTTCAATTTGTCTGATGTCTGTCTGTCTACTCTGCACTTTGCACATTCAGCTGTCTATGCGTTGAGTGATCGTGCAATCAGCAGACTCAATTTTAATGGGGTGGCAATCATGTTGCAACGATGCGTCCGATGGATGGTTGTTGATGCTGTTGATGCTGCTTTCATTTATTATGGGTTGGAAATCACTTATGAGTTGATTATTAAATAATAATAGACTGCATTATTGTGGATGATGTTGTTGATAATGTCTCTCGTTGTTGTTTCTGTTTCTCGGTGTTGTTGGTGATGTTCATCATGTTATTTTTGTTGTTTCAATGGATGATGATGATGATGATGGGGCTGTTGATGTCTTCTTCTTGTTGCTCTTGTTATTGTTGTTGTTATTATTGTTGCTGTTGTTGTTGTTGTTGTTTTTGTTCCTGTTGACGTTTAAGTTGTCCTTCCGAATCCAGGTGATATCATTAGTGTTGTTGTTGTACTGTTATTGTTGATGTTAACAATCAATTAGTTAACCATGTATTTTATAAACGTTCGCCAGACCACTGAAAATGTTCTTTCCTTTTGTTTTCTTCCCTTTCCCCCCTTCCCCCGGCCGGTTTTCCATCCAGCCTCTTCCCTTCCCTTCCCTTCCCTTCCCTTCCCTTCCCTTCCCCTCTTCAGACCTCATGGCGGTGACTTAAACCCACGATATTTATAATCAATTTGTTCGTTGTTGGATTGGTTGGTCGAATGTTATTCTTGTTGTTGTTGTTGTTGTTGTTGTTGTTGCTGAATGTTTTATGGTTTTCTTTATATTGGATTTACATTTTTTTTTTATTGTCGTCATCATCATCAATGTTAGGCCATTAAGTCACCATGGACGTCAATTTTAATGGCAACAACGTCAAAGACTCAAACGCTGTCATCGATATATTAAGAAACCTGCACTTAAAACCTGCTACGAATGAATTTGGCGACCATGATTGAGTGATTTATTGTGCAATAATGGTCAATTAACCATTCAGAAGAAGTGTTATAAAATTAAATTAATTTAAAATGAAAACTAAATCGCTAATTTAATTTATTATTATAGGAATAGTATTTCTAAAACTATAACGTGAAGTTCTTCATATCTTATCTAAAAGTAGACCATCATCTACCTCGGGCTCAGGTTTTAGCCCCGGGTGGGCCTTCTAGAGTGGGTCTGAAATCGTCCAGAAGCTCAGTGACTCTGCGGAGGCCAAAGGGGGCCCTTTGAAAATATTATAATTGTTTTAACTCCAAGCAACTCTTATAGAAAACACACGTAGCTCACTGAAAACCAGATGATTTCGGAAAAATAATCATTTAAGCCATTAATCACAATTATGGCGCCGCACAATCAGCAACAACAGAAGCAGCATGAGCTACATCAGCAACTACATCAACACAGCTTCAGTTTCAGCTTCAGTTTCAGCTTCAGCTTCAAGGAAAAATCAGCACCGAATTCACTTCAACTTCAATGTTAACATTAACACCGCATCAACGGCCACATCAGATATCAGCACCATCCACAGCAACAGTAGCATTGGTAACTACAACAACAACAACAACAACAACAGTGTTGGTTGCTAATGTTTTTTACTATTATATACCTCATTTCGATACCCCATTTTTTTGGTTTTATCTTTCGGTAGATTTCCGCATTTTATGTTATCATCAAGCATGATGTTAAGATGTTGGCTTAAATTATATCGATTGAATCTCGCGTACAAATGAACCATGTTACAGAAGAAAAGCAACCGAAAACTACGATAGTCGGGAATCATTTCAAGGTCTCGATTTAATACAAGTTTAATTTAAAACTTTAAACGAATTATACTTGGTTTGGTTTTTCGCCGCATTAACATCATTCGGAGTTCATTAGTTCATTAGTCACCCTCTTGACTGCCGCCCCTCCTTCCGCTGTTTGGCCGCTTTACATCATTTGTAATAAATACTTAACATCTCTCAGAGTTCATGGAAAGACTCATCGAAATAATTGATGAGGGCTGTAAACAAGATATTACAAAAAACACCTGAAGCTTTCCTCAGTATTTTTGAGCTCAAGTGTTTCAGTTTTAGTTTTAGTTTACGGTTGGTTTTTGCTAATCGTAGAATAACTTTTAGAATAGAGAAGAAAACCAGGAAGTTTATTTGTTATATCGTTGAATCGATTTCCTTGAAAAGAGGCGAGCATTCGAGCTTCTATTCAAATACCGTTTCTAGTCCCGTACTTAACAGTTCATCCTCTTCTGTCTTTTCGTTCGTCTCCCAACTCTTCTTCTTCGTTTCTAACCTGCCCAACCGACTGATCCCTGGGAGCTCGTTTGCCTTCGTTGCGTTGCCAATCACTTCACAATTTCTGTCAAATCAATATAAATCGCTGCAAATCAATCGGTTCTTTCTTGTTGTTGTTCTTCTTTTGTCATTGTTGTTGTTGTTGTTATTGTTGCAATTGCGAATTCTTTGCGCTACTATTTGACATCGAGCATGACTTCTTCTCGGTTTTTGCTCTCACACTCAAAAGCTTTTGTTCAGTTAACTGCGGAGTTTCTTTGTTTGTTGTTTGTTTGTTTGTTGTTTCTGTTTTCTGTCGTTATTGACGCGAAAATGTTGCCAACTAAAGTACATTTATTTATTTCACACTCGAGTGCCGATCTGCTGCCGATTGACATTTGCGCAAATGATGGCGAATGCGATCGACAGCGATCGCGCATGCGCAACCGTACGTCAATTTGAATCGCTTCGAAGGCGAAGCGCGAAAAATCACAGCAACAAAATGATCGGCAGGAAAACGGAGCAACGGAGCCATGGAGCAACACACACACACACACACACACACACAATACATTAAACGGCAGCGTCACCCGACAGCTGACACATCAGCAAAGCGTTTCGATGCAATGCGGAGCGATGCATTGCAGCTCGACACTTCAAGCAGACGTTGACGAGCCCATTTAAACAACAACAACAACAGCAACAACAAGAAGAGCAAAAATGTTGCTCCTGTTGCTGCTGCACTTTTAATAACAATAAATTTCAATTGCGAGACACAAATTCACACAGAGTAGAAACGAAGACAGACAAATAAAAGCAGGCGAAGCAACAGAAAATCAACAGCAAAAGCAGAACAAATAAATTTGCATAAAAATTCGTACAGCAGCCACGTTGTTGTGGTTTTTGTTGTTCTTTGAGCCACCTCGTCGTCGACGCCACACTCATCGAACTCCACTCTGTGCATCTGAACGCTGGAATAGCGAAGGAAGCATCGCTGCGTTGACGCGCTGTTGACGCTTCTCCCTTTTGTGCTCCAGAGCTGCTCTCTGCTGGTGACATGAACGGGAGCAACAATAGTAGCAGCAACACCTTCCTTTGTGAAAATGTTGTTGGGTTGGGTTGTGCGGAGAGAGCGCTGCGATGGAGATGGGACGCTGAGAGAGGAAGAGTTGGAGAGGAGTGGAGTAAAGAGTTGCGGAGGAAAGCTGTTCGGAAAGATGTGGGTCGTTATGCGCGAAGGTGTGGCTGGTGGGCGGCGAAGAAGTACTGCAGACAGCACGCGTCACGCAATAAATTATCACATAATATTCACAGCCAATTTAAAGACACTTGATTATGTTTCCTTCGTTTAACTCTTTATTTGACTGAATTGCATGTATTTTCTCTCCAGTCTACATACAAATCTACATACAAGTCTACATCAATAGAAATACAACTGTTATTTCACATGAATTGCATTTCACAAATAATACAATATAACAAAGTAATCAATAATTAAAGTACAATAATTTAAAAACGAGTGTCTTCTTCTTTGTCTTTATTAAAACTTATAAATTCATTGGAAATTCGGCTAAAGTTTGGACTAAATATATTAATAATAACGATAATATTAGATACTATTTATTGTATATATAGTATGTATAAAATAATATGTACATATTATATAAAAATGTAAAACAATATTTAAAGAATTTTTGGGTTATTAAAAACATTTAATAAAAACCCTAAAAAATTACCTCATTAATACCATAAAAGAATTCAAATGTGATAAGTAAATTAAAAGTAAAAAAAAAACTACATAAAATTAAATGAATTTTGTCATAAAATCAAATTAAATGTAATCTAAATAATAATAGTTTAAATTAAAATGACAACTGAACTAAATGGAGGAAAATAAAAGGTTAAATAAGAAAATAATAGATAAAAAAATAGGATATTAAATTCAATTATATTTCATGAGAGAAACTAATGAAATTAAATTATTGGTAAGAAGAAAACAAATGAAATAAAGTAAGAAACTCAAATAAACCAACGTATAAAAAATGGTAAACATTAAACAAATAAAAAATAAATTAAGATCACATTAAAGAAGATTTAATTCATTGATTTAATTAACTAACTTTAAATAAAGTAAAAAGTAATTTCAAATAAAAGAAATGACAGTTATTTATTGAATTCTTCAAGTTAATTTTTAGTTTCTGGTTTTATACATCGCAAACCACTTTTATTACAATAAATATATAATCTTCATTATTAATAAATAATTCAACACGTATTTATACAAGTACCACGCTTATTAATATATAAAAAATTGAACTAATTGTGTTTCTGCTAAATATAAATACTAAACTTACAAAAGCCGCATCTTCTTCTTCTCCCATGCAACTTCTTCACATAACATGTCACATTTATAAAAATATATCCATTGCTACTACTAACTAACGGTTAATGTCTCGGTTGTCGTGTCTCTTTTTATTAATTATGCGTAGTTTATTATGTTAAACCCCCCCCCCCCCCCCCAAAGAAACATATTTAATTATTTTTAATTAAACATTTCGTTCACCGCCATTGTTCTAAATAACTCTAACATAACAGATGATTTTTAATGAGTATGCATATTTTTATTTTGCTGTTGTTGTTGTTGTTGCGATGCTATTATAATGGCCTAATGGTAGTTCTGCTGTATCGATCGTTAAATATTAATTCAATCTGATTAAAAAGTAGTTCACAACAAACAGAAAAAGCAACAACAAGAAAACTGGGAAAAATTAAACTTCCTGTTTTTTTCTTTAATTTTAATGTGACGGTTTTTTTAATCCATATTCTTAATATACAATATGATTTATGATTTGTATCGCCTTCTGTTCGACTTTTGTTGCTATTGCTTTATAGTTTATACCCACAGAGAAATGCTAATCGTTAATTTTTAGTGGCCCCTCTCGAATCAATCTTTGTGACCTTATATTTTTTTCTCTCTGTGAACTCGTATTTTTCTTTGAACCTCTCCATGGCAGAGTGACTGATCCGGGGGATTATTTACTTTGAGTTCGGGTTCCGCTGAAGTGGTTTCTTTAGGACCGGATCGAAAACTTCCAAAAACAGGTGTCGTCAGTATCACACAGCACGCCACTCTTCAGCTGACCCCCTACATGCGGATTGATAGAGAAGAGTTGTCTGGAACTGTGGGCGAGGGCGGGCGAGGAGCGAAGGCGGTACTCTGAAAGTTGCGGTGTTTGATTTATGCACCTCGGAAGATGATTTATTATTCTTTAGCTAGTCGATATATGAAGCCAAGTAATTTTAATCAGATTGATTTTGTTTAACCACCCCCCACCTCAACCGGTATTTGAGATTTTAGTTGTTGTTGTTGGTGTTGGTGTTGGTGTTATTGTTGCTGAACCTTGTTGTTTCTACAAGTTCATCTAGTAACGAGCTTAAGCTTCAATGTTGATGCTTTACGATTTAATCATCTGCTCATTAAGCTCCATTGGAGAGACAATTTAGACAATATACACCCTATCTTCGATTCAAATAAACGTATTGATTTCAATTCAGGTTTTATCGTATCTGATTCAAAAGTCTGTGCTGTGATCTTGAAGTCATTGATCCGTTACTTTGTTGTTTTCGATGGTTACATTTTTATCGATCTTATTTCTTTTGTTAACATTAAAAAGTGTTTTAGTTCCAGTTCATGTTTGTTGGTTGATCTCTTCAGCTGTTTTAGTTCTTCTTCTTCCTCTTCTTCTTCTTCTTCCTTTCCTTACCATTCTTTAACTTTAACTGATCTTGCTTGTTTGTTTGCTTTTTCACAATATTATCAACCGTTTAGCGATAATGACGATCGACGCCATCAAGATCAGGTCATTTCCACATACAATATAATGATCAGTTTGTTTATTATTATTGTTGCTGTTTCTTCTGTTTTGTTGTTGTGATGTTCGGTTACTCTTCCAATATGTCTGCTAATAGCATTGATGCTTAGTGCGATGATTATCATATTTCGTGATAGCGAAGTGATCGTTATTGATCGCGTTGATTTCTGCACCATAACGAGCACCATAACTTTCCGAAACGTGTTTGCTAATCACGTGGATCTTTAATGCGCAGATCATCATGTATTTTAAATAATTATCTGCTTTCCATCTAACGATCATTCCGATAGTCAGGCAGGCAGCGATCGTCTGTAATGCGATCTTGCTGGACAGTTAAGTGTTCGTTATTCACGAGCTTCATAAGTTGTGAAGATCATTGATATCACTGATTGATAATAAAATTTAAGGTTTATTTAACAGACCGGTCGTCACTGATCAGTGATCAGTGTGTGTTTTGCATCGTGTGTGTTTCGGAGATCATAGTCACATAATCGCTTCTAATACGATCGTCAGTATATTCATATTGACTTCTTAGATTCGGCTGATCATAGCGATAAAAATAGCTGCCACAACGTTGAGCAATTGCGTAGTTATTATGAAGTGTTTGACAAACCCTGATAGCAAACAGACGCAGTGGATTCTTCAATCGTTCCACTACAATCAGCTGTGATCTCTTTTCTTTGGGAAAGCTACAGCTTCGGTCGTCGTAATTCGATTAGCTTTGATCACTTGCGACTCCGTCAAATATATTTTATTTAAACATAGCGACGTCGAATTGTTTTGCTAGAGCATGTAACGTCTTGAATCTTTAATCCTATCGCCTTTCGTGTTCTGTGACCTTTACACACCCTGATATCTTTTCTTCGTTTGAACTTTCTTAATGAGTTGTTGCTAGACTTTCGTTGTTAGATCCAAGGGAGTAGTTCCAGTTGTTGTTGTTGCAAGAATGGTGGATGGCGGCGTCGCCGTAACGTAATCCATTTTAAAGCGTTTCACCTCCAACCGTCGATCACGATCGATCACACTGAATATATTCGGATCGTCAACTTTTCGTTTTGCGTTTTGTTGCTTCAACGCAAACGGACAATATTCTGCATCCTTGTTGTTGTTATTATTATTATTATTATTATTATTATTGGTGCTGTTGTTGTTCTCATTACTGTGATTATTATTATTATTATTATTTGTATTTGTATTTTTGTAGTTAATACAAAAGCTGCCACTATTAATATTGTTATTGTTGTTGTTGTTGTTGCTGTTGCTGACCTCTTCCTTAAGAGAACCATTTCTGATGCCAATATTCGCGGTGACGCCATTTTCTGAATCACTATGCCTGTTAGCCTCATTCCTATCCGTATCGATTTCCGTTTCCGCTTCCAACGATTCGCAGTCGTTGCTCGATATTCGCTCCTCATCCCTGGAACTCGCCGTGCTACTTTTGCTGCTCAACGAGCTTCGCGCGCTCACCGAACGCTCACTGCACGTTCTGATGCTCAAATCGATCGGGTCATCTTGTTGCGGTGTAGTGGCAGCCGCCGTAGGCGTGGCGACAGACGCCGCCGCGTCCGATGTGCGAGCCGCTGCTGGCGAGTGTGGCGGCGTCATGGACACCACCAGATCTTCATCGTCGCCGCATTCGCTGGCAGATTTCAATACGTTGATCCGACGATCCGCCACCGCACACGCTCCTTCCTCCATGTCCATCTCCACCGCCTCCCCTTCCTCTTCTTCATGGCTGTGCGCGCTGGTGAGGCGATCGCGTCCACTCTCCGAGTTGGGCGTAACGAGCGCTGAGATCGAGTGGTCGTGTGTGCTGCGTGGCGGCAACTTTGTCGCGCTCGGCGGCGGACTCTGAGCACCGCGCTGCGACTTCAGCACCGCGTCCAGGTAGAAACGTTTTGTTAGATCCTCGGCGGCTTTGTTGCCATTGGCGATGTTAAGCTGTTGCTGCGGCAGCGGCTGCGGCTGCGGCTGCTGATGGCTGTTGTTAAGGAGGGGTCGTTGATCAACGCCGCCACCGACATTTCCGATGTCTCTGCTGAGTGGTCGGCCGGCGCTTTCTGCCACCGACTCAATATGGTTGTTCAACTTCGGCGGCGAACTGTGCGCAGCGCTGCTCAGAGTGGGCGTAAACCGGGTGGCGGGCGGCATACTGCTGGAGTTGAAGAGCTGCTGCACGGCCGCGGCCGCCGCCACAGCCTGTTGCTGCTGCTCAGGTGACGGCTTCAGCAGGCCCTGATGATGAGAATAAAGCGCAGGGTGGTAGCCGGGGAAAAGGAGGTGCGAGGGTGGCAAAAAGCTGGGCGGCGGCATGACGGGCATGGAAGCCAAGCCCGGGAAGGGCAGCGGCAGAAAGGGATGCAGTGCTTCCTTGCGCATATGCGGCGGGGGGGAGGCAGCATGCTTGCTGAGGTGCAGCAGGGGATTGTGACGCGCGCCGACTTCTACTGAGTTGTCGGAGTTGTGCGAGTCGGGCGAGCTGACGCACGGTGAAGCGGCCGCCGCTGCCGCCGCCGCCGCCGCCGCAGCTGCCGCATGTTTTCCGTACTCCTCGAGGCCGAGCATCATGAGTTCTTCTTTCGTGCGCGGCGGATAGAGGCCAGGATAGGAGCCGGCGTGGCCCAACATACCCAGGGCGGCGGCGGCGGCAGAGGAGTTGGGGTGAACCGCAGGAGATGCTTTGCCCCCAGGCGAATGGTGAAGACTGCTGAGTGTCGGCTGGTACGAGCCGCCGACCCCGCTGCCACCGCCACTGCTCTGCTGTTGTTGTTGCGATTGATGCGGCAGCGAATTCGGATGCGGATGCGGATGCGGATGCGGATGCTGTTGGTGTTGGTGCTGGTGCTGGTGCTGCTGCAGGTGGTGCTGCTGATGTTGGCTGTTGTGATGTACCGCTGCGGCCATCGCGGCGGCGGCTTGCTGCTGCTGCTCCTGCAGCAGACAGTGTATCTTGAACCAGTTGGAGCGGCGGCCGTAGCGCGAGCCGCTCTTCGACATGCCGACCAACAGACACTTGCGCAGTCGACACGCCTTGCAAGCGGTGCGGTTCTTCTTGTTGATGATGCACTCGCCGTTGTTTTTGCAGTCCGTGATCGATGACAAATTGTTGTAGGAGCGGCCGAAAAACGACTGAAACGAGTGGGAAAACAAAAGAAAGAAAGAAAAGTTAAAAAGTGTGGCAAGTGCGGGAAGCGAGGGAAGCGGGGGGGGAGGCGGTGGGTGCAGACAGGGGCGGCATGGGGGCGTAGAGAGGCAGACAGAAGATTATGTGGCGCTTGTTTTCGGAGGCGCAGTTACATTGGGGCGAATTCGTTGTTGGAAGCCGAGTGGAAGAGGAGTGCGTGGGAGTGGACCAACCAAAGCACCAAACGTGCTGTGCATGAAGCGGCGAAGTGGGCGCTCTCAAGCTGCTCTCAGCAGAGATTAAGTAGCAGTGCTCGAGACCGACCCTGAGCCAAGTGATCGCAGAAAACCGACCGAGTGTGATTGATGAGTTCAGGCCGCTCGCTGAAGTTGACGTGAGCTCAGACAGAAGAAAAACAATTAGCGTTGAGGTTCGAGTTGGCCGAAGAACGAAGCGAGCAAGAGTGGGCTCGCATAATAATTTGCCAAATGATCTGCGCAGAGGCTGGCTTTAAGCATGCTTTTTTCCTGGATGAGAGTGAATAAGTGATGTTTATATTATATTATATTCTCCAATGTTTTTTATAACTTAATTTGAGTGTATTTCTACTCAGTTGTAAAAATATCATCAGTTGTATGAAGAAACATATTCGATGGCTATCGATTCACTTCAGTGCGTTCGTTTCTTAAGTCTTTTGTTCTCATTGATTTGCACGTCTTCAGTTCTGTTCAACTTCGAAATGAAATTTTTCTCAAAACAAATTAATAACCAAGAAGCAACTAATTAATAATGATTCGGTGTTAAATATTGAAATTTAATAGCTAGAATTTAATTAAGGTTGATGCGAAACAACAGCAGCAACAAATAAGAACGGCAAAATATTACATAAAAATATAAAAAATACGGCAAAATGTTGAAAAAGTACCGAAAAACTTTCACAACCGACGCGACGGCCGATTCGTCACACGGTGAGCACTTTAAATACTGAATCATTTTAAATTCTAAGCGATGATTAACGTCAAAGCAGCAGACACTAAAAAACATCGAAGACTCTGTTCTGTGCTAAGAATTGTGCAAAAATTAGAACGCGATCGAACAACAACAACAACAACAACAACAACCACTTCAACAACAACAACCACTTCAACAACGATTAAAAGCGTTGAAATTTTAATGTTTCCGTTGAAATTAAAAACAAGAAAAACAAATAAAACTAAAAAAACATATTGTAGAAAAACATAATAGTAGAATAAACCAAAACAAGTTTAAAAAGAAAACAACAGCAACAAGGAAAACGTATTAAAAACAACAACAACAACACAAATGAATCAAAAATAATTGCAGCACGATTTGGCAAAATTTGGCATAAATTAGACAGGCAGGAAGAAGAGGAAGCACACATTTTTGGAGAGCTTTTTTAACAGAGCGGAATTTAGTGCAGTTTAAGCAAAAATTATGAGAAGGTCATAAAATTTATGAGTGGCAGCAGCCGCAGCCGCAGCCGTAGCCGTAGCAGCAGCAACAACAACAAATGTAAAATCACCAAAAACAGTATAAAAATAGCCAAAACAATCAAAAGAAGAAGCAGCATAGCATCGAAAACAATTGTAGCAACATCGAAGTTGGCAGCGGCGACGGCGACGGCTTCAGTTATCAACTTAAGCGGTGGCTTTTAGGAAAAACAAAAAAACTGACCAACAACAACAGCAACAACGAAATGTGGTATAAATGAAGGCCCAGGCTGGAAGACAAACGTTGGGCTTGGGAAGCTGCGGCAGAAAGGCCAAAAGGTTAGAGTGTATAACAATCGCAATCGCAGCAGCGAGCGCAACAAAAGTAGCAACAACTAAAACGAGAATTAAAACTAAAAAAAAAAGGAATTTAATTGATTTAAATGCAATGCAAAGCGTTTGTTTGTTTTCGTGTTCGTCTGTTTCTTTGCTTGAAGGTACAACGGCTAAGAGTAACAAAAACAACAACAACAACAACGACAACAAAAACGACAACGATAAGAAAAAACAACAATGGCCGAAGAGGTAACCTTTGGCATCCGTCGATGGTCACCCTTCACCAGTCGGCCAGCAGCACTCAAGCGACCGGCGGGCGGCAGGCAAGCGGCACCGAAGCGGCACCGAAGCAGCACTCGAGCTGCTTGTTAAGAAAGGAAGGACGGAAGGTCTTTAAAGTGATGAGTTTGCTGCTGCAGAAGGAGTTCAGAAGTATAAAAAAACTGCACAAAAAGCGAACACAACAAGAAAAACTTCAGAAAACTCCGAAAGAAACAAAAAACTTTGTAGGTTAAATAATTTGATGCTATTATTTTTTGCTTTGGTTTTTTTTTGTGTTTTTCAACTTTTTGTGTTGTTGATTTGTTTGTGTTATGTTTGTGTTATGTTTGTTTATTGTTGAAGTTTCAGTTTTTCGAGCTCAACCCCAATCAGAGCAATAAAAGGCGCCTCGGTTTCGATGCGTTTGCTGTTTTCACCGTTTGTCTGCCAAAAAGTGAAGTGAATCTAGTAATTCACTATTTAACCCTAGTAAATTATAGCAACAGCGTCTACAACTTGATCATTATAATCATTTCAACAAAAAAGAGGGAAAACAAACAGACAAGAAGCATAAAGAACAAGAACAACAACAAAAATAACCTTTCAAATGAAAACGAAAACCGAAAATAAAAATCGAATTTTACAGCATAAGCATACAAACAACAACAACAGCAACAACAACTGGAACTGCATTTCCGACCCAGTAATCTTGATGCCCAATTAACCTTAAAAAAATCGCTTCTTCTTCTTTGTGAAGGCACAATTTTTCTCGTTGACGTTTGTTGTTGTTGTTACTGTTGTTGTTACTCTTGTTGTTGTTGTTATTCTTGTTGTTGTTGTTGTTGTTACTGTTGTTCTTTTTTGGATCATTGATGTTGTGTTACTACTCTGCTTTTTGCTGTTTCTGTCGTTGTTACTATTATTGCTGTTGGTCATTTATTTTTATTAATCTCATGCTTCTTCTTCTTCTTCTTCGTGATATTCGTCTTCGCCTTCAAGCACTTCAAGTGTTGTTGTTGCCTGCATTTGTTGATGTTTTTGTTCTTGAGTTGAAGTTGTTAGTGTTTCCATTTCTGGTGTTTTTGTTATTCTTATTTTTTGATTTACTGTTACTATTAAACGTGGCCTGTTGTTGTTGTCGCCGCTGTGTTAAACTTCTTGCACTTCAAATCGGTAATTTTTTGCT
Source organism: Myopa testacea (assembly GCA_949629155.1). Taxonomy (NCBI): domain Eukaryota; kingdom Metazoa; phylum Arthropoda; class Insecta; order Diptera; family Conopidae; genus Myopa; species Myopa testacea. The sequence continues at coordinate 13,508,705 of OX451348.1, read as the reverse complement.
CTTTTTTTCTCTGTTTCGTTTTTCTGTTTCTCGCCGTTTCCAGATTTCTAGCAGTTTTTTTTTCATTTAATTCGATTCAGCCATTGAATTAAATTGTTTGTTTGCTGAAGCTGAATTGATCGCTGCTCGTTTGTGTGGCTTGTAGGTGGATTTAATGATGATGGCTGATGTTCGGCTGCATGATTCATGCGTGTTGTTGGCCCTCAAAAGAAATACAATACGACTGAGTGATTTGTTTTTTTTGTGGTTTTTAAATTATGCCACTATTAATGTATGCATTGAAATCGAAATTTCATGGTTTGTTAATTATTTAAGTTTGCGAATTGAGTTGAACGTTAATTGAAGCATTTCGTATTATTTTAAATTCTTTGAAAAATACTTCATACAACACTGCGTATGAGGAATATTTATTTAATTACTAGGAATTTAATTCAAATTCAAATTCAATTCAAATTCAATTCAAATTCAATTCAAGTTCAAATTCAAATTCAAATTCAATTCAAATTCAATTCAAATTATTTTAATTGAACATAATTTTACTAAAGCAACTAAAGCAATTCTAGGAGTAGCAGCAACTTTAAAATAAAATTAGCAATACCCACAATAAAAAGAACAACAACAAGAACAAGAACAGAATCGCCTAAAAAAAGCCCAGTACTTGAAAAAACTTGAGAAACAACACGATCTCCATACAATTACCAAAGTACACAGAAATGCATACATAAACTTAACATTAACTAATGAAGATGAGTTGAAGGTCGTTGATGAATGCATTTTTTTCGAAATGTTGGTATGAAAGCGAAAAAGAAGCAAACACACTCAAAAGCAAAGTCCGCAGCTCATTATTCCTAGCTTATTATTGCTTAAGTTGGGCTCCAAGTTGTGTTTGCTGTTGCTTGGTTGCTTGTTTTTGTAGCATTTTGTTTGGATGTTAATGGTGATGGTGCTGCTTCTTCTTAAAAACTCTGTTGCTTCTCTCGAAACGAGGTTTGTTTTTTACTTTCTGTTTCAGTTTCGCTGGAGCAATTGTTGTGCAACAAGAACAACAACAACAACAACAACAACACACGCAACAACAATAGCAACAACAACAATAGCAACAACAACAATAGGCAATAACAACAACAATAGCAACAACAACAATAGGCAATAACAGCAACATTAGATCTAAAGTTGGTCGTAATTAGAAGATTCTGTTGTTCTGTTGTTGATGGTGATTTCTTTATCATTATTCTGATAATCTCAATATTGGTTGAATGCTGTTGATGTTTTCTAGGTGTCTTTGCTGTTGTTTTAACTCTCTACTGCAGGGATGTTCAGTTTTAAAGTAGGACGTTACGCTTGATCTTTACTTTAGTCCCAAGCCGGCGACGTCGAGAGAGCCGCAGAGGTAAAGAGTTGCGTTGTACTCGTATGGAGAAGAAGACGAACAATATAGTTAAAGATTGTGTTAAATATTTATTATTTTCAAAGTGAAGAGGTTCGGTGACAAAAAAAGAAATTGAATACATGCACAATGCTTACCTTGCATCCTTCGCAGGTAAAAGCGCCAAAGTGAAATCCCGCCGCCGGCTCCCCGCAAACTTTGCACGTCTGATTCATCTGTAAGGTGGAAAAAGAAGAATATTAAAGTTCAAAAGAAAAACAAATGCAAATGCTAACAAAATCGAAATGTAGATAAAATCAGAATATGAATAAAATCAAATATTAAGAAAAAGATAATAAATCGAATATAAAATTTCAATTACTTGCAAAACCTGCTTCTGTTCTATTGACCAATAAATTAATAAAATTTCAATTAAATCTAAACAAATCTCCTGAAAAATCGAAGTCAACAGATTCACACGCTTGAGCTGGAAGCCCAACAGCAACAACAACAGCAACAACAACAACAACAACAACAACAACAACAACAACGAACGCATCGGTACATGTATGTTTAGAGAAAGACTTCAGTAACAACAAACACAACAATGAGCCAACAGACAGCAATAACAACAAACAAGCCAAAGACATTTCATTGCCTGAAGCTAGTTTAAAGTGAAAAATGGACGACTATTTTCACGATCGAATCTGCTCAAAGAGTCGGTGAAAAGTGCAGACAAATTTGCATTTTTATGAGAGCAAATGTTGAAAATGTAACAGCAACAGCAACAACGACAACCACAGCAACAACACAATTCTAATAGAATTGCAACTCTTTTATTGTTGCTGGTATTGTTGTTGTTGTTATTGTTATCAACAAATTGCAATCGTAGGTAAGAAGAAAAAAAAGACCAAAGACCAAGAAAGAACAGCAACCAAGACCAAGACCAAGGATATGACACTTTTGCTGATAATGTGGTTGTTGTTGTTAGTTTAGTTTCGGTTTTGTTGTTATTATCATTATTATTATTATTATTATTATTATTATTATTATTATTTTTGTTATTATTAAGGTTGTTCTTGTTGTTGTTGTTTCAGTTGCAGTCCATTTTGTGTAGCTTAAATATTTATTTGTTGGAATTTTGTTGCTGCTGTTGCCCACATTGTTGGTGGTTATTTCTGTGGTTGTTGTTGTTGATGATGTGGTCTTTTGTTTTATTTGCTTTTTGCCGTGTTTCTTTTTTTGTTTTTTTTTGCATAATAAAATACAGAGTAATCGTCAACGCGCCATCAGTAACCGCGGCGTTGTTTTGTGCGCAGTGCGAACACTGCTGATAATGACGATGATGATGATGGTGGTAGTCATGATGATTCATATGCAATTTGAATATTTATGAGTTCGGGTCTGCGTGTGCAATTATATGCTTTGATTTAGTTACTCGATAGTCGATGTTGATTTACGAGCTTGACCGCCACCAGGGTTGCCATCGGACAGCAGAATAAATGAATTGAATCAAATTTGTGTCGAATAGAGTTTTAATTTCATTTAAAAGGTGTCTTCTTATTTGTAAATTATTATTTATACGATAGTATTGTGTAATAAATTTCTATTCGTTAATTAAATGAGACTTAATTGGCCTTTTTTTTTAATCTTTAATTGAACTCAATTGAAGTTATAACTTTAAATAACTTAGAGTTAAATATTTTCTCTGTTTAATTAATTTAATGAACTATTATATTCGTTTTCGCCTTTTTTCTTTTCTAGAATGTTTTCTCAAAACACCGTCTGTTGGCCACTAGAGTTGGTCCGCGTTGCCGATCTCGCTCTCAGTTCCACAGCGCTGTTCAGTTGAGTGTAGAGTGCAGCGCAGAGCAGAGCAGCTCCTCGCACGACACAATCAGGTGCTCAGCATCTCTCGACCTCGACCAAAGGAATTCATGTTTATTGCATTTTAATTTGCGCACTGAATTCATAAATTTATTTGTGGCAACCAGAGTTGGCATCGCTGCCGCAACATCTTCCAACATATTAATTTACAAGCAATTTTTAGGATTTTATATTTAATACAACAGCAACAACAGCAAAGCAACAACGCCGTAGCGTATCGAAAAATGAAAGGGGGAAAAATAATGATAATAATTCAGCAAGAAAAACGAAATCATTTCTAATTTATTTGCCGTGATTTTCATTTATCGATTGCAGCAACAGCAACAGCAACAGCAACGAATCGACGCCACTCGTGTGTAGCTTGAAATTTATTTCCTACTCTGAGACTCACACGAAATCAGATTAGCGACCGGGAAGAGCGAATATTGGAATATTTTACGCTTTCAATTTAGAAGTTTTATTTATGAATCGAGCGAACGTGTTGAAGTGTAAAAATTTTCATTAACTTGGGTTCGATTTCTTGTGCTTGTTGTTGGCTACTTCGTGGTTGTGACTGTTACTGGGATTGCAATTAATGCCGTCGCTGTTGCAGCAACATTTTGAAATGTGATATGAACTCATTTCTGCTTCGAATGAATTATTGTTCATTTATCCTTCATAGAAGAAGAACACTGATTTGCATGTCTTCAATCAACAGTGAAAAAAGTGAAGAAAACATTCAGAAGATCAGAAATAGGAGAGAAACCAAGTAAAGAATCAAAAGAAATTTCGTCAAAGTCAACAGATTGAATAAACTTTTGCTTCGAATAATGAATAAAAAAAAACCACGTTCGCTTCACAAGTCTTTCGTTTGCTTGAAATCTGTTTTGATTTGTTTTCACCGCATTTAAATACATATTTCCAACTGCAAACAAACAATAAAAATACGCAAATACAAGTAACAAAAAAGACAAGAATTAAAATGCAAATTGCGCGCATAAATAATCAAATACTTTTGTCCATATATAAATAAGCATTCAGCGATCTTCGAGTCCAAAGAATTTCCATTGTTTCATAAAAAAACATTGTATAAATGCACAGAAAAATTAAATAATTCCAAATCCTATGCAAAGTGATTGCCATCAACAATACAGGGGACAAGCTGCTGCTGCTGTCATTTCTTACAAAAGCGCATCTTCTGTTGTTGTTGTTGTTGTTGTTGGCTTTAAATACAACTAATTTTTCAAAAATACACCTGCACAAAAACACAAAGCACTCCAATAAAATCAGATGCCTGCAATAATTTAGTATAAAATTAAGTTTTATAGGAACGACAAATGACAGCAACAGCAGCAGCAACAACAACAGCGACAATATCTCAGTAACAACGGTCGATAAATTGGCCAGTACGCAGCACAGCAACATCAGCAGCAGCGCCTGAAGCTGTGTCAGCAACAATCACAGCCAATTACAATGAAAACTCATTAGTTCTAGAACTTTGCGAACATAAATTATTATGCAATAGTATGTGCAACGCGAGAGAAAGAGACGGAGACGAAAAGCAGAGGAATGCTGTTCATAGACTGCTTATTTACTCATTTATTTTATTCTCGTTATCGGCTTTTATTTGTATTTCTATGTAATAAAAATCGATAAGCAATTTTTTAATAGTAGCTATTGTTGTTGTTGTTGTTGTTGTTGCTGTTGCTTCGAATAGTGTTGTTGTTGTGTGTCAACAACACGTGACAAATCCAGCGCTGTTGGTTGTGAGCGAAAAGTTGAGCAACTCGCGACTTGTTTTCATGCAATTCTTTAGTTTATTTTATTCAACAGTGTTAAAAAATTGAATCTAAGTCTTTTTTATTTCTCAAATGAAGGGCGTTTTCTTTACAATTTTAGTATTTTTTAATATTTGTAACATTTTTCACGCAATTCGATAGCTTAAAAAGTGTTCCTTCTTAAGTTTAATTCTCCAGTTTGTGTTCTAAGTCTTTTGTTGAATGCACAAAAAGAATTCGCACATAAAAGTGCTCAAATGTCAAGAGTGTATTCTGCACACCTTTAATGGAGCTTGAAGTTCGAATACCAACAACAAAAACCGCAACAACAATAACAACAACAACAACAACAACAACCTGTGACTAACACCGATTTTTTTCTCTGGCTTTCAGTTTGGCGCATTCAAAGTCAACAACGCCACGTTTTGCTCCACTTTAAAATGTGCTGCACAGCCGAAAGCAGCATAACGTGCAGCAGTTAACATTTGTAGCCACCGACAACAACAACAACAACAACAACAGCAGAAAAGAAGCCAACTGAGACAATGCCAAAAATAAAAGTCATCAAATTCATAAGTTGAAGTTGAAGTAAGTGCGGCTGTTCTTATTATTATGTTATTATTATAGTTGTTGCTGTTGTTGTTCATTTTTCTGTTTGATACATCATGACCTTGGTTTGATTCGAAATTGCAAAATGTGGAATCTAATTAAATTAAACAGCAGCAGCAGCAGCAACAGCAACAGCAACACGAACAACATTGAAATAATAATAAAAGATCACGCTGAAGCATACGATGACGAGTGCACGATGTAGCAAGTCAGCCAGCGAGTCATTCAGTCAGTCCGACGATCGATCGATCCATATAATGAACAACAACAAGTACAACAACCATCAGCATTCTGCTAACGAGGATGAGACATGCATGGAAACCAAAAACAAAACTAAAGCAGTTCGCTTTAATTTACTAGCAACGCACGAGCTTATAAACTTTTTTATATGTTGCTGCTGCTGCTGCTGGTGCTGATGTTTCTGTTGTTATTGTTGTTGTTTTGCGATACACACCTACATATGTAAGGCTTGTTAAATATGTGTATGTGTGTGTGTGTGTGTGTGTGTAGTTTAATATCTTTTTCTAGTTTCAAAGATTCCAATCTGTATTTTTTTTAAAGCTTAGGAATATTTTTATTGCAGATGACGCGTCGTTGTACATTAAAAAAGTATAAAAAATAAAAATAATCACAAATATTAATAATAATACTCATAATAATAATCATAAAAGTATCAACAGCTGAAGAGAAAATAAATGCTTGTAATAAAAATTAAGAGTAATAAAGAAATACGATTGTAAAACAATATTTTTAATGAAAACTTTTGATACTCGTAAGAAAGTGTGTTTTTTAAGCCCGACCGAAAAATGGACAAAAAAATATTAAAATTTAACTGAAGTGAAAGAAAGAAATGTCCTCAAACGATCCAAAAAGATCTCCATTCTAGTGCAGTAAACTAGAAATAAATGCAATTAAATCGAAACTGCAATTAAAATGATTGATGGAGTTCGTTGCTGTGTGGTTTTATTTACGCTCGTTCTTAAATTCAAATCTGTGTTCAGTTTTTATCTCTTTTCATCATTTATTCTATACTTGAAATATTGAAAATACTAAAATTCAATGCTGAACTAAATTTTTAATTGATCCCTGAATTTTGTTGAATAGCATCTTTTTTATAACGTTCTATACGTACATTTTTTTATTATTAATTTCTTGAAATTAGAGCTTCTAAAAAAACTCGCTTGCTATTAAAAGTTTTACGCTTTTTAGCCACTTCGTTGTTGCAGACGTTTTGTTGCATTATTATTGTTCATATTTTGTTGATGATATTGTTGTTGATATTGTCGTTGTTGTTGTTGTTGTTATTGTCCCGTTTAAATTCTACATATTTCTCAGTTTAAAATCTTGGTTTCGACTTGGATTTTTTCTATTTTACTTCCTGGTTTCTGTTGGATCTGGGTTTATAATTTTCGATATAAAATAAAACACACAATAAAATATAAAAACCTAGGAAATGAAAAGCAACAAGTTTTAAAAAGCTTTTTAGTTTAATTTTGAACAAAAGAATAACGAAAGAATAAGAAATAAAAATAAAAAAGTGACGGCTTTTAAGCTACAGCAACCTCTGTTGGTACATTAAAATAATGGAAGCAAATAAACTCATGTCCAAACTTATGATTAAATTAATTCGCACTTATTTTATTTTCTTAATAAGTTCTCACAGAGTTCATTATTTGTTTTTTTTTTTATTTATTTTTGTTTCCATTTATAATTGTTTTAGTTTTCTTATTTAGGTTTAGGTTTTTTATTTTAAATGGAGGGAAATTCTTAATTTTCTTTGTTTTTTTTTTCTTCTAAAAACCTAGACTGGACACATAATGTGTCTCTTGCTGTTTGTTTCTGTTGGCTTTGTTGCTGTCAAATATTTCGCAAGATCTTCAAACTTTGTGCTCTACTTCGAAGCGCGTTCAAGTTGACATGTTTTACATACGAAAAGCGGATCGCGTGGTGAGCGCATGCGTCTTAAGTCTGAGAAATGTTGACATGTTTGCCAATAAATAAGACCAGCTCCACAACAACAACAACAACAACAACACCATCATCGATAACAAATAAACTTGAGCCGCACCAAAGGCAAACAGAACGCATCGCCACAAATTGGCTGGGGGCCACACGAGCTCGGCGAATAAACGTTACAATTTTTCATTCTAACGTGCTGCAGTCTGCGTTGATATTGCGACTCAATGACTGAGCGACAGACGGCCTGAGTGACGGATTGACTGGCTATAAGATTGGTTACAAGACCGTCTAAAAGACTGACTAAAAGGCTGACTAAAAGAATGACTAAAAGAATGACTAAAAGACAGACTGACAACCTGAGTGACATCGTTACGAGACAACGAAACAACATTTTTCACGCTTGCAGAAAATCATTTTGTTTTCTTTCAGAAAATCAGAAATCTTTAGAAATAATAATAATAATAAGAAAACCAAGTGAACAAGGAAAAGAATGCAAGAAATAGCTACGCTTTAGAAATCGTTTATGTGATCATGCGTGTGTGTGTGTGTGTGTGTGTGTGTGTGAGTCCAGATGCCGAAGTGACTGAGAGTTTGTCGTCTAAACTCTCAACGTGTGTTTGCTAAAATCCACGCTTGTCTGCGAGATTTCAGTTGAATTTTCACTCAGTGAAAATGTAGAAATGCAGTTTTCTATAACAACTGCAACAAAAACAACAAGAAATCGGCTAACAAAAAAAATTAGGCCCCAGCAGTGTGCATACATAATTTTATTATTCAGTATTTAACTGAACTGCTTAACGCGAATAATGAAGCATTTGGTAATGCATGAAACAGTGCAGCCCCTTACGTGAGTAATTACTTCAGTAATCAGTTGCTTATAAGCCATTTCGCAGTTCATAAAAGTGTCATTTAGGTTTCCATTAAATAAATTTTAATTTAATTACTCTGTTAGTCTCTGTTGACACGGCGCAGTATAACATCTGTAAGTATCGCGGAATCGAAAGAGTTGAGATACAAACCCTGTTTTTATTCAAAAGGTACCATAACAGGTTAATACACCAGGCAATAAGATTTGCAGTGCCGCCACAGGCACCGACGTCGCCATCGTCATCGTCGCCGTTGCTGCACAAACCGTAACATTTTAAATGACTTTGCATTTTATTTGTTTTATTGCTACTACTACTACTACTACTACTCGTATTCCACTACTTCTGCTCCACTCCACTCCACTCCACTCCACTCCACTCTATACGTATTCCGCTCTACTACTTAATTTTGTCCAAGTCATGTCCAAGTCATGTTTAAATTCTAGTGTTATTTGCACTTTTATTTTTATTATATCAATAGAAATTCTACTCGCTGCTGTGCTCCCGACGCACACCGGACGGAATCGCAGTTTCAAGCGGCCGCTGTGTGTTTTTCTCTATTTTTCGGTTTCTTCTTCTCGTTGTTGGCTTTGTTGTTCTATTTTTTGCGTGTGATGACTTTTCACTTCACTTCACTTCACTTCACTTCAATTTGCTGTCAATTGCAGCTTAAAGCATGAGAAAATCATGTTTGTAAACCAGATTTTTTCGATTCGATTCCATTCGATTCGATTCGATTTGATTTGAGTTGAGTTGTTTTTTAATTCTCAATTTTTATTAATTTATTTAATATTTTCATTTCTTTCAGCGTGATTTTTTGGTGGTTGTTGCATGCAAACAGCAGACGTTGCTCACTCAATATTCATAATATGATGATTGTATGTATGTATGTGATTTGGTATTTGTTGTTGTTATTATTGTTGCTATTGTTGTTGTTGTTATTGTTGCTGTTATTTTATTGCTGTTGTTGCATTTATTAAAGTTTTCTCATGCCAAGTCATCCACTGTGTATTTGGCGAATGTGTTTCTTTTTTTTCCTTTCTCTCAGAAAACAGAATTATTTGCAAATCATTTCAACAACAACAACAACAACAACAACAACAACAACGAATTTCCACTACTTTATTTTATTTACTTACGTACTAATTTCGCTTGTCGTCCTCTGCCAAGTCGTCTGCTTACTCCTCTGTTGGCTTCTCTTTCGTCCCTTCACGCGGTGTCGCGCACAAACAAAGGAGCGTGAGTCCGTGTGTCCGTGTGTGCGTCTGTGCCTGGAAGTTATGATTGATCACGTGTGCATTTTTGCATCGCTTTCGAAAACGAGTTCAAACATCGTTTGTCATGACAAATCAACAAAGTGTAGCATTTAACCATCCTTTAAAATATGAATGATTGATCATCACTCCTGCGAGGCTCGAGTTGCTCTGATGTTTCTTTCGTTGCTCCGTTTATGGTGGACAGAATGCAAGAATTTGGCACACAGCTTCTCACAGCGATAATGAGATGGATACGGCTAGGAAGAGGGAGGGAGGGAGTGTCAGCGCAGGGGAGAGCGGAGGAAAGCAGAGGAAAGAGAGTTTTTTTTTTGTAACAATTGTATTCCACACAAAAGCTGACAAATTGTCGTTGATGACTCAGTGATTTTTATGTTTATGATCTTTTTTTCTCCACTGATTTTACTGAACACGATGTTTTACTGCTTTCATGACCACCGTAGCAGAATGCCTACCAGAGGAGGAACAACAACAACAACAACATCGCATCGTAATTGTGCTGATTTCGAATAAAATTCGTTACGTTGAGATAAAATAAAGGCGAGCATTTCAAAGAGTCACTGCGAAAAGCAAATAAAGGCGGGAAATCCTGGGCGCAGTAACAGTAATAAACGCAGGCGTGGCAAGGGAAGGGGGCAACTGCAAACAGATCAAATCAAACAGTGGACTCGTTAGATTATTAGTGCTGTTCAAACGATGAAACAGCATCCAATGAATACGCAGCAAAATCATTTAAAAAGGCAGCTGAAAAGTAGCACACGTTTATTGAATATAGCGAGGAAAGCAGGAAAGCCCCCCCCCCGCCGTTCGAGAAAGGAAAGGGGTCAAAACAGGAGACCAGTTTAAAGAGAAAAGAGACATTTCAGAGACATTTCAGGCGAACTTTATACAGCTTTCTCGGTTAATAAAGTCTTTGAATGACGACAAGTGCATCTACTGTAATACAACCAAAGACTTAGGCAACGAACCTGGTGTCGATGTGTCTTTGAGTGAATTCAAATTATAATGCATCACTTTTATTTATTTCATTCTTTTTCAAGTATTTAATTTATTTATTTATTTTTCTTTTTTTTTGTTTAGTTTATTTTCTTTGTATTTATTTAATTTTATTTAAAGGGTTTTTTTATTTGTATATTATATTTAATTTAAGTTCACTTGTTTTCCATCGCTGGCCCTGACCTGTTGCTTTAATCTGTTTATCTTTTAATATTATTTTCATCTTATTTAATATATTAAATAATCTACTTTCAATTGAATAAGTATTTCCTTAGAAAAAAAGCTCGAGAAACTCGAGCTACGTCCTTAAAATGTTCCATCCACTCGTCTATCATCAAAAATGAAGCATTCGATGAGGTTCTCTAAAAAAAAAAAACAGGTTGCTGACTGAAACAATTAAAATAAACACGATTTTTTCTCGCTTTTGTTGTTGTTTTTTGTTACTTCGACATTGACTTTGATTGATTAGTATTTCTGAAGTATTTAATAAGTTTTGAAATTAAAGAATTTAACGGTAACAACAGCCAATTACTTGTGTGTGTAGAATTCGCCTTTATTCTGTACATATTCCGCAAATGCAATATTAAAGCGAACATAATATAAAAAATATTAAGCTTTAATGATTTAGTAATCGATGCGCAAGAACATCAGAGGTTTTTGCCTGAAGTTTTGCGTCTGATTGAGAAGCTATTTGAAGAAACAGCAGTACAAAGTGTATATTTTGTGTGTGTTTTGTGTTTGCTTGTTGCTAATCGTTAAAATAACGCTAAACATGAGATTGATTTCAGCACACGAATCGTAAATCATGCGGAGCAGATGAAATGTGAGCAGAAGGATGATCATCAGACGTTATGTTGTTTCAAAGTCTACGCTAGTCTACGCCCCTCTAGTCAACCCTCCACCGCAACCGCCCCTCACCCCCTCGCAACCTTACTTTACACCACCCTGAACTGTTGCAATTAAATTTACACACTTCCATTGTAATTAAATATGTAAGCAGTTCTCAGTACTCAGCTCACTCAACCCCCTTCCACTACAACAACAACGCGTACAGGCAATTAGTAGAGATTGCGGGACGTTACTGTGTGAGTTGTTGCGAAATAAATTTCGCGCTAAATTAAGTAAACTGTATGAAAATGAAATAAATTTGCATAACGAGGCAATCGAGAGATTATACGAGAACCTGAAAGCTACAGGAGAGATATACAATAAACAACAAGAACAACGGCGAATGATACACCAGCAGAGTCATAATAAAGTGCAAACAAAGTATAGACGAAAATCCTCTAATGGCTGAACACAATTAAAACTTTAGAAACCTTCAAAAGCTTTCAATTTAACTCGAGTTCCTGTTTGTTTGCAATGAAGAATGTTTGAGATCACAGACAACACAACTGAACACCGTGTAAGACAAGCAGTATTTTAAAAGAAGGTGTAATTAACAATAAAGAAGAATCGTTTAATTAAAATATTTTATTTTGAAATCGGAATTCGAAAAAATTTGATATATTATTAAATAACTGGCGCCAAGCAGAGCGCACAGTAGAGAAAAACGATGCCTTTAAAGGAATGCCACATATAATTAAAAACTAAAATCTAGGAAAAATAAATTGAAAATAATTAATTTGCTTTTTAAAAAATTAAAAACAAATATGAACAAAGTTTTTATATAAATTAAATTTGAACTTTAAACTAATTTTAAGAGACTTAAAGGAAAATTTAGAAAAGTTTCCTTGCTTTCACTTTCGTTGCTTTCCAAAAAAAAATTATTTCTTGTAAAGCAAAAAGTTGTGTTGCTGCTTCTTAACATAAGAATCTTAAGTTGTTGCTTTTGGCCTTTCTTTCGCTGTTTCGATTCGATTCGATTCTCTCTTTTTGATCAGGTCCAAAGCAACAACACAACACAAAAGCATCTGAGCGTCGAAATGATCAAGAAGAACGGGAAGAAGAAGAAGATAAATAAACATAATATAAAGCAGAATTAATAATAAGAAGAAGAATAACAGAGAAGATGTGTGGAAATGTGAAGAAAAAAAAGTGAAGAACGCTTTAAGAATGTAAAAATGCAAAAATGTTTCATTGCTTTGTAGACGATGCAGCAACATGTTGCTGGTTGCTGTACTCGTACTTTGTTGCCATTTCGTTGTTATTCCTTCTTATCTCTGAGTGGCTGCTCTCGCTGCTTGGAAAACAAGATCCGCGGCGGCTCTCCACCCGGCAACCGTGGGAATTGGTTCATTTGGAATGCCTGCGCTTGGATTTTCGGAGTGAGTGTTGCTGGCCTCCTCTGCTGTCGCTGCTGCTGGTGGTAGCTGGTGGCTGGTGGCTGGTGGCTGGGAGCTGCTCCATTGCTTCATTGGCATGAGTGCTTCGCTGCTGCTGCCCTCAGAGTGAGCAACACTCTTTTCTAAGCTCAAATAATGTGCCAAAGTAACTACTGATTCCTGATTCCTTTCTTTTGTTTCTTTTCCGTTTATTTGCCTCATTTTGTGCTGCTACTTTTGTTGGTAAAAAACGGGCGATAAAGCAACAGCATCAGCAGCTGTAGTCATCGCCACTGAATCTGTGGCTGCTGTTCTGGCTTGTTAACTGCTTTTTCTTGTTGTTGTTGTTATTGTTGTTGTTGTTGCTTTTATTGGTGCTGATGCCTTTGATTGTTTTTCTTGCTACTTTTATTGCTCTTGCTGTGCATTTTTCATGGCACTTGTTGTTGTTGATTTCTGCCAGATTCTTAATGCTTGTTGTATGTGGGTTGTACGTATATCGGTGTTGTTGTTGTTGTTGTTGTTGTGGGAGTCTTTGGTTTTGATGATTTTTTTTTCTATGTGCAAACAAACGTCAGTTTAATGAGAGCAGATCGTTCTGTTTTCCTATTGATTGGGAAAAATTTTCATTAGTTTATTCAAGATCGGTGTTTGCTTTTCAAAATTCAAAATCAGTCGATTGAATGTTGTAATCATGATCAGTTTGCTTAATCAGCGATCCAGACTCTGTGACTGAATTCCGAATGAGTTGCAAATGAATTGCAAATGCATTCAAAGTGTCTTTATAATTGAAAACAAACTCATTTCTCGGTTCCTTTCTCATTAAGCAATTAAACTTGAACTATTATGGAGCCACTTCGAAGCACGATCGATGCAGCAATTAATTTGTCGCATTTTGCTGCACATTTAATTCAATTAAACAGTTTCCAAAAGTTCACATAAAATAATGAATTTGTTGCTTATTACTTTTAAAATATGTGGCTTAGTTTGCCTCCATTCAAAAGACTTAAGAAACGAACTTCAGGGAAAATCCATTATTCACTTTTATAACTTCATTAAACTCAGTTTGCAACTCGTTTAGATTTTCTTGTTGTCTTCCTTGTGTTCGCCTTTTAATGAATGCTTTGAGAAAGCCAACGATTCGTTGCAGTTCACGTCAAACGCGTCGCTTTCTAGACACTGCTTTCGTCCTTCCTGCCGCTTCCTGCCGCTTCCTGCATTAGTTGAGAGCAGCAAAGGAGCAGACGGAGCAGCAGCAGCATCGACGGCAGGCATCAACTGCAAAGTGTTTCATGCAGGAACCATCAACTTGTTTGGAATATTTTGCTGCTAATTTCTAGTCATTAATCATTAAGCTTTGGAGAAAGAAAATCGCACATCGCAGCTGATTACTCTGGCCGCCCAACCCAACAACAACAACAACCAGCAACTAGCCGAAAATACAACAGTCAACTACAACTACAACAACAACAACAACAACAACAACACCAACATATCGTGAGGAATAAAGGCACAAATCTATGCTATACAACTTGTGTAATAAATCTGCAAACAAATGAAGTTGTTGAAGTTGAAATACTGATATATAAGAGGAGGGGGGGGGGGGGGGGGGGGAAAGGAATAAAACTAAAAATTAATACTTTACAAATTTCATGTTGTTGTTGTTGTTGTTGTTATTATAGTCTAGGCATCTAGGAGCATGTGCATGTGTGTGTGTGTGTGTGTGTGTGTGTGTGTGTGTGTTTGTGTGAAGCCCGAAGCTAAACAAAATACATAACAATTGCAACTATAAAAAGTGAGCATCAAAAGGAGAGAAAACAACAACAACAACAACAACACCAGCAATCTTAATGTTAGGTTAAAAAAATACCCAGAACAAAAAAGTGTAGCAACATCCTTTGGCGTCATCAACGGCCACAGGAACAACCAGACAACTACAACAACAACAACAACAACAACAGTACTAGCAGCGACAAGGTAATCATTGATCTTTTGGCACTCATTTCAGGAAATCTGAAGCCTTCGCCGCCCCTCCCCTGACTGCCATCTATCAATCTGCTCCTCAGCCTACCCAACCAGCTTCCCAGCTGCAACCCCGGCGCGATGGTTGTTCCCTGATGCGCCCGTTTACCCGCCTGCCAACCTGTTTGTGTTGTTGTACTCGGCTTTGTTGGCTTTGGGAAAAATGCAAACGCTTCGCTTTGACGTGTCCGATTATAAATAGTGCAAATGCGTGTGCAACTGACAACAACAGCAGCAACAAGGACATGAAGAAACAGAAGAAGAAGAAGAAACAGAAGAAGAAGGGGAATGGGAAGAAGAACAACAACAACAACAACCAGCACCAGCACCATCACCATCAGTAGTGATCATCATCGTCATCATCATTAGTTTTTGACCAAACGAAATAAACTCATCAAAGTTTTTTGTTTGTTGGTCGTATTGTGTTAGTTTTTAGACGTTGTTGTTGTTGTTGTTGTTGTTGCTATTATGTTGTTTTTGTTGTTTTTTCTTCTTTTTTGTTATTGTTGCATATCTACGCTTTGCTTAAAGACACAAATTAATTTGTTGTAAGCAACAAGCAACTACAAGGTTGTTGTTGTTGTTATGGTTTTATTTTTCTTGATGTTGTTAATGTTATTGTTGTTGTTGTTGTTGTTGCTAAGCACTAATAGGCGGAAAACCCCAAGCCTTGTTAAGCCTTGTTGCATCGTCCCCTCGTACCCTCTCCCTCCCCCCCCCCCCACCCCCCCCCACCTCCTTCCGTCGCACACCACACCCTCTTCCTCACGCTCTTTCTCTATCACTATTCTGACACACTGCAATTAAATGTTTTTAAATGTTTTTAAATGTTTGCCGTTTTTAACAATTTTTCCATAATTGTCTCAATTTATTTGGACTGCTTTAAAAATGGTTGCTCATTTTTCTCCTCTGCCGGTCCGTCTGCCTGCCGGTTTTACTTCTGTGTTTATTTTGTGCATTTATCATAACTATTTTAGCTCGTTGATGGAGTTGTTTTGTAGTGCACTTTTGTTGGCTCTTTTCCCCTGTTTCTCTATAATACTAAAGATTAAAAAGTAAAGTTTTCTACTCTGATGAAAACTTGTTGGCGAACAAAATTAATACTCATAAATGATTGAACTCATTAGCAAATAATCGGCGAGATAGGATTACAAAATATGTAATAATAAATAACGGACAACAACAGCGATTTTATAATAATATTACTTCGAATTATTTTGTAATTTGAAGAAGAGAAAAGTCCAAAAAAGTATTTATCCAGTTTTTGCTTTGCAATTGAAGAATCTTCTTCAATTCGGATTGAATTTGAAAGACTTACGAAAGACTTAAGCCACAAACTCGCTCTTCATTCTTAAGAAATCCTAGAATAAAAATATTACGTAATTTTTCTGAAACCACACAAGAGCAAAAAATGTTACAAAAACAACATAACAAGCGAATTTTAGAAAACCAAATACACTGCAAAAACACAAAAGAAACCACAAAAAATGGCAAGAATTAAAAACAAAAAGAAAAACGAAACGAAAATAAGATTTCATTACTTCCTATGAGATCAAAGCAATGAAACTGCAATCATTTGATTTTTTTCCTAGTTTCCTAGCTTCTTTGGCAATTTTTTGTGCTTTTAGTGATTTATCACAAGACACAAAAGCTAAATAAAAGAGCAGAAACCACTGCAACAACTACAACGATCACCCATCGACTAAGTACGTCGGTACATCGCTTTTGACCTTGACAAAAATCTTCCACATGAGTGCTTTAATAGTTCACAGAAACAAATCAAAAAAGAAACCATTTCATTGTCGGCAAAGAAAAAAATTTCATTAAAAAATTCGTTAAACTCAACACACTCAGTATACTCAGTATACTCTATAGACTACAACAAAATGGTACAACAACAACAACAACAGCTCAACAAGAACAACAACAATAACAATAACAACAACAACAACCCAAACATGACTTGCTACAAACTTAAGAAAACTTAAGAAACACACATTTAAATGAATACTATTGAAGCTATTCTACTATTTTTTATTATCAACTTATTATTATTATTATTATTACTATTATTTAACGCGATTACTATGATTTTTTTTGTTATTCATTTATCCGTCTTTTTATTATAGTTTGTGCATTGATAGTGAAAACGAAGCGAAGACGATTTAACTTTAATTTGGCTCTAACAGAGCAGAACCAATAAAAAAGCGTAAAAAACTCAAGAACTCAACAGAAAATAAGCAAAATAAAAAGCCAAGAGCAACAGAACACCGACCAAAAACGGCGAACATAAGAAAGAACTACTAACCATTGAAAAAAATCTAGTTTAAGATTGCATAAGCACAGAGTAAAGCTGCGAATTTGCTGCGTAATTACAGGGTGTGCAAAAAATGGGCTGCATTAAAAAGAAATAAAAATGGAATCAAAGCAGTCTTCAGTTGGAAAGTAAAAAAAGAGGCAGCATCAGAAACCTTAGATTGAGATTCAGGAGAGTATTGAATATGATTTTGATTGATGTCATTTCCGAATTTAGACGGCAAAAAATATGATTAATCAAATAAATAAAATAAATTAAAAAATTAAAATAAAACTTAGAATAAAGTGCGAAATCAAATTAAAATAAAATGAAAACCAATTTAAACAAATTTATTTTTCCTTTTTATTATAGATTCAGTAAAAACTGAACTGGAACTCATTATAATCAAATTGAATCTCTTTATAATTAAGATTGAATCAAAATTGAATTAGAATTACTTTAAATTTGAATTTGCACATTAAACGATGGCTGATTTTCGAGGGAATTGAAATTAATATGAAATAAATAATTAAATTAAACTATTGTAGTTGGTAAAATATTTTCAATTTTGAAGCTTCTCTTAGTATTGTTTGCATATTACTTGTTTTTGTTTATTATTCTCGTTCTGGGCTTTGACGACATTAAAATTATTTGAATGAAAATAAAAGACTCAAGCAACGAACCTGTAAATGTTTTATAATAACTTCAGCGGTTTTAAGGAAAACTTTGACAGCTCTCATTTGACTTTGTACAAATAATTGTTGACATCAACAGTGTTTCTAAGTATTCATTTGACATTTGATAGTAGAAACCTTGATAATACGTATATAAAAATAATGTACTATTATTTATTTAATATTTGCAAAACTCAAATATCAGAATATCAAATATTTATGTAGAAATTTACGTGTAAATTTATGAAACTTTCCATTTAGTAGTAGATCAACGTTTGGTCATGATTTGTGGTCATCGGGCGCGTTTTAAGAATTTGTAATCCACAACAGAAAAGCCAAAAGAACAACAAAAAACAGTCTACGCCGCAAATGTAAAGCACTCTAATTGAGTTATCAATATGGAGGCAGGACCGACAACATTCATTCATCCGACGGTCCAATCCATCTCATCGGTCCATCGGTCCATCAGTCCATCCGCTCGTCTCCTTCCTCCCTGGCGGCTGATGCAAGAAGGCTACAAAAATTCCTGCATGCATCATAGGACGCTTCGTATGAACGTAAGGGAACGCAATGCAGTGCAACGCAACGCGACGCAACTCAACGGCGGCGCCACGCAACGCATTTCAATTTGTTGATGAAGAGAAACACAAGCAGCAGTAAAACAGCTGAAGCGGCTGCGACCAACTCACCGGCTGATTGATGCTGGTACCGTTGCCGTTGCCGACCCCGCCGCCGTGTCGATGCCTCCAAATCGAGCAACGTCAGCGTCTGAGCGCGAGTCACATCAGCGAATCACTGCAAATTGTTTGGCAGCTCATAACGAGTTAATAACAACAGGAACAACAGCAGCAACAGCAGCAACAGCAACAGCAACAACAGCAGCAACGAGCAACTGCTATAAGACACCAGCTACAAGAACAACAAAAACAACAACAGCCAGAATAGCAATAACAATAACAACAACTGAAAATGAAGTAATTACTTTGTTACCGAAGAAATTTCTTTGCGATTCCTTAAAAACATTTGCAACATTTATGAATTCTTCTATAAAAAACTGCTGCTGCTGCTGCTGCTTCTTCTTCTCCTTTTTTTTTCAAACTGAAGATTTTTTCCACGGCGGCGACCTTCCGTCATTCGTCCGATTTGTGTGCACAGGAGCATCGGCGGCTTGTGGTTTTGGGGCCACCGCAGCCAGAGCGCTGTGCACTCGAACAAAGCCTAACCTACTTGCAAACGTAATTACATATTATATAAGCACATACACACATACACACATACACACATACACACATACATACATATGTGCACATGGATGTATGTACATATGTACATCGTATACATTGCATTATATGAGCGTACATAGATCTTGGGCCGTCGTCGCTGTTGCAGCGGCCCAATTTTATGGCCAAGCAACCGTTTTTATTGCATTATTTCTTATTTGAAATATTCGAAATTTGTCTCATTTACAATAAAATTTGCAGTAAAAAGAATTTTTAATTTATTTTTTGATGGCAACATCATAAAAAATCTGCACACCAACGTAGCCACATGGCAGTCAGTTAGTTCGGAAGCATTACAAGTAGAAGCGGCAACAACAACGACCATGAGCGATCGACGCCGCCCGAAGCTGGCGATGCGAATACTTTGCGCAGCTTTGACGCTGTTTGGCAGCGCATAAAAACGTCTGTGATTAGCAGCCACTCGAGCTGCAAGTTTTTGTCTATTAATTTTGTGGAGTTCGGATGGAGTTTGCCCGCCTCTGTGTCCCACTGTGCGATGCAGAAATAATTCAAACCACTGTCAAGCGCGCTTCCTTGCTGTCTGAGTGCGTGTGCGGGGTAAACAGCAGTACAGCAACAGCAATAACAACAAACATAATAATAATAATAACAACAGCAACAATTACAACAACCATCACATCATCGAAAACAGAATTCAACGAAATCAGTTAACGGCATGGAGTTGATTTTTAATGCCACAGAAAATCATTAACGTAATTTTTCACAAAAATATTATCTGCAGCGTGGTAACGAGTTTGTGTCTTTAGTCTTTAGTCTTTAGTCTTTAGTCTAGAAGAAAATTAAAAAGTCTTTCGCTTAGCTTGTTGCTTGTTGCTGGTTGCTTTGTTTATTTTGTTGTCGTTTTGTTCGCTGGCACCAACAGTAAAAACAACTGTAATAACAACAACAATAGCACAGCATTCCGTCATTTTGACATTTCGTCAAATATAGTAGCAATATTTGTACATTTGTTTGAATATTTAATACACTTCCTCAAACGGAATTTTTGAGCTGTGGGCTTGGCGTGGCTTCGGTCGACTTGACTGACGTCTCTTACGTCAAACAGCACGACTGACGTCCCTCGTAAAAAGGTGAGGTTTAAAAAGTGTTTTCTTTTACGGTTACATTTTTGGTCCAAATTTAAAGACAAACTTTTATTTATTTCACAGTTTTCCCCCTTTTAATCTTTTCGCGCTTATGGCTTCTATTTCTTTTTCTTTTTTTCTTATTCATCTTCTGCTTTAAGTGTTTCCTTACACGTATTTTTTATTTTTTCTTTTGTGATTTGATAAAATATCTTTATCAAAACTCATAATCATAAAAAGTTTATTTTTATGAGTTTTCTTATTCCTTCTTTTCTTTTTGTTGTTTTTGTTTTTCTTGTTTTTTATCAAGCTTTTTAGTGTTTATAGTTTCAGTGGGGTAGAAAAAAAAATGTCGAAAACAAAAGCGACTCATCGCCAAATTAAAGCAAAAAAAAAATTTAATTTTAAATTAAAGCAAAAAAAAACCCAGAATTTTTTCAGCTAAAATAAAATAATAACAATGAAAAATTTAAATACTAAAAACAATAATAATCAACATTTTTTACATAGTTTTTTACATCAATAAAATTTTAATTTTTGAAATCAATAAAATGAGTTCATAATAATAATAACTCAAATAATAATAACTTTCATAATAATAATAATAGCAACAATAATAATAATAAACAACTCGATAGTAACAAAATCAGTGCTAATAATAAGACAACAGTAGCAATAATAACAATAACAATAAAAGAGTAACAAAAATAATGATTTTTATTATTGTTCACTTCGATAAATCCAATGTACAGATTCAATTCTATTATAAAAATGTTTACGAAAATGTGGATTGGAATTTCAGTTAAATAGAAGGAAATCCCGCGGAGCTTTGAGGGCGACTTTTCTTCTAATATTTGTAGTGTTTATACGGGTCATCAACATTCTGGTGGACTCAACATTCTGTAAGTCGGTAGTCCATCTAAGCTAAGAACGGTAGGTTTTTTGTTATGACTTTGATTGGACTTTGACTTTTCGATGACTTTATTAGTTCACTTAAAATATTTCATTTGCTATTATTTGTAATGGTTTTGTAACATTGGAGATTCGTTGGAATGTTGCTAAAGAAATAGGGAAAACTTACCGCGTATGGATTGTCCTGGTTCATCATTGTTACGGTTTAATTTTAACTGCAAATAGACAAAGGCAATCGCAAAATTAATCAATATATAAGAATAAATAAGATATGATATAAATTAGTATATAAAATAATGTATGTATACCATATAAGAAATTTTAAATCTGGATTCAATGGAAACAATCGAATTCAAACAAACAGAAAACAAGAAAGTAACAAGTCGAGAAGTCTCTCGAACAGAAGCTGCTCGAGCAGTGGTTCAAAATAAATGAACTACGTTGCAATTCACACTCGTAGCAATGTTAAACCAGAGCTAAGTCCGAGTATATAAACAATTTTTATCCTTTCATTGTTCTTAATGTTAGATATTCCTTTCATATTATAATTCAATAAATATTGAATGAACTCACAGTCAGGAAAGAGTTGGTGAATCTCGTGGAAGTGCAAATATTGCATGGCAAAGCGTTTGACATTTGATGCGATTTATCACTCTTGTTGTGGCAACTCGCAACCGTCGTCTTTTGCTATCCACGCTACTAGATTCAAAACGTTTAGAAAACGCTAACAAGTTGCAAGCCGCAGAGACCCGCGCTGCTCCAAAGACACTGAATTCAATTAAATGCAATATTTTCAAGTTGCTTGGAGATTTTATAATGTTTCTGTTGTTCTCTTCTGTAAGTTGGCTTGCTTTAATTTTTCTCTATTTTTGTCTTTTATTAGTATTCGTTTTTGTTTTGTTTTTTATATTATTATTATTAGTATTTACTTTTTCTGGTACTGTTTTCTGCTTCTATTGTTATTTTTTGCATTTTTTCTTTAAGAATTGAATGCAGATGAGAAGTCATTCTATGTTCTGGTTTTTTTTTTTTTTGTGTTTTCTGAAAATGCTGCACCCACAGAATTGTTGGTGTTTTTAATGTGTTGTACTGTTGTTGCTACAGTTGTTGGTCTGTTTTCTTGTTCTTCTTCTCAAAACGTAACGGTAAATGTTAATAAGCTACTAGAGCAGCAAAATTATTAGTATTCATAAAGGTTAATAACGATTAATGCGATGTCAAATATAGAGCAAGGTTTCCACACGGATGAAAATTGAGCTCAGAAATCATATTTTATATAAAGAAATAATAGAAAACCAAATAAAAGCTAAAAATTATACTCGACACGTTGTTTTGTTAAACAAAGTTACACAAATACGTAAAAGAAAAGTCATTAATGTTAGAGGAAATTTACAAGAAGAAAGAGAAATGATTTTCCAATAATAATGACAAAATTTTCGGTTACCGAATTCGGAGAGTGGCAAACATGTTGTGGCTGCTTCCCAGACAGGCTTCACATGCATGATTCGACATTCATAAAATATTTGGAAGTATATTTAAAAGTTCTACTATTTTCAGGGAACAGGGAATGGAATGAATGCGTTAAAATAATAAAAACAAATACAACAGGAAAGCAAAAATTATGGAACGAAAATGTCAGTCAAAGTTTAGGAAAAGAAAGAGATAAAATACAATATATAAAAGAAAACTAAAAGCTCGCCGAGACACGACATGAGGTGTGTTTTTCCGTCACGCTGACGGGATCCATGACGCGTTTAGTACAATGCAGCAGCGCGTGCACACTCAAGAAATACACAGATGCACACACACGCACACTGTAACGCACACCCACACACATATCACATACATACAATATATGTTTGTGTATATGTGTATATACGATATCTATGCATATGCATGAACAAATCAAGAAATCATGTAGACTTGAAGTCATGACGAAGGTGTCAACACGAGCTCAATGTTAAATGAAAGCAGGTGCATTTCCTTTAAAAAGAGGAAGAACAATGAGAAGAAGAAGAAGAAGAAGAGGAACATCACTCAAGAAATATAAAAACAACAACAACAACAACAACAGCAACACACTAACAACATGATGTTCATGTTTGTCCATTATTAGCAACAATGAAATCGTTTAAAATCTTTATACAACGATTCATCTAAAGAGGAACTTCGTTAATTGTTGTTGGCAATCGTATTTTAAATTTTATGTATTTATTCTAATTTGCGTTCTTGTTATTGTTGTGTTAGTTTAATTATACATCGTTAATTGCTTAAATGTTATGAGCTCATTAGAACAATACGGATGTTCAATGATGATGATGATGATGTTGTTGCTTTCGTTGTTGTTGTTGTTGTTGTTGTTGCTTTTGCATCTTCTCATGTATGAATTTTTGCTATTTTGATGTGTAGAATTTTTCATTTTTCATTTTCGATTTGATTTTGAGCAAATTTTTACAATTTTACTTAATTTAATTATTTATTTTCCCCTTATTTTGTTAACTTAGAATGCAATGAACTCCACAGACGTGGTTTCTTTTTATTGTAATGCTTTTAAGTAGTTTCTTCTGTGTGATCGTTGTTGTTGCTGGTGTGCTTATTTTGCTATTGTTGTTGTTATTATTGATTATTGTACTTATCTAAGCCCCACCTTTATTTTAATATCTACTCAATATATACTAATATTTGCAGTCCTTTCTTTTTCTGTTATTGCAGTAATTTTCACGCCTCTCACCTGTCTCTCTCTCTCTCTCTGTCTCTCTCTCTCTCTCTCTTTCTCTCTTTCTCTCTCACTCCCTCTGGTGGGGTTTTGCTTTTTATGATTTTGTGGGGAAACTATTTTCTCTCATTTTCTTTTATTGCAAGAAAAGAGAACAGAGAAAATGTAAATTTCGAACAAAGTGAAATTAAAGGGTTTTCCAATAAGAGGTGTAATTTTGATATTCATAGAAAAATGCCATTTTTTTAGATAAATTATCGTATATTTATTTCGTAATAAAGAGGAAGATATGCCGTTAATAATGAAAAACAACATTAGCCAAATGGACACCACGACCACGCTTACAGGACCATAGCTATTCTAAATTACACCTCTTATTGGAAAACCCTAAATGTATTTCATGGCTTCTCTTGCGTACAATAAATAAATTAAAATGAAGCAGGAGAACGAAGAGACGATGAAGAGGACAGAGAAACAGTGGAGAGAGTGGACAGATTTCGAGATTATTTGCCAAGTTGATGATGAAAGTGTCAGAGATGTGAAATTCGACTGATAATAAACATCATTGAAAGTTTAACTAAAGCTGTAACTAAAAATCTAGGAAGTTCCGATCTGAGTTTCTTATTTCTTCATCCTGATCATGAGACTAGCATGGTTCCGATCTCCTTGAACTCTGTGATCTTCGCAATGCTTCCTGGTAGTACGATAATTCGAATATCCGAGGGACGGGGAGTCCTGATCATCCTGATCTTCCGGATCTTATCACTGGATAACCGGAACTGGATCATTGGTAATTTAAATATCCACGAATTTCATTCCTCTTCCTCGATCCGCAATATCTATTATCTCCCAGATCTGCCAAAGAATACCCCCGATCTTTAGAATCAAGCGATCTCATGCCCCAACATTAATTAATTTGATTTCCGTGATCGCACCGTAATCCTTGACGTCCTTGATTCAATTGCTGATCCTGCTCATTCTTTTGTTTCTGGTCTTAATCACCCGGCAGATCTTGTCTGTTTCTTATCCACTTGATGAACCTTTTCTTTTGGTTTATGGTACTGCTGATAAAATCCTTAGATATCCAGAATTTTCCTGATTTTCCGGAGCTTTTTCTTTCTTAGCTTTGATTCCCGTGCAGAAGCACGGAAGCCCTGGCTTAGGCACTAAAGAGTGAATTTGCAACAAATTAAATGCAATGAATAAAAAAGTCATTAATCACGGTGGACACACATTCTATGCTGCATGACGTCATCGATCAGCAGGACGTGGATTAGTCCAAAAACGAGGAGTTGCTTTCAAAATAAACGCGAACGCAGCTATTTGCAGCCTCGAGAAAACAACGGACAATTTTTACAGTTATATTCGCTTTCTGTCAGGCTGAAAAATGTTGCGCGATCGTCTGAGCGCACGAAAGCGCGAGGGAAATGTTTTTCGTCAGCTGTTTTATGTCCCTGTCTTCTTTGGGAATCACCCCCATTTTATCGATTTTATTTCTTACACATTTTAATATTTATTTGCATCATTCTTTCAAATCAACGGCAGTCACAGCCAATGAAAGTTGGGCTTAAGTCTCTGGTTGAAACTTAGAGCCAGCCAAAGCTATGTACATCCATAGACACATTTTTATTTCTAGAAATTCATAACACATCCTGGCAACTTACCTCAACTCAGCCGAAGAACGCCTTTCCTTGGTCCTTCTTAAAGGTTTATTTTTGTGCAAGAATGGATTTTTTTATTACACGTTTCAGTTAACTGTGGAAAATTGGCATTCGTTTTTGTCATTAACTGAATATCACAACATGTTTGGAGCTCATCCTCGTTGGCTCATTTATTCTATTGAAGTGTCCACGCAATTTACTTTCAGATTTTTTATAAATGGTTTACTGTATTATTAAAGACTTTCTACTGTGGAAGTTTCTACGAAGAAACTTAAATAACTTTTTCTTGGCAATA
Source organism: Myopa testacea (assembly GCA_949629155.1). NCBI lineage: Eukaryota > Metazoa > Arthropoda > Insecta > Diptera > Conopidae > Myopa > Myopa testacea. Next base: position 13,482,786 of record OX451348.1, on the reverse strand, counting down.
ATTTTGGTGTATTTTTGGTAAAGAACAACGAATCTGATTGGTTGTCTCTACACACAAGTATTCAAGTGAATGGTGTTTGTTGTGCATGCGGTTGTTTCCGGGTTGTGTGTGTGTGCAGCTTCCGTGTCCTCGATCTGCTTGTGTTTAGTATGAGTTCACGTTTCTCGTTTGTTCAACAGAGCAATAAACTTCTTGTTTTAACGCATTCTCTTCGTCTTTTTATTGAGCACTCTTTAATGAAAGTAAGAACACGTGAATAGAACTGAGCACAACATCGATTTAATAGCAGTTGCCGTCGTCATTTGAATTTCATTGCATTTAATACTTTGATTAAGAGAACATTTATGAAAAGTAACATGTTTTAATTGCGCACAAGCTGAACCTTTGTTCCGGGCCTTTTTTTTTTTTTTTAATTCCGGTGTTTTTTTGTTTTGATTTATTTTTTTTTTTTACTGTTCAGTTCGTTCCACGGATTACGCACGAGGAGTGCGCGCCTTCGCTCGCGCACGGAAAGAATTTTCTCGGTACGGTTCTTTGGATTCGGTTCGCCAAAACTGCAGCGACGACCAACAAGAAGCGCCCGAAGTACCACGAAAGACTGATGTTGAGCGGCTCTGCAAAGTGCTGAGATGCTTAGCAGAAGCAGCAGAAGGCAGCAACTGCGACCGAGCTGCAGTCGTCGAGGAAACTGGTTAATGGAACAAAAACAATGGCAACGATAACAGCGATGAATCGACCGAGTAACACCAACAACAACAACAACAACAACAACGAAAACTAAAGCGGATCCAGACTGATGAGCAGTCGATTCGCACGTCACACGACCGCGCACGTCTTCGGCTGCCACGAGCAGTGACAAAACGATGACAAAAACAATTTCACAGCGGCGAAGATGAGCAGCCGCCACAGCAGCAGCCGTCGCCGGCGACTGTTGATATCGGCAACCCGAAGAGTCAGCTGCCACGATCAACAGCCGAAGAGAGAGGAAAGGAAACCCTCTGCTAAAGCTTAACAGTCTGCAAAGTGTTAACGAACAGAGCAGTTTATTAGTTAGCAGAGCGGGCCACTGAGAGAAGAGAAATTAACAGAGAAGTCAACAAGCCAACAACCCCTTTAAAGAGAGTCAAAGAGAATGAGACGTACTCTTAAAATGACACCAGAAAATGTACATATGTTTTATATACATACATACATATATACTTATATATAACTAAAAGAAATAAAAATGATTAACAGAATCGTAAATGAAAAAATATCTAAAACGATTAATAAATTTGCCAGATAAATAAAAGCTTGTTTAATTTAAAATAATTATGTAAATTTACTTTTATATAAAAACTTAGGAACTCCCTCACACTCTTCTCTTCAGAAGCGTGGTCTGTAACATGGAAAAGATTCCCAAATATTGTGCACTCGAACAGAAAATTCGAATCGAATTGCTTCAAGCGAAGATCTTGTGCTCTCCATGTGCTAAACTCTCTTCCGCTATACATGTTGACTCTCACTCTATTCCTACACTCTTAGCGACGCTTACTCTCTGTTTCTCTTTTTGTGGATGACTCTTTGCAGCTCTGCCTGCCACGATCAGGGATCATTTAAACAGTATTTGATTGGCTCGGATGGCATAATCGGAGCACCGTTACAACGACTCACCAAACACAAGCAACAACTAATGCAACGGCAACCAGAAACAACAACAACAATGCGCCCAACAACAGAACCAGCAGCTGCAAGTAAAACGAACATGAGAAGCAAACAGCGCCTCTACTCGTCACTCTTATACACAGCTTTGCAGACGCTGAGACGTCTAAAAAAAAACCCATAATTATGTGAGAGAGAGAGGGCCGGCAGATGACCTTCTTATTTCTTCCAGCAACACTAACAGAACTAGCTATCTCTTTCGGCGTCTGTGTGTCTCTCCCACTCTTTCCTCTGGCTGTCTGCTCCGCTGCACTTATTTACTCCGCTGTCAATTGTTATCATTTCATTGACCAATGCAGAGCAGCTTTTTGGCCACCCGATCGATGCAGCGTGGCGACATCATTTAGGGCGTGGCCATTCGCATTGGATTAGAAGACGCACAAGCACTCACTTCGCCACTCGATTCACTGCACATTCGAACTCCGGTCGCCGGTGGGTCCGGCTCCGGTCGCTGGATTCCTTGACGACACTCGATATGATGATGATAGTGATGATTACTGGAACCATCCAGATCGGAAAGGCTTGTGGACATTCATTCGTCAACATTACAAATTTAATTTGATTGAAATGCTTTCAAGATTGTTTTCAGAAAAAATTAATTTATGGATTTACAAAACTACGCAAAAATTTATAGAAACAGAGACCAGTACAGACAATGATCAGTTCAGACAGAGATCAGTACAGACAATGATCAGTACAAGCAGAGATCAGTACAGACAGAGATTTGCATTTGTATTTGCATTATTTATTGCAGCTATCAGCTGTCTACAGACAAGATTAATCGTTTAGAAACTGAACGTAATTTAAAATGTAAAATTATACCAAAATGGTGAACAATAAATATTTATACTTAATACTATTATAATATTGATAAAGTTAAAGATAGGACATAACAAAAATTGTCACGGGAAAAGAAAGATGGAAATAAAGGGTTTTCCAATAAGAGGTGTAATTTAGAATAGCTATGGTCCTGTAAGCGTGGTCGTGGTGGCCATTTGGCTGATGTTGTTTTTCATTATTAACGGCATACCTTCCTCTTTATTATGAAATAAATATGCGGTAATTTATCTCAAAAAATGGCCTTTTTCTTTGAATATCAAAATTACACCTCTTATTGGAATAGAACCCCTTAGAATAGAACAAAAAGAATAGAATAGATTAGAACAGAGTAGAAGAGTACAATATAGTGTTAGAAAGCAACACTCATGCTAGTACACTGTCGTCGAGACTGCACCCCACGCATTACGTCCCAAGATGCTGCAACAGTTCCCATCTGAAGGGAAATGAGACTCTTCCAAGACCAAGCAGGAGCTGATGCCAGTGACAAGCTGGGTGAAGGAAATAAGAACGTTGATGATCGCGATGCTCCTTCCAGAGTTAAGCAGAGCAATAAAAGTCCTTAAATACACAGGTCTATTGGTATAAAGCAACTTGTACAGGAAAACGACATGCCGAACATCAAGATAATTACTATAGAAAGAGGACTACCAAATAAACTGTTCCGAATATCCGAGACATGGGACACTGGGGTAAGTGGTGCTGCCAAAGAGAAAATAGGGCGCAATCAGGCCCTCACCAGCTTGAGGCGAACCGGCGAAGACACGGAATTGCCAGAGTCGAAGACTCCTCAATCCTCCATCCTCCTGTAAATAGTAACATCCTGTTGTTATTACTTATATACATATACCCAAGTCTCGGACTCTACTTACCAGCAAAATAGGACTCCCATTTAGCAAGATAGGGCACGAGAAATCAACTGGCACACGAGAAACCAGTATACACTGCGACTTCAACGGATTCATGGCTATTCCATTCCACTGAGACTATTACTCAGTGACGCACTTAAGGGCATTAAGATCATCAACGCATAGAGGTAAATACAGATGGATATCAGTGCAGACAGAGATCAGTACAGACAGAGATCAGTACAGACAGAGATCAGTACGGACAGAGATCAGTACGGACAGAGATCAGTACAGATGGAGATCAGTACAGATGGAGATCAGTTCAGTCAGAGATGAGTACCGACAGAGATCAGTACAGGCTAGTAAGTCTTTTCTCAAGAATTGATACTCTGCTCGCTATATTTGTGAAGTACTCCTCTAATGGATTTTCCTTATATAATAAATGACACAAAGTGGTCTCCGAAATAAAGGAAACGGGGTGCTTTTATCTCCAGTAGTTTTAGATTTATATTAGATTAAAGTTCCGAGCTCCTTGATTGCAACGTATTCGATTTTTCTTCTATCTAAATATTTATTCCTTATGTTTATTTCAACATCATTTAATTTCATACGTTTGTATTCAATTTATTTATTTAATAAATTAATGTTTTTATTATTTGTGTTCATTATCTTATACATAATACAATTTTTCTGTACTTGTTTCGTGACTCATGAACAATTTCACTTCTGTGCGAAATGAGATCGGCGAAAAATGTATTGAAGTCAACACTCGTTCCTCGTGCTTAAATTTACAGTTGCAACGTTTTTGACCTACATTCGGCGGACGCACCCTTTTGTTCGAGAGATGATTTCAACTCACCAGCTGATTTTAATTCGAGAGACCGACTTTAATTGAAGCGCTGACTTTATTTCCAGGGCTTTAATTTCGAAATTGTTTTCATTGCGGTTAATGTTTCGCCAACTGATCCACTTGCGGAATTTTTATAGCATTTTTATTGACGGCCCAGCGACGTGCGTGCATCGCAAAACAGAGCCATCAATTTTAAGATGTCATTTATAGTTTTTTTGGTTGGTGGTTTTGGTTGGTTGTTTATTCGGTTCTTTTTTGTTTTTTTTAGGTTTAAGAGCAAAAACATTAAATTAAAAATATATGAGATGCAGTGAGTTATTTTGCATTGTTTTCGAAAATTGACCGTTGCATTTAATTTGAGTTTATTTTGATTTTGAATTTATTTTGCTAGATAATTTTTCGTTTACGGTTTTCATACAAAATATTTTTTATTTTTTTATTTGTTTTTTTTTCGATTTTTAATTAATTTTTTTCCCGTTTAGAGTTCTTCTCATTTTGCTTTTATTTATACACTATTTTTTAACAAATACTTGATCAAACATTTGAACTTTCAGTTCGTAGCTTTTTCGTAGTCTTTTATATTCACATCATCAACGTCGATTGTTTAAAAGAGAATCGAAGCAAAGGTCGAAGTCATCGAAGAGTAAAACAAACAAACAAAAGAGCCAAAACATCGTCGACTTGTTTATTTCTTAAACAAGTTAATCAAATTCATTATAATCGAAATCAAATGCAAACGAATCTAAACTTGTTCGTTGAATGTGTTCCGTTTCTTGTTGTTTTATGCACCTGACAGTGATTGATTCAGCCAAAATTTGGTTTCTTATGTCTCAGCGAAATGAAATCAATTCTAAGCTTAACGATAACGATGACGATAACGATGATGAGGATGCCGATGATGATGATGACGTACAATAAGGTGCTGCTTCAGCTGCTTTTGCTCTGCTTGCTATCGATGCTTTTGTCGTTGTTGTTGTTGTTGTTATTATTTTGATTCCTTTCTGTAGACGAAATTTAAGATTCAGTGTGATTTCGATTAATTAAAAAAAAAACCATCAAATTAATAATTCCTTAAAAATGTAAAACGAAAAAAATGAAACGCGAGGTTAACTGATTGTTTTAATTTGTTGAAATATTGTAAATATAAATGATTTCTGACCATGACTATTATTGAAAATCTAAAGTGTTAAGTTTCGATCTGAATGAAAAATAATTTTTAAATATTATAGTATGTATTTTTGTTTTTCATCCTTTTTCGGAGAATTTGCTGTGAAACTGTTAAGAAAATATTCAATGAAAAGTTTGCTTGTTTCCATTCCTATATTTTCGATGTTTTTTCAGAATCAGCTTCAGAATGACGCAGCGGAAGAGTTCAAAAGCAGGTCTGAAAAAGAGTTCAGCAGAAAAGTCAAAAACATTAGAGCGCATTAAAGTGTAACCACAGAAGAATGAATGCAAAGCAAACGGCAGCCACGCCCCCATACAGACCACAGCAGAGCTCTTGTTTTAGTTTTGTGTGAAAGCAGAACCCGTCCCGAAAAAGGAATAGCGTCGAGTTTGCATTTGAGCAACGTGTTCAACATGCTGAGCAGCAGTAATGATAACAATGAAAAGGATAATCGTCAGCACAGCAAGGAGCCAGCGTCAGAGGATGTCGGACGATATGCAAAACAGCGACACCAGGAAATACAGAAGCATGTGAGTGAGTGAGTGAGTGAGTGAGCAACAACAACAACAACAACAACAGCAGCCGCATTGTTGTTTGCCACAGCGCAAAAGTAACCCAAAAATAAAGCGTGAAAAATGCTTTTAATATGCTACATGAAATGCGGAAAATATGCAGAAAATTGAAGGCAAGAAGAAAGCATCGAGCAGTCCATGGAACGACCTCAATCGACCGCAGCGAAAACCACGAGTGGTCAAAATGAGCTACTTGCATACATACATGCAAATACAACCGTTGCTTTTCATTTCAGTGCATGTGTGTGTGTGTGTGTGTGTGAGTGTGAGTGTGAGTGTGTGTCGTTGGTGTTGTTGGTGCTATTGTTTTACAGCCACCGCCCATATTAATGGGTTTAGTACACCTCTTCGTCAACAATTCGTACCTGCCGCAGCTCCCGTTAAGATTGTCAACGGTACATGAATAACAATACACCCAACAACAACAATACCAACAACAACAACAACAACAAGCCGAAGACAAAACAGCACAATAAAAAGAACAAAAAAATACCAAAAATAGGATCAACTTCCTACAATTTCCCTCCGATAGGCGTTGATGTCTGCGTTCAACCGCAACCGAGTTCGGTTTCTGCGGTTTGTCTGCGGCATTTTCAATCCCCTTTCTTCTTCTTCTTCTTCTTCTTCTTCTTCTTCGGTTAATTCTCCTTTCTTGTTTCTGCTAAGCCTCGAAATCATCCTTGGTTTAAGCCTTTCAAATTTGTAGCAATCACAATTCCCAGGTTGACTCCAGATGAAATTGGATTAACTCGAGAAGGGAAATTTTAGGGAAAACTGAATTCTGTTTACTGAATTCTGTTTTAGCTATTTTGTTGGATTTTTCCTTCTTTCCTTTCTTCCTAACCATTTGTTATGCATAACGAAGTGTGTATAGTGTGTCAATAAAGAAGCCAACCTGATCTTATTTAAAAACTTGTTGTAGAGGACGACAACATCAACCAAGTGTAAAAAGCCGAAGAGGAAGATGAAAAAGAATAACTCAAATGAAGTTTTCCTTAATAATATCAGATTATAAATTTAAGGCAATCAATCAATTTTCGTTTAAGATAAGCTTATAAATATTTATGTTTAAAGAAACAGACGCGTGTATGTATTATATTAGTGACAAAGTCAAGGGTAAAAAGTTCAGTGTCAGGTTTCTTTTCGCTCAAACGCACAACAGAGCGACCAGGAAAGGTCAATACTTGATTTGGAGCAACAAAGGCAAAAAAAAAACATGATAGCAATGACTGCAGAGTGGTCGAAAGGTCAACGACAACGCAATACCTAATGACTATCATCACATTTTATCAAAGATCGGAAAATATTCATCCATAATTAAAACAAATCTAAATCAAGTTGAAACACATTTAAATCAAGTTAAAAGAAATCCAAATCAAGTTAGTTTTAAATCGAGTTAGCTATCTAGCCGAAATTAGATGATGTTAAAGTTAATTTCAAGTTTAGATCGAGCCGACGTTGTATTTGTCTATTATTAATCGATTTTAGTTTTTGAATGAATTACTTGCTAACGAGTGAGTTTAATAAATAAGAATTGTAATTGAAATAAAAGAAACCAAGTATTTTACTTATAAAGAATTTATTTTAACACAAACATATTATTTATGTTTCGAAGATATTTACTCGTATGTATGTACATATATTCAAAGACATTCATATTTCGGATAAAGTATAACATTCAAGAGTTCGTTTCTTAAATCTTTTGAATTGCTCCACGTTGTGAGCGATTTCTCAAAGAACCAACCACAAGAAGAAACACAGCAAGCTACTACTAATGTTGTTGTTGCTGTTGTTGTTGTTGTTGTTGTTGTTGTTGTTAACATAAAATCAATAGATATTTAAATTTTCATTTTACCACAGTTTTTATTGGCCATCGAACTAACGTTTAGATGCCTGCGATGTTTTTGTTTATAACTGTTTAAATTTCTTTCAAAAGCAATCAGCAGCTTTTCACAAATTTTACGATTGCGTACCTGCAACCTGCCTGCCTGCCTGCTTACTTTAATCATCCATCCGTCCATCCGTCCATCCATCCATCCATCCATCCATCCACTGACAAGTCTCACCCAGAAGATGATGTTTCAAGTCTTGATGCTGCGAGCTTTGTTGCTCCGTACTTACTTTTTTTTTACAAGAAAACATCAATTAAAAACCATTTCTTTTTTTCTACTATTTCGGGCTTTTTTGGGTTTGTTTTTTGTGTTGTTTTTTTTTTTTTTGCTTACTCGGTCTAATTGCCCAAAGTTTATAGCTTCATAAAATATAAAAGAGTCTTCAGTTGAGATTGAGACAGACGACGATGTCTATGCGATTTCAATTTAGAACAGATTGTTTGTTATTGTTGTTGTTGTTGTTGTTGTTGTTATTGTTGTTTGACATGAGAAAATAAATATAAAAATTTCTCACAAACAGCTGTGAAAAAAATCTCAATTAACTGATCTTTTACGGCCATTTATTATGCATAAATTCACGAAATACCACAAACATGGGAGGAAGAAGATGAGGGGGGGAGGGAGGGGGGGGAAACGCAACAACTGAACCAACAAAAATAAGTAAAGCTCAAAGAAGAAGAAGACGAACACATTCTCAAGACGTCTAACAACAACAACATCCACTGCAAGAATTGGAGCTTTGATGGTTTCAAATAAAAAACCGCCCGGAAAAGAAAAACCAACGCAAAAATAAAGATGTTTTTATGTACCATTTAAATTGATAGAAATAGAGTATAGAGCGCGTTACTAAATGATAGGACAAACAAACAAGCGGACAAACAAACGAACAAACAACGAAAGAACGACACCGAGATGCCCTTAAATTTATTCCCAGCCTCTTTTCGAGAAACAAAAAATCTGTCATTTTTCGAAAGAAAAAAAATAGAAGAACTCCGAAATATTGTCACACTCTTAAGCATGGACTTCAGTGTTTGACACAATAACAAGAAAAACAAACAAACGGTTTCTTTGTAGCACTTAATAGAAAAAATCAATACTAAAACTCATTGAATTCGGATCAGTAGAGCGAAGTATAGACGAATTCGGATCCTGGAAATACGAACACACGAACAAGAGAACTCTTCTGGGTTTTAATTTTTCAATCTTTTATGTTTTATAATAAGAACAAATACTAAACGCGAAATCCGGTCGTTTTCGTAATTTAGAGGCTTTCTTAATGGATTTCTGTTACTAATATTTTAATGTGTGGTCAAAATACAGACATCAAGCTAAAAAATTATATTACATCTTTCTTGGTTATAATTTCTAAATTCAAAAGTTTGCCATTAATTTTGGTCATAATTCTTTTATTTCTTTTATAAAACTTTTTCTGTAATTTATTTAATTTTAAATTTGAACTGAATTCAAAAATTACTCAAACAAAAACCAAGCTAAATTGTTCTTAATATTGAAAGTTGGTACTTTTTATAATAATAGTAATTTATACTAATTAGTACATATAAAATTCATAGTATTCTTCATGGTATTCTCATTTATACTAATTTATTAGTAATTAAACATCATCATCATAAATTCGTAAATAAACAGCTTTTATAAAAAAAAATAAATTAATAACAATACTAATTTTATAATTGATATTTTATTTATTGAATTAGGTTTTTTCGTTTTGTTTGTGGCTTTGCTTTTGTTGTATTGCTACAGCAGCAAAAATAGGTGAAGGCTTCAGAAACGTACTATAGAATCTATGAACTGACTGAGGTAATTAAAAAGAGAAATCCTTAAATAATATTGTAATTTGGAGATACATACATATGTACATATATTAATCAATTAAAGTATTTATGGCTTGACTTTGCTGAGGGCATTCCTCGGTAGCAATACTTCTTTGTTGTTGTTGCTGCAGCTACTCTTAAGATTTTGCTTTTTTGCCCCGAAGGATGTGTTTTTTCGTAGCTGGATGTATTGTCGTTGTTGTTGTTGTTGTTGTTGTTGTTGTTGTTGTTGTTATTATTATAACATTCCCATTCATTTTTGATGAGTAGAATTTTCCAACCTCTGTTAGAATGAATCCGATGCTGCTTCAGCTGATCGCGCGCCACTCCTTAACCTAGATTATGTATCATGTTGTTGTTGTATAGAAACACGAGCTCATCTTCTCAGCGATTTTTTTCCCTATTAAATTTTTATTTTCTCTGAATATTTTCTGTTTCGTTATCATTTTCGTTGTTTTTGTTGTTGTTGTTGTTTTTATTTGCGAAAGAAAAACAACAACAAAAAAAACTTCGAAAACTTCGTGATTTAATGCAAGCAGTCAATCGTAATGAAATTTCAATGGTCATTGAGTAGTTCCATTGTTGTTGTTGTTGTTGTTGTTGCTGTTGTTGTTGTTGCTGTTGTTGTTGTTGTTGTTGTTGTTGTTGTGGTGGTGAAGTTGCAACCGTTCGTCATTCAGTCAGTCATAAAATCCGCTGCACTTGTGAACTGTGTTTGTTTTTGTTGTTGTTTTTGTTGTTGTTTTTGTTGTTTGTCCTGCCTGCATCACCTTCAACGGAATCACATCACATCACATCACGGCTGCTGGCTTTTGGGGACTTCGAAGTCCCCCCATCCATGAAACGTGACATCATAAAATGTGAACTTCTCGTTGTTGTTGTTGTTGTTGTTGTTGTTGTTCTCATTGTGTTGTGAGTAGTGCAGTGGCTGTATTTTTTTTATCCAATTTAAAAACAATGCGGATACAGAAAACTATAGCTTATAATATTGAATATGAAATACCTCAAAAATTCTTCATTTTTATTAAAACGTAAAACATTCCAGTTTAATTTTCTTGAATTTTATAATACTTTTTAAATTTGAATTTAAATTTTCTTTGATTTGTATACAGTTTATTAATTATGTGTGTTTGATTTTATTTAGTTTAGTGTAATTTTTACTGAATTTGTTGTGTTTGCTCCACCGTCCGCTTCGATTCCGTTTCAATTGCATTCAAATGAGTTTCAATGCATTTCATTTCATTGATTTGTGTCGATCGTTGCTTCAACCCCTCCGCCATCCATCCGCCTGCCGTCCATCCTTCCATCCATCCTTCGAGATGAAGCGCAGCGTCTGCCGTCCGCCGTTAGAAGCATTCACAGCTTTTTCAATGGCAACTTTGCACTTTTTGTTACTGTTGTTTGTTGTAATCGTCGTCTTCTTCTCGCGGCTGTTGTTGTTGTTGTTGTTGTTGTTGTTGTCGTATTTAAAAATCACGACTTTGGTACGGATTGATGACGCTTGTGGCTTGGGTGTTGTTGCCATATTTTTTAATTTCATTTTTTTTTTCGTGGTATAATACTTTTATTGAGTTTTTCCATTTCCATTTCTATTTATTGTTGTTTTTTTGTTGTTGATTGTTTTTGCCAAGAATTCGTGCAGCTCCGGAGCGCATCTCAACGAGCGAACTGAACGAACACCTGTTGCAGGCGGCTGCAGCTGGAAAAGTGGCCAGCCAGCGACACGTTTGCGTCGGCTCCTCTGTCGACTTCAGCTGCAAGTTCAGAGCGCCTTCGGATCCACCTCCGCGTCTTCAGCCCGCTCTCGCCGAATCTGGGCTCAAGCAACGCCGTTTTAGAGCCACTTAAAACTTGCCAATCGAAGTCGAGTGCTTTAAACAAATTGGATTTATTAAAATTAATAATCGAAGAAACTAGAAGGACAGAAACTAGAAGTTAGGCAAGTGAGAGCGAGACAGGCGCAGAGCCGAAGCCGGAGCCGGAGACACAGACAGTGACAGAGACAGAGACAGCAACAATGTGGAGTGTTTAATTGTAAATATCAGCGGGTCAAGTTCATGACTCGTAGTTTGTTTTTTCGCACCTCACAAGTTTTCCTTGCCAGCGTTTTGCTATGTTTTTACATCGTGTTTTCTTGGTTTTTTCATTGTTGTTTCTATTATTATTCATTATGATTAGTAGTAGTATTATTTCGATTTGATTTATGGCGCCTTTCGCACCTCCTTCGCACGGTCGGCGAGCACTCAGAGTGACGTTCAGAGTCGTCGCTGCCTCCGATCAACCTGCAGCTGAAGTGGCCGAAACCGCTCTCATCTCCTTGAGAGAATCGCGAGTTTTGTCCATTGATGTTGTCAGTAATTCAGTGACACGTTTTTCTGCTGTTGTCTCTGCGATTTTTTGTATCTTTCATTCATTCATGCAGTCACTCTTCTGGACGGAATCTCCAGCTCGCCATGGATCCATTCATTCAGCCGCTGCTTTGGTCACTAAAGCTCACCCTCACCCTCAGCCTTAGCCTCAGTCCCGGCTTCTCCACTCCACCGCCGCACCGCCGCACCGCCGCACCCCCGCACCCCCGCATTTACAGCCTGTAATTCATTATTCTCGTGGCAGGTCTGAAAGCTTTTTTGTTGTTCTAGGTACGAGTTCAAGTGTCACGGTTGCCTCCGTTTCGCAGTCGATGAGAGCCGCCTCCGATGATTCATTGGCTTAACACTCGGGCGGCCGCAGCAGCAGCAGCAGCGGTTTCTCAAGAATCATGCTCGCCGTGGTCTCTGCTGTGCTGATTTATATGGGGAATTCTTGGTTTATTTATAGCGATTAACGCAGAAAATAAAATGAGTCCGAGATCGTTGCTTATATTAATTAAGCAAAAAAACAAAAAACAAAAAACAAAAAATTAAATAAAAAAAAAAGCTAAAAAACTAAAAGCAGCGCAGTTCAAAACAACTAAATTATTAACAAATTAGAATTGGCATTAGAGAAAAAAACGTTCTTCGTATTTATCAATATTTGTTGCTAAGTTCGAAGGTAACATAAATAAATAAATAGGAAAAAATTCAAAATTAAAACTTCGCATTAATCATTGTTGCTTTTAATTGAAATGAGAATCGATTTTTTTTTTTGATTCTTCTTCACTTCGTGTTCAAATTTGAAGCTTGTACATTAAGCTTCAAAATCTTGTGACTCACTTTTAAATGGCTCAGTTGGCAGTTGATTGAGTGTCATAATAATTAAGAATCATAATAAAATAGCAAGAAGAAAAACTCTTGCAAGAAGAAGAAACAGACGGGGAAAACAACGAAGAAGAAGACGAAGAAGAAGCAGAAATAAGGCACTTAATAATGATTCACTTGAACTCTTGTATGCTGGAAACCAGGATAAAGCGACAAAAAAATGGGGCAATTCAAGAACCAATACAGAAATACAACAACAATAGCGACAACACTCCTAGTATCTGTCCATCCATTTGTTGTGCTAGTAAAATCAAAATCCAAATCAAAGTGATCAATAATCGATGCAAAAAAAAAAAAGAATTAATAAATAAGAATAACAACAAATGCAGCTACAACAAAACAGCAACAAAAACAAGCGAAAACTTTTATTCGTGCAACAAGCGAGACAATGAAAGCCAAAGAATGCTATTAAAACGATCGAGCGCATTAAGATCAACTACAGGAACAACTACAAGAACAACAACAACGAGCAGATCATCATTATTGATCAACAAAAGCCTCCCAATGACATGTATTGTCAGCAACATACAAATTATTGCCGCATTGTGAAAAACAAGGTTAACAACAACAAAAACAACAAAAAATCATTGGCTTTTGCATTGATCATCAAATGGGACCAATAATAATAATAACAACAACAACAACAGGAACATTATCAGCAATAACAAAAAAACACACAAACATACATTAACAACAACAACAACACTTACTGATCTCTAAAGTACGTTGTTCGCTGATCGATAATGTAAACGATCAATCAAAACAGTATTTTTGACAGATTAAAAAACAAAAGACAAAAGAACGATACAAGGTAACAAGAAAGAGAACAGAAAAGGTTCTAAAATGTGAGCCAAATGAAAGGAATTTTTTGTATTCCTTCATCAACCATCAACGATCGTCCAAAACTCGACTTCAGTTCAAATGTCAAACGTTGGCAACATTAATTCATTCCATGAAGATCACAAGGAAAGCTGCTGCTTCTTCTTCGTCTTCTTCATCTTCTGTGTCTTTCTTTCTCCCTCTCTCTCTCGCTCTCTCTCTCTCTCTGCCTATCTTTCTCCCTGTTCCGCTCTAAAAACAACGACAGCGATTCCGACAGCGATTGCGACTGCGACTGCGACTAACTTAATTATATGCATAACTTTGTTGTTGTTGTTGTTGTTGTTGTTGATTTTTTTAAATCCCGAACAAGAGATTCATCACGCTGAGAGCACCAGATTCATCACGTGTGGGTTGATTGCTCTATCAAAAGCGTCAAAACCTAAGCGTCAAAACATTGATTAAGATTAATTGCGGCAGGTGGTTGGATGTGGAGCAGAAAGTCTGTACATCGAAAGAGTAAATAAGGAGAAAACGCTGTAGGAAGAAGAAACGGCGCATAAAAAATGATCTCGCTTAGATCCTGGCTGGTGAGTGATCAGTAATGAATGCCGATGTTAATGAAATCTCTCTCTCTCCCTTTCATCGTATCTCTTATCATTTCTCTGGTATTGATCTTTCTCATGATCGTCTGTGGCATCGTTTCTCCAAAGCCTTGATGCTTCTTTCGATCAGAAAAACTATTCAATCAATAAAGACATTTCGAACACCCACGCTTATATTTTAAGCAACACGGATCTCTTCGGTACAACGATTACTTAACTCTCCAAATACTGTAAAAACCACAATTAAACTATCAAGTGTTTATTTTGGATTATTATGTGTAATCTTCAGTTTTAGTCAACGAGCCAAGAAAGCTTTAGAAGAAATCTCAAAGCTGGTTTAATGATCATAAACATTAGCTGCTGATCGATTACTCACTCACTCACTCTTGTAGTCAAATAGAAATAAAAACAACAACAAGCAAAACAGACAAATTGATCATTGAAAACTCTCTCTCGTCATCGAATTCATCGATGCCATCAAAACGATGTGGAATACGCTGATTATGGTTATGATGATGTTGTAGTTAGAAGATGATTACATCAGCGTCATCAAAGTGAATCGAATCTCTCGGTAAACTTCAGCTGCAGGCTACAAATTCGCTGTAAATACAATCATTTTCAGAAGGTTTCAAAGTGTTATTTATTTAAATTCCACAAAACAAACTAAAGAAATATAATAAAATTCGATATAATAAAGTAAATAAAAAAACCAGTGAATGAATACGAAGATGGATGGATGGATGGGGTTCATCCACGATGATGGCGAATTGGTGATGGCGACAGCTCCAAAATCATAGCTCAAGAGTAGAGTTCCATGCACTGAACCAAATCTGGTAGGTGAATTTGAAGAAAATATTTTGTTAATCTTTAATGAAATAAATATTCAATTTGACAAATTTTCATAAAATTTTTATTCAAGTTGAATAAAAATTATGTTGAATGAACAAAATTTCTTCAAATTGAATAAATTTATACATTGACGAAATTTCTTCAATTTCAAGAAAATATTATCGTCAAATTGAAAAAAATTACAATCATTTTGAAGAAATTTCTTTATGCGGCTATGATATTTTCGCGCCAAAAATAATGGCAAAATTTCATTGAATTGACGATTTTTCTTCATTAATAAAAGGTATTTTTCTAGTAAATATATACATTATTTCTTATTTTGCACAAAATTCTTTTTTTCAATTAATAAATTTCTCAAATAATTACCTTCATTTAAATGAAATTTGTTTGTTTATTCGAAGAAAAAATTAATTGATTTGTAAATCGAATTGCATCTGATGTGAAGAATTTTTATCAAAGTTGATAAAATTTCTGAAGAAATTTCTTCACAAATCCTTTATTAAATGAAGAAATTTCTTTACTATTGAATAAAAAATTTTCATTGCTTGAAGAGATATCTTCAGTTTGACAAATTTTCATCATCTAACAACAACAACCAGTTGACAGATGCATAAATCGTAACCACGTGTTCGTTAATTGAAGAAATTTCTTCACAACTTATAAAAACTTCTTCACAATTGGATAAAATTGTTCATTAATTGAAGAAATTTCTTCAAATTTGATAAATTTTCATCATCTAAAGCAACAACCAATAATTTTACACAAGTTTCGTAGCTTTGTTGAATGCTGGATCATTCTAAAACGTGTTCGCATTGATCAAACGTGTGTTTTAATAAATGTACATATGTAGTTATATGTACTAGTGATATTTGATATTGGAAATTGGAAATTTTAAATTGGACAAACTTTACAAGTGAGTATTAAGCATTTATATGTACATATATATATAAGAGTAGATTAATCTTACAGCCTTGACTAACGCGTTATATGTCTAATTTCTAAAATTAGAATTGCTCTTAATAATTCTTTAAATAAAAAATTATTTGTTTTAAAAGTAAAAAAAAATTTTCTTTATTAAAAATATTGATCACGCATTTAAAAATGTGCCATTCGCTTTCCAATTATAGTACTTATGAGTGCAATGAAGAATTATGTATGCAAATGTTTAACAATGTCAATACCTTCAGGCGTCATGTCAAAAGAAAGCATTTAAATACTAATAGTGGTTCAAATAATTCAATCCAGGAGGGCAAATTCGAGCCTACACAATGTACAACGAGTTCAGTCAATAGTATTACTACAATATCTTCTAACAAAGACATTTTAGATTCTGTTGACTCAGCTGCTCCACCGAATACACAAAGAAAAGGTACTGATATCGAGATCACATTGCCAATGATATATTTCAATGAGGCTGCTGTCAAATTTAATATTGCTTTACACAATAATAATAATTTTTCTAGAAAAGATATTAAAGTTATACAAGATTTAATTGTTAACACGTTTTTAGATCCCATCGCTAAGCATTTAAAAGAGTTCAGCGTTACGCAAATATCTAATTCTGAGGTAAGATTTAGACTGGACAAATGAGTGTACGGCTGATATACTTTCCAAATGGATACATTATATACGACCGTTCGGATATAAATTGGTAAAATATTGATGTATTCACATATATGTAGTACACTGTTATAATTAAAATTTTCGTTTTAGATTGATATGGATTTCAAAAGTACCTATATTCCGACGCCGGTAGTCTGCTACTTGGTTATGATGCTTTTGCAAAAGCAATCATTTCCACCTATGAAGAGCAAATTAAGGACCCAAGTAATAAGATACTTTTAACCGATATGAACGAGATGGCATGCATTTCTGACAGTAAATTACATAAAACTACTTAAATTCCTCTTCATATTAATATAAAAAAAATTTTATTTAATTAATAGATGGGCGATGTGCCGCAATTTTCTATCTGCTGCATTGTGTTCTTGCCCCAACCACAAAAATAGTCAACATCAGAAAAAATCCACACAAGATTTTCGATCCCCGACTCCCAGTCCAGCTTTTTTATATTTGAGGCCAGTGTAAGTGAGTGCGAAGAAGAATTATTACGAAGGCGAACGAAGAGCAACAACATTCAGCCGCTTATTTTAGTAAGTGGTTCTATTTTAGAACCAAAACAAATTGTTATTTATTTTGATATTGTAATATAAAATATCAACAGTTTACAATAATATCAGCAATTGATTTATTCTTTAAAGTATTTAATTTATTCAATTTGGCATATCCAGTGGAATCCAATCTAGTTTGGAATTTTATACAAATTTATTTTTATTTAATAAAAACCGAATTCGATATTCAGAGCCCAAGGCTCCAAACACTGATAGCGAAGCTAAAATGTATGTAAAAAAACAATTATTAAACACATTTTATATATTTAAATATTTCTAATTATTAGTATACAATAATATTGATATTCAATAAATTTAATTACAAATTGTTAAGCAAAAACAGCTCTTTTTATTTTATTTTAACTACAGTTTCGTTGGTTTGTATCAAACAAATTTCGTCAGTTTGAAGAAAAGGAATTGAAGAAGTTTTTGTCAAACTGAAGAACATAATTTGTTAAATTGAAGAATGTTCTGTCATTTTGAAGAAACAAATTATTTAAATTGAAGAACATTTTGTGAAGGTGAATAAAATAATTTGTTAAATTCAATAATTTTTGTCGATTTGAAGAAATGATCCTTCAAATTGAAGAAAAATTTTATTAATTTCAAGAATATGATTAGTTGAATTGAAGAAAGTTTGTCAATTTTTTTCGTTGGAATGATGATTTTTCTTTGTATTGAAGAAATTTCGTAAAAATAATATGATAACGAAATTTCTTCAATATAATGAAATATATTCAAATATAATGAAAGGTTCTTCAAGTTGACGGATAGGAGGTGTTGACCGTATTTTGATCACCATTTCTTCAAGTTAACACCCCTTTTCTTCATATTCACCTACCAGATTTGGTTCAGTGTGTGAACAGAGCAGCGAGTAATTTTGGAGTATTAAAGTACAAGAATTTTATGAAATTTAATGATCGTAGATTTTAGAGATCAGCTCTGAATGAGCAATAAAAGTAGTGAAACGGTATTCGGACAGTTTATCATTTACAAAATTCGTTCGCAATATTCTTTTATTCGTGATCGTTGATCTTTTTGCAAGATCGACATTGTTTGTTTGTTTGGTTCAAATTGCTTCAATTTGCAACTGCGATTTATTTACTAGGAGCTCCGTCATTCGTTCATTCCTTCATGCACTCGTTCATTCAACCCGAATGCTGCCACCCACTAAAAGAGTCCTGCATCGAATTCGAGTCTCTTTTCGAGCTCTTGAATTGCTACGCCCCTGGGCTCTGTTTAAGGTACGGGCTGCATCCAAGTGGCTGATGCCATTTCATGTTGTTATTGCTCTTGCTGTTGTTGCTGCTGTTGTTGTTGTTAACTCTTTTATTATCGTCTTTGGCTGAAACCGAGCCACATTAAGTGCGCCAGAGCTGAGCTTATTAAACTTTATTTTCGTTATATGATGCTTGAGAGCTGTACGCGGATCACAAAAGCGATGCGCTGACCTTCTGACAGCAAACCAAATTGTATTTACGCCCACGCGTTTGGCGAGCGGAAGGCCAACCGCACCGAACACGCCGAGCCGTACACCAGAAACACAACCAGAAACACAATCAGAAACAGAACGGAACAAAATCAAATAGAATCACATGGAAAAAAGCGAAGCGTTTTTTTTAATTAGCTACTAAAACACGGGCAACACATGGAAACATCTCGTTGAAGGTCACGTTCAAGTTACTTCATCTGAACTCGATATAAAATTAGCAATAAAAACATGAAGGAAACAAAAATAGAAAAAATTCCAAACTATTACTAATAGTTATTATATTATTATTACCAGGAAAATAATCATAATATTCTACAATACAATGAATCAAATCAATGAATAAAATCAATAAATCACTTCTTGCGTTCAAGAAAAGTTAAAATAAATAATTAAAAAAAGAAAAAACAATACTAAATCATGATAATGATAAATAATGTAGTGTAATGTTGTGTGAGGTTAAATAAACACCACTATATACAGTATTTAGGAAGAAAACAGGGGATGCAAAAATAATAATAATAACAATAACATAATATTACATTATTATTATATTATATTAATAAATTATACCATAATAACAATTGCATAATATTATAATTATTATAAATAATACAATTAAATAATAATAAATTTATCATAATAATTATATAATTGTATAATAATTAATAAAATTGAATAGAAGAATAAAATAAAATTGAATTCATGATATTAATGGGACTTTTTAAATATTGATTCTATGGTAGAACAAATTTACGAAAAAATTGAATAATTTTGAAAATAAAAGATTTACGAATCAATAAAGAAAGTAATTTTTTATTCTCGTTTATTGAGAAAATTACATGGAATAACATGGAAAAATACTAATAATTTTGATACGGAAAAGAAACAATAAAAATATATGTATATTGTCAATAAATCTAAATACAAAAGTAAAATATGTAAGTGAAAATATTAAAATATAATTTCGACTGATATCAACATAAATTATAATAAATACTTTTCTATAAATAAATGTTACAGTTAAAGGATTACCATTGTGTGTAATAATAATATAAATATTTAAAACAAATACATTTTATGGAATAAGAATAAATAATAGTAATAATTTTAAGATAATAAAGAACTAAATAAAAATATTAAACAAATAATATATAAACAACATGTAGCTTCTTCTCTGAATGTTGGATTATAAATTTTTCACCATATCAAAGGTTAACCTCTAAAAATATTAACATTGTCAAAATCTATAATTTGTTCAGAAAAATAAGTAAATAAGTAAAATAAAGAAAAGTAGAAAAACCCAGCCATTCAACTCCACCTCGATTCTTCACAAAAATGGAGGTCGTGTGACCGAACCTCTTTAAGCACTCTTCAACTTGATTATTGTCATTTTCCTCAACGTTTCGTTGCCAACGTTTTGCAAACAAAATTGTTGCAAACAAAATAAATATCGAAAACGAAAACCGTTGAAATTTTGTGGTACAAATTTCTGACCTCTGATCATTTTAATCCAATGCAAAGATGCTGATAGCCAAGTTGATGATCGTTGACGATCGATCGATCGATCGATCACTTTATTGGCTGATGTTCATAGTGGCTAAGTATGTCAAGTAAATTTAAAACCTAGTTGTTCCTCTTTCGATACTCTGTCTATATCTCGCTCTCTGTCGCTGGCTCTCTCTCTCTCTCTATCTCTGCTTATCTCTCTCTTTAAGTCTTTCCTCCTCGTTTTCTTTGCCTTTGTAATGAGTTTCTAACGACGGAATACTGTTGTCCATCTTCCATCTGATGATACTTACTGACTTAATCACTCCTTTGCTAAAATCTATTCACACTTAACGATCGACCAATTTAAGCGCTCTACAAACGTTTTTTCTTTTTACAAAATTAGCATAATACAACAATCAATAATCATGGCTTTAATGTACTCGCAGTTGGTACGTACAACGGGCTCGTTATGAGCTCATGATTATTCATAGAGGCGGCCCAAGAAGACTCTTCTTCGCCGAGATGCTGATGTGATAGAAAATGATTCTGAGCAGCTTTTGCTGTTGCTATTGCTGCTGCTGTTCTTGTTGTTGTTGTTGTTGTTGTTGTTGTTTTTGTTGTAGAACGTTAAGTACGAAATCTGAAAACAAATCACTGAATCACTTAACATCGATGTTCATCAATAGATCAGCATCGATCGGTGTGGAAGTAGCTTTAAAAAATACGCTCCATAAAAAACCAATAAAAATTAACTCGTTGCAATTAGCAAAGCGGATTGGTTATTTAGTTGGTTGTTTAAATGTTGAATACCTTGTAAACTATTTACATAATATACATATGTACTTACATATATGTATATGGGTATACATATATACTCGTATATTTATATTTGTGCGATGAACAATGAACATTGTTTCAACATTAGTTACAAAGTACAAAACTATTTAGTGTTTTAATCTATCTACCATACATAAAATGGTACATAAAATGTAATGTAATGTAAAGGTCATGTAAATGTAATGTATATAAAATGGTATTGTAGATTACATAAAATTCTTTTTTGGAATAAATCCTTACAAATCTTATAAAATATAAGAAGTTATTAATTATAAATATAAGTTAAGTAGAAAAACCTAAAAGTAATATAAGGGTCGATATTAGTTTTAGTGGCTTCAAAGATGGGCAGCCTGAAGATTGTCCTTCGAAAAGAGACTGTTTTCCGAATAACATCTCAAGTGTAAGATGAAAAAAGTCTTAAGAAAAGACTTAAGAAAAGTGGAATTGATGTGGTACGGTATTGAAATCATGAATGAACACAAATGCTTCTGTATGAATTTAGTATTTAATTGTTTCACATTTCATTTGGAAATTTTAAAACTGCTATCTAAGTTAAATATCCACAATCAGCGACTGAAGAGAATCGTTTTACACCGGAGAAATATTTACTGCTTTAGAGTGGTGATGTTCGAGAAATCGTCGAATCGGATTTTAACTCAGAATGATTGATTGGGCTCACGACGAGATCAACTTGAAAAAACGCTTCTATATAAATTGTTTTCCTACATCATAAAGCATTAAAGTACACAATTGATGCCGATCCTCTGCGATCGATCACTTTTCCATGCTCTTCGTTGAACGTGTGAAAAATGAATGCTGCCTTTAATACTTTTTGCCTTATCTGTCTGTCTGTCTGTCTGTCTGTCTGTCTGCCTCTGCTCTGTTCGAGTCACTGAGCTGTTGAATCGCTTCCTTTTCCGTTTCCATTTCTAATGCTTTTTATTAATTTCATCATTTTTCTTCACTTTGCCCTGCCCCCCCCCCCCCCCCCAACCGCTTCTCTTCCGCGATCATGATTTCTATTTCATTGTTGTTGACAACATTTGTCGTTAGCTGTTTTTATCGTTGCCGGCCATACATCATCGGAGCAAATGTTTGAGTGACATAATTTTGACAGCGCATCCTGCCAGGGCGTCCACGCATTTTACGGCCGCTTCTGTGACATAATTCGTCACATATGTAAGTGTTGCCATATTGTGGCAATCAATCACGTGTCATTAAAGCGTTGCTGTGTGTGTGTGCGTGCGTGTGCGTGCGTGTTTGTTGTTTGCTTTTGCTCTTTGTCGTTCTAAGGACGTTCTAAGGAAGAAAGAACGTAGAACGGGGCCCGCAAAACGGTGCGTCCTCAGTTCTGTCGGAACAAAAGACTTGGGAAACAAACTGTTCGCCTATAAAATAAAATTACTCTAATAAAGAAAACTATAAAATTTATTTCCTAATCTATTTACTACTCTTAATTAATGTTCTTTATTAAACATTTTTCATTGAATTTCTTGCTGTTGTTGTTGTTGTTGTTGTCGTTGTTGTGGCAAAAGCTATCCTGGATGCGCTCCATAAACGTGGTTAACTTGACATAGTAAACTTTTGATGACTTTTGTTTTATTTTTCTCTCATTATTTTTAGCTGGCGAATCATTCAACCAAACCAGCATCCAACCAACCATCCATCCATCCAACCATCCTTCCATCCATCCATCCTACCAGCCATCTGTCGATCCATTCATCCATCCTTCCCGCTGAATCAATGCTGCCAAGTTTGTTCGATTCGTGACTTTTCACTTAGGTAAAAATGTGGCTGCTGTTGTTGTTGTTAGCATTTAGTTGCTGTACTACTTTCGTTTTTGTTGCTGATGATTTCTGATATTTGTTGTTGTTGCTGTTGTTGCTGTTGTTGTGTTGATTTGTTATTAGCTGCTATTCACGAACTCGCTGTTCGCATAAATTATAACGTATTCAGTTCAATAAATAAATGTTTGCTTTTGATGAGCTGCTTTGATAAGCAATTTTAATTGATTAGATTTTGTGGCACAGGCTGAGTCAGCGAAAAGTGATGCAGTACAACACTATAAAGCTTCCCACGCACGGCGGGCAGTGCTGATGCTGTCGGGTGGTCAGGGTGGCCAAAAGGGTCAAATGTTTCGAAAACTCTTACAAATTATCTGCTAACACAAAAAGAGAAAAACAGAGAAAACAAGAAATAAAGACCATAGAAAACAAATCGTAATGAACAGGTTCAAAATGTTTGAGAAAGCAGAAGAAGAGGAAAGAAAATTTACCCAAAAAAAAAGTTGTCTTCTTTCTTGATTATTGATTAATAATTTACATCTGTTTCAATGTCTGTCTCTCTCTCTCACTCTTTCTTCTCTCTTGAATTATTGTACTTCACTTCAACTTTATTTCTGATATCTATTGTTTTAATAATAATGCTGCTTGTTCTTCCATGTTTTAAATAGTATATCTTATTTCTGGCGCATCTTTAGGTAACACATTCCTACTCCTTATTGTAGAAACATCGCATTCCTTCGGTTTAATCACGCAGCCAGATTCGCTGACTCGCAACGGAAGTGTCAATCGTATGTTAAGCATTCAAAGGCTCTGCTGTGGCGAAGAAATAAAGAATGAAGAAGACTGGTGTTGTTGGTTTTTATATTATAAATTATGAGTTTCTTTAAGGGTTCGTTATTTCTTATGACCGCGTGTTACGCATAAATTAACGAGAACTTCAACGTG
Source organism: Myopa testacea (assembly GCA_949629155.1). NCBI lineage: Eukaryota > Metazoa > Arthropoda > Insecta > Diptera > Conopidae > Myopa > Myopa testacea. The sequence continues at coordinate 13,458,860 of OX451348.1, read as the reverse complement.
GTTGAAAGGAACGAACGCACGCTTTCACCAAAGCAACCGAATCGAAATCGTAACCGAGTGCAATCGAGTGCATGCGAACGGAACCAAACCGAACGGCGAGTTGATTATCGCTTGTCTGAGGTGGCATTCATAAATTCTCGAAATGATTGTCGAAAGATTGTCGAAGTGTTGCCGCCGTCGTACATATCAAGAAGTCGTTCCTCTCATTTTCCGTTTTCCTGTTCACTTCGATTCGTAGGAAAATCTATCCGCCTCGTACTCCGTAGACATCTTTAATTCAAATGCTAATTTATTAAAGGAACACCGCTCGGCTCCTTGATTTAGTTGTGAAGTTATGGTTTACGAGGCTATTTGGGGAAAATGACAACAAAACGACAAAAAGTCACACGAATATTGGGACAGAAACGAAGAGAGGGAGTCCGAGAGAGAGAGAGAGAGAGTGAGAGAGAGAGAGAGGGCAGACAAGGAGAAAATACATCATCCACACGTTAGTTTCGATGGTTTAACACGTCTCGATGTTGTACAGGTGCTGGCAACTTATAGTATAGAATAGACGTGTTGTGTTCTTATGTTATAAGTACTCCTTCTAGACTTGTGTTTGTTGTTGCTGTACATGTGACATCCGCCCAAGAATTGTAGGTGGGCCGCACGTTTCTAGCGTTTAAAATAATAGTTGCTTTAATTATCAACCATCGCTGCATGCGTCTCTGGCATCGTCTCGTGAAACCATTTGAGGAGCGTGCTTCGGAGTGCCCCGCAGAATGTTTACAAGAACCTGTCCCGAAAGTCTGTCGAACGACAGAGTTTCGAAAATGGTCTCAGGAGGTCTCTTAGAGCACCTCTGAGAAAGCTGATCAAAATATCTGCCGCACATTCTCGCGAATCATCACAGCAGCTCCTTGTTTTAAAAGGAGCAACACATCTGTTGATTTTTAATCCTTTCGGTGTTTAATTTTCAATTCTATCAATTCTAAACAACTTTAGACTCAAATCAAGGTACAGAAAAGGGCAAGAAGCAGCACAAGTAATATAGAACAACAAGAGCCAGACTAGGAACAAAACAAGAACCACAAAAAGAAGGCGAATGACAAATGAATTTGCTTATTTTGACAATAAAAGATGCTGACTCACGTTGCACAAGAAACGCTCTGCTGGTTGGTCGGCCGACTTGAAGTGAGGGCCGAATACAAATATTGGCAAAATATTGAAACAAAAAGAGCCCGAGAGGACCGCATGTCCGACGGGACACACGCACACATACACACAGTATTTAAAGATGTTTCCAAGATTTTGCATGTGGCAATAATTAATCATTCGTGATTTCGCTTAAACACAGTAAATACGGCATCAGAAGCAGAATCAGAAGCGGCATCAAAACGGCTCGGAGTCTCTACGGCTCTCAAAGGCTGAAAAATCAAAGACTGGATGACGAAATGTCAAACAAACAATTAACTCTCAATAAATATCAGTAGAATCAGCAACAGCAACAGCAACAACAACAACAACAACAACATGCAACATCTTCCGCACGGTAGGCCCTCAAATCTCAGGGGAATATAAAAGGTGAGGGGAAGCGTTGGGTTGGCTTTTTGCTTTCTTTCTGCTTTGCTATTCGTATAATGATCTCGATTCCTTTCTCGGTAACAATGACAACAATGAACACGACATCATTTATTTTGTTTACTTTAACACTTCAAATGTCAAGAAAGTAGCACAAGCAAACGTTTGAATATTTCAAGAGGGTTGAAGCCGAACTCGATCTCGATCTGGAGCTCCAGTTGTTAAGCCAAGCAACAACAACTCGTCCCGAAAATAAAAGCAAAAACAAAAGAAGGAAATAAAACAACTCAGTACAACAACTCCCGAACCTTTGCTTTGCTCTCATTATTTATGATGTTAATGTTTTCGTTTTGTTTCTGTCCCAAACTGTTGTCAATGTTTTCGAGCGATCCTTTTCAATGCTGATGTTTTCAAAACATCGGTTGTCGAATGGGTGCGCATACCCCGAACCCTCCTCCTCCTCCTCCCCTTTGGCAAGGCCATGAAGCACAGCTCACAGACCTCTTTAGTTACAATTAAAACACCATCTCTTTGGGTCGCCCAAACGTTTCCCATCTTTTTTCTTTTGCATCTTTGATTTGTATGCAAGGGCGAAGGGTAGTAAAAAAGGACTTCTTTTGATTTCATTTTTGTTTTTGATTTATGTTTATCAACTTTTAATCGATGATCATTTATCATTCGTTGATTTCGATGCAAGCCTTCGGAGGGTCATTTAAGGGTTAAGAACTTTGAATCACAAATCAGGAATCAAAAGTCGATCGATCAAATATTTAAATAATCGGAAGCCAAAAGCGTCAATAAAAAAACACTAAAAGAACTATTGTACAATCCATTGTATTTCACTATCTAAAGTTTTGAAATGCTTTAATTGTTTTACTTTTACTGTTATACGCGTTTTCGAGTTGATTTAGGAAACCCTGTCAATGGTAAAAAAAGGGGAAAAAAACTTGATCGCTAATCAACCCGCAACCACATAATTGACCATCTCAGATCTCGCAAGCGATCTGGACGGAGGACAACGCGTCAGGCGTTGACAACCGCCGTCGTTTAACCGTTACGGTCCGTTAGGTGCGTGCATATGTGTGTGTCTTTGTGCTTACAACACTTCGGCGTTTCGCAAAACGTGTGGCTTGTGTTGTTGCCACATGCAATCAACGCGGCTACAAAAACTGACTCTCGAATAATCACTAAACTGCGACCAACAACAGGTTGCATCGATCGCGCGATCGATCGTTTGCGTGCAGAGCCACGCAGTTCAGAGTTCAATAAACATGCGGCCACGTAACCGTAAGAAAAGATGACAGCGTTGCCAGCATCAATACAAACAGAAAGGCACATGGTGTATCTTTTAAGATATACACACATACAGCGTAAAGCCTGGCAATGGGTGGCCCATGGACAGTGGAGGGAGGGGAAGTCGAAACAAAAAAAAAACACAAATAAATATTGTGGCCGAGTATTTCGGAGGGGAGGGAGGGGTTGGTGTGTTATGAAGGAGGCGAACGAGCGAACGACCTCAAACATGACGCAAAAATAATGAGCTGCGCAGCAATCGATAGGAGTTGCGACGAAATCGCAAGATAGGGCAACAACAATAACAACAACAACATCAGCAGATACTCTTCACCAACTACAACAACAACAACAACGAGGACCACGACAACAACTAATATAACTACGACTACGACAAAATTAAATAAAATGAAATGAAAATAAAAGAAAAACAACCAGGACGAAGATGATCATAATGATGATGATGATGATGACGGTGATGATGTTGTCGTTAATGTTGTCTCGGTAGACAGCAACAACAATAGCAGCAGTAGCAGCAGCAGCAGCTACTTTTCGATAACTACAACAACAGTAAAAACAACTGCAATGACTACAAATACTACTACAATAAGAAAAACAGCGAGGACGAAGATGACGATGACGATGACGATGATGGCGATGACGATGATGATGTCGTCAACTATCTTGGTAGACAACAACAACAACAACTGCTGTGCTGCTGCTGGTAGCCACACCTGTTTCATGTCGCACACCACGTTGCTGGTTGTTGTCATTATTATGGTTGTTGTTGGTTGTTTGTTGATGACTTTTTTTTACTTTTGCTGTTCCTCATCGCCATCACAAAAAAAAATAATTTTTAGTTTCCAGAACCTTGAGAAAATTTTGTGCCAAATAAAATGCTGAAGCGCGGGAAGAATTCTTTTCTATTCCTCGCTGCTGCTGTTGTTGTTGTTATTCTTGTTGGTGGTTCGGTGGAGTTGGTTTTGTAGTTGCTGCTGTTGCTGCTGTTGTTGCTGTTGCTTGGACGAAAGATGCTCAGTACATCTGATTCATCTGTGTTGCTGCTGTGTTGTTGTTGTTGCTTTCGTTATTTTCGTTGTGTCTGGTTGTGATTGACGGCTTTTACCGTTAGTTGGGAAGCGTGTTACTGTTACTGTTGTATTTTTATTGTTGTTGTTGCTGTTGCTGTTGCTGTTTTTATGTTCCTATCAATGAGTGGACAGCAAAAAAAAAAAAAAAGAAAATGAAATGGATAAACACTGAATCGACTAACTAAATGAACAAAATATTTAGTAGAGGCGGATCCATGATTTCCTTGTGAATGCGATTCGATTTTATTTGATTCGAGTCAACTTTGTGCTTCATCATCGATGAATCTCTGAAGGAAGCATGATTAAAATACCGTTCATGTCAGATGCTTATAATATTGTTACTTCTGATTACACTGTACTGAATCTTTTAACTATTCTCCCGGAAAACTGTTTTCATTTTTCTCATTTTGTGAAATGTTCATGTTCCTGCTTGTTGTTTTTCATTTAAGGTTTTTTGGTTTAATTGTGAGACGGTATTCGATTTCATTTCCTGTACAAAAATTTGCCACTCGCTCACTAATTGTGCTCATTAAAGTGACCAAAGTGTAACATGACAAGAACTCAGAGGACGACAACAACAACAACAACTACAACAACTACATAATCACAAAACTAACACCGACAGCTACAGAAGGAAGAACAAGCAACAACACGAAGAAACCAACAACAACAACAACAACGGCTGCAACAACACACTGAAGTGTGCGAAATCTACACGAATCTAAACACCTGACAGTGTTCAGTGTAGCGCGCCAATTTTTTTTTTTTCTCATATGAGGAGATCTGCAACAACGACTTGAAGTTGGAAACTGTTGTGGTTGTGGTTGTTGTTGTTGTTGTTCTGTTGCTGTTGCTGTTGTTGTTGCTGTTTGATGTCATCGGTGTTGTTGTAATAGAACTGGACACAATTTCGTTGTTGTTGTTGTTGTTGTTGTTATCATGTGTGGGATTCTGTGAACACATTTTGGATTCATGGACCATTAATACACGAGGTGCAATGGGCCGATCAAAGATTTCTGTAAACGAACCGAAGCAGATGAAGAAAGAGGAGAGAATATATAAAGAATAATAAGAATCTGGATCTAATCCAAGGAGGAATTAATTTCTGAATGAAATGAATCGGAACAATAATAAAATTAAAGAAGCTGACGATTCAGAGTATCCTTTCTTCCGCAATGACATGCCATGTCAGTTGTGTTAAGTACATATGTACATATGTTGTTAATGTTAGTCAATCATGTGATGACATAACATGTCAGTCAGTCCAGGTCCAGAGTCGGTCAACCACCGACTAAAAGTTTTTTAATTAGCTTTCTTTCAAATCAATAGTGACATTTTTTCTATTAGCCACAGGTTTGCAAATAATAAAATATTGCAAATTAAATTTTAAAGATAATTAAAGGATCAAATCTGGGTAATTAACTTAAATTAATTTAAGTCCAGTAAAAAGTTTCATCAATGTTTCCTGTGTGTGTATTTCTGCCATTTTAAAGTATACTATAACAGCTGGTAGAGGGATTTACGGATGTATTCTCCCAGTTACAACACACACAATCAAATAGACGTGGCAGATATAGAAAACCGTATATATTCTTAATCATTCTTCAATCGAGATCATGCTGTCTGTCTGTTTGTGGAATAAATGTATAACATTATAAAGGATAACATCGAAAATGTCATGCCCATTATTAGTTTCGTATTACCATTGGTCGAAACAAACCCGCCCACTTTTTACGCAATATAAAAAAATAACTGAGTTTTCGAAACTGGGTTTAGAAGAAGAAGCATACAACGTTGATACTCCAAAGAAACCTTGATTATTCAATGACGGGTTTTCACTCATGTGTAGATAATTATTTTAATAACATAGTATTATAAATAAATAATCCATAGTGACGATGCAAACACTCATTTAGGGGCTGTGTTCGGCCCATTGATATATTATCTCCTTGACTGAGAATTTACATTGAAAAAGTGGGAGCTTGAAGTACGACGAAAAAAAGAATACAGTACGAATTTGTTGCTAATAGCAGTGTCAAGTATGGGTGTGGTCTGCCCACTCTTATATAATATACGGGGTTTAAGTTAATACATGTGAGTTATCGGTGTGACCTTATTGCGGATTTTTCAATTCAATTTAGTACAATTTATATAGGATTTTATGACCTCAAGGATATCTCGCATTATTTAATCTGGCTCTATTAATAACTCTATCGAAGTAGGCGTGGCAACTATGGTATTTAGTAGTCCTCATAGACTCTGTCAGTTGAATAATTTGGTTGTGTCATTCTTAAGTTTGAAATTCGTTGAAATTTGTTGTTGTTGTTCTTCTATCGTCTAGCGTTTTTATTTGTTTCTTGAGGTATGAGTACCAGTACTTTTTTGTTATCTGCTGTTAACCTGTTGAGGTAGGTAATGTTAATTTGCTTAAGTTGTTGTTATTGCTGTTGTTGTTGTTGTTGTTGTTGTTGTTGTTGTTGGATTTTAGTACATGTGACGCAAGGTTATTTAATAGCTTGTATAATTAGAAGGAACATTCTACAGATGAGTTGCGGAGATCTTCGATCTTCGTTCCGTCTCTTGCGCTATTCTCCGTAATGTTTAATGACTTTTCAGCATTGCTTTGTTGTAAGTGTGTGTGTGCATAGTCTATAAGTATGTGTGTGTGTGTGTGTGTGTGTGTGTGTATGTGTGCATATTTGTGGGTGAGAGTATTTTGAGATTTTTGTGGATTCTTTTCTTGTTGTTGAATTTTTCTTCCTCGGATTCTCGGTGTTTGAGCTCACTAAACAAATATAATGCAGTATTTTCTACTCATTGGCGAGCTGTAATGATGCTGCCACCTTTTTGAGAACTCACAGCCGCTGCTGTTGTTCTGCTCTTCCTGCTGCTGCTGCTGCTGCTGCTGCTCCTTTCAATCATATGCTAAAATATCGCGCTATAAAAATATTGATTGATGTCCGCGTGTCTGGAAAGCTGACTGGTTGACTGTCTGATCAGCGAGTGAGCTGGCTGTCTTTCAGCTTCTTTCTTCGCTGGCAGGCTGTCTCTTAGCTCGGCTCATAAATTATTTTATTACAGTTGAACCTATTTGGAAAACAAAGTGTATCAGCCGGTGCATGTTGCTGGTGCCGCTGAAGTTGAAGGAGTAGACCACAACGAGAACCTCTAAAGAACACTTTTTATGGGTAGTTCGCTGTATGAAAGCTGGTGCGGAGCATTTAGCGTAGAGCGTAAATCCTTTTAAGGTTTACAATGTAGTCGCAGCTGGCAACATTGTTGTGTGCCGCTCTGGGAACTCGGCGACTCTGCAGTGGTTCTGCCGCCCGGCGCGATGCACGTCGATGTAGTTGATGAAATCTAAATGAACAATCTTGAGTACGAACACTAAATCTATCGACCAACACAACATGGCGAGGGGAACATAACAAAGAGGGGCGGGGGGGGGGGGGGGAGGGGCAGAAAGAGGATGACAAACAGAGGGGCGAGAAGGAAGGAGTCGTCATGGAGTAGAAGGATGAGGGTGAGGTAAGGCAAAAAGTCACAGGTTGTGTTGGCCAGTGTGAATATTTTTATCTCCTTACTTTATTCATTTGCTACAGATTGTGTTTTAAATCGAATCTGAAATAAGTTGGAGGCTCAAAGAAAGGGAAAAAGAGGAAAAGGGGAATCAAATAAAACAAAACTATAAACGACTCAAGTAAGAAATTAAAAAAAAAAGAACTTATAAAGGAGTGAAGAAGTCAAAAGGTACAAAAAGAAGCACGTTGGGGGAAAAATTGTCCTCAAGCGATGTCGTAATTTACTCAACATGTCATTTCAATAAATGAACCGTAAGCACAAAAGTAACAATAACAACAACAACAACAACAACAACAACAACAACAACAACAGCAGACTACAATAACTACAACAAGCGACGGTACTCAGTTTTCATGCAGAGGTGCGAAAAATGTGTTCATACGAAGTATCAGCTGCAGCGATCGAACGCACACACACACACCGACACACATACACACACAGAGGCAATGTGAATAACAACGGCAACGTTCGTTTACCGGACAGTCAACTTCAATTCCAATAAGCGACCTCATAAAATAATCTGGTGCCGAGCGACCTCTGAGTGGGGGGACACACTTAAGTGGCTATCATCAACGCCGGAGGATGCATGATCACATGTGTGCATGTGGACGCGTGTGTGTGTGATTTTTATGATGTGTTTGTAGCATCATCACTTTTGTCAGAGGTCCAAAAAGTAAGCACAGAAAATCAGCAACTTTTAAATTAAAGTTTTGTTTGCACGAGCGCCTGCTGTTGCTGTTGCTGGTGATGTTGTTACTCTTGTTGTTGTTGTTGTTGTTGTTGTTGTTGTTATCGCTTTTGGTGGTATTTCTCCGTTCTTGTTATTGTTGTTGGGTTAATTATTTGTGAGTGTTTTTTTCCGTTGCCAACACAGTTCAAATATTGACACGAATGCAATCATCAATTATTATTTTCATTCATACTTCTATTATTTCATTAGTTGCGCAAACTTCTCTTGATAGAAAGTGAACTGATAAATTTATAAATGCATATAATGAGATAGCTAAAGGTTTAATCAGACTACTCATGATTCATCGCCGAAATCATTCTGAATTCTGTTAAAGTACCATCGAAGTGATTCATTAACTATTCGAACTCCTTTTTCGATCCCCCCACAAAAGACTCAAGGAACAAACTTGTTTTAAATCGTTTACTATGCTGTGAAAAGAAAAAATTTCTCCTTTAATAAAAATAAAAAAAAAACGCTTCAAAGTTAAATACTGGTAGAAAATCGGACAAAATTTTGAAAACAATATCTCTGAAACTAATTTGTGGCTGAAAGCATTGAAATAAATATAGAAACAATTTCAAATTCACAGGTTTTCGGTGTTTCTGGGGTAATAAAATAAATGTTTCTCACTGAAGAACCGAAAACAAAAATGAAGCCGCCGCCCTGATCTACATTTAATCATGTTTGCTGGCTGAGGCGTGAAAATTCACTTCGCCCAACGGATAGAGCCGCCGCTAGTCGAGGAAAAACATTCACATCTGAGACCTTCATACACACACATACGCACATACATATACTATATAGCACAATACACCGAAGAAGAATCAGGAAGAAGCAGCAGCATGAAACTCGTGAACTTATTGCTCTCGAAGCTAATTTATTCTAGTTTTCGTGCCTTAGTAATGTTCAATTTATGGAAATCGATACGAATTAAGTCACTCAGTCGAAGCCAAACTGAAAGCAGGTTCCGAAATGATCCGCTTCGAAATAGTTTCAAAACTCAGTAGCAGTTGAACCATTTTCTGTGCACCACTTTTTGTCGGTCTTTCGCATCACGCAACAACCGCTACATCGGCTTATTTTAATAAATATAAAAAGTCTTTCCTTTATTGAGGTTTATATTAATCTCAACGGCTTTTAGGGTGAAAAAGCTTAGATTAAAAGCTATACGAACATTGTTGGAATGCGTGCTCTACTTTAAGACATCAATTTTTTCCTCTATCTTTCAATTTTTCACACCTGATATGAATGAAGAAAATAAGCAGTGAATATCTCTCAATCTGTTTTCAAAATAGCTTTAACTAACTTTTACTTCTGGATTGGTTTCGATTTTAATTTAAGAAACTTTCTTTTGCATGCCCCAATCTTATGCCAACCTCTCCTCCCAGTCTGCTTCCCTCTCTTCTTCAAAGGCAGAGTGCAAAAAGTGGTTTTGACCCTTGAACCTCACGTTTTGAAACAACCTACAATTTGTACAGCCAAAGGAAAAAAACTATCGCAGACGCGTATGTCTCAATTTACCACACACGACGTTGTTGTTGTTGTTGTTGTCAGCTTGATGGACTGACCGACTGGCTGACTGACTGCCTTCCTCTCAGACTGTGACCAGCTGCTGCCAACACCACCAACTAAGACACAGCAAGAGTGAAATGAATGCAAGAACCACCATCAGCATCAGCATCAGCATCAGCATCATCAAACCATCAAATCATCATCAGAGAACATAAAAGAATACAACCTTCATTTATTAATGTTGCAGGATTCTCATTTTATGAGCCAGATAATCAATCGCGGGGCGGACATTTCTGGGTGTTGCCAAAATGTTGATACGTTTTCGAGGCATTAAAATTTGTTTAAGAACACCGACGCGTCCATGGCAAAGCAAACACCGAGAGTGAGTGCGAGGGGAATGAAGCCGAGACGGTGCTGTGTTTGGGCTCTGAATTCTGAAGATCGAAAGTAAGATGTTATTAATTGAAAAGTAAGATGTTGTTGATTAAACCACATCTTCTGTTGATTTCTTCTACGTTGGCCCTTACGAACTGAGGACGGCCAGAAAAGACTGATGTACCGGATGGTGATGGTGAGCGAAGGGAGAGAGCGGACACAGCGTAGACAGGTTCAACCTGCTCATCATGATGCTGTTGAGTAACGAATGATTGATTGCTAAAAAGTGTTATTGATTTAGGAATTTATACGCTCACACAACTCGTTATAATAAAAGCGAAGCTTCAACCTGAAAACTTATCCTTAGAGAGTGCCCATAACAGATTCACTTGAACAAAACCGACGACTTTAGAGGAACAGATGGTTAAGTTGATCATCAACGATTCCTAAACGCAGTTTTTCTATGTTTAGAGCTGTCTTCAGTTTAGGAAATAAAATTTAAGTGAATAGATCATTCTACTTCATTACACTCATAATGATGTGGGTCATAATAATTACTGTAAGAAGATGACCGGAGAATTACTTCGCTACCGTTTAATGTACAACGTATAATTTTCCCGTAATTTGCGTGAGCGAGTCTTCGATTAAAAGACCCGCTTCTTCGTTCAAGTTTGAGCTAATGAAGGTCTACAATTAACCGTTGAAAGGATGATTAGTGTACAATAATGGAACACACACACAGGATCTCGCACAAGAACTATCTTTTATGTCTTTACTTTTCTTTCTCTCTCTCTCTCTCTCTCCCTCTCTCGTCACGTACTTATGAAAAACTAGCTAATGTCTTTATAAATGATCCCGAACTGAAGTTTGTAGATTATGAACAACCGACTCATGTCGACAGTAGAGCAGACAAATACAAATATTTGTTTAAAAAGGATCGGATCAGTTGGTGCACCAACTACTGTTGTTGCTTCCCTGACTTGCTGAATGCTGGAATTTTTCATTTCCGTCAAACGTTTGCTGGTCGGTGACGATGACTGGCCAACATATGGTGAGACTTTATGGAAGAAATTTCCCAAAAATGAGAGGAGTGCAAGGAACATAAAAATAACTGGCTCGTAGACAGGATACGTCAGCAGCCGAAACCGCAGCCGCAACCGCAAACCTTTTTGATTAATTTCAGTAACCTCCCAACCGCTGAACGTGTGCTCTTTTTCCATCTACTCCTCCAGATCAGAGTTAAGAAATGTATCTCTGTAGCACACTGTACATAACTCGATCTCTCTTCCACTCTAGCCCATCCCTTTGTCAATCTAGGTCTCTCTCTCTCCCTCTCTCGTTCATAGTCCCTTTTATTTGTGTTCTTGTCTTCCTGTCTTTTGCCGTTTTGTCTTCCTTTATTGTTTTATTGTTGAGCTAATTTGTGGTTTTTCGGTTTTTGATCATAGGTATTTATTTGAACATTTGCACATTTCAGTCCTAAGCCAACAAAAATTCCCCCAAGACAAAGCGTAACGCGTCACATGTGATGCGTCTTAAGTCATGTTTTTTTTTTTTTGGTACATTTGCGTGTGTGTACTGTGTCCCGTCACTGGCTCACGTGTGGTTCTATTAATCCACCGACTTCTCTCAAGCTTAGCTCATGTTTTCATTTCATTTCTTCCTAATTCCAGCTCATTCATTCATTAACAGCAACTTCATTTCAGGTCCTTGGGATTGGTCTTTAAGCTGCTCCTGGTTTATATTTTGACGTCTGAACGTGACAATGACATCGACATGTTGTGGAGTGACCTTTGGTAATTATATGCGTGAGCGCTCTAAATGCTCGTGAGGCTCTTAAGTACGACGGCTGAGGCTGCAGAGTTACCGTATGCTAAACAAAATATTCACATTTTGTACCGGCGGAATACAGAGTTGTGAATTCAATGGAAGTTCTGCTCTTTTAAGGACACAGCCAATATGAGTTGTTTTGTTTGTTGTTGTCGAGTGTAGTTTTAGACATTTTCGTTTTACATCTTTTTCATATTATTTAGGTTTTGAATTTTGAAATTATTTTTGTGATTTTGGGTATCATTTGTGTGGATTTTTGTGTGATTTTTAAGCATTTTTTTATTTGTCTTTACGTCTGATCCTCTGCAGACCCTGAAGTGTGCGGTTCATTATTAATCGGTTGCATTGTTTGCCGTTTCGCTTCAACAAAATCCTGGCCTGTGCGTGCATGAAAAGGATAATTACACGATTATCCTTTTTTAGGCCAAGTAGGCATCACAGAAAAATGCCACAAATGTTCGGATTAAATACTAAAAAAAGAACAAATTCAACCCGAGTTTAATGAACAATAACAGTGTTTGAATATTTGAATATAACTTCATCGAAGACCAGAGATGTGTTGAAAAGGTGCGAGAGAAAGACCAAAAATATAAGCATTTAAAAATTTAATGCGAACACGCTGTCAACCGTTCAAAGGCTGCTCTTACAGGGCATTGGTGCCCTCTAATGAACCAGACTGGTTTACTACCTTCTTCGTTATATGTACATAGCAGCCGCCTAACAACCCACCCCCAACCCCCTCGCTTACCACTCACCTCTCACTCATTCACTGCCGCAGCGACGAAAAGTTAACCTCATTTGTTTTCCCCAAACTGTACTTTTTACTACATTCAAGCGAAAAACGAAACGGCTACCCTTAACAGGACGTTGCCAGGGACAACCAAGTGTTAGCAACAAAACTTAAAGGACTAAGAAAAAGTGTTGTATTAGCACAACAAAAGGAAACGTCAAAAACCGAAATGAGTTTAATAGTTTGCAAATATTTACCACTTTGAGGTATGATGGAATTTCGACAAAGTTCTAAGAACCAGTTCGTTGCGCATCAGTACCGAGTGAAGAGTGTCGGAATTTCTTTCAGGAATTCCATGAAGTCTCAAGGAATTGCAAGTGCATAGATATAGTGAAGGATTTGCGCTGAAAATATCAATTAATTGGCCTTTCACACCCTTGCAATGCAAGGCGACACTTCAGACTTGAATCACCGCAAAGAATAGTGGCAGAGTGGCGACATGATAACCGGTGCAGAAGGCAGACAGACACACACATTACTGGACTTAAAGCGGCAGCAATGGGCTAAGGAAAGAGGTGAGTGTTTAAAGTGATTGTAGACACGAGATGCTACCGTGAAAAAGTAAGACAATCAAAAGACCGGAGCTCTACGACTTGAAAGAAGTTTTTCCGGAGCGTTGTTCTGCGTTAAATACTTCTTAATATCTCTCCATGGTTGCAATGCAGTTTCTCGAGAAATGAAAGAGAGTTTTTTAAGGTAAAAAAAAAAGGGACCTTTCAACGTGACATATGATAAAAAAAGGAGAACGTATACCCAGAGTTTTCAGAACAGTCGAAAGTTAATAACTTAAGTCTCTAAATTTATCTTGATATTGAATAAGATTCCAGATGTATGTATATACATATATCCAGATGTATTCGTGTGGTGTCATATCTCTATACATGGTTATTCGCCTAAGCTAAATCGTTAAATTTTTCAAAAACTGTTTGACAAAAAAATCTGATTAAAAATCAGCTTAATGGAGGAATACTAGTATTTTAGAAAATTCCCTCTCGTCTTAATTGGGCTTGTTTTTGTCTCGACTCAAGCGTCACCCTGTATAACTGCTCTTTCTTAGCACAGCTATTGTCTTTCATGTTCTTTCAGAGGAAATCGCTCGCATGGATGAAATATTCGCATCATCTCATCACTCATCCACCTCGCACCATAAAATAGAACGCACCTCCATTCGAACCTTCTACTCGAATCATGACCTAAGTCAAGCCTCCAGCAGTCAGCGTAGCTCACGTCAACAGCTTCAGAAACATCAGCAACAACAACGACATCCGCAGCACCAATCGCAACCACCCGTAATTCCACAGCGAGGCAGTGGTTTTAATTACATCAACAGCAGCAACAATGAACTAGAGCAATATATCGACGATGACCAACAACCCGGTTATGAGGACGATGCCGATTTCGAAGATGACGACAGCAGTTCACACTTCAGGCGCATTCATCGTGGACAACAGAGAAACAATACCACAAGTCGAACGGGTAACTTACCGGGCCAGCGGAGACATGCACCCTTTGGCGATGAAGGAGCCCACATAGAGGCCCCCACACTACGGACGGCCAAGGCGCGCATACAGAACCAGCACCAGCACCAGCATCATCAACAACGGGTGCGAAGTCCCAGTCTGCCTATCATCAGGCACAGGGACTTCGTAGTTAGACAGCAGCGGCAGATAGCACCCAGTAACCACGTCAACAACCAGCACGATAAAAATATCAACAATCAGCACAGTAGCATTAGCATTGTGCCCATCACTAGCAACAACAACACCCATCACATGCCTACACATCAGGTCGCTCCACAACAAGTCGTCGGTGGAGGTCCTCCAATAATTGTTCATCCCGGCAACACACGAAATCGATTAAACAACCCTCCCGGTTGCCTGGAGGAGGACACCTCGGGCTACCTCAGCGACTCCCCAAAAAATACACACACCCCCGATATCTGGTTCAATGATGGTGCCAGTCAAATTGAGAGCAACTGCGGGATGGGAACCGCCGAAACGGGCGCAACGGGAGAGACGAGAGGAGGGCTGGAAATGCTTGACAACGTAGTGGATGACACTGCCATAAAAAATCAACGATCGATGATGATTGCCAGGAAACAGCACCACGAACCGGAAGAGGTTCATCAGAAACAACAACAAATGCTGAACAGTACCTACGTCATCGAAGGACGTCAGCCACAAAGGAAGCTAAGTAGTTATGCAAGTGTGAGCCGGCCAGACGTAATGGGGAACAATGAGAGTTATGAAGGAAGGTAAGGACCCCTGTAATGGTATATCGAAATCTTTCGAAGCTTTCGGAATCTCTATATTTTTTACATATGGTTCTTTTCCCCCCGCGTCTATCATATAGTCATGAACTCAGTATTTCTTCCCCAGCTACTACATGCCGCCATCCTGCTCGACCCCATCAAATCTCAGTCGCGACGTCTCCACATCCAACACCTACGCAGTACATCCGACCGATAACACCGCCATCTTGTATGCTTCCGTTAAAACTCGCGAGGAGCGCGAACGCGCCAAATGGATGAACCAATCGTCCTTCGATCAGTACCAATCATCGAAAGCAATTGGACCCGGTTGGCTTAGTCGTGGCTTGCATGACATGAAAGACAGTGAAGATGACGCTCAATCCATGCACTCGTCTTATCTGCGCGGCCAAAATGCGCCCGTTGATCCGATTACGATGGCAGAACGCATGGATAAGCGTCGCAAAGCAGCAGAGTATCACAACGCCATCAAACAACAGCTGCAGGAACGCGAATTGATACGAAAATGGGAGCTCGAGCGCCATCTGCAGGAGGAACGTTTGGAAGAGCAGCGAATTCTACGGGAAAAACAACTGGAGAAGGAGAGATTGGAGTTTGAACGCCGCCAGTTGCTGGAGCGCGAAGAAGTACAGCACAGGAAGCAACAAGCAATGGCGGACGCCATATCGAAGGCGGAAGTGGCTGCCAGGATAGAAAAGGAGAAGAAACGGCGACAGCGGATGCATCCGTTACC
Organism: Myopa testacea; assembly: GCA_949629155.1. Classification (NCBI taxonomy): domain Eukaryota; kingdom Metazoa; phylum Arthropoda; class Insecta; order Diptera; family Conopidae; genus Myopa; species Myopa testacea. The sequence continues at coordinate 13,443,095 of OX451348.1, read as the reverse complement.
ATCACCAGAGTTGGAAGAGATGAAAAAAGCTTCGGCAGACAATAAAGCTTCAGAGAGAGAAAAAACAATCGCAATGCAGGGAGTCGAAGAACGAGAGGAGGACGTAATTGTGAAGCCACAAGATGCCGCAATGCTTGATTTACTGCAAGTGGAAGAGATCGTGGCAGAAGAGGGCCAACAGGAGAAGAGACAGGATGATAAACTTAGCATTACTGAAGAGGAATCAGATAAGAAAGAATCTCTTGAAGAAGAACAAATTTTGATTGGAACCCCCATCAATTTAAGAAGAACTACTAAAAAGTCGGTCAAGCCGCCAAAGCCAGCCGACGATCAGAATGGAAAGGAAAACGTGGCACTCATCATGCAACCGGCTACACTCATCCCGCTGCCCATCACGACAGATATCTTTGGGCTGCAGAGCGCTATCGGCAACCTCCAAATAGCGACATATCTAATGCAGCAACATCTTAAGGCACCTCTGACTGCAGCTTCGGCCAAGACCACTTCTGGAGCTGGCGAGACGCAGCGTACGGACGCTAGTTTCTATACAGAGGACCAGGACTTGCAACATCTGGACGAACAAGAAGACGTAGAGAGCGAAACAACGCATTCGTGCAACCGCTGCGACAAATGCCACTCCTGCGATGGGCAGGATAATCAGGTGGAAGGTACCCAAGCCAAGACAGTGACAGACTACCATGCTAAGAATGCCTCTAAGGCTTTAATCCCTGCGCAGCCCGCTGAAGCCGCCAGCAGCTCCGATGCATTGCAGTCCGCCGCTGATGTGTCGGCACTGAATGTGGCAACACAGACCGAGCTGCCGCTCAACTGTGATCTCTGCTTGTTTCATGACAACTTCTACAAAGTGCTGCTCAAACGTGAAGTCTCAACGACCACGACGACGCAAACATCGAAGTCATCCAAGACGCAGGCCACAGAAACAACACATGCAACAGCAACAACAGTGTCCGTTCTGCCGGACAAGCAACATGACGAAACCACCACCACAACAACCACAACTACAACGACGACTTTCAAAGCCAAGTCGAAGGAGCCGAAAGAGAAGGAGAGACGCCGGCTGCACAGAGATGCATGTGGCAAAAAGGATAATCGGCCCAAATGGGGCGTCAATCGTCCTGTAGTGCAATACGTCAAAGCCAGCGATCGTGATCCGTTCTACTTGCGTCACAAGAAGAAGTGCGGCGGGGCGAAACCTACGAGATCGCAGTCCATCGACTCCCATCTTGATGCGGCGGCTGGAGAAGAAGCGGAACAACAGCTGCAAGCGGAGGACGAACAGGAAGAGAACGACGCTCAAGAAGAGGGTTTCCTCCTGAAGGCGCGCAATGTTTGCACCGAAATACTGCCCATCAAAACGGACGAAAAGGGGCGAATCTTCCTCAACTTTCGCGAGGCGAGCGCCATCATGAACGAGGACGAGGTCAAGGAGAAGCTGCGGCAGCGGTACTTCAACTTTGGCCGTATTCTGCCCCGACGCAGCTGGGCATCGGCCACGCAACAAAGTAGCCTTCACTTGGCCTTGACCGGTCGCGGTCGTGGAGTTGGCCGCGTCATTGGCGTGGGCGGCATAGCAGATGACTAGGAAGGAAGAAGAAGAAGAAGAGCAGGGAAAACTTTCTCCTGAAGCAGAAAAAATATATGTATGTTTAATCAAATAAAAATATCTGTAGCATTTATAAAAAGCTTTTATATGCGAAATAAACTTACACCGATTTGCACTAAAATGGCTCCATATTTAATTCAGTCGTCGTTAGTATCATTATCATCGCCATCCGCATCGTCATCCGCATCGTCATCATCATCACCATCATCATAACCAGCACCATCGTGCACTCAGCATGGTTCGTTATTATTGTTAATTACTCAGCTGCTTAGCATCGAGAACAAATGATTGGCGCGGCTCCGGAACAATGCTACGCAAACCGATTTAAGTTGGTGATTCTCTCGAGGCACCTAGTTTTCATGACCTTGGCTCGCGAACAAAAGGCGTTCGTGGCGTGGCGCAGTCAGCCAGTCGGCCGGAGCAACCTTCGCGACGATTTCGCAAAAGAACTTTTAAATCGCCACTGAAATTGGCACACATGTGGGAACCTCTTTCAGCGGCTTGAGGTTGCTTGAATCGCGGCAATTATTGGCGAAGGTTAGAATTCAAATTGAAACGATTTCATCGCATTGAACTTGTTTGGAACAGAAACAGAAACCGATTTCTTTACTGAAAGTGATTAGAATCTCAACACGAATGACGCGAGCAATGAATGAGTTAATGAGACGAAAAGGAAAGCGGAAGAAGAGGAGGAGAGGGCAGTGTTTCTTGATTTCGTCAAATCTTAGTCTTTGTCTATTTATTTTCATTTACTTTTCGATAAAAATAACAATATTGAAGCAATCTTTATTATAAAAACGTGGCGGCTCGCGGGTGAAAGCGAAAGAAATACTTCCTGTAAATACTAATACAAATATTATCATACATCAAATATTTATCAATTGATACAAATTTAGTGAAATTAATTGTTCACTTTTCTTTGTTTTAGCATTGAAAAGATTCAGATTTCAGGTGAAGTTTAATTAATATAACAGCTAAAGTGATATTGAAATGATTTGAAGCACAGATGACTCATGTGAATCGTATTTAATTCCCTCTCCAAACGACAAAATATTTTTCCCAATAATCACTTGGAATCATTGGAAAATCCGGCTTCAGTTGGTGCTTCTTTGTTAAGTTATTTAAGAGAATATCGTAACCCTGCCCATCCTACAAACAAACTATCGCCAAGAAAACATAATCTTTGGATGGCTTTTCGCATGCAAAACAAAGTAAACACTATACAGTGACTCATTTTGTACGATATACACGCAGTGAAGACTCTCTCCCGCCCCCCTTTGAACACCTTTTAATCAATTATAAAAACCACGTTAGAATCTGTTGAAAACTATTGAAAAACTTAAAGCTACCAGAAAAAGTATGGTAACACTATAAGTGGTTCACTTCAAAAGGCCTGAATAAAAAACAGAAACACAATAAAGAGACAACAACCAACAACAACAACAACAACAACCAACAACAACAACCAACAAACAACAACCAACAACCAGCAAACAATATGCAACAAGCGTGGCCTGAGCTTAATATTAACCTTGACCAAGAGTCATGCTTTTATGATTGTTGCAGTTTCTGGTGTTGTTGTTGTTGCTCATAACAATAGTTTCAAGAAAATTCAAATAACATGAAATCGTTACGGAAAAACACTCAGCTACTCACTCAGTCATTCAGTCACTTTGAATGCTGTTGGTTTGAATGGATGATTTTATTGTCTATTGAAGCGTGGAAATTCGAATTTTTTTATGAAACTTTTTGCCCTACTGTACTGCATTGTACTGTATTGTTTGTATTGTTGTTGTTCTTGTTGTTGTTGTACTTGTTGTTGTTGTTGTTGTGCATGCTGTGATTGCCATTGTTTTAAAATACTCGCAGTAAGTATCAAGAACCAAACGTGGACATGTGTAGTTGTCACCGTCGTTGTCATGTTTTATTTTAGTTCATAACATTATTTTAGCCATTTTTTTCTCATTTTCTTGTCTTGGTATTTTTTTGTTGTTCTTTATTCACTTTATAAAGTTGTCTGCTGCCTTAGCTTGAAATACCTACTCTACATTTGAGTACATACTCTGACTTTCGAGTTGCAACTCGAATGTCATGATTTTCCATGCTGTATGACACGATTTTGTGTGGATGGAGATTTCTGTTGTGCTCAAGAGTTGGTCATATAAGGATAAATTTGAAAAACAGTTCTTTTATTGTATATTTCTAGTTACAGAAAAGGTAATACAACAAAAACAACAAATAGTTATCGAGAATAATAAAAAGAATGGTGAAAATAAAAGAATTGCCTTAAGAATAGTGATCGCACAGTGACAATGACAACGGTAACATTATAGAACCATAATTAACCTTGCTATAATATGGTAACCCGTTTAAAGAACCTTTGACATTTGTAATCGAAAAACGGTGTAGCGAAAAAGAGTTGAAAATCTTTACTTTTCATTCGGGAGACGCCTTGTCTTTGGAGGATAATAAAAGCTACAACAACTTCGACAACGAAAACATTGCGGTCGTTGGTGTGTTTTAATCAAATTAAAAATCAAATCAATATCGATCAGAATCATTCATCGAGAATCATTCACCGATCCTTAATAAAAGACAAATATTTTTATTCTAACTTTAGTCTTTAGTTAATTCACTCAGCTATTCAGTTTAAATATAAACTGATAAAGTCTTTAAACTGATTTCGAAATAATATAAATAATCACGGTTTCATCTGCGGCTTAAAATTTTATACTTCTTCTACAAGTCGATCCTTATGTAGAAAAGCGACAACAACAACAACCAAAAGATATTTCAATTTATATGCAAAGGATGTCATCTTAAACTGTAGCATTCATTTCACCTCACCTTTGATCCTGCTGCTGCCGATGACCCTTTGAACTACTCCCGGGTCCTTAGAAATAAACACATACATAAAAAAAGGGTACACAATACAATAGAATTTTATAGCTTCATTACGCAGTTTAATTGTTTCACCGAGAGATGGTGATGATGAGGTTTCTGTCTATGAGAAAAACAAAGGAAGCGGGAAAATTGTCCCATAAGCGGTTGACCGCAAATTCAACTGTCATTTCTACAAAACAAATAAAAGGAAACAGAATTGAAATTCACGTTTGCATTACCAAACACAGATCTACAAACAAACACATACACATACACAAATACGCACACACACACACACATTTATATATATACATACATTTATATACACATTACACATCTCATAGACATTTTCTACGTTAAAGGGTTGAACAAAAGGTACACCAATTATTCTGTGAATTTTTCTTCGGACTGACATCTTTATGGGACACAACAGAAAGGAACATAGAAAGACATTTTTCTTGATTAAGTCAACGGATTAAATAATTACGGAAATGATGCTTGAACGGTGGAACGAATTCAAGGCGAGAATGAATAAAAAATTAAAGCGTAAAAGTCAACTCGAATACAATTGAAAGAAGAGCAGAGCAGAGCGGAGAAGCGTAGTAAACGAATCGAGGAACGGAAGAGCGGAAGAGCGGAAGAGCAGAAGGACGAAAGGGTCCAGCAAAAGGACCACACCACAGTTTTGGGCTACGAGAGACATAAAAAAGTGTGATAAATGTTTGCTTCCTGCTCAACATTCGTCACGGACATTTTAACGTCAAAAATCTTTAGTTGCTTGTTTGATGATGATCCTGATCCCGATCCTGATGATGACGATGACGATGATGATGACGTTGTTGATGGCTTCATTGGGATTTGCTATGCTAGCGAGAAAAATCTATTTTTTTCAATGACACATGTATTAATTACTGTCCGGATATTTTAAGTACTTTAGAGCGCTATAAAGTCGAATCTGCGCGAAAGAGATTACTTACAATTTTTATCTTTGGGACATTCTTAGCGCACATTTGACACGATGTGTCCAGGGAAGTCGTGTGAATTGATGCGGCGAGAGTTGAAGGCAGATGTTTTTATTTAATAATGGAAATCATCTGCAATAATTGTGGATATTTCATTTAGAAGTAGATTAAAGCCGTGCTTGATTATTCACAATGGAAACTTCAGCAGATCAGCACGAAAAATATAGATCCTTCGGCTCACTAAGCACACAAAACCGCAGACAAACAACAGCAACAACAAGCAACGAAAGGGGGGGAAGAAAATATGTCACAAGTTTCTATGATAAAGCAAGGAAATTCTGGCAGTAATCAGAATCTTATCTGGCCACAGAAATCACAAGCAAATCCAAAATAAATCACAATTCTTCTCACCAATAAAGGTAAAAACAGTAAGAAAAACAAGGAAAATAACAACGTATAAGAGTAACAATAATAGCAGCAGCAGGAGCAGAATCAGCATGAGAAGCAATGGAAACAAATTTACGAGAACCCACAAAAGGGACACAAACGCAAAATAATTATTGAAGAAGTGAACAGAAATGAAATTAAATCAAATCAAATCAAATTGAGCAGGCAAAATAAACCAGCAGCAGTCCAAAGATGCTTATCAAGGATGTGAGGAGGATCCTTTTGTTGGCTGCTGGGTACCAGGAACTAAACATCAATAATTATGAGGGCTGCTAGCACAAACAATGGCCATATAAACGACAACAACAGCAACAACAACAAACAAAGTAACAACAGATAGTAAATCAATTGTGTGCATGCATGTTGACGCATAAATGTCCTTGTTGTCCTGGCTGGCGTTCTTGCTGTCGTTGTCGTTGTCGTTTCTGTTGCAGTTGTTGGCTGTTGGCTGTTGGCTGTTGCCGTGTCTTTTGTGTCGAGAGTTCGTGCGTGAGGTAATCACATGATCGTTATCGGCGTGACTAACGTTATGTCGTGATCAATTGCGTGATAGCCGGAGTCGCTCTGATGCTCTCCCGTTCGCACTGTCGCCCGGAAACTCTCGCACGGAGGAAACTGCAATAAACTGAATTCATTTCAGTTGCTTCTTCTAATCTTTTTTGTTATTGTTTCTTGTGTGTTTTGTTTGCCATTCTGATTGAAAAAATGGTTGCCATTTAATATGCGGGACGTGCAACGATTCACCGTTAAGTCAGCACTTCCTCTGAACTTCCTGCAGTTTTCCGTTACGAGTTTGCGTTTAGTTTGTTCATCACCCTCTCTTTCTCTCTCTTTTCGGTTATTGTTCTTTCCTTTTTTTGGAGATAAGTTCTTTAAGTGTGAAAATAGATCTTTATCAATTTATTATATTTTAGGGGTACAGTTGTATATATGTACATACATACATACATATGTATATAAATGTTGTTTCACTTTTCTCTTTATTTTTGTTGTTGTTGTTGCTGTAATGATATTTTCATCGATGGTTCTCCGGGGGCCAGATGATTGAGTTGTCTGCGTCGTCGTCGTCGTCGTCGTCCGTTTTAAGGTGTTGATTTATGCTTCTGTCTGAAAGGATAATGCGAAGAGCAAGATTTCGTAGAATCTTTGGACTACAAATTTTGTGGATTTGTTTTTCTGGAAAACTGAGATTCTAATTTAAATTTTGTAGAATTTTAATTTCTAGAAAGAAAACGAAGTTCGAAGAGTCAAGTTGAGTAGTCGAACTTCTTCCACAACAATCGAAAATGTCTCAATTCTTCGTTGAGTACACTTTATAATATTTAGTTTCCTGTTTTATTAGTTGTTATTATTATTTTGTCACTGAATTGAATGTCACTCGCGACGATGCACCGACGAGGATTATTTTCACGGGACCCGAAACAAATTTTCAGCAATTTTAATTAACTTCACAGTTTTGAGATCTGAGTTTTGAGTTAAAATGTGGAGATGAAGCCTTACTGTTTCCCATCTCTCTCTCTCTACTCCCCCTCCCCCCACCCCCTCCTTCACCTACTTCATTTCTTTTGTTTTCTGTCTTTTCTTCACCTCTCTAATCAGCTGTCTGATTCTCTGCTCTGTCTCTGAAATAATGCTCGATTTTCGTCCATTAAATGATGAAATTCGAATTTTTCCTTCGAAATCGGCATCATGAACATCCTTCGCTTCCTCACCTTCTTCTTGTTCTTCATCTTCTGCTTGTTCTTTAACCTTTTGCGGTCAAATGGTAATAATTTCCCAACATTACAACCTCTCCTCCCTCCTCCAGCCCGCCGTATCAAAAAACTCTTGCTTTTTTGTGATCTCTTTGATTTGCCTTTAGTTTGGAGAAGAGCCAAAAGGAAAACAAAACACAATACACAAGGAATCCCTGCACAATATGGCTTCTATCCCGGGTTGGCTCTCACACAGCGCCTCACTCTGGCCGTGCGACAGTTTTACAACTTTTTGATATATTTTATTGGTTCTCGCTTTTATTTTCATTGTTCTGCGAATTACGGTGTCAAGTCAAAATATTTATTGGGTTCATGAGGCTGGGCTCATGAAACCCGAACATAAGAAAAAACAGACTCACACAAAAAAGAACCACATTCTTGGGGTTCAAATTCAGTGCAAATTTGTTGTTTGTTTTTTTTTTTTTTTTTGCTTTTGAAGTATGGAATTTTTGTGGAAAGAGATGAAAGAATGCAAGAGGACGAAGAACGACGCTTAAAAGTTTATGTTTGCAAAATTTTTGGAGATGGTGTCTTTTATTGCTGTTGTTGTTGTTATTGTTGTTGTTGTTGTTGTTGAGCCCATCCCAAGACACGGCTGAGTCCCGTGCGTGATCTAGATAAATGTAAGTTTTAAGCAAAGCATAAGTTATTTTTTCGGTTTCATTTCCTTTTTAAAGTTTTTATTAAGAAATTTATTAGCAGCTAAAAAGACAAACGATTTTTTGGGGATTCTTGTGTATGTTTGTTTTTTGGTTTTTTTTTTTCTTCGGCTGGGCTCTCAGTTTCGATGTTATAAATTATTCACTTAAGTTGAGGGTGTTTCTCATTTCATTATTGATGTTCGTATTGCTTTCTGTTGTTCTGATCTGTTGTTGGTCGCTCTTTGTTGGTGTTGTTGTTGTTGTTGTTCTTGTTGTGGTCTGGAACGCCTGCTGTGCGTTGACACTGACACTCTGTGGTCATCAAGACAAAGATTTGAGTGGCTGATAAAATCAAGAGCACGCAGGCGACTGCTGGCTGACTCTGAACAGTCACAGAGGACAGACTGAACTGAATACAAGCGGGGAGTCGCAGAGAGACAGACGGACAGACGGACAGACAGAGGAACGGACATGCAAACAGATCAACACACAAATTATATGTAAAACGACGGCGTGAGTGGCAAAAATCATCCAAAACTTTACAAAAGAAAGCAACAACAACGACTTATATAAATTAAAAGTATAAAGTTCAGCTTACGAAAGGGGAATCGACGCAGATATGTAAGAAGTCTTAAAAAAAATATTAAAATATGAAAAAAATATCAGAAACGTCAAACTAAATCATCAGTTCTTTTAATTTTCCATACTTTTAAACAAACAATAGAAGAAAATTCTAGGAAAATCTATCAACAAATTTTAACACACCAAAAATTAAACATTAAATTGAATTCGAGCCAATCACACAAACTACATTTTCTTCATTTTAAAGTAATTTAATAAAACCTAAAACGAAATCATATCCCACGAAAAGGAAGGTGGGAAAAAATCCGATAAAAGCAACAACAGTACTAAGAGTCAGTGAAAACGCGAAAAAAAATATGAAATCAAAGTTTGAAATAAGATTCGAGCTCAGTAATTAACATGATTCGATTTTCGTGTTGAATTGAAATCCGGAAGATGTTCACAGATGTTGGGAGGTCCCAACGAGGCTCAGGAGGAGGAGTAGGCGGCGGAGAGAGGGAAGTAAGTAGCTGTGAGTGGCAGGGGTGGGGGAGCTTCACTGGGACTCATTACGATGCTGTTAAATGGACGAGTACACACACGAGATGACTGTGCGAGGAAATACAAATTCCAACAAAGAAAACAAAACAAAAACACACTAAAAACAGGAGAACGAAACAATAAATATTTACAACAACAACAATTAGTATACGTAGATCTGTACAACAACTACTAACAATAATAATAAATTAAAACAAAAACAAGCTCGCTAGAATTTGAGCTCGATAATTTTTTTGTTTTGGTTGTTTTTAAATTGAATATAAATTTTGATTCCGTTGGTTGTTCTTATTTGTTATTTGTTTTTAGTCGTTGTTGTTGTTGTTGTTGTTCAATTAGTACTCTGCACTCTACAGGCTCCAGTGCTTTAAAAAAAACTAAGTCAAGTAAAACAAAGCAAGCAAAACAATCGAAGAGAAGTTTGAAAAAAACAGGTGAGCAAAGAAAACAAAACAGAAGCAAAGAAAGAAAAAACCAAGCCAGCCACAGACCAAAAACAAAAAGCCAGCGAACCACCAACAATGCGATAAACGAGTCAGCAACAAGAACAATGCAAATAAATGAAGCTTCGAAAAAGCAGAATTGAAGATGAAAACTTTACTAATTTGTCAAACAAATATTAATTGATTACCACTTTGTTGTGTTGTGTTGTGTGTGTGTGTGTGTGTGTGTGTGTGTGTGTGTGTGAGTGATTTACTGAGCTTATGACGTGGTTTCTGAGAGGGTGGATCGAGGTGTGGCAGGGTCTGTGCAGCATATGAAATGGGTGTCTACGACCGAATTCGAGAGGATCCGAGGAGGTCCGAGAGGGTCTACGCATTTCTGAAAGGATCTGGACGAATGCTAAAGGGTCTAAGAGGGTCTGAGTGGGAGTGAAAAGGTTTGAATTGACTGGAAAGGCCTGGAAGAGTATGGGGATGTTTCGGAAGAGGAAGTCTGGGAGAGTATGATGGCGAGCCATAGATTTTGGGGAATGTGAATGAGTCGGAGAGGGTATTAGAGATTCTAGGGGCGTCAGAGGGCGTCCAGGAGGGTGTGAGAGGATCTGTGAGGGTCTGACTGAGAGTACCAGGTTTTGAATGGCATGAGCGGGTATGCGGGGATGTGTTCTTGTTCCTGAAAAAATGTTTAAAAGTTCTATCTGAATCTGAATCTGATTTGAATAGAATCTACAGAAAACCGCTTTATTAGAGAGCGGTGAGATCCTTTTCTTTCTATTTTCTCATACATATATTGTATGCGGGTATGTATGTATGTATGTACATGTGTATGTGTATGTTTGTATGTGTGTCTACGGTGTGTGTGCGTCTGTGGCTCTGTCTAAGTGATCGTATTCATTGTACTCATTTATGGATCAATAGAATGAAGTATAAAAACCAAAGCAAACAAAACAGCACAAAAGAAGATGATAAACGCTTCAATGCATAAAATAAAGTATGCTAATAAGCAGAGCTTTCAACTGCTATTAAGGCTAAAACAATAAAAGTTCATCAACAACAACAACAACAAGAACAGCAGCACAAAACAGAAGCAACAACATTTCATTTAAAGCATGATAGAAAAAGAAAAAAGGTGTTGATGTTTCTCAGAGACCACACAAGAAAAAAAGTTGTACACTTCTGTTCCCTCAGAAGTGTTAAAAGGAACGTCATATGAAAGAAATGCAGTAGCGAGAAGACAGACAGAAGACTTAAGAAACGAACTTCGAGCACAATTCTCACTGTACTCAGCGTAGAATATTTTTCAAGCTACTGAAATGAAATACTTTGACAACATTTTCATTAAGTTTTTTAAAATAACAATTAATTAGACTGATTTTTAATTAAATGGCCGAGGAATAACAAATGTAATCATATCGAAAACAAAGGTTTAAAGCTCAAAACGAACTGCTTTAATTAATCTAAAATGTGATCCTGCAAAATGAAATTCCAAATTTTCTGGATGTACCTGGATTTGACCCCAAACAAAATTAGCGCCTTCGAAAGAACAAGCATCACGATGTATCAATAACTTAACGGTGATTTAGCACAAAGCCAACTGAGGCCACTCGAACTGAAACTAAGTGAGTATATTGAGCGAAATAAAGTACATAAACCGGAGAGTGTTTCTCAAAGTCTCAATGGATTCTTATTTAAGTGGCATATATTTTAGCTTTCAATAGCTTCGTTTCCTAGGAGCACAGATAAAAACACGGTTTTTATTATACGTTTTATTGAAATACGAGCCACAAAACTGGAACACAAACTGTGTCGATGTCCATGCCGACGCTTGTCTCTGTGCCTCTGTTGGGCTGTAGCTCGGCACGTTTCTATGTATTGCAATAAAAACCCCAATTGATACAAATAAAGAAGGGAAACGAAAAAATTATATAATAAAAATCGACATTTGTTCTGGAAAAAGAACTGTTTTGAAAGTGGAATTCTGTGTGATTCATGCACTGAAATACTTTTGCTTCTGTTGCTGTTATTCTCTGTGTTCTTAGTATTGTTATTGTTATTGTTATCGCATTGTTGTTGTTGCTCTTGCTGTTTCTTACTTCTTTTATTTCATTTACCTTTATTATGTGGATGATACAATTTTTTATGATTATAATAAATTCCTTAGCTTTTGTCAGTTGGTTTTTTTATTATATTTTCTTTGTTGGGTAATAAAAGCATAAAAACCAGAGAATCGACACGAATCCAAAATAAAGAACAACCAAAGAAGCATACGAAAAAAAAATTAAAATATAATAAAACGATGTCGTTACAATTTTCGATGTCGGAGGGTTTGGAATGTTTTCAAAAAAAAAAAAAAACATCAAAAACAGTGATGAAAAAGTCAGCATTCATAAAGTCATAAAAATAACCTTTTCAACAGCATTTGTTGCTGTGCCCCCCTTCCCCCCCCCCCTCTCCCCCTCCCCCTTTTTATTCTGTGTACAACGATTTGATAGAAGTCATCAAAGTTTATTTATTCGATTATTTTCTTGCTTTTGTTTGTCTTCCATAAATTTTGATTCCTTCTTCTTTCGCATAAAATTAATCATTCCGCTTTTAATGCACTCGTCCAGAAAAAAACTCCACTCAACTCGAAGCTTGTTCGAAATCTAATTTCTTGCCGAACTTCGAATCGAATTATTTTGATTAATTTCCTTGGACATCTAAACAATTAACGAGGTGAAATCAAAAGCCAAAAATTTAATATATTACCATAAAAGCAGGTTCTTTTATTCTTGTTGTCGTTGTTTGATTTTTAAGCAATGATTTATCAATAATTTGCTGGTTGGTTTCTTGTTAATTCTTCTGTGGTTCCTGCTACGATTCAACTAAATATGTGAATATTTTTTTGGCTACTTTGAGACACTGAATTAATCATTTCTTAGATGAGTGGTGAGAATAACACCAGCATCACCTCGAAACAACATCAACACAACGAGATGTGGATTTAGTAAAACCGAAAACACTAAAAACACAGAAACCTTGCGTCAATTCATCAAAAATTCTTCAATATTCTGTTGAATTCTGTTGCTTTGACAGATAAAAAAAGAACGAAGTACCTAATAAAGAACAATAGTTTTTCTATTCAAGCAATTTTTTCAACTATTTTTGCCTTTTTTTACCTTTTTTACTCCCCTTAATTGCCAACGATGCAGTTTAATTCACTTTTAATTCACTTTCATCCTCGTCAGGTTGCGTGGCAAAAAAAAAAAGTGCCAAAGCGATGATTTTGCAGTTCATTTGGTACATTGTCGTAATTTGCAAACACAACAACAACAACAACAACAACAACAACTACAATTAACAATTGACTCAAAAGCAACAACAACAACAGCAATAACGTTCCTAATTACTTTGGTCTACGTTAATCTTTTGTTGTACGTCTGTGCACGCGTTTCGCTGAAGGATCGACACCACTACTTTTGCTCCCTCCGAAGAGGGGAGCATTAAAAAATTCAGACAACCAAAAAACATAAAAAAGAGAATCACTTAAACGCTACCGCAGGCACTCAACGACCACCAGATGCGTCACAAGATGCGTCAGAAGTCGTGCAGCAACGCAAAGACGAAGGCATGAAAAAGCTTAAAAAAGGGCAAAATATTGTAATGAATATTAAATGAAATCATTTCCTTCGGGGACTCGTGCGATTAGGCGAAGGAATCCTCTTCCAGCAGCTGCCGGTGTGCTGAGGGGTGAGCAGCAGGGTGATGGGGGGGGGGGAGAGGGGGGTCAGGAGAGGGCGGTAACTGAAGGTGCACGTTTAGCGCTTTGCAAGCAGAAGCAGCAGTTAAACGCTTTTAATTGCTTTCATGATGAGGTGAGCAAAAATTGTTCATGTCGATGCTGCATCCTTTCTTTATTGTTGTGAGTTTTGTTCTTAATGTTGTCATTGTTGGTGTTGTTGTTGTTGGTGGTGTTGTTGTTGTTGTTGTTGTTGTTGCTGTAATTATTCACTTAGATCTGCACTTAGAATAGACACCGCAGCTGACCTCAGCTCAAGTAACAGAGTAGCTGTAGATCAGAAAAAGCTAATGTTTGTGTAGCTGCTGCTGTTGTTTGTGTAGCTGCTGTTGTTTGTTGTTGCTGCTGTTGTTGTTGCTGTTACTGTTGCTGTTGTTGAACTGCATTAGCGCAGATTGTCATTGCAGGCACTCAACAAAAAAGCAGAGCAAAGCAACAACGACGCGGCGGCCGCTGATGGCGATGGTTGTGCTGCTAATGATGCTGCTGATGATACCGATGCTGATACTGAGGACGGTGCTGCCGCTAATGGTGTTGGCTGCTACAGATGGCTGCTTCAGATGACGCTGTCGTTGATGGATCCGCTGCTGACCAGGCTTTCGCTGGTGTTGCTCTTGTTGTTGGTGTTTTTAATTAAGCCAAACACCATATTCTCTATTAATGGAACCGTTTCACAGCGATTAGTTCGCGTTCCAGTTGCTGTTGTTGCAGTCGCAGACGTCGCTGGCGATGGTCGTTGTTCTCAGCACTGTTGTTGGTGTTTGTGTTGTTGTCGCTCTCGTTGCTGTTGCTGATGCCGATGTTATTGCCGATGATGTGGCTGTTGCTGTTGCTGTTGCTGTTACTGTTGTCGTTTGGTTGTTGGTACTTCTTTCGCCACTTCTTCTTCTTCTTCTTCTTCTCGCGATGCCGCTGCTGCCGCTGCCGCTGCCGTTGCCGCTGCCGCTGTTGATGATGATGGAACACATTTTGACGTTTATTGCTGACACATAAGTTGCCACAAAAAACGTAGCAATGCATAAATCACTGTGCCGTGCTTGCTGTTGTTGCCGCTGTACTTTTGCAACATATTACATGCAACAAAATAAACGCTGCCCAGACTCTGATCGCCTCTGCGACGATCTGAAGCGCTGCTTGACCTTTGAGGGAACTTTGTTGCCAGAGTTTCCGAGGGTGTATTCGGGTGTATTCGGGTGTGTGTTTGTGTGTGTTTATTTCAGTCGCAACAATGTCTCTCTAAGCAGCAATTGTTGCAGTTTATTATGCTGTAAACGCCATACTTTTGGAGCGCTTCGTCAGTTTCTCGAGTGACGGACAAAGTTGACAAAATAATGTTGCCACTAAAAGAACAACAACAACAACAACAACAACCACTCCCAGTGAAGTTTTAACTTTATTGACTGACCGTGTTGCAGGTTGCAAACAGTTTATTGTTGTTGTTGTTGTTGCTTTGCAATTTTTGTAGCATTGAAGCGATTTTTTTTTGTTTCGTCCTTTTTTTTTTTTGTTTCTTTCCACGTCGCTTTTTATTGTTATGCAATATTTTTATTGCTTATTGTTGTCGCTGTTGCCGTTACTGTCGTTGTTGTTTTGTCCGCTTCTTTAAACATTTACAGCAACAGCCTAAATATGGATCTTCACGCATTTGTTGTAAAATGCAAAATAATATCGACTGCAGTCGCAATTTCAGTAGCAACAGCAAACGACGACGGCGACGATCGTAGCAAAAATCGTTGCTAGTGTTGTTGTTGTTGTGTCGTTTTATTCTGCTGCTGTTCGAGCGTGCTGAATTCATGCACTCGACGGTAGCAAGGAAAACCGAAGAACGACAGCGAAAAACGACTCATAAACGACTTACTTGAAGTATGTACACGAAGACTCGCTGCTTGTGGTTGTTGTTGTTGCTGTTGTTGTTGTTTGCATTTAGTATTTCTTGCCATACAATTCTGGCTTATTCGGATATGCCGCCTTGTTGTTGTTGTTGTTTAATCCATGGATGCACCACCTCTGCTTTAACCCATTCATGCCTGTGAACATTTTGCATTTAACAAAAAAATTATGAATTATTTTTGATGATCAATTTTTTTGTTAATTTCTGCAATTTTTACAACTGTTAAATAAAATGTGTAAAAACTTCTGAGGTTGCGAAATGAAATTGAAAGAAAAACATCGCCGCAAACGAAACAAAACGCCGAGTTAACAGCGAGGCCTCCTTATTTTGAGCCTTCTCTGAACCCTGCCCCGCCCCCCCCCCCCCCCCCCCCCGTCCTTGTTATTGATAAAAACCGCTTAGCGTCATTTCATTATCCGGCATCACTGCCGCCGCCGCCGCCGCTGCCGCCGCCGCAAACTGCGTGTGGGCCACATTCACTCAGTGGCATCTTTGACCGATTTCGGTGCCAGCGCACCAGTAGTAGCAGCTGCAGAAGCAACAACAACAATAACAGTAACTGCCTCAGTGGAAATGACGTGAGGCCACCGCAGACAAAAATTGAAACATTTATCGTTTTCCCGTTAAGGCATCGGAAGGGCATGCGAACTGAATTGTGTGCAATTATGGGACAACAACAACAACAACAACAACAACAACAACAACAACAACAGCAGCAGCAACAGCAGCAGCAACAACAACTAGTAGAATAACCGAAAAAGTCGAAAGCCACATAAACAATAAAAGTAACCTCAAAAAACTGTAACCTCAGCCTCAGTCTGAGCTACAACAACAACAACAACAAGAACACTAACACCACCAAAAAAAAAAACAAGACTAACAACAACAACAACAACACTAGCAACGGCAACGGCAACAACATCAACGAAAACCAAAAACTGTGGGAGTTTTTAGATGCCGGGATGATGTCGAAGGGGGTGGATGGGGGTGGAAGGGGTGAGCGTAGTGCGGGGGTTAAGGCCACAAATCATTATGGAACGATTAAGCTAAGCAACTCAGCCAACCAGGTCGGGCGATTTGCATGCCACAAAATTTATGAAGAAACCCACAAGAAAAACCAAAAAAAATAAAACAAAAAACGGAAGCTGCTGATGTGGTGGTCGTTGTTGTTGCTGTTGCTGGGTGGTCCACAGATGCTGTTGTTTGTGAAAAAAAGTGTAGCAGAAAAGTTTTCGTTAAATTAAACACGAAAAACAATGCAATAAACACGTTGCTCGAATAGTAAAAACAGCTACAAGAGTGTGAAAAAATGTGTAACATATATTAAAGAAGAGTCTTCCAAGAAAAATAAAGCAAAACACGCAAAAAAAAATAGAAATTAAGACAAATTTGTTGAGGAAAAACGACTGCAAAACACAGAAAATTAAAACATACGATCGTACGTTTTATTTAAAATATTTGATAACAGAGAAAAGGAACCGAAAACAATGCAGATTTTTAACACCAGTGGGCGACACTGAGCTACCGTTGGTGTTGCTGCTGCTGCTGCTGCTGCTTCGGATGGTTTGTCGATCGCTGTCAGCGATAAGCGCCACTTCGTCGGACTTCCAGGGCGAGTGCGAGTGCGCGTGCGAGTGTGTGTGTGTGTGTGTGTTCATCGCGAGAGCGTGGAAAACCTTAGAAATGCAAAAACTACAACAACAACAGCAACAGACACATACAACGACTGGCGAAAGGGGGAAATTTATGCTGATTGGCATTAATAATGGATTATCACGAAATCGACTGGTCACACAGCAGCACCAGCAGCAGCACCAGCAGCAGCAGCAACAGCAGCAGTCACAAGAATAACAGCAACAACAACAGGAACATTATATGGAAATTATTAACCCAACGCCATATCGTGTGATCATCAAATGATGATATGATCGTGTGATCAAGGCTCGGCTGCTTCTATTCCAGCAGCGGACGCAAGAGAAGAAGAAGAAGAAGCAGAGAAGAACGACGGACCAGGAAAGCTGCTTCTAACATACAAGTGCAGCAGTGATTCGTTTGTACTGATGTTGTTGTTGTTGTTGTTGTTGTTGTAATGCTTCTACACTCTCATCCGTGTTACACTAACTTGTTGATGCGAAACGCTGTTTTTCGCATACATACGATAAGCGTTGCTGAGATCGTGTGTTGGCATCGCGCAGTCCCCGAAATGAAACAACAGCAAACAACAACACAGCGCGACCGCAACGTGATCTGCTTTTTGCGCCTTCTGATCACGAATTATGTTGCATATTTTTGTGGTGCTGCCATCGCACAACGAAGCCTACGTGAAAAGGAAGAAATTACTAAAAAAACATGAAAACCCCCAAAAAAAAAAAAAAAAAAAAAAAAAACAAAGAAATAATAAAAAGAAAAGCAGAAAAAAAAAACAGGAAGAGCAGAAATTTTTAAGGAATTCTGCTGTCTTGAAAATATTTTTCCATTCCATTTCGGGTGAAAAAATATGCCATCAGATAAGCTAATTAAAAGTTCGTCGAACAAAAAAAGAGTCGGAGCAAAAAATAGCACAGATAGCAGCATCAAATCGATCGTTAAACCGAATCTAGACAAAAGACTTAAGACACAAACTCGTTTCGATGGAATGGAACATTTACAAAATATTTACAGAATATGTACTTTCTTTTAAAAAGATTATTCATTGTAGATCTTCGTGTTTCAATAGAGACTTCAATTAAGAAGACTTCCTTCAGCGATTCCACAAGTTCAATGATTGCATTCATTTGAAGCCAAACTGAAGCTGAATTGAATTAAATATTAAATGCTGTACCAATGTGAGTCCTTTTATGCAACCAGTTCAATGCAACGAGTGACAAGTTTAATAAAAACGATAATCAGCTCATCCGGAATGCGATCAAAAGCCGATCATTCAACCGCAATGAGACAGTATCGCGGATTTGATAGAAATGTTTGTTGTTGTTGTTGTTGTTGTTGTTGTTGTTCGGTTACAGCTTCAGCTTCAGGTTCGTCTTCTTCTGGTTGACAACATTTCCGCGATAGCAATCGCCAAAGTGCGGGCGACGTATGTTGTTGTCGCTGTGATCGCTGTGATCGCTGTGATCGCTGCAACCGAACAACGACAGTGAGAAGTTTACGAGAAGAGGCCAGAATCTCCTTCCTGACGGCCTGATGCTCTCGTTGCGAACGTGGTTCTACATTGGTTCGGCTTATTATATGCAAATTATGTTTACACTGCGAGTGCGACGAATTTTTTGCGGTCCGCAGGCAATAAACTGAGTCAACTCACAGGCTGGCTGTCCAGAGTGGCCAGCGCTAGTAAACTGAGTGGCGAGAATCTTCCGACAACACTTGAAACACTTGAATGAAAGCTAAATGAGAGTAGAGAAAATCCCTTCTTATTGAGTCAATGCATTCAATTCATAGATCAACGGCATCAGTCACTTAAAATCGTTTGAACTTCACGTCATTTACTTCACTATACTTAAGGCTAAATGTTCGTATGCTGCTTCAGTTGTTTCTCAGCCATCGCATGGCCACTCTACTCAGCTACAGCATGTCTGAGATTCGGGCCACGCACCTATGCTGGGCTGCAGCCACCGCCCCCTCTTCCGCGCCCCGCTACAGTGTGCCGTGCTCCATCAAATGCAAATCTGTCGTCGCGCGTGCAGACTCTCGAGTTCTCGGTCTCGTCCATTTAAGTCGTGGAACAATTTTGCTCTCATGCTGCGTAAATTCACAAAATATTGACAGTCGTCGTGAAACGATTTGCGCGCTGACAGTGATCGAAATGTGTCTGTCTCCTGGCCTGTCCTGCTCCGTGTGTCCGTGTGTCCGTGTGTCCGTGTGTCCGTGTGTTTGGCTGCGTCTGCGGCGGCAGTCGCGCCAGCTGACGACAATTGACATTCGCGGATTTGCGGGCGGTTTTCCTACGCTTAACAAGAAGGAAAATCGTCCGCAGCAGAGATTTTCTCATGCAGAGAGAATGCTTTAATATTGTTCGGCGATGAGGCTTATTTGTGTGATGTTCGTGTCAGTGTTTGCGTGTGTTCATGTGTCCGTGTGCCGGTCACCAAAAGTGTAGTAAATTGCTATCCACTTAAGTCGCCTGCTTTGCATACACGATGACGCGGTATTTCTTTATTTTGACTTTGATGGATGTTAGCGAGTTGTTGTTGGTGCCTTTCTCGCTATTGCAACATCTCGAATGGCAAAACATGCACAACCAGCGATTGCCTTGATTATGTATGCGTTCATGTGTACATCTGTATATTTATGAGAACAAAATCGTTGTGAAAGCAAAGGAAAAGCATAGCCCACGAAAACAAGTTTGTCTCTTAAGTCTTCTGTTGGGTGCAAGAAAAATTATTAGACTAAATCGAAAATTACACAAAGAAAATAAATTTAAGAGTAATTAAGAATATTTTTAAAGTGTATTTTAAATAAAAGATATATTATTATTATTATTAAACAGAGAAGTAAAATTAAAATTAAAATTAAATTAAATTAAAAATGAAATGAAAATTAAATCAAATCTCAGTTAATTGTTAACCTTAATTGAAGTTTCGGGATTATGATTAATTTTAGTTGTGAAATCCTGGATATTTATATCTAGAACCTATGTTGGTCGAATTCTTTCCCTCTCCGCGTTTCTTCCCTTCAAAGTAATTCTTCGTACTTTATTTCGGATGTCGTTGGCACGATTAATCCATGTTTCCATTGTCAACTTGACAATTCTTATTGACATTTATTGCTACTGCGGTTGCTGTTGCTGTTGTTGCAACTGCTGCTGCTGCTGTCTCCTACCTGCAACTCCTGCGTTAGCCTTCTGCTTCGTGCTCCCTCCGCGACGGTCCACTTCACAGCCGCTGTTGGTGTTGCTGCCGCTGCGCTCCTGCAGCTCCTGCACTGCAGTCCGCACCACTTAACCACGTTCGACGACATCGAATGCATCCAGCAGCCAGGATCGAGGGCATGCCGCATGCTGCGCACAAAGTAAATCATGCAAATTGGCTGCTTCGGCTGCTTCGGCTGCAGCAGATCAAGATCACTTTCGTTCAGCGCTGATGTCGTCGCTTGCGTGGTGCTGCTGCTGCTGCTGCTGTTGTATTTGCAATTACAATTACATGAGCATACAATTTATGCGTATCTGGACCCAGCGTGCAAAGCGAGCGAGCGAAGTAAAGAAGAGAAGCGAAGTATATCAGGAGATTCGGTTTCTTTGTTCGTGTCTGTGTCCATTCCAGGGCACTCAGCGCAGCCGCTTTGCATGTTTGCCAGGAACGCGGCTCGCGCCCGCCACAAAACTAATTGGATTTCTAGCGGTTGGCGGCGGCAAGCTTTTTTGAGATGCTTAGCGGCTGTTGTTGTTGTTTTCCAGTGTTTGTTTAGCTGCAGTGTTGTTTGCAGTGTTAGATTCTGGGTAATGTCTTGATCAGCACCAGCACCAGCACCAGCACCAGCGCAGTACAGCGGCTGCACAGTGATTCATATTGCAAAATAGTGCGATCGCGTTGGTCAACGTAAACAAGCCGGCAGTCAAGGAATCGATGTTTTTTTTCCGTTGATGCTTGCATTGCTATCGGCTTGTATTGTGGCCCACATGCGGGGGAACGAGGAGCGCAATGGGAGCATCTCCTGCGTCCGCCCATTCTGCTGGTCGGTCACCGAGTGCGCTCACTGCGGCGCGTGCAAAGGGGCAATTAATTTGTGTGTGCCGCACAACCCACAGGCATGCACTTTTACAACAACAAACCAGCCTTCCAGGAGACCCAACGCAGAACACCGTATTAGGAACAAACGGTTCCCAGGCATACGAAGAGCACACTTCAGCAGGGCGACCCAAACTGTGAACTGACTGAAGTCGGACTACAGTTGAGTTGGCTCCTGAGCATCGTATCGCTCTGTGTTGGGCTGCAAGTTTGGCAGCCGCTGACCGTATACCGTATACTATGTGTATGTGTGTGTGTGTGTGTGTGTGTGTGTGAGTCGTTCGAATCGCATTGCCGATTCATATACATATGCGAGCATTGGATGTGCGCCGGTGAAATCGGTTGAACCGATCGACCGGCCGACGGAGAGATCAGAGCAACAACACGATTGCCGCTTAGATCACCGCTACAACAACACATGCGAATGAACTGTTGCCACTCACACAAGGACTACGCATACACACTAACACACACACACACACACACACAAACACATAAATAATAGGAATAGTTTTGAAAACAAAAACAACAAAGAAACGACGAGTAACCGAAAAACCTTTCAGAGGCGACCTCTATGAATATTGAACTCTCCGAAGCCGCTCAACGATCGGCCCCAATAAACAACCAAAAGAAACAACAACCCGCAAATAAAAGAAACAAATTACAACAACAACAACAACAAGAAAATCGAAGGAACGACACACAACCAAAGCCGAATACAACAACAACAACAAACCATAAGAAGTACTTTGGTAGAAAACGTTTTTAAACAACAACAAAAATTACCAAAAAAAAAAGCACAAACACAAACAACTACAACGTTGTTGTTGTTGTTGTTGTTGTAATTTGTTTTTGGTTGCAAAAATTGCAATCTTCATCATAATCTTGGCAGAACGGAAAAAAAATTCGCATCACCGCCCATAATTCCACCCACTACAACAATAACAACAACAAAAGCAAACACCACAAAATATAAGAACAGCAACAACAACAACAACACTGACATCGTCATCATCATCATCATCATTGGATCAACATATGTTGCTTTCACGGTGGTTAAAGTCGTTGTTGTTGTTGTTGTTGTTGTTGTTGTTTTTTGTGTGTTCTCTGTCCAACGTTCGCATCAAAGGAGCCACGAAAATTGGAGCTTTAAACCTTGTCTGCAGGTTGAACTGCAGCAACAACAACAACAACAACAACAGTAATAACAACAATAATAACAACAGCAAGAACAAGCACAAGTACAGCAACTCTATCTTAAGTCATTTCATGATTCTTCCTTTAAGAAATTTGCTCAAATATGATACAAAGTCTTCTGCCTCTTCTTCGTTCCCTTCTGCAAAGTCTTCTTCTTCTCTGTATGTCTTTTTTTTATGGGTTCTTCTTATCACTTTTATTTTCTTTCCTATTTGATTTATTTTATTCTTATAAATCAATTGATTGATTTAATCCATAAATTAGATTATATTATTTTTCGAATTGAAATCCTCTCCTATCCTCTATTCTTCTCTCCTCTTCTCTACTGTTCTCTACTCTTCTCTACTCGTCTCTACTCTACTCTACTCTGGTTGTTAATGCTTCTGGGCACTGATTTCTTTTTTAAGCTGCCTTTCTTTAAAATTTGGCCATCAAATTTACATTTACGTGGCTGCGATTAGAAAGATTGAGAAAAATCGTTCCCTTTTTTAAATAAAAAAACCACAAGAACGAAAATTCAAGAAAATTAAATACATTAACAT
The DNA here is from genome assembly GCA_949629155.1 of Myopa testacea. Taxonomy (NCBI): domain Eukaryota; kingdom Metazoa; phylum Arthropoda; class Insecta; order Diptera; family Conopidae; genus Myopa; species Myopa testacea. The sequence goes on along the minus strand of OX451348.1, from coordinate 13,420,094 downwards.
CAGCACGATTTTGTTGCAGAAAATTTTGTAATCCACCACCAACAACATCAGCAACAAACAAAGAAAACTTGAAGCACAAAAACTCCCAAAAAAAATATCAACATCAGCAACAACAAAACCAGAAGCAATACTAACAGAAACAACGCAGTCAACACCAACATCGACATCAAGCAACAGCACCGTGCGCCCCTTCCCCCTCCCAAAATTGTGGTTTAATTCAATGATTGATTCGTTCGATTTATTGACTGTTTGTGAGCTGTTTTGACACTCTATTAAAAAGGTTCTTATGTTGTTGTTGTTGGCTTTTGGCTCCGTTTTTTATAAGGCTTTTGTTTGGGCGTTCTTTAGCAGCTTTTTCTTCTCGGAAGTTTGAAAAAATTTACTTCTGCGACTTCATAGATTCCCAGTCCTCTGGGCTGGCGGATCCAACAACAATACCACAACAACGGAAATAAGTTCGTCTATCAGCTTGAAAAGAGTTGAGTTTTCAGAATAAGTATTTTTTTGTGGTTTTCCTTTGGCTTTCGTTAGCATTGCGTGGGAAACCTGACGAAAAGCAGAAGAACCGTTATGTATATTGCACTCGTTGTTGTTGTTGTTGTTGTTATTCTTAAGTGTTAATAATTTAGTTTCGACGACGCTTTTACTTTTATTTGAAATTTGAGAGGAAAACACACACACAATTCAATTTAATTCTCTGCAAACTGGGGCGAGTTCGTGTCTTAAGTCTTTCGTATAATAATCACACAAGCTGAAACTAGACACGTATGTATGTACATGAAATGGACTCGATTCGCCTCTCCAACATAGCAATCATTCGATGATGGGTTTTAATTTTTCATTTGTTATCAAACCGAAAATCGAAAATCACCATCGAATTGACACTAATAGCAAAAAAGACGGAGAATAAGCAATAAAAACACAAAGAAAAACAAGATGAACTACGATTGTGTAACGATTTTCGGTTGTTGAGCAGAAATTGTCTTTAGACAAACACAAAAAATCTTAACACTTTAAGGTCAAAAGCGCAAGGTACAAAAACTGCAGCAACTGAAAGCGTTTCGCCTGACATCAACAGCAACAGCAACAGCAGCAGCGCCTCTTGAGTAACTTCAGCAGTTCTCTGTGGCAACCGAAGCAAAGGCCAACAACATAATAAGTAAGTCAGTAGCACCTCGAACGAAACCTCAGCCTTTCATTGCACCAACAACACTTGCTGTCGATTCTGATTCGTCGACTTCCACCTCGAATTCGGATTCAAATTAAATTCTTTCAGGTGCTAATTTCATTTGACAACATTTTTTTAATGATTTTGCTTTTGTTTATGTTTCTCTATTTTGTGGTTTTGTTCTTGTGAGTTCTTTATTTGTGTTTTTTTAATTTTCTGCATTATCTGCCGATAAAAATGTCAGCAGCAGCGGATTTGTTTGTCGCTGCTTAAAATGTAAAATGTTCGAGGTTTGTTTTTGCTCAATTTCGGGAGGTCAGCATTTTGGTGTCTTTTATTTAGTTTTCCTTTTTGTTCTTTGCTAATTTTTCCTTCCTTAGGTACAAAGGAGTGGCTCGCTTTTAATCTGATTTTAACTGAGTTGTCTTTCCGTTCATTTTAGTGTGGTTTTTGTTGCAGCTCTTCCACCAGCAACATCAACCACCGAATAACCACCAACGAATGGCCGAAAGACTGACTGACTGACTGACTGATCGACAACCTGACTGCCAGACTTGACTGACTCTTGAGCTGAGTAATTGACAAACTGTTCGGCTTCACGATCACTTCATTAGGATGGCTTTCAGGTGTTTGCAACGATGTACCTATTAAAAGAGCAACAATTACAGCATTGAATTGATTTTCGATCGTTAGCGTTGTGCAATAAAGTCGTTGTTCGTATTGGCGTCGCTTTGTTGTTATTGTTTCGGTTGTGGTCGATTTTCGCAACAACACTGCGCTGTGCAAATATTTGATTGCACTGAGAATGAGTTCTTTGCAAGCTCCTATATTTTTGGTTAGCTTTTTGATGTTGACGATGATGTTGCTGTTGCTGTTGCTGTTGCAGTTCAACACTTGGCTGTGTAAAAAGAAGAAAAGAAGAGGTGGCAATTAATGACTTGATGATGCTTAATTTTTGAGTTTTGCTGTTTATTTTTGTCTCTATGTCTTCGAGATGTTAAAGCAGTGTCAATGTTTGTTCTTCGGGTCATCAAAATAAAAGACTTAAGCGAGCAACTTTTCGATTCTACACGAAATTCAATAAACACGTATAGTGTACAATAATTATAATTTATTTAATCGTATTTGTTGTTTTTACTTCGAATTAAAAGGCTATTATTTTTTTAGGATATTTTCAATTAATTTCAATTGATTTGAATTGACCAATTTTACTTGCATAATCATATAAAAACTTTTCGTCTAAATAATGGTTTAATATTAAATATTGTTTAGTGTTTTTGTTAATTAGTTTTAATTTAAGTGTAAATTCAATTCAATTTAATTCAATTTAAGGCAGTTAAATTCATTTTCCATAGAAAACCAGTCGAACCATTGACTCATCTCAACTCAGCTCAATTGTTGTTCACGATTGTCGACATCGTGTCGGAAATAAAAGTCCACGACAGGCGGCCACAACAAACAGCAAATACAACAATAATCAGTAGCAACAATGAACCAAAGAGTAGAACTTAAAATTGAAATAAACTCTGTGACAGGCGCTTCGTACGGACAACATATCAAAGAGACACGTATGCAAACAGGTGACAGCAACAGCAACACCACCACCATCAACACCATCAACACCCAAGAAGCACCAACGCGCAGTGCAACAACGAAAAAGGAGAGAATCGACTTGAAACTGGTTCCATTGTTTCTTTAAAATTGTTGCTGCTGCTGCTGCTGCTGCTGTTGTTGTTGTTGTTACGGCTGATTTCGAAAAATAGTAAAAGCATAGAAGCATAGAAGTCATGGTAGAAGTGGAAATAAGAATAACAATAACAATAATAATATTAGTAATGAAAATAATTAGAGATGATATCATCGCCGCCGCGTCGCGTCTTTTCTGCAACACAATCGGTTATTAGCTCCATTGTGCAATAATACTGCCATTCGGTTAGTTATGGATTCTTCAGGTGGTTGTTGTCGCCGTTGCGGTTGTTGTTGCAGTTGTTGGATTTGTTGCTGGAGTTGTTAACTGCTTTAAGTGGGCACGGCGGATCGTAAACTAGAAACTCAGCGGCTGCGGTACGGCTGAGTTATGCGACAAGGTCGTTCGTATGCAGATGCGCTGGAGCCGGCGACGCGGTGCTGAGGTCGCTACCAGTGCTGCTACCAGTGCCGCTGCCGATGGACAGACACTCAGACAGCTGCGCTGCACGGACAGGTTTCTCCAAAGGGACAGACTCGGACGCTTGTGAGATGTAAAAATATTCCGCTCTCCGCAGCAGACGAGGATGATGATGATGCAAACATTAGAATTAAATTAATTTCATTAAAAAGCCATACATATTTAAATTCTTATTATGAGATTATGAGTGTATCTGCATCTGATGGATCTACAATAACTAGCTTCTTAAATATGTTGCTGGTATGGTCGCCAACATATTATTGCGAATGCTGCAATAACAAAAACAACTACAACAACAACAACGATATATAGATAGCTATAAATTCGTTATATTAAAAGTGGACAGAGGAGATTATAAATGAATGCAAACAGTATTTTCTTTAGATTAATTAGTCACCAATGAAATATTAGCAACCAACAAAAATTGTTCTATCGTCGTTATTATTGTATTAAATCATGGAAACGATGAGCAGATATGATTTGAAAGAAACTTCCAGAGAAAAGAATACACGTCACTGCTTCTGCTGTATCAGAAGATATTATAATCAAATCTTAATGAAGTAGTTCGAAAAAAACACATCATCTATTTTTGTCACATTTTAATTATGTTAAAATAATTCCTGGTGAGCGCTCCAAACTAATTTGAGCCGCCTCTGCTCGTAAATCGTGTCATGGCAAAGACAAATACTATTCTTCCTCTACTGATCTCGCTCTGGCCGTCGCTCTGGCCGCCTTCGGAAGCAAGAACCATCAACTAGTTAAGCACAGGCACCAAGGCACCGAATTCTTGCATTAATTTCGAATCAATTTTCTTCACAGCTTATCGAACGAAATCTTCCTCTTGATTATTCAAGGAGAGCTCCACAACAACAACAACAACAACAACAACAGCACCGAAAACCACAACCAGCAATGAAAACAATAGCAGAAGCTGAGCCAACAATTTATGAAGATTTATTGATCAGCGATGAAATCGTTTATCATGCTTAATTAAAAAATTGAAACGTTTGTGTAACACCGAAGAGCGATCAGTGCCGATCGGTAACCGGGTCGGTGCCCAAAAATAAAGCACACGTAGTCTCGCACACAGACACAGAATTGTGCCTCGACTATTTGGAACATACATACATACATACATATATAAATTAGTTTAACGTAGCGCGATTTTGTCTCTTAGGAGGGGAAGAAATAGAAAAAACTGTCTTCAGACAGTTCTGTCCTGAGTCAAAACTTGAACCATAACTCAAACTTTGCACTTGTTTGCATTTTCTTCAACTGAAGAGCGAAATTTAAATAAAATCAAGCTTAAATTCAATCCAATTCAATAAAAAGAAATATTATATTAAAACGATATAAAATCAAATTGAAATGAATTCAAATTAAAAGCTAGATGAATTCAAATCGAAAGCAAATGAATTCAAATCGAAAGCTAAAAGAATTCAAATCGAAAGCTAAATGAATTCAAATCGAAAGCTAAATGAATTCAAATCGAAAGCAAATGAATTCAAATCGAAAGCTAAAAGAATTCAAATCGAAAGCTAGATGAATTCAAATCGAAAGCAAATGAATTCAAATCGAAAGCTAAAAGAATTCAAATCGAAAGCTAAATGAATTCAAATCGAAAGCAAATGAATTGAAATCGAAAGCTAGATGAATTGAAATCGAAAGCTAAATGAATTGAAATCGAAAGCTAAATGAATTCAATTAAAAGCTAAATGAATTCAAATAAAAACTAAGTGAATTCATATCAATTAAAATTCAAATCCATTTAAATTCAAATAAAATTTAAATCAAATCAAATCACATCAAATCCACATCAAATTAAGTCAAATCAGATCACATTGATTCTGAACCAAATGAAATCAAATCAAATCTGATTGAAATGAATTAAGAGTCAAAGTAAAGTGAAAAAGTGAATTCAAAGAATACAGACACGTTTCGAAACCAATTAAAGATGGTTTTCCCCGCAACAACAACCAGCAGCATGTTCCATTGCTGAAGTAAAGTCAAACCAGCAACAACCATATCGCAATTAAACAATTAAAGCTTCGCATTATTGTATTTTCAAACTGGATCATGAATTTTATTAGGAAAAAACACAGCGATCGCGAAAAAGATCGTGTTGAAAATTCCCACACAATCGCGGAAATTAATTGGAACTCGCACTGCAACAACAATAACAGCAGCCGTGCGAGCTGCAGCGTAGCTTCAATGGCTTCAATTAAATTCAATTCATCTCAGTTCAGTGGAAGCCCGACTCAGTTAAAGCGATCGAGCGACGATCGATCGATGCCACTTGGCAAATATCAAGAGCTTCACAAACGATGTGATTCGAGTGCAGTGAATTATTGCGGAATTATCGCGCATTAGTTTTAATTAATTCGCCGTAATCAGTGCTGCCGATTGGGTCCACGATGGAGCACATCGTCACTTGTTCATTTCTGTGTGTGATGTGATCGAGTGATGTCACTTTGCGGCGACGTTTCTTCACACCTTCAGTTATCTAATTGGTTCCTCCTCTTCTTCTTCTTCTTCTTCTTCCTCATCTTCTTTTCTTCTCTGCCACCTCGCACTTCTTGTTCACAATTTTGTACTTCTTTGGCATTCTTTTACTCTCTTTTTTTTGCTGTTATCACTCTTGATATTCGCCCCAACAAATTAATCGTGCGATCGTTATAAGTATTTATTTATGACTCAATTTTAAAATGGCATAAACATTAAATTGCAAATAAGGACCACCAAGGTTCATAAAAGAAAACAGAAACCATTCTCAAGATTTGCAATTTCATAGTGATTCAAGGATTTCAAATGATTCGACAAATTCGACGTAAAGTAGCTACGTTTTATAGATATGTCATTCAATTCAAAGTCGATTTGTCACGATGTCGAAGCGAGTGACAAACGAAATTACAAAATATTTAAGAAACAAACTCGCAAAGTCGAACATTTTAATTCTATATTTAAATAACACCGAATCGGTTCTTCAATTCGTTTTTATTACGAGGCAGGCTGGCAGGAAACTCCTTACAAGTGGGCGTATTCAGGCGTTTCTTAAGCGGCTTTAAATCAGCCCCACCGTAGTAACGTCACTCAATTAGTTGAGGTTAATCACTCTCTCCCCTCCCTGTGTTACATTCAGCCCTCCATAAGCTCGCCTCCTGGACCTGCGTTCGCTTTAAGAGCAACCAATTTGTAACAGTAGAAGATCAGAAGAGTTGCTATTTCGTGATCTGAACTAAAATCTGGCGTAAATCATAAGAGTCATTAAACAGCAACACAAGCCTCTCTCTTACTCTCTCCCTACGCATAGCCGCCTCTCTCTCTCACTCATTATGTCCTTATCACTCTTTCTTTAACACACTAAGCATTCGATTGACAAAATCATGAAATCAGATGCAGATTAAGAGTCCGGAGCCTGCATCGGAATCTACGAAAAACGATACCAACGATAAAAATCTGAACTTAAATCCATACAAATATGAAACATAAAACGGGCTGCATGTCTGGCCGCAGCGAGCGATGCCAATCAGCTGGCTTAACTGGAGCTGGAGCTGGAGCTGGATCCGAAGCTGGACCTGCACCACTCTAAGCATTGATATTCGATGGTGTAGCCAGCGACCTGTTGTTCGGCTGACTGACTGGCTGCGACTTGATGAGCACAGCGTCGCGACATTGACGACATTGACGACTTTGTTGATAATTTTGATTTTATTATATTAATAAAATCTTATGGTTTAAATTCCGAATCAAGTCAAATCCCACAGAGCGGTCACACACACACACACACATACACACACACACATACACACACACACACATGAGACTGCCAGCCAGCTTCAAAGTGCGCGAGTGTTTTCAGCTGTTTGGGCGGCTGGCTGACTGGCTGGCTGCTTGGTGACTGTCTGTGTCTGTGTCTGTGTCTGTGGCTGTGTCTGTGTCTGTGCATCATAACTCATTACAGCTGCCAGCGGTTTGTATTCCTTGCGACTGCATATCTTTTTCGAGTTAATTGGATTAAATACCGAGTCCGCGCGCTGTTGTGATGCGCCATTACGTGTGCCTGCTCGGTTTTAATTAGCGCTCCGGAGGATGGGAGGTCGCTGCATGTGCGAGTGGATGCGGCATTCTCGAGCCATTAATTAGGACGCACAGCAATAAGGTACCAGAGAGAGAGAGAGAGAGAAAGAGCGAAAGAGAGAGCGCTGAATAAAGAGAGAACAGCGTCTGGCAGCGATAACAACAACAACTACAAATTTGTTACATTGAATTATGTCACAATGAACAGAATTCTGTTGACTTCAGACCAACAACAACAACAAAAGATGAATGCATTTTCTAGACCTGTTAAAAGAGTTAAAAGAAAGAGAATAAAGAATAACGATTAAAGAATTGAGCACATTTGATCATTCTTTTCTAATCTATTTTCGCAAGAACGAAGAAGAGTCTTCAAATGGACAGCAACCAAATACTGTTTCTCGAATTTGTATTTAGTACATATACTAGAATGTACAAAACAGCAAATTATAAAAACACTGCACGTGTTGTTAAAGTTTCCAACATTTCAAGTAATAATAAAAGGTGTCTAACATTAACCCAAAAATAAAACTTATAAACTAAACATAAAAAAAAAAAAAAGCAAGTGCGGCTTTTTTTATTGATATAAATATGCTTTTTCTTTTATTAAACTAAATCAATGATTTCCGGTCGTAAATTTAAACGCTTTCTAACGGTTTTAATGGCACTACAAGTAATACAAAAGTGACAACAGCAGTAAAGCAACAACAAAGTAAAATAAGTACAGCAACATAGACAATAGAATCGGCCTAATAACACCGATAACAACAGCAACAACAGCAACACCAATAGAGAAAACGACAAAGAAGAAGAACTCGAACTCTGTTACTAACAAATTTTTAATAGCTTCATTACCACGCAATAAAGTCACGTTATTAACTTAAAAGCTGTCAACAGTAAAGCTAACAAAAATTACAATAACAACAACAACATTATCGAATACCTTAAATAAAGCAAATGTTACCTTAAAACTTACCGCAAAAGTAACAGAAACTTCCTTTGAATTAAGAATTCAAGCGTCATAAAAACCAAAAATCAAAAATTCAAAAAGTTCAAAAATACAAAAATTACAAAACAAAAAAAAAAAAAGAAAAAATAAAAAAATTACAAAAACCAACAAACATCCAGCCAAATCAATTCACAGACTAATAAAATGAACAGTTGTGTGTGTGTGTGTGTGTGTGGTTTTTTTTTTAATGTATTTCTTATGCAAAAAGAGTTCGTTTTGAAGAAAAGCCGCCTCGCAAGTGTTTCAAAGAACACAGCGAAGGAGAAGAAGCATAACAAGGAGAAGAAGAATAAGATGGCTAAGTAGAAGAAGAAGAAGAAGAAGAAGAAGAAGAAGAAGAAGTAGCATTACATGTAAACTCGATAAAAATGTGTGCGTGAGTGTGTTTGTGTGCTTTTATGCTAAAAGTGCACCCACTCATTCAGCGTTCAGAGTTGAGCGGCCCTTTGTTGTTGTTTAAAAGCGTTTTTAAATGCAACAGAATTAATGTGAAAGCATTGATAAACATCACAATTAAAGTTAGGTTGTTGCTTGTTGTTGTTGTTGTATGTATTTATGTTAATTAATTTATGCTAAAGTATTGCCGATGCGTTGAATTCATCAAAAATCGATTGGTTTTCATGTGAAAAATTCAATTCATTCACTTGATGTTGCTGCCATTGTTGCAGTTGTATTTGACGTTGTTTTCCAAGTGTCTCGAATATTAAGCAGAATATCAGAATTTCAACAGGAAGTTCAAAATATGCAACACGCAGCAGCATATACTCAAAAATATACGTTTTTGGGCAGTACTGAAAAAGCACCAGCAACGCCACAGCAAAGAAAAACAACGAAATGTGCAAATAAACTCATAAATAAATAATTAAAATCAGTTCATATGAATTCATAAAATGTAATAAATTTAAAAATACAATAAAATTCAATTAAAATGAAACAGCAATGAAAAGCAATAAAGTATTTAAAGGAATTCCTTTTAATTATCGCAAAAATGCAAAAATGGGTTCTGTTCAATGCCCCGACTCCGCTCCGCTCCGATCCGGCCCCCTTCCACAACACTGGCCGATGGGGCCTTTTGTATCGCCATTTTTTGGAGTTCGTTTCTTAAGTCTTTTGTTGCTGTGGAAAACATCAACAAAGCTCTCCCAAAATAAGGTCCTGCTAATCTTACGCGCTGCATTTTAAATGAACCCGAAACCAGCCTGCGTCAGACTTCATTTTAGACTGAAATACAATAAATAAAGTAAGTCATTTTATTATTTAATGCACAGCGCAGTTTTCGACGCTGCGAGTGTTTTCTTGAATCCATTTTCGTCGATTGTTAATAATCGTTGTTGCCAGAGCAGCAGCAATATTAATATTCTGCTTGCAATTTTTCAAGTAAGTCTGCTGAAACGCTACTTAATTGCTGAAGCTTCTGCTTCTGCTGGTTGCTTGTTTGTCTACGCATTCATTACTTTTGGTGATTGAGGGTGGCCACTTATGGACAACACTTTAGCGAACAATAATCATAACAGAAGCAATAACAAAACAATAGCAACCGCAATAAGAACGTTGATACAAACAACAAGAACAACAACAAAATATCGTAATACAATAAAAACGACCCAGCAAACTTCAAAGCAAAAAAAAACACCTCACAAGGAACTCGTAAGAAAGCACACACAACCACGAATAAAGCGCCCCCTTGTTTGGAGGCGGTCCGGCGGTTGGTCGGTCTGCTTGAGGCATTGACCCGGCCCCGGTGATTGATACTGTTTCAGGCATGCATTCAAATAAATCGAAATGAGCTCATTTTAGCTCTATTTTTGTGCGTTGATTTATATTTCCATACGTTTTTATTTATTGTATTGTATTATTGTGATTTCTGTATGAAAAAATCACATCTTTTTTGGTTCGTGGTTTCTTTTGCTTTGTGTGTCTTTTTTATATCATATTTTTTAAGGGCGGCTGCAGCAAAATTTTATGCAAATCAGACGTTCATGAAACGTGATTCGTTTGACTAACTAGACTATTATTGTTGTAGTTGTTGTTTGTATTTTTTTGTTGTTCTTTTTTCCTACAGTTGCTAAACGATTGACGTGAGCGCAAACGTAGACGAGGTTTTTTTCAATATTGTACAATATTTGAGACAGTTTTACGGTTAAGTAAATCAAAAATTTATTACACACATTTTCTTGGTTGGCCGATGAGTTGGTTAGTTGGATCGGTGTTGTTGTTGTTGTTGTTGTTGTTGTTGCTATTTTGCATTGAGTGAATTTGTTGGTATTTAAGTCACTGCGTTCAAATTAGTCCAAATAACAGTGTTTTAATGTTCATAAATAGCAGTGAAGTGGTGTTTATGTGGAAGTCGCTGCTGGCTGTGTGGCTGGTTGGTTTTTTAGGCCAGTACAAAGTGAATGACACGATTTCTATGTGAAATAAATGAACAAAATAAATGCTAATGACTAGCGGAGTGTTTATTAATATTTACATGAACTTAATGCATAAATAAACTGCTTACACTTGTATATGAATGAATGAATTTCAATGAATTTCAATGGACTTTTGAGTTGGTCTCTCGGTGCCATTGTCTCATAGATTCACATGACTTTCCACTTAAGTTGATTCGATTCTTCTTCATGCTGTCAGAAGAACGCGTTGCTCTGTGCTGCTCTTTAGCTTTAATAGTTGGCTTCTTTTGATCCTGGATGAGATGACATCGCCTAACAGCCACTCTGCTGTCTGTCAGCTCTGCTGAAGGTTGTGCTGGGGTCTTCTTTCGTCCAGTCTTCTGTGCGTTGGGCTTCCTGTCTGCTCGGTGAGCTGTTGCGATCGAGAAATTCTAAAAATTGCCTGGCAACGCACGAAATGCTTTTTCGGGACATTTTTTCTGTTTGTTTTTTCTTCAATTCGGTGTACAATTTGTTCGCATACGATTTATTTATTGCTGAACTTCACCGAAGATGCCACACACACACACACACACACACACACACACACAGACCCATGTCCGTTTCAATGCACTGCTGTACCCTGCACTGCTCTACCCACTGCTTCACAGAACTTTCGTGAACTGTTTATCGGCATCATTTTGAGCCAGTGCAGCGAATATTCTAGGAAGCATGCGAGATGTGAACCTTACTTTTAATGTTGTTACCATTGAGGCTGGCTGTTATTGTTGTTGTTATTGTATTTATGTTCTCAAGTGTGCTCTTCTGGTTGACATAAACACTCAGCTCGGTGGTCGATGTTCGGCGTTCGGCGCTCGAGTCTGTTGGCGAACCGCAGGAGGGCGGCTTCGATGTGTCTGTGTGTGTGTTCGAAATGTTGTTAAGTTTCATTGAAAGCAACAACAACAGCACTGAACATTAACAACTGTGACAACAACAATAGAAAGCTAAACAACCAACAAAACCGATAAACAGTCACAACATCAGTATCAACAACAATAATAATAATAATAACACCAACAACAACAACAACAACAACAACAACAACAACAACACTTATGAAACATTGTGGCAGTTTTTTGTTGTTGGTGTTGCTGTTGTTGGTGATGTTGGTGTTGTTGTTGTTGTCAGACATTTCATCTGTTCTTCTTCTTTGGTGGCACAGCAGGTGGGTGGCGCAACAGCGTTAAAGATTTGTCAGCAATTTAAACGAAGTGTTTTCTTGAGATAATAAATTTTTCCCTCGTCTTTTTTTCGCAATATTTTTCTCGCTGAAAACGACGCAAAGTTTTCTTATACTGTTTTAAAATAAAACCTCTTCTACAAAACAATAAAAACCGAGTCTATTTAAAACTCAGGATTGTATTTAAGTTTATAACATAATATTTCTATTTTCTAATAATATTTCTATTGTAATATTGAATTTGTATCTTTATCTATTATTGTCTAGCCACACAAAAGACTTGAGCAGAAAACCAGCAGCTCTGAATAACTACGAAAAAACGTATTCTAAATAAATGTGCGAAAGTAATTCAAAATATTACCCAAGAACTTGATATCGCATCCGCCAACACGGTACCATTTTGTCATCAGTGCAAAAACCTGTTGAATACGCAAATACTTCCATTTGTCATTTCGTCAATAAATCATTTTGCATTCGAAGCATTCGAAGTGAGAAAGGAAACTTGAATGCACGCAATTTTCACGTCGTTGCACTAAATCACTAATAAATCAAAACCATGAATAAGTAAAGAGCAGTTGAAAGATAACAATTGCAAAGCAACAACAAGAACACAAATCGATTGAAATTGCATATAAATTGGAATTGAAATTGAAATTGAAATTGAAATGCGAGCAACTCTATTAAGAAACATTTAGAATTTTCCGTCATCGATGGCGTCGTTGGTGTTGCTTTTCGTTGCTTGCTGCTGTGATTTGCTGCATTTTGATTTATCACTTGAACAAGAAGTGTGCACAGTGTGACAGTTAAACAAACACAACAACAACGACAAGAAATTGAATTATAACCAAACAGAAAAGACCAACTAAATCACTGGCTGGCTGAATGACTTACTGACTAACTGACTGGCTGAATGACTGACTGACTAACTGACTGGCTGAATGACTGACTGGCTGACTGACTGACTAACTGAGTAAGAATGCCTGTTTGCCTGCCTGCCATTTAATCTTGATGCCGTTGCGAAGGCGTTAAAATTTAAATGAAATCGAATGCAAATACGAATGGATGAATGGATGGAAGGATAGATGGATAAAACAGAGGATGGATGGATGGATGGATGGAAGGTTGGCTGAATGGATGGCAGGATAGAATACTCGATGGATGGATGAGAAGCTATATAAACATGCATACGAGTAAATCGAAGGTTGATGATGGGACTGAACGACGATTTGACGAATGGATGGTTTGATATATTTTAATTTTTCTTTATACATTTATTTATTATGAAAACTAAAGACTATAAGCTGAGTTTTGTTCTTGTTCTCGTTATATTTATTCTGTATCTGGTTAAAATACAAAAATATACCCGAAAGTTGCATAAATAATTTTCTTTATTTATAAGTGAATGCATTTTATTATTTATGTTATCTTGTTGTTGCTTTATGGATGCAATACTTTATTGTTGAATTACAAATGAAACGCATTTCGTTGTTATCATTATTCTGGTTATTTTATTTAGATTTCTACTCAGCTTATATTGTATTGAATAATTTGTTGTAGTTTTTGACTCTTTTGTCATTCTTAGCTGTGAATATTATTTGACTTTTCATCTGATTAAATTACAAAAATATTTCCCCCTTTTTTTTAATGATTCCTTTCTCATGATTGAAATGATTTTTAATATTATTATTGATGCATGTTTAAGTTAAGTAAATATGACTTTTTTTCTATTTCTTTTAAGCCACCTCCCCCCCCCCCCCCCCCTCCCTCTAGATTTGAATATTTTGCGTGACTCATTCGTAAGCGTGAAGTCAGTCAGCCGGCCACGAGTTGGCGTTGAGAAGAAGTTACTTGAATCTGCGCTGACAACTGAGACCAAGAATAGAAGTTGATGCAATGAGATCACGGCTTCAAGTAGGCAAACAAAGTGTTGTTGGCCAGCGACAATGAGTACCGGCAGCAGCAGCAGCAGCAGCAGCGTTGAGTGCACATCATGAGAAACGCTTGAAAGACCGATTTAAACACTGCATTCGACAGCAACGATTTAGTAGCTTTTGAAAGTGTATTTTAATTAGTTGAATTCTGCATGCAAAGCGTACGACGTTTTTATCTACTGATGACGTGTGTAGCCACGAACGAATTCAGCCACGCAGCTGATGCACTTTAAATGACCAGAACAGAGAAAACTTGGGTCCACACCAGAGCCAAGAGCAAGACTTGCACATTTTTACGTACTCATAGCAACGTAGGTAGGTCGACTGCGGTAGGTCTTCAAAATGCTGCCGACGGTCCAAATTAATTGCCAGTAATTCATCACTTCGAGCCATAACTCGGGAATTATCACAGCTTTGCGAAGGGACTCGCTGTAGAAGGAGATGAGAAACACAACCAACACAATACCAGCAACTCAGCAACTCAGCAGCAACTCAAATAACAAAATCGGAAAAAGAAAAGAAAAGAAAAGAAAAGAACGGAAAACGACTAAAAAGGGATCAAAACAATAAAACCAAGATGTAGTGGAAGAAGAAAGACCGAAAACTCATCGTCTTCATTATCTGTGCCCGCCTTTCGTCCTGCGAAAATAACTCAATCAAAATTCACGCAGATGCGACTCAAAGCTCAATCAAACTCCTGCCAACTGGACTGGAACTCGTCCTTTAAAGCACAACAGGACTGCACCGAAGTTGGCCCATGAATTAATCGCCATCCTTTACGAGTTACCTACCTACAATCAGACGGAAGACGAGGCTGATGCAAACAAATACTGCGGAGCAAAGCCAGAGCGACGTCAGAAGAAGCAGCACGAGCAGCAGCTCGAAGTCAAGCAGCAGAACCGGTAGCAAAAGCAAGATCATGCGAAGAATCACCATGAAGCAGAAACAGAAGCACCAGCAGCAGCATCGGAAGCCGAAGTCGAAGTCGAAGTCGAAGTAGCAGCCACCCACGCTGCATGGCAACGGCCAGGGATCAGCAGGTCGTCGGCGGTAATTATTTTGGCAAGTGATTAACTATGCGGGGTCGATTCGGCGCAGTCGGCGTCGTGGTTAATCCTCGATCCTTGTTTACACTCCGAAATGAGAAGAAAAACAACACACGAAACCGGGTGGCCTGCTTCTGCTTCCGCCGGAATCAAGGATGATTGCAGTTGACTGCTGAAGTCGACTTTAAAGGGTGTCTGATCTTCGAAATTGATTCATCACTTTTGTGGGTGTCGACGGAAGTCAATTAAAGGATAAACGCCAGTTCATGATGAACGATATTCACGATGAAAGATCTCCATGATGGATTTCGGACGATCACTGAAATGCCACAGCTGAAAACAGACAGAGACGAAGATAAAAAGGCTAAAAACCATATAAAAAAAGGGAAACAAAAACACTACTATGAACAAGTGATCAAGTGCAGCAGCGTCTTCATAAAGACTTCACATAGAAGCAGCGAAGACCGCGAAGGATTGCTCATGAGTGTCACTCGTAGCATGGTGCTGCTTCTGCTGCTGGCTGTTTGAACTGGTGACTGGTGACTGGCGACTGGTGACTGATGACTGGTGCGTGTTGACTGTGGCTCTGACGATTCTTATTGTCCTAATAATTGTGTAAATAGAAATGATGCGACAGCAACAGCAACAGCAACAGCAACAGCGGCAATGCCAACAAAGCCAATAACAATAAAAGCAATACAGTCGCTGAGAGAGGGAACACAAGCGCTTTTGTCGGCAAAGAATCACAGCCGCAAACGCATCACCTTAGAAAGAAAAGCGGCGTGTAAACATCGATGGTGGTTCCTTAGAAGCTAATTTTTGAGCCAATGCAAGAGCAACAACATAAACAAGAACAAAAGCAACAGCAGCAACAGCAGCAACACCACCACCAGCGAGAATGCGGCAAAACAACAACAACCGTGAAGCTGTATAAAAGCAATTTAAATAGTAATAACAATAACAATAACAACAACAACAACAACAACTACTACTAATGGTGTTCAAACAAAGAATGTTCAATAAAAATCGATTGCAGCAACAGCAGTCAAGAAGAAGGTAAAGAAGCAGCAACAACAACTGCAGCAACTTCATTTCAGATGTTTTCATTTTGAGTTTGGCAAATAAACGGAACTTTGTGGTCGGTCAAAGGAAGAGCTGAAGAATAAGAGAAAAGAAGAAGGTCGGCAAGCAGAAGGAGAAGAAACAGAAGTGGGGCCCAGCAGCTTTTCCAAGTGCACCAAGTGGTCAAGTGCATTCAGTCAGCTTGTTGAGGAAGCGGCTACAAGAAGTCATTGATTTGTTTTTCCTACTTTTATTTGTTCGGCGGTTGTTTTTTTTTTTCCTTCTTCTTTAAACCAATAAATAGCATAACTGTGAGTAGAAGCAACATCGAAAACAACACCAACGGCAACAACACCAACAACACCAACAACAAGAGCAGCACCTAAAAGGAAGCCGCCATCGTCGTTGCGCCGTCACACGTTGCGATTGCTTTTAAGCCACTTTTACCCTGGTCATGGTCCCAACTAGTTATTTTCTCATTTATTTTTTTATTTATTCGTACTTGAATTCGAATTAACAATTAAAATAACGGAGAGAACTAAGACACAAAAAATAATACAACAACAAACTCTTCTATTCTAAAATTTCAATAATTTTCTTGCGTTTTTACGTAGCTCTACGTTCTTCAAGGGTTGCTTGGATTTTCCGGGAGCATTCTTTGCCTCGTCCTCGGCATTCACTTGGACGCCCTTATCCCTGGTCTTCGGTAGGACCTTTGTTGCACCTGGTTTGGACTTCTCTTGGTTTTCCATTGCCCATTCCTTGGAATTTTCTTGAACTTTCCTGACATTTTCCTTGGACTTTTCTGGAACTTTCTTTGCACTTTCTTTGGACTTGCCTTGAGCTTTCTTGGAACCTTCTTTCGACCTTCCTTGGACTTGGATCTTCCTTGGTCGCTCCTTTTTTTGGACTTTCCTTGGACTTTTGTTGGCCCTCTTTAGGACCTGTCTTGGACTTTCCTTCGGCATTGCTTGGACTTTTCTTGCACTTTCCTTGGGCTTTCCTTCGACTTTCGTACGAGTCTCTCTTAAATTCATTTGGACTTTTCTTGGATAATTTTTGGACATTTCGTGAAATTTCCTTGAACTTAAGTGCACTTCAGATCGATAAATTATTTTCCACTTCGGTACACACCACAAACTATATTCACAAAATCCGTATGAACAATGATATCCTGTGGAATGAGTTCAGTTTTCAATTAATTCCAATTTTCAGTTTCAAAATTTTATAGAAAAACAGAAATGAAAACTTGATCAAAGTGAAATTTTTGAACAAGTGCTTTATGTTATTCTTACTGTATTTTTCAATCCGTATGAACAACGATGTGCTATTGAAGGAGTTCAGTTTTTAACTAAATTAAATTTTCTGTTTGACAATTTTATAAAAAAAAAGATATGAAAACGTGATCAAAGTGAAAATTTTGTTGGGGTGTTTCGTGTGTTCTTTCTCAGTTATCAGTATTATTATTAATATTATTATTTTTATTACTATTATTATATGTTTTTTCTGACTTACGGTTATCATACCGTCTCAACAACGCAGAGATGCTGATCACGTTAACTTGTTGAACCGCTAAAATAACCGTCAACTACTGCAAGTCACAAATCTCTTTTGTCTTACAAGAGCCTCGTTTTATCCCACATTTTTTTGTGTTCTCTTCTTTGGTTTCCTTGCGCACATTTTTATTGCCTTTTTTATTAATATTATTATACAATATAAGTAATAGTTTAATAGAAGTACAAATAAAATCCAATGGATTAAAGCAGCAGCTTGTCGGTTTTTTCGCTTTTGCTCTTGAATATTTTGAATTGAATTAAACATTTCGAACTCGTAGCACCAGCAACGGTTCGCTAGCAACTCTTCCGTCGATTTATTCGAGACATCGTGATGTACGTGCTGCAGGATAACATGTCACAAGGTGACACAACAGAGCTACAAAATTAACTTGTAGTATCGACTTGCCATAGCCACTGCTTTCTTCAATTTTTTATTTGAGTGAGATAAAATAAAGGTCAAAAATACTGTTATACAAACAAAGGCATACAAAAATTATTTAAAATATTATTATGGTAAAAATAGTGGAAAAAATATTAGTACAAGTAAGAAAAATGGAAGCAGTTGAGAAAAATGAAAGCTTGATTCATATTTCCCTTTAAATTCATGGTTTTAATGCAAATTTCTTCAAAGTTTAAGCTACTCAATATTTGTTGATTTTTTTTGGTTTTAGTTAAAATATTCGTATATTTTGAATACTTTTTCGGGTATTTCTTTATATTTATAATTTTCTGCATATTTGGTGGTGGTTTTTGGAATAACTTTTAATCTAAATTCGGTGTTGTAGTTTTTCGATTTTTTTTTGTTGTTGTTTCAACTTCGTTGTTTTTCGTTGTTGTTTCAACTTTGGTGAAAATCGCCACCGACGACGCCGCTGTTGATGTTGATGTTGCTGCTGCTGCTGCTGCGTCTGCGTCTGCGTCTGCATGCGATTCATTTATGGTGAAGTCACGTTGGAATAATTTGTTGTTTTATGCTAATGTGGCATATATAAGTAAAAGCATCACCACCACCACCACCACCACCACCGCCACCACCAACAACAACAACAACAACAACAACAACAAAAGTACCATAGAAAAAAACACCAGCAACCAACAACAAAGAAAATAATAATAACAAAAAAATTGCCTCAGATGAGCAGCAAATGAATTGGAATTTAATTTGAGAGTCCATTTGCTACAACAACAATAACAACAACAACAACAACAACAACAACAACAACAGCAATTGACCAACAAATGCACTCTGTCAGCTTTTATAATCCTTGTTTTGTTTTTCGTTTCGTGAAAATCGATTTCGAATACATTTCAGCTTCAACTTGAAGTCGATTCCTTCAAAACTTTGTTTCACTTTGTTTTTGTTGTAGTTTGTATTGGTGTTGTTTTTTTTTTCAACCTGATGATGGCGCTGAACATGACTAGTATTGTTTTTTATTGTTGTTGCTGTTGTTGTTGTTCTCTGGAGAAAATGTGCTTGTGCTGAAAAGAAAGAAAATCACAAGCAACAACAGCAACAACAGCAACAACGAGTACAAAATTTGCTACTATAACAATTTGATACGGCATAAAATAAGTAACAACAACAACAACAACAACAACAATAATGAAAGCAGCAGCAGCAATAATCGAAGCAACAACCAACAACAACAGTGGCTCGATCACAGCCGACAGAAACATGCCACCAAAGTGATGCTTCGTGCCATCCAAAGCTACTGGAATATTTTGTTTATGCTAATTTCGTTGTTGTTGTTGATGTTGATGTTGAGGCAACATTTTCTATTCTTCTTCCTTTAATTTTTATTATATCGTATTTCTCTGGTAAATTTCACCAATAAAAATTTGTTGGTTGCAAACTTGTGAGTTGTTAGAATAGAATAGAAATACTAGAAATAAAAATGAACTGCGAATGAATAAATGATTGGGAGCATATTTTTTAAGCGAAAAACTTTAGCACAGTCAAAATAGTACCACATTTAAAATCGCAATAGTAATGATTCTAATTATGGACCCATTTTACTATGAAATCATACGAAAACACAAGAAGAATCTGCTTTTCTCATACAGAAATCCATATTCTCATATATTTTTCCAGTAAATCTTGAAATATTAAAAGCTCTTATAATTTCTTTTAATAAGAAAAACTTCTTTTATAATATTATTTATAAGAATATAGATGATGAAATAATTATGTATATAATATAATAATGAATAAAATGAAATTACAAGAACATAAATGAATCTCTTTTTTTACAAGATCGCCTCCGTGAAAAACAACAAGATTTTCTAATTGAATTTGTATGTATTTTAATATGAAATCCTTATGATTTCTAATTCTTAATCAGATCTTCTTCATGGTTTATAGGGTTATACTTGAATACTTGAATAAAGGCAGAAAGAAATTTGATTATTTTTCTTTTATTTTGTGTGTCGTTTTCGGCTCTGCTGTGAATTTTGCAGCTTGTAGTTTATTAAGAAAACACAAAATAGAAAAATAAGAATCTGTTTGAACTAATTTTAATAATAAGAATAATGAAAAAGCTTCGCGGGATTTTCTTACATTTAATTGATGTTTCAATCCACATTTTATGAAAATTTCATAATACAATCGAACTTGTACATTGGATATATCGAAGTGAACAACAAAATAAATAAAGAGCAAGATTTTTCATTTGAATTCTTCTTATTTTTTAGCTTTGTCATTGAAGTTTTTCTTAAATTTTTAACTTTTTATACTTTTTTATTTATATTCTCTATTTTTAATAAATTCTATGCTTCTTCAGTGAACTTCTTCTTCTTCTTATTCTTCTTCTTCTTGTTCCGAAAACAATGGAATTAATTTTTGAATTTTATTCAGCTTTTTAAGTTTTTATTTTAATTTTAATGCATTCTTAATTTGGTTCTTGTTGTTGTTGTTGCTTTATTATGATTTTCAATTGTTTTCAATTGTTTTCAACTCGAAAGTCAGCGGCTTCATTTTTCTGGGTTAATATTTTCTGCTTAACTTAATTTGTTGTTCATGTTGCTGTTGTTGTTTTGCTGCTGTCAAGGTTACGCCGCGAATGCGATTCTAATACTATTGCGGAAAATGATGATGACAAGAACACGCATGACTGCTGCCAGCGAGCTGCAAACAAGCCGCCGAGCGAGCGAGTGAACCAGCGACCAAGATTTAGAAAATCGCAAGTGTTGCGACATCGCTAACCAACGACTTGAGCAACTCGCAACCCGCGACTCGCTGCGGTCAATTAAACATTCACGATTACACGATATATAAATCGAGTCTCTTCTTCTGTTCCACATTAAAATTGAGTGAACTTGTTTCATCGCTCGCTTGGTTTTTAAATCGGCAATCGGCTGAACTTGAAGATCAACTTAGTAACGCATTTGTAAGCTTTGAATTTTCACTCGAACTCACTTCAGAGAGACCTGAAAAAATGCAAAAAGTAGAATTTTCAGGGATCAACATTTCACCTGAGAAGGAGAACAATGCTACTGTTGTTGAATCAATCAGAAATAAGAATGAAATGAAGGGTCTGTGGGTCACTTTGAACTCTAGAGCTACGCTAATGACTGCAAGAACCAAGTGAGGAGTGAGCTACTTGAGCCATTTGAGCCACTTGGTTTCATCAAATTATAATGTTGTTAGTGAATAAAAAGTAAAGAAACATAAAATTTCAGTGGAGGGTAACAGAAAAAAGTAGGAAGTTTTATAAAAGTTGAAGAATAGAAAATTCGCGAAATCGAATTGAAAGAAATCAAAAACAAAAGAAAAACCGTAACAAACAAAAAAAAAAAAAGAACAAACACACAACCATAAAAAACAAAAACATAAAAAAGAAGTGCGTCAAGGTTAAAATAATTTAAAGTAATCTTCTTCTATTTCCATTCTTGTTGTTGTTGTTGTTGTTGGTGCTATGATATCAACATTTTTACGAAAATTCAAAATTTTAACAAATTACGTTAATGTTAATGTGGTTATTGTAACTGTAATTGAATAGAAAACGAAATTGAAAACTGTAAGCAGGTTCTTTAAGTAGTTTTAGTTGTTGTTGTTGTTGTTGTTGTCGTTGTATTATTTTCTCAAACGACTTCAACTCTAATAATAATAATATTAAAATAATTGGTCGCTTGTGTGATTTTCAGTGACATAGAAACGGCAATCGTTGCCATTGTTGCCATTGTTGCGACGGCCCCCAGGGCTGCAACAACAACAACAACAACAACAACAACAACAACAACAACAACAACATAAATGACTTAAGTGACTGCTCCCCCCTCATATTTCAAGGTCATCGCAAGGAAAGAAGCCACCATCACCAAAGGCACCGCTGTTGCTGTTACTCTTGTTGTTGTTATTGTTGTCATTATCGTTCTGATTGTGTGCCCATTGTTTTTGTTGTTATTAATTTCATTGCTACTATCATCATTATTATCATCGCATGGCATGATTGCCATCATCATCGCCTTCATCGTTGTCGTCGTTTGTCAACGCTTCAGTAATTGTTTCAAGTTGAAACAAAATCGACATCGGTAACAACAGCAACGAACAACAGCAACGAACAACAGCAATGAACAACAGCAACAACAATAATAGCAGCACTAAAATTGATACACAGTTTCTAATCTAATCTAAGTTTGGAAGGTTGGAAGTCGCAGTCGCAGTCGCAGTCTCGTTTCTCGTTCATAATTACATTTGCCGGATTTCGTGCTGATTGACTTCGGATTGTCTTTGAAAATGGAGCCCAGAACTCATTGCCAGAGTCTTACATTTTAGACGATGATCGCCACCAGCAGAGGGAGGGGAGCGAAGGGCGAAGGGGTGGGGTTGGTAGGACAACCATTAGTTCTAAATGCAGTTTCGTTTGTTATATTAATCGACTTTGTGGGTTTTTATTTTGGGTTGATATTCTTTCACATTAAACAACACTAATTCAAGCATTAATACGTTTGTTAAATGAAGTTTGAAATTAATTAGTAAATGAATCGAAGCCTTAGTCATCGAAATTATTTATTAAACCGTGGTTATAATGAAATAATCCTTTAAATTCGTGTCTGCACCCTTCTAAAGTGACCGAATTCTTTTTCGACATAAAGAAACCTTTAAAAAGGAAACAGAAACAATAGAAAACCAGTACAGTTCTTTAATAAAACATTAAAAGGTTAAGAAATCCGAAGTTTAACGATTCAAAGATGCTAAGCAAATATTTGTTGATGTATTATTTGGCATAATGTTCCTATATGTGTCCGTTGTTGCTGTTGTTGTTGTTGCAGGAAATAGTTTCAAGTCGAAGCTGCGATAATGTTTGCCTTCTGCTCGAAGATCCTTTCTCATCTGCTGCTTCTACTCGTTCCCCTTCTTCCCCTTCTTCTTCTTCTTCTTCTTCTAACAGCACGTTTTTCTATACATACATACAGTGTTTTTTCAATGCTTTCTTCTGCGTTGTGTGTTTGCTTCGTTACCATTTTGTTACCATTTGATGTTCTAATAAGCCGCCCAACGTCGATGATCATGTTGTGTACACATTTAAAACGTGTTGTTTTTTTTGTTGTTCTCCCTGCTCATCTGTTTCATTATTTCAGCCCGGTGAAGCCTTTTCCAAGCCTCTGATCGTGTGCCTAACTAAACAAGTGCGCGGCTAAAGTCTGTGAAGTGGCCCGAGCTGGCTTCAAACTGTGGATGTTGGAAGGAGTGCGTCAGGCGGCGAGTATAAAAAAGGAGCGACACAACAACAACAACAACAACAACAACAACAACGACAGCGACACCGGCACCGACACCGTCGACCAACCTCTAAACTCTCTAAAAGGCTTATAAAAAGGAGTTAAAAGCATGCAAACAAAACGTGGCCTGTTTGAAATGCACTCATTTTGCGGTGTTTAGTTGGAGCAGTTAATTAGACTGACGAACTGAGCACGTAGTGTATGTAGGGTGTGGTTGTTGCTTTTGTTTCCTAAGCATTCCTTTTAGATGCCTCCTCTTTGTTGTTTGCTTATATTTTTTTTGTTTTTGCTTGTAGTCGAAAGAAGCGCGTTCGTTTCTTAAGTCTTTCAATTGAGTGGTTGATTTTTGGTGATTATTTCCGAATTTAATTGATATTTTTAGAACATTTTTTAGAGAATTAATGTACATTTTGTGTATTTATTAATAACATTGTAATAAAAAACAAACGTTTTATCTTCCTATAATTTTAATGTTAAATAAAAACTGCAATCGAGAAGAGAATTCAAAAAATTTCAAAATACAAACAAAACACATTATTTACCATACATCCTGCTGTTTCCTTAAATTTATGAATAAAATTAAATTTTCCCACTTAAAGAATATCGTTTCAATTTAAGTAGAATTCATTCAAAATCTAGAAAATCCAAAACATCAGCTTTTCTATAAGAATTTACTTAACATTAAACTAAAAACAAATAAAATCAACAACAACAAGAATACGAGAGGAAGAATAAAAAGAAGAAACGACGCACACACACATACACATGAAGATTGAGAAGCAGTGAGACGTTCACTTTATTGTATTCTTATCTGATTTACTAGAACACGTAATTAAAAACATCCCAACGAAATTGTTTTTAAAAAGACAACAAAAACAACAACAACAACAGTAATAACAACACTAAAGATGCAAAACCGATTGGATTTTTACTATGAACACAAAATCCGGCTTCGCAACAATTACCACAAATCAATGTTTAGCAGAGAAGGTGGTGGGGCGGGGTGGTAGCTGAAGCATGAAGGGGTAGGTAATATCAAATTAAAGCGTGTAAAAAATACAGCAATTTTAATTTATTTCTATCAACGTCGCTGCTGCTGCTGCTGCTGCTGCTGCTGCTGCAGTCAACATCACCCGCAACATCTTTTCGCACACGCGGCCACTCTGGCAGCACTGTTCTATAACAGTACTGGAAAAAGCCGTATTCAACACGCTTCAATACGCTGCGTTCGCGCTTCCCTGACCTTTGCGTCATTAGAAGCTGCATGAAAACGACGTGGAAGCAGCAGCAGCTGAAACGATAATCGAAGCGTTCCTTTTTATTATTATGGAGATGAGATTCGCTGAACGATGCGTACACCAAAGGAATCTTCTGAAGAAGAAAACGTTTCTGCTTCATACTTCATTTTAAAGTCCATTGCAAGCAATATTGCAAGACTTCAATGAACCAGTTGACCGTGCAATTAACTACGTAAATCTGTGAATCGGTTTAAAGACGTTATTAAAGAGTGCAAATATATTAATTTGAATATAAAAGGTTTTCTGTGTTTTGCAAAAAGAGCTTTTCTCTCAAATAATTTATCGGCGTTGGATATAAAATGTTTTTTTTCATATATTAACATCCATAGAAATAAAGTGGTTAAAGCAACAACACAAAAACAAATTAATAGAGACCGCAGAGTGATTTCCGGTTCACTGTTGTTGTTGTATTTATTGTTGTTGTACAATTTTTCAATGTTGGTGTATTTAGTGTTGACGGTGTTGTTGTTGTTGTCTTTATTGTTTTATTGGCATTTCTGTTCTTATTGCAATTCATTCACGCTTATACTCGGTTTCTTGCTGTATTTCTTCTGTTGTTGTATTTATTGTTGTTGTTCTTTACATATAATTCTAATACCTGTTGTTGTTGTTTCTCTAATGCTAACTTTTATCCGTTGTCTGGTTATTTTTGATGTTGATGACGACGTTCAACATTCAACGTTTCTTTCCTCATCTCTTTCTTCTCTCTGCTGAAATCATTTCGCTTGCTTTGTTTTGATATGTTTTCTGCAGCTTTTTTTCAATGTGTTTCAATCAAGCGTGAGAAAAACTATTATTTGTTGTTAATGTCTGTTGTTGCTGTTGTTGTTTTTGTGAATGTGCTTGTCATATTCTCAAGCTTCAAGCTAATCGAATTGTTGTTGTTGTTGTTGTTGTTGTTGTTGGTGCTGCTTTGTTGTTGTTTATTATTAGAAACGGTAAGCGGAACTAATATTAAGACGTCATCGTCATCAAAGCTGCAGTGAAAATTGAGGAAAAATTATTTAAACAAAACCTAAGCAGAAATAAGAAAAAATTCGAGAATAATTTTGAGCGAATGACTAAACTGAGTACATAATTTTACTTATGATCGCTCTGGTTGTTGTTGTATTCACTGGTTTCTGCACTAAGTTGGCTCATTTGTAATTTGTTGCATTTAAAGCGGCCAAATTGTTCCAAGTGAAGATAAACCATTAAAAGAATAACAACAAAAACAAAAATTTAGTTAATTATTTAAGTAGTATTTACATAGTAGTTGTTTGCCCCCTCCCCCCCCCCCCCCTCCACCCTCCTTCTACTCCTACACACCGTTCGACGCCTCTTCTTGCAAAAAGCGTCTTTTAAATGAGTCGCTTAATCGCTTTCCTTTAAACATTATTTGTTGTTGTGTTTATTGTTGTTGTTGTTGTTGTTGTTTATTGTTTCTGTTGCTGTCATCCTGCAGTAAGTAAATCTCTTCGCAAATTGTTTTTTAAAGGCCTCATTTTTGCAGCACTGATAACTGATCTGCGTGCCAACAGATGCACTTTTAATAGGTTTCGCGTTGCAGCACGTTGACACTTGTAATGCCAGCCGGTGCTGCCAACGCCGTCGATGTCGATGCCGCTCTTCCTGTGACACTCTGACACCGCGTCTGCATCCTGCGGCACGCCTACACCACGCCGAGGATCCGAAGCGTACGATTACGTGTCGAATAGTTTGGCGTTTCGTTTACTCCGAGTCTCTCAATGAGAAGAGTGTATGTATGTGTGTGTGCGTGTGTGTGCGTGTGTTTGTGCATCTTTTTCCGCTGCTTGTAGACGGGTGGTCTCTGGTTTGTGCTGCTATTATATACTTTATTCATAATAAATGTCTTTCATCTCTTCTGGAGGTTGATATTTTTTATTGTTGTTACTGAAGTTGTTGTTGTTGCTGTTGTTGTTGTTGTTATTCTTGATGTTACACGCAAAGTTGCCCAAAGTTGCTTCAGTTGCATTCAAGCTCAGCCATTAAGTGACTGCTTCAGCTGCGGCCGCCCCTGCCGATGCCCCTGCCGCTGCCCCTGCCGCTGCCCCTGCCGATGCCCCTGCCGCTGCTGCTGTCGCTGTCGCATGTCGCTTCGAAACATTTGTCAAAAGCGGTGAAATCAGTAGTACTCATGTTTGCTGTTGTTGCTGTTGTTGTTGTTGTTGTTGTTGTTGTTGCCATTATGAATCGTCGTCGTCTTAAGCATTCGCGCTGCTGTGATAAAGTTTAAAGTGATTCGGTTTTCTGTTTTCTGATTTTTTTTTTCTTAATTTTTCACAACATTGAAATTTAATGCGCCGCATTTTCCAACACTTCGGGTCACTTTAAACGGTCAACGCAGCGCGCTGGCTCCGGTGGCCCTCATTTTTTAGCCATTGTCTGCTTAGCTCGCTGCTTTCTGTGTGCTCAGAACCTTGCTGAGCCTAACAAATGTGCGATACGCGCGTCTGCCGGCCGCTCAGCCCGAGCCCGTCATCCGCTTCAGTTTTTAGTTCTCATATTTTGCGGTGATCTGCCACCAAACCATCAGGTGTGCTTTCCACCTCCAGCAGCCGCATGAAAAACGTTGCTAATGACTGTGAGCTGTGCGCTGTGAGCAGCTTTGTGACTCTTCCTCCGTTTGTCTGCATGAACTTAATCCGTTTTGACAAATTCGCTGCATGTTTGCTGGCCGCGCTGCTCCACGAAAGTTGAACAAATTTTCTGGTTCACAGCCCGGCAGCGAGGAGTTCGTATTTCAGCAGCAGTACAGGGATTTCCTACATACAGGGTGGGGCAGAGGTCTTTGCAACGAACTGTTGTTGGTGGCATTCGCTAGTAAAACTTTGCAGATTCTAGGAATCAATGTTGAACAAATAAATAATTTGTTTTTTATTTATTATTAAAATGTAGTTATAATTTGTTCAAATTTATTTATAAATTTTTTTTTGTGTGACTTAAAGCAATAAAATTTCTAGATTTCTGAGGGCTCGCCTTTTTCTTGTTCTTCTTTTTGTTGTTCGTATTACTATTATTCTTCTCCTCCTTTCTTTTATCATCTGTTTTCTTATCGTTGTTCTTCTTCTTCCTCCTTTGGTTCTTCTTTCCTGGCCCACCCCGTAACCGAAGAGTCAAAAATTCTTTCGAGTTCGTCGCTGAAGTCTTTCGTATCACGTATTCAATTAAATCCAATCACTCCGTATTCTAAACACTGCACTCGTCTATGATACTTTTTTCGCACTCGATCGAATTGCGCTCGTGCAAAATTCTAAACTAAAGCATTTATATGCAAATAATGTATGTGCGAGTGTGTGTGTGTGTGTGTATTTGTGTGGACGCCGCATAGCGTTCGATGGATGGATGGATGGCTGAGTGGCTGGTTCGCGGTTGTGATTCATCGGTGCCACACTCTAAACATGCGACGCGTTGCCACCTATAAAACTAAAAATAAAAAAAAGAAAAACACCACAAAAAATTACAACAAAAATACATCAACGACAAAACCTGATAAAATGTCAACGCGCACTAAAATTCATTATTAAATCAATTCAGTGAAGAATCACTGAGTCAAGCAGCAGAACGCAGAAGCAGCAACGTAAGCAGCAGCGACAGAAGCCACTTCAACTGGCAAAATGTGTTGAAGAAGGAGCACCAGAAGCAGCGGCAGACGCTGAGACTGTGGCAGAGTCAGAGGCGGAGGCGGAGGTGGAGGCGGAGGCGAAGGCGGAGGCAGAGCCTGGTGTCGACGGCAGATAATTTGAACCAAGCCCATTGACCACGGTAATCACTGCCTTTTATTGGGACGCACTTCGGGCCTAGAATAACACGCAAGGTACGAGTACATAGCATTTGTATGCACCGACAGCAGCTCAGCAGCAGTTAAGAGTTACAGCAAAAGAAATACGCGTAGTTATTGATTTCCTTTATTGAAGTTGCAAAAAACCACTAACCTAGCAGCAATAATGATAAAACAACGACAACGACAACGACAACCACAACGACAGCCACAACAAAAGTCATTGAAACGAAGCGGTTCTGTTCATTGTTATTCACGGTTGTGACTGCTGACATGTGCTTTATATGTTATTTAAACTGTGTTGCTGCGAAGAAGTGTGCTGCAGCAACAACAAATGTAGAAAGGAATTCAGCTCCGAGCTCGTATTTACTACATACATATATGAATAACTAAAAAAGGAGATACTATGTGTGTCTGGAAACAGTTTCGTGGTACACTATATACACTCCCAAGTATTTTATTAGTTTAGTTCTGATTTATTGGTCTAAATTATGCTGGACTAGAAGGAAACCCCTCAATCTTTCTTTCATTCCCTCTCTCTCACTCTCCCTTGCTTTGTATATCACCCCCCCCCCCCCCCCCTCCACTCCTTCACCTAACCCACTCTTCACCTAACTCAGTCCTTCATCGACTTTTTTCAATATTTATTTTATTTGTTTTAACGTATGTTCCTTAAATTTAACATTTTTTATATTTGTTTATTATTATAACAATTTTAACTAAGAAAACAATTTTACTTGAACTTGAAAAAGTAATGTTTTTTGGATTCAAAAATCAAACAAAACTATTTTGGTTTTTCTAATAATAACTCGGGGAAGAATTTTCGGAAAAATGTCAAGATAGCAAAATTTCAACACGTGCCACGATTTTCCAAGCTGTTTAAACAAATTCAAGACGCGTAAAACGCACCTGTTGTTGTTGTTGTTGTTGTTGCTGGTTTACTGTAATATCAAAGTGTCATTGATTGCTTAATTGTAATATTAATACATGGTATGTGTGTGTGTGTGTGTGTGTGTGTGTGTCTGGGTGAGTATGAATGTATGCGTTTATTCATTGTGCGGCCGTGTTTAATAATAAATAAATATAACATAATCAAATAATATGATATTATATAATAATAAAATAACACATACAACAACGAGCACATGTTCTACTATTATTAGTAATATTATTATTGTTATTCTTGTTATTGCTATCATTATTATTACAATTATTCTTATTATATTATTAATATTTGGATTCTGATGCTTCTTCGATGCAATGGCTACAAACGACGAACTCTATAAGAACTCCTCCCCTCCCCCCCCCCCCCCCCCTTTTTATTGTTGTTAATATTGGATAAGATGATGCAATTGTAGTTGTTGTTGTTGTTTCTGCTGTTCTATGAAATTCCTCACTTTGCCCAAGTGATGATAACATGAAGCACATTTCTATGGCAAGCGATCCATGTGTGGCAATAGAAGATCAGAGCGGAGAAGCTGCTGCATCTGCTGGACTCGCTTCTATCGAGAAGCGGCATCAAGCAGCTGGATTATGGCACAGCTGAGTATGGTTGGGTGGTGACAGGTGTCTAAGGGTGGGGTGGGGTGGTGCAGAACGATGCATGTAATGCTGCTGCTTACTTTGCATAGAACAATTCCATAAAATATCATAAAAAATCAGCACGAAATTGCATGCAATTAAGTCGCAATAA
Source organism: Myopa testacea (assembly GCA_949629155.1). NCBI lineage: Eukaryota > Metazoa > Arthropoda > Insecta > Diptera > Conopidae > Myopa > Myopa testacea. Next base: position 13,389,976 of record OX451348.1, on the reverse strand, counting down.
TGACTCGAAGAATTTCTGTTTTCCAAACATGTTTTTTAATTGGCAAAACACAAAGCAACCAAACAATAGAAAAAACCGAACAACATAAAATATCATGAGTCACAGAAATCATCAGCTTCTTCCTAAATCTTCTTCAGTTGCACTCAAGGCAGGGTGAATTGAAAGCAAAAACAATGCTAAACTATTTGGAAGGAAGGCTGGAACCTTAAAATAAATGAAAATGTAGTGAAAAAGCGACAGTAATGCGATATCAGTAGTAAAGGGTTTTCCAATAAGAGGTGTAATTTTGATATTCAAAGAAAAATGCCACTTTTTTAGATAAATTATCGTATGTTATTTCGTAATAAAGAGGAAGGTGTGCCGTTAATAATTGAAGTCAACATCAGCCAAATGGCCACCGCGACCATGCTTACAGGACCATAGCTATTCTAAATTACACCTCTGATTGGAAAACCCTATACATACATACATACATACATATGTATATGTACATATAATGGCCCAACCGAGCGCCATGGTCCTATGTGTTAGTGTGAGACAGGACTACATGGATATGTGAGAATGAGTGCGAGGGAGATAGTTTGAAAGATGCGGGATGGAGGCAGAGGGATGGGTGGGGAAGTGCGCGTGGCAAGACGGACATACAGCGCTCATTGAAACATCTACAATATGGGGCTAGTAATTTCATCAGCCCAATCGTTGATATCAGTATCATAACCCAATTGCAATTCCTAAACCAAAATTCACTTAAACATCGACACACAACAACAAACTTTATTATTACATATATTGTTTTATTAATGTTAAAACGCAGAAAATAGACTGAAAATTCAGCCAAATATTGTAGTTGTTAAAAACAGCTGCAAATGAATCGAAATGTTATCAACAATAAAATATCAATAACATCAACGGAAATCAATACATGCTTCGGTTTAGCAACAACAACTCGACAAGGATAGTGGACGAGTGGACGAGAAGTCATCCGTTGTTGTCGTTGTTGTTGTTGTTGTTGTTGTTGTTGTGAATGCACTTGTTCACACACACACACAGCGACCAGAAGAGAGCAAACAAAAAAATGCGTGCAACTTTCGGTATTCGCGCAACATACAAAGTAATCGCCGTCGCAGCAGCAGAATAACATGAAATTTAAATATTTCAAATCTCAAAACTTACGCAACGCAACGGAAGCAGCTGTAAAGTTGTACAAAGCACAAAGAAAATGCACTGTAAACAATGTGAAGGCGATTCAAATGAAATAAAAGGAGCCACAAAAGAAGACGAAACGCGAAGCAAGCCGATTGAACGTGCACTCAACTGAATGAGCCACACTGAATGCCGTGGCAAATATTTTAAGTGCCGCCAATTAAGCCAGAGATAAGGACAGAAAGCGACCGAAAGCGATGCAGAAGATTCTTGTTACGGTTTCAGTTCTACTCGTGTTTCTTTAAAAATGTCGCAAACGCAAAACTCAATCATTAAAATTGTACGAATCGCAAAATTTTGATAATTAAATAAGCTGTATTCATTAATTGTACTTTCTTTTATTGTATTTTAATTTATTATATTTTATTTTATTTGATTTAATTTCATATTATTTCGCATTAATGTGCTTTGATGAGAATTCATTTGAAGTTGCTTCAAAGAAATGTCTGTCATCAGCAACATCAGCAGTTGAACTTCCGACCGGAAGAGGCTTTTTTTAATTTGTTACTTTCTTTTCTCAGGAAGAGCAAGAAGAACAACAAACGCTGAACATAATAAAAACATGCAGAACGAAAATCAAGCCATGTCAACGATTCTGAAGACATCCAAATGGCTTTAAAACGTTTGACTTAAGTTTATGATTAGCTTAGTTTATTAATAGAGTGAAGGGTGGACGGAGAAACAGAAAAAGCAGGAGAAATGACATAAAAACTAACCGGAGAAAAAATGTTAAACGGCTTCCGTTGAGTTGATGAGCGAAGGCAATGAAATCAAATAAATAAATAAAATTTATGAATGAACGACTGAATGAATGAATGAATGAATGAATGGCAAAAGTAATAACTTTTGCTTATCAAATATAAAAACACAAGAACTAATAATATGCGTTTGATACGAATGTGTGGACAACAGAAGCCAATGGGACAACAACAACAACAACAACAGAACCTTCTACAGCATAAGCGACAACAATAGAATAGTATAAAAATGGGTATAATGACAGTTGAGCATAAATAGCACTCGACGAGACACGGACACGTAGAGCACATCAACATCGACAATAACAGCAACAACAACAGCAACAGCAACAACAACAGAAGCACCATCAGCAGCAGCGATCATGATTTGCTTTAGAATACTAATTCAGTTGCAGTTATTGGTAACAAAAGAGCAGCAACAGCAACAGCAACAGCAACAGCAACGGCAACGGCAACAACAATGACAGCGATGTCAACGAATCACCGGATGTTGTCACAATATTTGTAGGAGGATCAACAACAACAACAACAACAACAACAGCAGCAACAACAGCAGCAACACTAGCATTGGCAACAGCGTGAACTCCAAGCAAGGCATCGACTAACGATCAAATCAGCGACGACTCAAAAGATTGGTAATAAAATTAATAAAGCACTCAGCATATGGCTGAAATATTTAATGCTTTTGGCTGAGCAGCGTGTAGACAAGACAATGCGAGGAGGGAGTGCTGAGGTGAGGGTGAGTTGAAGCCGCAGCAGAGTTGACAAGTGCAGTGCAGGGTGAGCGATGGACAGAACTCGAAGAAGTGTCTCGAGTTTATTTATGGCTCGCTCGAGCGTTTAGAAATTCATAATCAGTTTTGGACTTCAAATATGTGTGTCTCTGCCTCTCTCCCTCTCTGCCGGCGACTGGCCTGAACTCTGGGACTCGCCGGTGGGTAGGCAAAAACTAGTGCGTCGCTGTTGTTGCTGCTGCTGTTCTTCTGAATGGCCAACAATGGGAAGTGGTGCATCAGGCGCTGCTTGATTTCGTATGCAGAAGGAGTTGCGATCGAAGTTGCCAGGGAGGACGACAGACGGGCAGACAGAATCAATGGAAAGAAAACGAAAGCCTTGTAGCAGCGACCCAGGTCGTGGAGGGCTCGCGAACGAGAACGTGAGAGAAAACATGTCAACGAGAAGGTTTTCTAGAGAACCTCGTTCAATAAATCAATAGAATCATGTTTGAAATTGAAATTAAATAATAACTTCAATTGCCACAAAGCATCTGATCTAAAATCCTTTTATTGAAAAAATTAAGAAGTAAACAACAACAACAAACATAACTACAACATGGATATAAAAGTGATCGTGAACGAAAATATTTAACGTTAATTAATATGAAATGTTATACTATTCCAGAGTATTTTAAATTGTATTATTTTTCAATATTAAAGCCTTGTTTAATGTTGCTTTTTGTTCCACGGTGGCGACGGCGACGATGTTGGTCTCCATATGGAAATCCTTCCAGGTTTTGTGACTTGCGACTTTATGCTCTCGAACAAATTGGAATCGAATTATTTACATTGATCACGTTTTAATTGTAAACTGCAACTGAACATGAGACGACAAGGAAAACGCAACAACAACCATAATAATAACAACAACAACAACCACAATGACAACAACAAGAATAGAAACAATAACATCAAACCGCAGAAGAACAAGAATGGTAACAAGAGTCTCCAGACTCTCCAACAACAACAAAACAACAAAGACAATAAAACTGCTCTAAAACGCATTAAAAACGCTCAACGTTTCGGGTCGCATGACCGTCGAATGGCTGTCGTGGATGGCGCCAGTGGGGTTACCTCATTAGCATTGGGAAAAAAAAACGAAAAACGAACCGGTGCACCATCGACCAAGTCGAAGCACCTCTTCGATCACGTGGAAAATGCGTTTGGAAGTATATTAAAGAAGAAGAAGAAAAAAATTGAATTACAGAACAACTCAAGGCAAGAATGAAATACAAAAAAACAACAACAAAAATATTAAACATTTAATAAAAATGTGAATGATAACAAATAATTTTAAAAAAATGAAATACTGTTAAGTTAAAATTAACAGTTAAAATTTTAACTGTTTAAGGACCGAATGTATAATTTAAAGGACCGAAAAAAAATCACTCCGAATAAAAGGAAAACCGTCTCAACAACAATCTACATAAAAGAAATTGAAAGTTACCCAAAACAAGAAAAGCTGACTACAAGCAAACAAATAAAAAAAGAACCAAAAAAAAAAAAATACCGTTAATTAACTACATATAACCGAATCCGGACTTTGGTAATCTTGGATCTCTCTGGGAAGAAACGAAAATTGAAACACTTTATTCACCGAAAATCATGAGTTTTTAATTAGTTTGCATTACAAACGGACCAGCGGATAGATGAGATGTGTTCATGCTCGTTGTTGTTGTTGTTGTTGTTGTGGAGATCTGTTGATCTTGTTTGTTGTTTTATGTTGTACAATCAGAGCACTAATAATGAAGTAAAGTGTTTGTATTTCTTTAAATTGGGCTTCAAGGGTGACAGCATCATTCAACAGAAGTCTCTCTAAGAAATCCTCAATGAATTCGTGTGCTGCGTCTTGTTTTCTGGATTTTCATTAAGTTATTTCATTCAACCGGTTGAGTTGATTCACTTGATTCACTTTTAAATTGAGCCTTAATGACTGGCGGTCATTAAAAGATTGACGCACCTAATGATGGGAAAAAGCTGAACAATTAGTTTGGCTGTCTATATTTTCTTGCCGATTTCTTGTCGTTGGAAGTCATTCGGAAGTAGCGAGTTGGATCTGAGGTACCTTAGACGCTTATAAGATAAGCTACGAGAAAACTTAAAGCCAGATGGAAAATAGAAATGCTTCTTTTCTTGCTTGTTTGTTTAGGTTTTCAGTCTTAATGTTAACATTACTGCGAAGTACTCGTAATTAAAACTGAACTAATTAAAATTTATATGTATATAGAGTGGTACGCTAAGGAAAACAGAGAAAACATGTCTCAGCTCCTAGATTTCGCTAACAGTTTAAGTACATTTATCTTTTTCGAAAGTAGCTAGGAAAGAGTTCAGGTACGAGTACTTTAATTACTGAATTTAGGCAAACCTTCAACAATCAATTAACATTCAGGTTTGTCTAATAATGAAGTTTTCAAAACTACACTATAGCCACTGAGACTTCGAGGTTTCGTGAGAAGAATCTAAAAGAGAAGCATTTCGCAAGAAATGTTTTCTCAAAACATTTTAACGCTTTGACTCGCATATGAAGTAAACATGATTCGACACATAAATTCTGCACTTAGAGGGTTAATGTGTGTAAGAGAAATATTCCATTTACCATTTCAATCTAGGCCACTGAACATGCGAAACAATTTAATTGAAAGGATTTCTCGAAATTCTCATGTACACAAGTGAAACAACAGTTGTTGTCATTGTCAAATAATCAATCGAATGAAATCCTCCTGAAATCCTAATTGAAAGCCTCTTTTGTAGAACATACGGACCCTGTAGATGCTTTCCTTAAGTGACTCATGTGCAACCATTCTTACAGATGGGTCTGTAAGTAGTATGTTCTGGAAAAATCTTCCTTTAAAAACATAATTATAGATAAAGATGGTTCTATAGCAGAGTTTCTTAGTATATAGTGTCGTACAACATATTTGTAGTCTATAGTCTATTGGGCCCATGAAAGCTGTCCATAGAGGGTTACTATATTCCACAGAAGTATTCCTTGTAAAATTCTACTTGTAAAAAGTCACTGAACATGAGCATCTCGCCAGATGTACGAATTTCCGTGAATTCTCATGTGAAAAAGTGAAGCATGAACAGTTTTTGTCATTGTCAAATAATCAATCGAATGAAATCTACAATTTAAAGCCTCTCAAGAGTTAGTTTATGTGTTTATGGGTTCCGTGAGCTATAGTAAAATTTCACCAGGACATTTTGTGGTGGAAACTTCTTTGTATGGAAGAGTCTCGGATCAATTTTTGCCAACTGTATTGATTACATTCGTATGTAATTCCTTTTGATTTCAACTTGGAAACAATACAAACGCTTGACACTGGCGCCAATAAAAGACACCTTGTCTGTGCCTCTGTGGACCACACGGAGATTTATATAGTGTGCACTCGGTTCCTTGTTGTTGCTGCTGTTGTTGTGGTTTACTTGGACAAAAGGAAATCTGCCAGGACAATGAGTGATGATGAAGCAATTGTGTGAAGAGCGGAGACACAACAACAACAACAGCAACAGCAACAGCAACAATGACAATTGCTTTATTGTCTCACATTCGTCACCTTCGCACTACATTTTGTCCGAATGTCAAAAGGAAGGTCATCTCTGTAGGTGTGATGTGATAATAAGAAATACAGAGCAGGTTTTACACACAGATTCGAAGACATGCAGTGTTCTTTTCTGGTTTTTATGTCGGTTTCGTAATAAAAAGTATACCAAAAGAAGACCAAAATAAAGAAAACGAAGAGAGGAAAAATGATGAGATGTAGCCCATAATGACAACACCTTTATAAAGTCTGAGTAGAGTTTCCTGGACTTTCATTTCTTTTATTTTTTAAGATTATTTGTTAAAAGTTCAATTTAATTTTTTTTTTTAGGGATGTCTTAAAATTGATTCCCTCGTTTTTTTAAAATACAGTATATACGAGTAAGTTTTAAACTTAAATGGCAAGCTTAAATGAAACGTGGTAAATAAACATTAATTAAACGATATGGTATGAGTACCTGCATGACATACATTAGTGTCAACCGCAGCCCAAAGAGTCGTTAATATGCCAGAGCAACGATTCAATCAAAACGAATGCGATTTAATTCATTGCCACGACATCCTCACTCTACAACTCATCACTCCGAACACACTCTGAACACACTCTGGACACGCAGACAGATTGTTCTCAAGTGAAGAATAAAAAAGAAGCAGACCCACAAAAAGATATAAAAAATAAAAAAAAAAAAAAAAGAAGTGTTCACTACGTATGTGAAATATTTAATATTTAATCAGTTAGTTTCTGTCGTCTTTCGCTGCTGCTACTGCTGGAAACCACTTCAGTTCAATGTTAATTTAACGACAGACGCATCCGCTGCTTCACGAAGAACAGGAGGAAAACCGAAAAATATCATAATTTGTATGCTTATCATAGGGTGCATTTCAGGCACAATAAATGCAAGCATAACAGCAGCACCAACCAACAGCAGAATCAAGCAGCAACAGCACCAGCACCAGCACCAGTATATTAAGAACGACACTAACACGAACAAAAGCAACAACAAGCAACAAGCAACAATAACACCAGCAGCAACAATCAAAAGCACACAAAAAATAAATTAATACGCATTCATGGTTATGTTGATTTATTGTTCGGTAACAGTTTCTGCATAAAATAAGTCATAAAACAGAGCTCATGGACGGGGCAATGCTTAAAATCAAGATATCAAACGACAGAAGAACAAGCAGAGAATGTGAACAAAGGGAAAACGAAACGAATAAACAAAACGAAAGCAACAACAATTCGATTTCCTTTGCTACTGGATTTCTTGATAAAGATTCAAATGAATCAAGCGACTGAATTGAGCGAAGCTACGCAAAGGATGCGCGAAGCATGAAGAAGAAACATGCAAATGTTCCCAAAGGAACATCGTTCCTGTCATCGTTGTCACCAGGGCACGTACACCAGAAAGACCAATGATAGCAGCAACAACAACAACAACAACAACAACTAAAACCACAGACAGATAATCACAAGAATTTGAAGAGTCGAACGTTGCACGTAAACCTCGATGTATTAAATTATGAATTGAAAATATGTACATACATATGTATTGCAATACAAGTAAGAACAACAAATACAACAACAACAACAACTACACGAACTACAACAACGTACTCGTATATATGGTAAAAATGCATGGCATAGAAAGGACATTCATATCCGTTTGCGTAGCTGATGATTTTGATGATTATGAACAGTTTCCGGTTGTGAGCGCATCGTCACAGTCACAGTCACTGTCGCTGTTTCTTTCTCTATTTGCCTCTCCTTCTTTACCTCTCTTCTCTTCTCTTTAAATGCATTTTCTTTCGATTTATGATTTCATCTGATTTCTTTAAACTCAACTCATAATTTTTTCTCATAAACACACTCTTCGTTGTACGTGTTTTTTATTTTATTCCCTGTTTGCGTTTGTGTTTGATTGTGCATGTGTTTGTGATTAAGTTTAAGTTCATTTCCGTGTCTGTATATCGGTCTGACTTTATTTATGCTTCTGCTTCCTTTGAATTCGTATGAGTTCAGCATTTTTAATCCTTCGATCGTCGTTCACGCGGGCCAACGTATTTCTTTGCTTCTTTCCTGCTTTGTTACAATTTTCGTTGATTTATATAACTGCAAGATCTTTATACTGTTATAAGATACTTTTAATCCTAAAATATGAGCTCGTCCTCTTCATTTCTCTCTCTCTCTCTCTCTCTCTCTCTTTCTCTCTGTGTTTCCGTCTCAGAATATTGAAATTTATTTCCTTGTGATCTTGATATTTATTATTAAAAAAACACCGACTCAATGAAGACGTTGCTTTCTTCCTTTTTTAGTTTTTATCTCTAACGCTTGAAGAGTAACAAATTTTAAGATTTTTTAAAATCAGTTGGTTTTTCCAAAGAATTGAAATATTTTCATAAGTATAAAGTCAAAAGAATCCTACAAAAGAATTTCTTAACAAAGAAAAACTTAATAAGAAGAGTTTCTATAAAGATTATGAGTAAAATTGCAATACATTTTATTCCCTTATATATTACATAATATTTTGATATATTTTTCTCTAGTATTTATTCTTGGAAATGTCACTTTTAGTTAGCATGCCGAGCCAACTCAGCTCAACCCTAATCAACTGAGTTAATAGCCTAATTTAGGGACCCCACAGAGACTCCTGCGAGGTTAAAGCAAGCAAACCACAACCAGCAAAACATAAAGTAATCCTGCGGTGACTTCGATTGTTTCTCGTTAATCGTACAACGAATGACGAATCATAATTTTTAATAACATTTCTTAATTTTTTATAGCATCGCTCAACTAATAAAGATCATGTGAATCACAAATGGTGCTCCTTATTTATATAGATACATATACGTATATAAGCAAGAGTAACGAGGGACCAAGCAAAACATCTGTAAACTAATTTTATTTCAATATAAAACCAGAGAAAGAAGCAGCAGACGAGGAAGCAGAGCAAGAAAACATCTAATAATCATCGTAGATAAACATCAACCTCGTTAAGGTTACCAAAGATAATCAGATAACAGAAAACAAACAAAAAAGTAACCCAGAAAAAACCAAAAAAAGGAATTAGAAAAAAATTCTAAAACACGATCACAGAATCAAAAAAAAAACAAAAACAAAAACAAGTGCAACACCAGCGACTGCGAGCGACCGACCAAGCAACCTCGTGTTCCTCATCACCATCACGAGAGGCGCTGGGACACAAATTAATTTTCTGTGGTCGAGCAACATGTGAGGTCGTGGAACACCGCAGCGCCGCCTGGCAGATTAGGGTCCAGTGTGGAGCTGGACTCGAAGCCAAAACAAAGGATAAACTGTCGTAAAAATTAAGAAAAATCTATAAAAATGTTGTTTCTTCGGAAAAAATTAACTGAAAACTGCTGTGCACAGTTAGAAGAAGAAGAAGACGAAGAAGCACCAGCCGTCGCAGCAGAGAAGGCGATCCAGGGCGGGTAACCAGGACAGAGCAGAGCAGAGCAGAGCATCGTAGTGGCTGTTGACCAACGCTGCTGGCGGCGTACCTGTTGTAGTGACAGTTTTGCAGGTGAAGCAATAAATTATACAGTTTTTTCGAGCGAATAACTAATAAACAAAAATTCGTCTGGTACAATAATAAAACAGAATTTACAAAAGTCATTAAATAAATACTTTTAAATTATTATATTATGTGTATTTAAATAGGTTTTTTTAATTTTATTTAATTCAATTAGATGATTTTTTATGATATAAGTTAGAATATTAAGCAATCAAAGAACAACGCTATTGAAAATATTATAGCAATCAAAAGACTTAGGAAACAAACTCATTTTCCTATAACCCAAAAATATGGACATTTAGACTCTAAAACGACATATATTTTGTATGCTCTACACACAAAATCACGTGTAAGTGTATCCTATCCCCCTCTCCCCCCCCTCCCCCCCCCCCCCCCCATCCTGTTATTCGTCTGCTCTTCTTTCGTCGTCTTCTTTCAGATTCACTGACCGTTGTGATAATCAATGGCCAACGGGTGGTGCTGCGGCCACGCATCACTGCTGATCGTTTGATGATGATAAATGCCATAATTTAATAAATTGTTACTCATGTCTGTTGTTGTTGTTGTTGTTGTTGTTGTATCCCACTTGTGTCATAGTTCGTTGGTTGCTGGGCAAAACAAACAGAAGAGCAGACACACGCAGAGAGATTGACCGAGATTTCGAAGGCATTCAATAAATTGAAGCAAACGAAGGGTAGAGGAGTAGATCAGCAACAACAACAACAACAACAACAACAACACATACCATTCGCGTTGATTTTCTGATAAATTTGTTGTTGTTGTTGTTGTTGTTATTGTGTTTCCCATCGTTTATTTCATTCCCAGTTCTTTAATGTCTAAATGTGTATGTGTGTGTATGATTGTGTGCCAGTCTTGTGTGTGTGTGTGTGTGTTTAACTCGTTTTAACTGTTGACCCTGTTCTGAGTTCAATTTGAGCGCAAATTGTTCGATTGTGCGAGCATCCGATGCGTGAGCATTTAAAACGGCGATGAGAACGAACCGAAATGCACTTTAAACGAAAACAATAACAACAACAATAGCAACAACAGCACACACACACACAAAAGTAAACAGAAAACCAACCAAGAAATGTACTAGCACATTAAAAAATACAACAACAACAGCAGCAGCATTAACATCCAACAGCAACATAAGTTTCATATAATCGAAGCAGTTTAATCGACACGAAGTTCAACTCGCTTGCGGTTGATCAGTTTCGCTGTTGTTGTTGGTTTCGGTGATGCTTTTGTTGGTGTTTCAGTGCTGTTCAGTTTCAGTGCAGGTTCGCCCTGCATTTTTTTAAATGAGATCACTTTCGCCAAAGAAGAAGAAACAACGGAGCATCCCGAAAAAAGGGTGTCTCTCAGAAGAACCCATGCAGCACCAACAACAACAACAACAACTACAACAACAACAACAGCAACGGCAGCTTGTGTTTGTTCGAAGGCGTTTTTATTTAGTTTTTTATGGAGTTTTTTTTACGTGTTTTTTTCGGGCTGGTATCAAGTGCAGCAGATCGATCGTTCCGAAGACGAGCGCCAGCAGAAGATTTTTTTGTGCTTTGATTTTAAGGCATTTTAAGCTTGTAAAGTTTTTCTCATTATTAAGTTAAGAATATTTTTCTTGATTTCTTTTATTTGCTTGAGATATTTTCGTGTTGGTTTTTGCGTTGTTTCTTTCGATGGTTTCGGTGGTTGATTTCCCAGAGAAAACGACTAAGGAAACAACAAAAGAATGAGATCTTTGAATCCGTTTAGATTGAAATTAAGTTCCAGAGACTTCAGTTCGAGTTCCTGGATTCCGCGATAATTTTTGCAAATTTAATTAATTAAAATGTAGGTTATAAAATGAAGTTCCCAGAACGAATGAAGAGACTGAAGTGAAGAGCTCCCTCTGGTTTATCAATAAAGAGCACTGAGACATAATTGCGCATCTCTCACCGTCCTGCTCTATCGCGCTGTCTCCTTCCTCCTCATCTCCCTCACTTCCTTCTCGCTTATTGCATTTTGGCCGTTTTTTTTTTTGCTCTCTTTTCTTGCTTCTGTTTTTTATAGCTTACAAAATGCGGTGCAAGTTTTGTGTCTTAACCTCATGTAGATGTCATGTTAATGAGATGTCAAACAAAACGTCAAGCTGACACAAACACACACACGGGCACACACAGGCAAACAATCAGTCACACATACACACATACTCATTGCATCTACATGCAACATTTACATTTGAGTGGATCGAGTTAAGCATGTGCTGCAAGTTCGCAAATTAGCACTGCAGCCGCAAAACTGCACACGCAGCCTACAGCAGCAGCAACAACACCAGCAACAACAACAACAACAACAACAACAACCACTACGACCACACAAATGCTCACTCTGCAAGCGGCACATTGCTCGAGTTCGAGTTCGAGTGCAAGTACTCGCAAATCTCGGCCACTTTTCATTGCTTGAATGATGTCGACACTGACAACAATGTTGTTGGCTGCCGAAATGCCACTGCATCATTGCTGTTTATTGTTGTTGGTTTATTCGTTGTTGTTCTTCTTCTTGTTGTTGTTGCGGTTGTTGCGATTGTTGCTGTTGTTGCTGTTGTTGCTGTTGTTATTGTTGCTGTCACTGTTGCTTGCCTCTGCTGCTCATGCTGCTGTTGTTGTTGCTGCTGATGGCGCTTACAACAGCACTTCATTTAAGTCACTCAGTTTAGCTTTTATACCTCTGCGCCAGCATAGAATAAAACATCAAAATCGAGATCCAGACAAAGGTTTTGATTCTTCAAACATGCTTCGAGACGTTGACGAGAGGCAGTGTTGAGTTTTTCACTTCTTTTCGTTTTCTTTTCGTTGGTTTTTTCTTAACACTTGGTACCCCGAACCCTCCTCCCCCCCACCCCTCCCTCCACCCTCCACCCGCCCCCCCCCCCCCTCCGGCACCGTCGCCATTCACTTTTTCTCTTCTTGAATTTAGTAGGATTTTTTTTTGTCTCCAGTCTCTTTGAATGAAGTGCGCAACTTCAGTGAGGTGAGAAAATTTCACACACTTTGCGATTGTTTGTCGCATGTCATCGCCGTCGTCATCGTCGTCGTCGTCGGCTTCAAGCTCTACTCTGTTCGGCAGGCGCGCGAATGTGTCGCTCGCTTTTGAACTTCGCCAGCGTTCACATGTGCCAGCTGTGCACTCTACTGTAGGCATCGCCCTGAAGTTCGCTATTTCTGTGACATTAAATTAGTGATTACGTGACGAATTACGTGGCAATGAATGAGGTAGATAAGCAGCTAAGAAATCAAGGAGTTACACTCATGGTTTTTTCCTATTTCAATGCTTCTATTTCTCTATAAAACCGTTGAAGGTTTTTGAGATTTGAAGATGTGATTGTGATCTGATTTGGAACACATCATCAGATAAATAAAATAGATTTTAGATGATTAGAAGCAAAAATTTAAAGCACTATGGGTTTTATTATTGTTGTTGTTGTTGGTTGCCACGCAATTCTCCAAAATCTAAAATAAATCAAAATTAGTCCATTAAATTGCAACTTAGTTACTGTTGTTAATTTAGAAAAGTTAGAAACAAATTAGATTAATAATAAAAAGCATCTGTGTTGTAGTTTGTTTCTTAAGTCTTTTGTGAAAATATTGTGGCTTCGTTCGATTTGTCTAAAGTTGTATTTAGTTATTTCGTATACGTTTTCAGAGTGTTTCGGTTCTTCACCATCAATAAAATCTCATTCACTATAAAATCTCGTTCATCAATAAACAAATCTATTTAATCAATAAAATCTTTGATTATTTATAGCTTTCGTATAAAACTGGACTCGTGGTGGCTCTCTTTGCTGCCCCGCTGAGATCGAGCACTCGAATTCTTTGTTCAAATCGTTCGTTGATCCGCAGTGACAGAGGAACAGACGGTTCAGGGGGGGGGGGGGGGGGGGCGAAAGTGAAGAATTCGAAAGGGCTCTCAATCTCAGTCAATACAATCGACGAATTATTATCGAAACGTTTATCAATCAACAGATTAAAATAGATAAAAACATCAAATGTGATGTAGTATATATACACAGACACGGATATATGTATTTTGAAAACAACAACAACAACAACAACTGAAACCAAAGTATAACATTACGAAGAACAAAATATTTATGGACTGTTAAGAAATGCAGGCGCCGCAGCCAGCAACGCATGGAAGTGAAACAAGAAGAAGAGGGGGCGGTGCCAGCAATTAAATGGTAACCAAAGTATTAACAACAACAGCAACAACAACAAGAAGGAGATCAAGAATACGAATAACGTCATTATCAGCATCATCATTCTCATCGATGCGCCCCGCTCAGGTTACACGTCAGTTTGTGTCACTTGGCGCCACCAGCCGACGATAGAAGCACCTCTGAAGCACCGCTGAAGCACCGTTGAATGAGCGTTGAGCGTCAATAATTTATAAGCAAATAAAATCCAACTGACAAAAAACAGTATCATCTGAAATAAAAGCGAAGTGTTCATTAAAGTATTATTAGTTACTTGCAACGACGAGTAAAGAAAGATTGGAACATCTTTAAAATAGTTCAGGTTCGAACTTCGAAGGTGATTACGGCAACTTTGTATCACTGCTGATAGATAGTGCTTAACTCAGATAGAAGCAGCTGCAGCAGCTCAGAAACGACTTCGATCAGTAAACAGAACCGGCGAAGAAGAGTGAAGAATAAATAAATTGTTGAGAAATCTGCATGCGATTCTAATAAATGTCACTCAACTGAATGCTGAGGCGTACGATTAAGCTTTGGTGTAAGTGAGGCTGTTGTTGTTGTTGTTGTTGCATTTGCATAGAAGCAATTATTATTTATCACTACTTTACTCCGAATATATTTGAATGTTTAATAAATAAGTCCTGAATAATTATTCAATTCGCGAGATATTTAAAGTTGTTGTTGTTGTTGTTATGTCACTTGCTTGTTGCTCATCGACCGCTTGTCACTTGTCATTTGATTTACGCAGGGCGTCGTTCTCAATGAATCACCGTCGTCGCACTCAACAACGCCGCGTCACTCGCTTGCCACGCCTTCGCTGCTTTTTTTTACAATTTTTAGATACTCCTTCTGTTGCTGTTCTCATTACATTCAAGCTCAGCCTGTGTTTAAAGACAACCTTTTGCAGTAACTTAACTCAAATTTGAGCGACTTTAAACTTAAGAGAGAGAAAGACATTGAAAACCAATCGCTTGACTTTATTTCGAATATATTTCCGAATGAGTGTTTTATCGTTTCCTGCGTTTCGTTGTTAAAGCGAACTGAAATCAACTTTGAGCACTGACTCAGGCCCCATTAAAACACACACGCACAGAAACACACCATCACCACCCACCTGCGTTAACCCACCATAGATACAACAAATACAACACTTCACCGTTCCAGCTTCTCATAGACTTCATTCACCGAATGTAGGTCTCTATTGTTTGTGACCAATAAAGTGTTTAATTTCCGTAACTTTAAGTTTATTAACAAATAAAGCAAAGCAAAAGCATGTCACTTGCTTGTGACTTTCGTTGTTACTTATTTTGTTGTTCCTCTCGTTTACTCATTTCTCTTTCTCTTTCTCTCTCTTTCTCTCTCTTTTTAATTCATTAACATTCCCTTGCAATATCTTTAAAATCATTCCGAAATCAATACGAAAAAGAAACAAAATAGAAGAATTGGAATAGAGAAAAAGAGACCAAGAAGGCCAACCGTAGCCTCAAAGGCAACAACAACCACGACTCGAACAACAACAACAACAACAACAACAACAACAACAACAACAACAACAGCAACGTCAAAAGCTCAACCATTTCTTAAATCAATCGCTTGTCTATAGAAAAAAGACGAAAACTATTTGTTGGCTTTTATTTGACTTCGTTTTTTGTACAATATCTTGTTTAATTTTGTACGCGTATCATAAAATTCTCGGCTATCTCGTTGTTGTTGCTGCTGTTGGTTGGCATTTAACACGTCTCATTTGTACAAGCGGTACAACAACAAAACAGTTTTTCCAGAGTCAAGCCTACTGGGCCATTAATAAGCTATAAATAGTGACGACAAAAAATTATGGCATGCATATAAAACATAAATACAACAACAATGACAACGACAACAGCACGCAAGGTGCACTGGCACACTACAACTACAACAACAAAAACATCATCATATTAAAAAACCAAAAGAACGATATGACTTTTTAAACGTTTGTCTCGTTATACAGACAGACATATGTACATATCTACAATATTAAACTCGGTTGGTTGAGTGTCTATCCATCCATCCATCTATCTATCTATCTATCTATCTATCTATCTATCTATCTATCTATCTATCTCGCCTGTCTATCTGGCCCGTCAATCTAGAGTCTGTCCGTCCATACAGCAGTCGTGTCTGTCTCTGTGCGTGTTCAATCGTTCAAACATCATGCAATCAGGTCGTTCGTCAAGCGTTCCTCGAACGCCTTCCATGCGGCGGATCGTAATAAATCGCCACCCAAAATACTATACGCACATGCTATCGTTTCAGCCGTTGTTGTTGTTGTTGTTGTTGTTATTCTGGTTATTATTTCGGATAAACAGTGATCGCAGCTCGTTCGCGTCCGATCGCTTTTCAGTGCGATCACAGAAAATAAATATTTAAAAACGAATATGTTATGTATACATATGTATGTATATGTTTACAGTTACATATCGTATGTACAGAGAAACATACAGCAAAAGAAGAACAAAAAATGGCCGACGATATTCTTTTAGTGAAAAGCCATGTCGCCATATTGAAGCAGGACAGTGACAAAGCTTGATGAATAGCAAATAAAATCACAGCACCATCACATCAGCATCACAACCTTATCACAATCAGACACAAGTCGCAAGAACAGTCGCATGTCATGTGACAATCATACACACATATGTCATGTCATGTCATTTTCCACCTGCATTTCGTTGTGCCTCACTTTTAACGCAATCCGCCCACTGTTCACAAGCTCAATCAAGCCTGCCTGCCAGCCAGCCAGCCAGCCAGCCAGCTCACTCATCATCTCTCTTTAGAGTCGCACTTATTTATCCGTATTTTATTTACGCGACGCCCGTTCATTTCGCCTGACGTATCAGCTGCACAACAACACGAGCCGCAGCACCACCACCACCACCACCACCACCACCAGCACCAGCAGTATCAATAGCAGTCACAACAACAACAACAACGAATTCGCCGAACATGGCAGCAGCCGGAGCAGCAGCAGCAGCAGCCGCACAACCGGTCAGTCCAACCAGCGACCAGCCAGTAGCCGCGTCTGTTGCCATATCATGAGTTATTTAGTTGTTATAATTAAGCGATTAAAATTCCACGCTAGGCGCTCGCTGACTTTTATATGTGTTAATATTTAGTTTATTATTTGAAGCAGCACGTGTTCGATGGCAGCGACCACGACGACCAACCGAGTCCAGGCAGACCAGCTTGCAGAGGACCATCTTCACGCCCCACCCCCCAACCCCCCACCTCCCCCCACTCTCTGCTTTCTTCAACTCGTGTTGAACTAGAATAGAATTTGAAGTGTGTACAAACTGTAATGTATTTCAATTATATACAGTATATATAAAGTATTTTATGATTGCGCTGTTTACGTAACGCGTGCGTGTGCGTGTGGGTGTGTGCGTGTGCGTGTGCGTGTGCGTGTGTGCGTAGGTGGTGCATAAATTCGATGGTTCATTCAAATCGTAAAGAATAAAGCGCCGAGCAGCTCGAAATGTTCGGCTTTTCCACAGCGAATTCATTTGAATCTGCTGCGTTGGCAGCCGCATCATCGACGGTGGGTGGGTGGAACGTGATGACGCGTCACTCGCGTCGGTCGCTGCACTCTTTTGACCAGTCGTCTTGTGCTGTTGATGCTACTGCAACATTTATGGTTAGCCAGGAAATCGGTAGCTGATTCCATTTCGGTGGCAGTCGATTTGGCCGTTGAACCCGACACACAAAAGAATTAAAATTGCACCACATGACTGAAAATTAAAAAACATAAAAAATGCATAATGAAAGTAATAGAAACAGGTTTGTTAAGTCTTTCGCTTAAAACGCTACAAAATCCTCGGCCAAAACACTTTCAATCATATCAAAGTACCAAAAGCTTGACTTCTGATATGTACACAAAAAGATACTTAAACAGAGGAAAGGAGTTCGTTTCTCACGTCCTTTCATTCAGACAAACTAAGAAGGGGTTTCATGGGGGTGTCTGAATCACTGGAGGAGTACTTCTTTGAAGTCCTGAAAACCGTAAAAAAATCATTGAAAAAGCCGTCAGTTTCTGTTTGTGACAATTTGTCGATGATTTTATTAAATCTTTCATTTAAACTACGAATACTTAAATTAATACCAGCTACAAGTTTGCGGTCGAGAGTTAGAGGATCTCATAGAATATTTACAATTTGTTTAGTGACATGCTGCATGCTCCATGCTGCATGCTGCACGGCATGTTGAATACAACGCATTATTTCGCTTAACTTAACAATAAACACTTAAAACTAGCGTAGTACTAAAATGATTTCGAATTCTTGAATTTCGAGTGAATTGATCTAAGCTACGACGAATTTAAAATTAGTATTTGGAATAATTGTTGCTGCGGCTCGCTCACACCTGCGCCCGCCTCCTTCTGGAGCGCCGAACGGGCGCAACAGAGACGGCTGGAGGGCACACACACGACACACAGGCAACGTATGCGGTCGCTGTGCGCCAGACAGAGCACGATGGTGAACAAAAATTTGCATTCTACTAAACTGAGCACGAAGCAGAACCACACAACAACAACAACGGCGCCAGCAACAGCCGCCGCTACATCGCTACATCGCTACACCGCAACAACAACAACAACAACGAACGGACTAATGACGACGACAACGACGACGCTGATGATGATAGTGACGATAGTGGAGCTCCTCCCTCCGCTCAAACACACACGAAAATGCCGCGCAGGCTGGTCGGGTTGCTGGAGAAGCCGTTGTAGCTCTGGGCCTCGGCGACGAGCTTCTGGCGCTTCACCACCTCCTCCGCCGTGGTGTCGGATGAAGCGTCCGATTCCTGTTCACTCAGTTGATAAAACTTGCGACGCGTGGCAGCTGCAGCCGCGGCGTTGGTGGTGGCGCTGGCGTTGGCCGCAGCAGAAGCCTGACGCAGCTCCTCCTCACTGGCATCGCTTTCGCCGGCGCTGGTGTCGAAACTGTGCACCGAGCTGCGCGACGTTTTCATACTCAAGTCCATAGGCGAGTCCTGGTGGTGGTGGTGGAGGCCGTCGCCAGCACTGCGGCTGCCCGGCATCGAGTCGGCGTGGATGGAGCAGATGGACACCGGCGACAGCGACTGCAGCGACTTCAGAGCGAAAGACGTCGATGATGGCGGCGCGTTTCCCGCAACGATCGGCTCCGGGCTGCACGGCTGACTCTTGGGTGGTGTGACGGTGGCGATGGGCATGCAGAAGGGGGGTGTCGCGCCCTGCTGGGGACTGATAGTGCTGGGCATGGCTGCTCGTATGGCGATGGGGCTGTGGATGTGATGCGACGCCGCCGAAGTGGGCGACGAAGCGAACGATGACTGATGCGACAGCTCGTGATCCTCGTCGCCGGACACGCACAGCAACGGCGACGGACGAGCCGATGTCGCCAAGCGTTCCTCGTTGAGATGCGTGGACGAGTGCGTCGACCGGGTGGCAGGCGAGTGACGATGCGACTCTGTCAGCGAATCGATCGACTGCCGATGCTGGAACATCTCGGAGCGGTAGGCGGCATCTGCAGCAGCCGCAGCCGCCGCTCCGGGGTGGTAGCTGGGAAAGAGCAGATGCGGGGGCAGCGGATAAGCGGCCTGCGGGGCGGGCAGGCCGTTCATCATGTTGAAGAAGGGCAGCGCAGCAGCGGCGGCGGCGTTGTCGGCGGGATGACGGGTGGCCGCAGCGGCAGCAGCAGCCGAGAGGAAGGGCGACATCTCAGGCAAGTAGCCCGGGTAGCCGAGGAGCCCGCCCATGTGCTGGGCCATGTGCGAGGAGCGCTGCTGCTGTTGCAAGTGCTGCTGAGCGGCGACGGCGGCGGCGGCGGCCATGTCGCCGAAGCCGCTGGAGGGCGGCGCGCTGTTGCCGGCCTTGCCCGCCGCTTCGACAGCCTGCTGCTGCTGCTCCTGCAGCAGACAGTGTATCTTGAACCAGTTGGAGCGGCGTCCGTAACGAGAGCCGCCCTTCGACATGCCGACGGTGTAGCATTTGCGCAGGCGGCACGCCTTGCAAGTGGTGCGGTTCTTCTTGTCGATGACGCATTTGCCGCCGTTCTTGCACTCGCTGATGGACGAGAGGTTGTTGTAGGAGCGGCCGAAGAAGGACTGCAAAGGATGGAGAGAAGAAGCAGAGAAGCATGAATTAATAACACTTTTCGAAATGAACACTTTTCCAAAACTTAAGCAGCAAAAGCGTTTCACTGCTCTATTCTGGGAGGGGGGGGGGGGCGGTGGGCGGGAGGACTTCTTTGATGCTTACCTTGCAGCCCTCGCACGTGAAGGCGCCGAAATGGAAACCAGCTGCGGGCTCTCCGCAAACCTTGCATATTTGATTCATCTGCAAATAATAAACGAAAATCGATTAGTTTTGTTGGCGAAGGAGGAGGCTCGCGTGCTGTGAACCGCACCAGACTATATTCCATGCTGCGGAGTGATTAAAAAAATAGCTAATTTAACTAAGAAAATTCTGCGGATGCTGCTGCGGATGCTGCTGCTGCTGCTACGAGTGAAAGTGCTCAGCAACAACTGATGCTTGGAACGCGGAAGCGCTCGCTTTTTATGTACAATGCTCGCAGTTCAACCGACTCGGTTCTTCTTCTTGTTCTGTTCAAATCGCAGTGGTAAATAAAAAAAGGCACAGCCTAAAAAACTAGAATCGGGTTGGCGAAATGATGCAACCCTAAAAAGGATCATAAACGCGTCGGATGTCGGATTTATTTATGGCGTGCTTACGCTCAGGTAAAAAAATTGCATGTAGTTCTTAGACAGTTCCTAGACTCACTTCTAGCGGCCAGAAGAGAGGAGATGCGAGGAGGATGGAGGAGGCCAACACATTTCTTTGGCTTGAAGCGAGGAAGCAGAAAACGGCACCGAAAAAAGCGGGATAAGGAAAGAATTAAGGATATCAAAATTAGAATAGGAATTCAGAGAGAGAGAATCCTAGAAAGTACTAAAAAAATCAGCAAATTTGCCCTTGACGCTTCGGTCGTAAAAAATCAGGACGGCGAGGAATCAGCGCACAACACAACAAAAGATGACCGGCTAAAAACTTGTGTAACAGCGACTTCTTTTCCCGGAACTGCTTTTCAGCGATTCGAGGATGGCAATTTTTTTATATTTCTAAAAAACGCTCATACTGGAAACTAAACTGAGGATAGACGCTAATGAAGACTTCAAGACGTGCAAAAAATGGGCAAAATCTGTCGTGTGACGCCGAGTGACAGTGACACAACTTCGACTTGTGTGCAAGTAAAATATTTGTTGAGGAAAAATGAAGAGTTTTCTGTGATTTAACGAAAGAATTCAATTCAGCGATTCCCGTTTATCGCGAACCAATTTTCAACACGCGATCTTTGAAAATACATTGAATATTTAAATTAAATGAAAGTAATTACGCTTTAAAACTTTGAAAAAATAAAAAAACTGGAAATTCGTTTATTTTTTGTGCTCAAAATACTCCGTTCACTTGTGTGTCATCAAGTTTGTGTCTTAAGTCTTTCGATTGAAATCTCTTTTCTTGATTGTGGATGATTTTAAAATAATTCAGTTACAGTTTTTCACTATAAACTCAAAGACTTTTTATAGCAAACACAATTGAATGGTTTCTACTAAAATGTAAAGAGAATTGATAACTCTTGCGCAAGACAAACGTTGTTCTATTAACATATGTACATAAAAATGTCGGGTTCATCTCTAAAGTTTTTCCTTTAATTCCTTTTTCATTGTTGATTAGATTCAATTTAATGGTTAAATCAAAACAAAGGATTTTTTTAGTTTTTTCCGAATTTCCAAAGCTTTCCTTTGAGTTCCAATCAATATAAATAAAGCTTTTTAATGAACCTCCTTGAAGTTCAGTAAATGAAGTTTATCACGTAAATAAAGTGAATTCAATTGAAAATAATTATTTAAAAATTTTAAAATGATTCCGTGAATATTTCAAAGATTCTGTGACTAGTTTTAAAAGCCAACAACTATTTGTTCATTTTAAATATTTTTTCGATAACAGAAAACTTGTTGTATAGATGTTTTTAAATAAAATACATGTGCTTCTTTAACTTTTTAAATACATGTGCCTTTTATTTACTTCAGATTCTCTTCGACATTTGGATTTTATTCGGATCCTCTTCCATTCAACTTACCTTGAGATATGTTAAGGAAATCCTTTAAAGTTCAGCTTGATGTTTATAAGAAACACTAAAAAATCAGCCAAAGGTTTTGTAGAAATCAAATCGAATTGCGTTTTGTTTTCAGATGATACTATTTCGTAATAGCAGAGAATATGTTTGGTTAATTATTTTCAAATATCTTTTCAAACTCTGACAATTGTTATTCGCTTCGGTCTGTTAAATCAGAAACTTCTTTTTTATTTAATATTTCTTTATACGCCGTAATGTTTCTTTGTACTTTTCTGTTTTGTAGTCTTTTAATTGCACAAACTTTTGTTGTTGTAATAGTTTCTTTGTTTTCTTTTTATTCGTAGTTTTTCACATTAACACTTTCATTGACTTTTCTTTGCAGTGATTAGAAGCTTGATGTTCGTGCACTGTGCGTACTTTTCGTATCAGTCAAAAGTCCCACCATAAGAATTTCTAAGTTGTAAATCCAAAAGCAAGCTGCGCGCGCTCTTCATAAGCGAGTAACTCACACTTCGGCTACTAGCAGACGACTGACTCCTCACTCGCGCCCAACTCAGACATGAAGACATGGATTTCACTCTGCTGCCGGAATTTTATATACTATACGACGGCGTGCAGCGGAGATCATCGCTCGCTCGCTTCGTTCGACTTCAGGTGAGCTGAACAGAGCAGGCAGAGCCGCAGATCGATCGTGTGAGTGCAGAGCTCGCTCATGCCGTCCGTGTACCTGCGCTTGTACCTGGTCCTGGTCGACTCTACTCGACTCTGCGCTATTCTACTCTATTCTACTCTGCCACACCTTTGCGGTTACTGTTAACTCTTGCGCTGTTGTTTGGGCTGCTGTTAACCCGCTGCTATTTTGAAGCCACAAAGCGATGGGTTCACAAGAAGCAGGAGAACCGGCAGAGCGGATTAACAGTAGTCTCTGTCGCTCTCCCTGCCTCTCCAATCGCTCGCAGTTGCCGGAGTTCACTGTTAACGAACAGACGGCATTTAAGAGAGTTTTTAAGCACCAGAAGCTGATGTTTCTGGCTGAAGTGAGTCTGCAAACGAAGTCTGCAAATCATTCAATCGATTTTGTGGTTTTATGTGCTGTCTTGTTATTGTTATTGTTGTTGTGGTTGTTGTTGTTGTTGTTGTTGCTGTTGCTGCTGTTGTTATTGTATTGGCTCCATTTCAATATATATACATATTGTATATTTTGTGTGCTTGTAGTTTTTGAACCTTTTTTTTCATTTATTTGTGCTCATTCGATATCTCTTTTTTGGGAGTTTTCAGGGGCGGAGTTTAAATTTTATGGCAGGTGTTATCTTTTTATTGTTGTTGTGGTTGTTGTTGTTGTTGTTTTTGTTGCTTCCATTCACGGATCTGTTACAATTTTAAAAAATTCATAAAATAATTTAATTACTATAATTAATAATTAGTAAAGATTATTTAATAAAACGGAATAAATTTCGATGAATAATTAGTTTATGTTTAAAATACGTGTATATGTATGTACATATCATTATTTATATACTTTTATATACAATTAATTTTTTGTTTACTTAAATTTTACTCACTTTCAACCATTTCATCGTTACGATACTCACTCACTAGTAGATTTGATTCCAAACTAACTGAGATTTAATTGTATCTTTCTTCTCAATTGCTTAATTTAGACGAGATACAATAGAAAACCGTAATCACACTAACAATTTAAGAACTTTAATAGACGAAAGCATCAAGCAATAAAGTAATGCGAGTTTTATGCTTAAAATATTGATTAGTCTACTGCAAAAATAGAAACCAGTTAAAAAGCCAACTGAACAGAAAGTCGAAAATGGAAATAAAAATAAATACTCAATAAAAGCCACTAAAATGAAAACACGTTAAAAATGTTAGTAAAGAAAAACATGAGGAAAATAAACAGAAAAACTAAAACTACACTCAAGCACAGCATTTATAAGTCTAAAAGAGACAATTAAATCGAATGAAAAAACAAAAAAAAAAAAACAACAAAATAGCTAACATCAACAACAACACCAACAACAACACCGACAACAACAACAACAACAACAACATAATCAACTACGATATAATAAACGCAATGCTATCAAATGGAAGGAAACGAGTTTTGCGAATGTTCGGCTGAACGACCGAAGCAACAACAACAACACAGAAATGCTAATCAACAATTTAAGCAGATGAAATGAGAGATGAAAATGATTGATTTGCCGTAATTATTTATGAGCAGTTTATGGATGATCGCAAGGGGAGTGTGGGCAGCAAGAGGAGGAGTACAAGCGGAGAAATATAATAGTCGAATTTGTGGGCGGTGCGGTGGTGGGGGGGGAGGAGTGTAAGAGGAGCAAAACAGCAACAAATAAAATCAAATTGATGCCATCATTAGAACAATAAATTAATCAAAGTGAAAGACTAAATAGCAGCACAAGAAGGAGGAGAAGAAGAAGAAGAAGGAGAACAGCAAGTAGGACAACAGGAACAAGAAGAGCCTCGTCATCATCATCATCATCATCCTCATCATAAGCAGGGAAGAGAAATCATCATCAGGAAGAGAAGAATCATCAACAGCAGCAGCGGAAGGCGACTCATCATCAACGATAGAATCAGAATCATCAGCAGCATGAACTTCAACGTACATAGCAGCATTTCTAGCTTCAGCTAATGCATCATCAAGAGTAACGACATCGCTCCAGAATCACCGTTTTCGAACTCAGAGTCAGGGTCATTATAATCTCTAACCTCACCATTTAACCTCACCATTTAACCTCATCCTTAATCTAATCATTTGAAGCATCAGATGTAATATTATCATCCACATCATAGTCATTGGCGGCACCACTCTCAGAATCATATCTATCAGAAGCAGAATGGATCAGAATGTATCAAAATCGAAGTTAAGGATCAATATCAAGATTGTGGATGAATATAAAGTTCAAGAGAGAGTCATCGTCATCAGAGTCATTATCATAGTCTTTAGTATTAGCTTAGTTGCAGCCGTTTCGTCCTCTGTAGCATCATCAGCATCTTGATCACCATCATATGCCTCAATATCAGTGTTATTGCCACCTTCAGAACCGCTCTAGGAACAGTACCAGTATCAGTACCCAGACCATGATCGCCATCAGTCGACATTATCATCCACATAACTCTCTACAATATCAGCTGCTTTTTATAGCTGCAGCATATTAAATCCAATGTTTTTCCATTACAAATACAGCACTTAAATGATATCCTTAAATGATGTTCCGCTTCGGCATTCAAATCTTCCACCAGTGTTCAGATCTTCATATGTTCCATCTATTTTCCGATTGATCTCATTGTTTTCTCAGCTCCTCTGAGTCCATCAGGTGAGTATAACAGAGCACGAATAACGGTGAAAGAGAGAAAGAGAGTGGGAGAGCGTGCGTTTCATTGAGAACGTTTTTTCCTGGTTTAACTTGAGCTTAACTCGTATTAACTGCGGATTAAATAGCAGCAGGTTTTAAGGCGATGGCTGCGAGATCCCAGAACCCAGGCCCAGAGTCCGGAGTCCGTCCCTTGATAACTTGTGCAATTTCGGAAATTCTAAGCTGGCATCGCAAATCGTTCTAAATACGAGTACGAGGCGACTTTCTCAGCCGATGTTGTTGATGATGTGTGTATTTAATTGAGATCAACTGATGGAAAAACACAACTAAATCCAGCAAAAAAAGGATGTCAGAAGGAAGGAAAAAGTATTTCATATGTCATGTGAGATCATGTGTTGTTGTTCGTGTTACTGTTTCACTTCTTCATCTTTTTTTTTTATGGATTTCTTGATCTTGTTTGCTTACGTGATGCTGCTGGAAATTTCAAATCCGATTCCTACTGGAAAAAGGACTTTCCACATCGCATAATCTTAACCAGATGATGCCTTTAATGATGATCTTCATGTCTGGATGCACGAGAATCGTTTGAATGTTTTCGATAGAATCGAAACAAGTAAATTCTTCCATGTGTGTTCTTCATTCCTTTGAGTCCTTTCCGAAGTATTCTCGCTGATCTCTTCCCTGTGGAATATCCGCAAACGGAGGATCAGCATTTCCCACCGAATGCAAGAGATTCGACTTGCTTAAATTGTTCTCACTTCTCAAGTCTGTCGACTTGATCCAAATATAAAGAAAGTAACACGAAGAGAACATTTCGTATGCAGATTTTCTTTTCCAACATTTCGTATATCGAAATTTACGATTTACTGAGAAATATAATCAAGATAGAAGAAAATAAATCAAATTCTTTCCTTTTTCAAGATTATGATTATTTAACGAATAAAAAACTCGTTGAAAATACAAATACAAATTTCATATTCATAATTTTGAAACAATGCATTTTTATTATTTATGACGTCACGCCGAATAAAGCAGCGGATGTGTGTGTGTGTGTGTGTCTTGACACGGCGGAAGTTCGCAAAATATAACCGATGCCGATGAAGGGTGAAAGAGCGCCGCCGAAACCCTTTTTTATTGAAATATTATTGAATCATTGAATGATCCGTTGTCGAGAAGAAAATCTTTTTATTGTGAAGAAAAATTTGCATAAATTTCTTTATAATCGCCATTCTAAAAAAAACCTAAAACATCTTTCTGAACAAACGCAGAAATTCGAAAATACATAATTATTAAACACTTAAATATGAATATCAAATGAATTCTCGCATAATAATTATGATTTATAGTCACTTTTATAATTATCGAAATTATCCAAATCGTAAAATAAGAAGACTTTTCATCACCTTTTCGAAAATCTTTAAGTTTTCATTTGCGAATGGTTTCAACAGTTCAACAGTTTTAGGTACAAGTTTCCGGCAATCATTTGCAATCGCTACGATGAGGCGAATAATTTTGAGCATAAATTTAAGATGTAATAATAATTGATCTACAAAATATTTAAATCTTCGATCATCGACCCATCATTTTTGAACAGAGTTTTGCTCTTTATGAGCGACAAAACATTTTGAAATAATTTGAATTTTAATTCACTGAATCCAAGAAAAGTTACTGCTTGGTGTGGATTTCGGGGCAATCGGGCCATTTTTCATTCGAGGACGAGGACGAGGACGATGATGCTGTTACAGTAAATGGTGCACGTTATAATGAAATGATTATTGATCATTTATGGCTGCAATTATATCGAATCGGCAAAAGCAATGCTTATTTTAAACAAGACAATAATTGTCATAGTTAATAACTGATAACTAAATAAAAGAACAGTGAAATTTAAGAGAGTATATTTTTCATTTTAATAGAAGTGTATTTATAGTGTATTTTGCATAACGTTTATTTAAAAACAATATAAATGATGATTTCAAATAATTTTCCTTAAAAACGAATATTAATTTTTATAGATTTTAATAAATAGGAAAAAATTACTCGTGATGTTTTTTCAAGAATTTGTAAGAAATTCGCAAATCATTAAAAAGGACTTAAAAATTTGATCATCGTCTTCGTGAATTTTTAAAAATTCCAGGAAACATTTTTTCCGTTTTAGGGTACTAAAAAAGGAGAGAGTTAGAGAGAGAGAGAGAGAGAGACAAAAGAACCTTCTCGGTATTCATTGCTTCTTTCTGCTGCTCTGCTCTGACTTTTAAACTTTTGTGTGCAGTTTTTTTATTCCAAATTTTCTGTGTTTCATTTATGTTCTGCATTGCATCAAAAATGCATTTTTGAGAAATACATATTCTCTAAAAAAACAACAATAAGTAACGCGTAAAAAACTCCGAACTCGTTCAACTCAATCATGTGTCCGGCCCGGTCTCAAAGAGAGTCCTAAAAAAGTCCTGTTCCTTAATCGATTGACAATGACAATGAGATGATGTCCCTTTCCTGATGATGGCTCTCTTAAAGGAATTCCATTGTAGACAATCTGAGTACAAAGAAGACGAGGCAAACTTATGTCGGTCTTGAGTAACTTCGTTAAAAACACAGGACCAAAAATAATTACGTGCAGCGCATGGCGAGGTTTTTTATCGCGACGTTTAGCGGAAGGTTTTCTGATTTTCGCGAATTAGGACGGGGTTTTTCTCTCACTCTTTCGCTCTGTCTCCCTCTCTCTCTCTCTCTCTCTCTCTCTCTTTCTCTTTCTGTCTGTCGCTCTGCAGAACAATAGCGGGGACCGTAAAGAGGCGTTGCAGGTATACGAAGAACAATGAGAGGATTAACGTTGGTTTAGGTAATTCACATTCAAGGATTCGGCAGCGAAAGGTTTCTAGATTGAGGTCGTTCCGGGCGATCGGCGGTAAAAAAGTCACCGAAAATAGGCCGCAATAAAATACTCAAATAAAAACTTAAAAACCGGCATTGAATAAAAAAACGGACCTTGACTTGACAGCGCGAACTAGTTAAGGACTAGTTTCAAAAAAGTGGCCTCTTTTTTATGAAGGATTTATTTTTTTACGCAGAAAAGGATGAATTTCTATAGTTTATTACAGCGTCATCGTGATGGTTGTTGTTGTGTTCTTCGCATATGCCAGCAACGTGTAAACGATTGTAAAAAACAGAGCAATAAAAGAGTCCGGCAACCTTGCAATGTTGCGTCAAATAAAACATGCAAAATCAATTCTCGGAAACTTGGAAAAGAACAATCGAAACTAAACCAGAAACCTTTCCTTGGCCTTGTGAAAAAACAAAGCCAAAAATAGGATTTTAAAATGAAAAGCGAAGTTCGGTGTTTTTTAGAAAATGTTGCAGTATTTGAATCGTCGTTTTTTAGAGCCCTCTAAAAAAGTTTCATAAAAATCGCAACCACTCTTTTAATGATATCGGTTTCGAAGTTAATCTTTTCAAGGCTTGTTATGGTTTTCAAGTGAAATCCTCGCGGGATATAAAAAAATTATTCAAATTCTGCACTTAAGTTTCATCAAAGAAAAGAAAACACTTTTTACGGTTTAATTACAATAACGATAACGATTTAAACTTAAAATTATTCTGAGATTATTTATTAGTTCGAAAATGTGTCTGTTTTTTTGGTTTTTAAACTGAAAATAAATAATATTACGTAAAGCTTAAATATATTCAGTCACAAACAAAGAAACCAACATCTTTAAAATTTCTACTAATGAATATTTTATTTCACTTTACTGCCAAAAATCCAAGAACACAATTAAAAAGTATATCGTAATAATAATTAAGGTACCAAACAAAACACGCATAGTTTACTTAATGTATTTTAATTTATTTTACTTTCAATCCTTGTAATTAGTAATAATTTTTATTTTAATCTTTTGAAATCTATTAATATTTAGATACTTTTTGCCGAATAATCTATTAGATTAAACAATTGATTACATTAAAGAAGAATTAACAATTACTGAAACAATCAATTACAAATAATACAATTAAAAATGGAACTTCACTCCTTCTCTTGTGGGAACAGTTCGAACAACGGTAGTTGAGATCAGTTGCAACAACACTGAATTCCAGTTGGATTTTCTGCTAACTGCTTCGTTTAGCGAAGACACGAACCACGTCTCGAGCATACGTTGAGATCAAACGAAATCAAATCAGAATTCAAACAGATACCGAGCTGCAGCAGGAAACTTTTAAAATAAAGTAAAAGAATAAAAAACCGAAATTGAGAAAAATTACAGAAGAGAAAAAAATCACCGAAAATAAAAACGTGTTAAACACAATTAAGAAATACAACAAAATAAATTAAATAATAAATTAAACACATCTTTAAAAATTAAAACAAATAAAAAAATTCTTAAGCAAAAAGCAAGAAAAGCATAAGAAAATTAAAAGAAAAAGAAAATTTAACAGAACTGAAAAAACGAAGAGAAATTCTTTAATTTAGTCATTTTAAAAAAGTCCAAGACGATCGCTAACAAATGAAGTCGCCGGCCGCGGCCTCTCAAAGCCCGGACGGACGGTCCGCTTTTAATTAGCCTATTTAAATGCGTAATTGATGCATTTCACTACTTTTAACACCTTTGAAAGCCTCTTCAAGCCTCAGAAAACAACGCTTTGGCGGCGATCGCAGGCTCCTCGATGGGTCGCTTAGCATAAAAGCCATTCCGTCATAGTGAGCCACATAAAATTGTCCAACAAGCAGACAAATTGACGGAAGACCGGCGTCCGCTCGACGACGACGACGACGACAGGATTCAATTGTATGGAAGTCAAACATGCAATTAAGACAACAACGCGACGACGTGTTAAGAAATCGAAAATCAATTAGAATTGGAACAACAAGCTAAGCAGTTGTCTGCCTCATCCACTGCACTTGTTCGATAGTACAACAACAACAACAACAACCACAACAATAGCAACAACAATAGCAACAACACCAGCGATCGGAGTTGACGATCTACTCTGTGAAACTGTTTCAGTTGCCACTGCACGGAATTCTAATGTTTTTCAATCCCCCAAAAAAAGCAAAACATATTTATTTTGGGTAATAATTTTCCGGTGGTTGTTGAGGTTCTTGCAGATGCATGGAAGGGGCTCCATTAAGAAGCCATAACATTAAAACAGGCGCCAGCCAGGCGTCGACGATGGCTTTCCGCGCTCTGTGCAGGGAATATTAAACGCTCTAAATTTTCAAAGCGTTCGGAACAGTTTTGAAATGATTTCATTTAAAATTCCTGCTTTCCATTTTTTGCTGTTGTCCACAGAAATTAGAAGAAAAATCATTAGAGGAAAAAAGCTGTTACAGAAGAAGAACAAATTACAATATCTTGTAACGTTCAACGCAACGCATTCGAATGACGAATCATTCACGCATGCATGTTGGCCAGTTTGATGACCCGAAAGACTGCGCTGGACACATTTGAGCGTCGACACCGGCGAGCGTCTTAAGCATGCAGGAAACGCACTCGCACTCGCACACGCATACGCACGCACTTGAAATTCCAAAGCGTCTTCTTCTCCTTCTTCTGCTGCTTCCATCGGCTCGGTTCGCCGCCTCTCCGCAAGCCTGCTTCCATGCATGCATTCAAGCATTCAAGCATTCGCTCATTCGCTCATTCTTCGATTCCTCGCATTTCAGATTTCGTATTCAATTCTTTGCGCGTTGCACTTGTTGTGCAATTGAAGTTGAAGCATGGAGCAACGGGGTCGGCGACAAGGCAGGCCAGGGGGCTGCGGCGGGCCGCTGTGTGGGTGCGCTCGTGTGCGTGAGCATCCGGTCGTTTCATCAAATTAAATTAACTGCCGTTCGTTGGAATGAGAATCCAAACCATGCCATGGCATTCAAAGTTGACCACAAAGTTGGTTGTTTCGTTGGTTGGCTGCTTGGTTGGTCGATTGATTAGTCAACGGTTTGCCAACCTTAGATAGAGTTCGAAGACCCGAAGACATCTCTCAGTGCATGTATTAAATGAAAAAAAATTACAAAAAAGGAATGAGAAAAGTTTTGTCGGTCGTTTTTGGACATCGACGTTTTGAAGAAGCCAAAAAATAGCCAAAAAACGAAGGCCTTTTTTCAATATTGTCCACTCTTGTCAGAGGTTTTAACAACAAGAACAACAACAACGGTGCGACTTTGCAACAAGTATTTCAATGAACTCCTTATTCACGCGTCGTTTGTGAATATTAAAGACTTCAAACTCTTTTCTTTTCAAGTCCCTTTTCACGTTCTTTCAATGGTATCCAAAAAATCAAACCTTACAAAGATCTTTTGTGAGCCAAATAAATCATTACTTATGTATATCCATTTCCAATATTTATCAGTATTTCTACTCTTGTTACTTATTTTACTCTTCGAACTCTTTACACTATCTACGCTCTATAAAAAGTATATTACATACAATACTTTATACTTGACTATTATTTGCACTCTTCTGAAGACAAACGTGATTTTCGTGTCTTGTTGTTGGATAGTTTTTAATTTTCTTTTATTAGATAACACTTGAAAAATACGATGAAAATATTTTCCCCTCTGCTGCCAATCCGACTCCTTCGAATCCTTCCCCATTAAAAGTCCCGTAAAATAGCGAACAAATATTTTCTCACGCAATTTTGTCACATCAGCAACAGTGCCAGTGCCAGGAACAGCTTTTACGCCCACGCAACATCAGCACCGGCTACAAATCACAGCGGCCTTAATTACCACACTCTACACGATGAGCACGGTGAAAAGGAGACAGGAAGCCACCCGCTACCGTCCGCCAACCAGACTGCCAGCATCTGCAGTCACACAGCCAGGCAGACAGACAGATCGCCGGATGAAAGATCGTCGTCCGATCGGAGGGATCGTCAGACAGCCTGACACTCTCTCTCCCCCCCCCCTCCCCTTCTCCAGGTCTCTTTCTCTGTATATCTCTCTTCCTTTAGTTCAGTTCGATCGATCAGAAAGCGAAAGGTTGTCAACCTGGTTGGTCAGAGGTTCATTCGTTAAGTGATCAGGAAGTCATCCCGAAGACGATCGCTGGTGATCGACGGAAGGATCGGGCGGGGGCGAGGACAGCAGCCTCACGTTCGGCGGCGATAAAAAGATGATATTCAACAGAAGATGATGATGGTGATGCTGATGCTGATGGCGATGGCGATGGTCTTTGGACGGAGATAGCAAAACTGCAGCGAGCTCTGCCAATAAATTAACACGAAAATGATAGCGAGAGAGTGGAAATAAGCGAAAACCGATCGCAAAAAGGAGCTGCACTCAAATATGTCAACATTCTTCATTGCGGAGAAAAAACAAACCTTTAGATAAGAATATCGAAAAACACACTAAAATTAACAACAACGCCGATTTTACTCATGAGCACTCATCAACTCCTGATGCTCGCTCTGATGATCGCGTTGGCTGGTTGATTAACTGACTGACTGACTGACTGACTGACTGACTGACTGACTGACTGATTAACTGACTGGCTGGCTGACTGGCTGACTGGCTCGCAGACTGACGATGAGTGCAAGTGCGAAGAATTTGCATGTCATATCGTGGCCACGATCGTGTCCAACTCTATCGAGCACACATTTTCACATGTTGGCGCTGGCCGTCGACTGAACTCGTTGCTAATCGTAAGTAAACCGCCTCGAAACAACAAAATAAAAGCGGCTCACATGCCGCCGACTTTTGGCCAGAACAAATCTGCTTCAGCTCCTCTACATGTTTGCGTTGTGTAGCAGAAATCAGCCAACAGCGGAACATGATCTTGCGGCGAAGCGGAGAGGGAGCGCCGGGCCGGCTGGCAGGAGAGCCAACATGATGGCGAAAAAAGAGCAGAAGCAGAAGCAGAAGCAGAAAGCTAGAAGCAAGGCAACACGGTGGCTAAACTGGCCAACTGGACAACAACACAGCAGCAGGAGTCAAGCGCGTGCAGACGCAAGGCAGGAATTCTTAATGTGGGAAAGTTAAATTTTTTGGGAGCCGGAGATAAAGTTTCAAAAGTGTCGACAGCTTTGATACGGATTCAATTTACGGATGCAGTCGATGGTGTTCAGCAAGCAGCACAAGAAATTGGAAGGGAAAGAAGAAGGAGATGAAGACTGGAATGGAGTGAATACAGCGGAGATTGGAAGTTAATGTGTCCAAAGTTAAAAATTTAATTAAAATACAAAACTAAAACATTACGTGTCTTTTTTCCTCTGAACATATTGTATACTAAATCAATGATTTTAATTGTTTAATTTGTTTATATAAGCATTTCGAAAATAATTTAGTTTAATTCATCCTAAGCCACAGCGAAGAACCATTAAAAATATCGAAGCTTAACCACGCCGGCGGCCATAAAGTAAAATCTACTAAATAACGCTTAACGTGCAGTTTTAACGTGCATCGATAAACGCTGTACGCCGGTGATTCGCCAAGAAATACGGCTACTAAATGTCAAGCACAATGACAGCGAGCGGTAACAGCAACCGCAGCAACCGCAGCACCCGGATGCCTGGGCCGTGCATCAGCCACACGCTCAGAGGTGTACCACGAGTGCGCATACCTTCCACTAAAGCATGGAAGCGCAGGAGACGCATAAAGTTGAGGCGAAAATTGATTTTTAAGCGAAACTCAAAATCAAACGCATGCTCTAAATAAAGACTGCGTTGCGACGTCGAATGCATCTCGATAGTGTTGCTGCCGCACTCACTGGTGCCCACTGTTGCCGCCCATGTTGAGCACACGCAGTTATTGACGCATTTATTATTTGTTATGCGGCCGCAGCACCGACGCGTCGCGCCGCACACCGGATCAGCTGTGATCTCAATTTTACGATGCCATCGCATTCAATGCTTTCGCATATTAAGAACCACTTTACGGCAACTCTTTTCGGCGGTGTCGCGGTCGCGGTCGCCGGTGCGTCAGGTTGCCGGCGACGATTTGTTGTTGCTGCTTTTATTTTTCGCCTGATAAAAGCCGCTCGATCGCCGCGTCTATGTGCCGCGATGGCGCAGACTAACGTGGGGCCAAGCCCTGCTCCGGGTCCGCACCTCTCCAGGCCGATCGGCGGGCCTCGGAGCCGCTCAATATTTTAATGTTTATTGAAATTGGTTTTTATGCCGACGATGACACTTTATTGTGAAAAATATGGAGTAGTTACGACAAATCGGCGAATGCGGCCGACAGCGGCGGACAGCGGTTAGAAGTGGCCACAGCATATCGAAGCAGGGAACAGGTCAAAGCCGTTAAGTTCAATTTATTGCCGCGTTTGTTTTAAAGTGGAGTAGTTTGGCGAAATTAAGGAAAAACATCGCCTGAAGCGATCGAGTATTTTCCACGCTAAGTGCTCGTGCGCCGCGGATGTCGCGGCTCCTTAAGCTGCTGTAAATTCCGCAGATTACAGCCACTCACAGCCGCGTGGACCACACGCACCGTATGTAGATCGAATACGCCGGCTGATCGCCGATCGCGGGCACAGGAAATGCAGGAACGCGGCTTTTATAACCTGCAAATCTGAAATTATTTTGAATGTGTACTAAAATGGAGCTCATTCGGAGCGATTAATTTTTATGGCGGTGCTGCGGCGTTGATTTTGTTCAAGTCGGAATCGGAATCAGAGTCTGCGGCGTCTGCGTCGGCGTCTGCATCGGCGTCGGCGTCGGCGTCGAAGGCGGCGTCCAGGTGAGTGGCTATTAAAACACATGATGAGCTACGACGCGCCCAATCAGCGGGTGTTGAGGGGGGGGGGGGGCGCGGGAAGCTACTTTCGCACAGTGCAGTGATCGAGCTCGATGCTGCTGCTGGCTTGCGTGGTTGCTGTTGCTTCAAATGATTGAAAGTAACCGAAACTGAAAGCGCGAAGTAAAGGAAAAGAAAATAAGAGGACAATCCTCATCCGTTGGCATCGCATTTTTCCAGGGGAAGGATAAACAAGAGGAAACAATAAATTTATGAAAATATATCAAAAAACAAAAAAGGCGACATCAATTAACGTGAAAAGGCATTGAAAAGGATGTTAAAAGTTTAGTAGAATAAGTATTAAGATTGCTTCTATAGACTCTTTAAAGACTTCAATTGAATTTAACTAAAATTAATAGACTTACTTAGAACTTAAGAACTGCATTAAGAACTATTAAAGAAGCCATAATAAATAATATTATAATAAGAGAAATAATACTAATATTAAAGATAAGCATTTTTATTAATAATCAGCCAAACTTGTCTTCTGTTGTTGATCTGTGTTGATGTTGATGTTGATGTTGATGTTGATGTTGAGGCAGTGTGTATAACCGCTGTTGTTGTTTCTGTT
Organism: Myopa testacea; assembly: GCA_949629155.1. Lineage (NCBI taxonomy): Eukaryota > Metazoa > Arthropoda > Insecta > Diptera > Conopidae > Myopa > Myopa testacea. The sequence continues at coordinate 13,354,130 of OX451348.1, read as the reverse complement.
GCCGATCAACCAAACACCTGTTCTGCCTGTCTTGGACCATAACCAGACCTGCCACATGTCATAAAACCCAATGAAACACCAACGCAGAGCAATCATTGTACAAAATAACATCGCATTATTTTTATGGCTCGTACTACAATATTTTCATTTAAAATTTTAATTTACTAAAACAGCTTCTTTTTATTAAAGCATTAAGTCGTTGCTGCTGCTGCTGCTGCTGCGCTTGAGTAGCTTCTCTGCCGGAGAAGCGGACAGCGTCAATTTGCGACGAGTTTCGACTAAAGCGAGATCGGGTACAGAAGACATCGCAAGGTTTCGATATCTCTTCGGTAATCACTTTTGCTTTCAGAAGGAGGTTAACGATTGAATTCCTCGATTTAATTACAGGTGGCTCGAGGTATTTATTAAAAGTGAACTTGGATTTTAAAGCGGGTCGCTTTGGGGCGGAGCAACGAAAGCTTCGCGAAGCTAGGAGCACACAAGTCAGTACACAGGTGAATGAACAGCTTTTATATCGCAAATAAATAATATTTTTCAACTTTTTACTTATTATTAGAGCGTCGTTTACTTTTCGCTTTTCAATTGAGACTTTTTCAAAAACTTAATTTTATTTCATTGAAATGACTTCTTTAAAAACTTCTGATTTATTTAATTTTCTCTCCGTCGCTTTTAAAAAATGCTGCAAGTAAACATTTCGAGTTCTTCGAATCGATGAATTTTTTCGAATGGCACGAATGAACGAAATTTCGCTCCGCCATTTTGTTTTGCTCGCCATTTTAAACACGTTCACGTTCACACATTCACACCTTCGAGAAAACTTGTCCGCTCGAGAAGCAAGCGAAAAGAACCCGAATTTCGTATTTCAATCGATCTCTGGCGAGCTCATAAAAAATGCAATTAATTTGCTTAAGGTTCATGCGAGAAAAACGAAATAAAATAAAAAATACGCCAATCAATTTCGAGCGTTCAACTGAGTGTCGTTGGAGCACGCAATCGCTGTGGACGTTCTTGAATTTAAGCTCTAAATTAGCCATAAAATTTGACATTAAAAAGCCAGCCAAATACACATAATAACAGCAACAGCAACAACAACAATAAATGACAATCAATGCTGTCGCCATTGAGTGCTGCTCAACTAAAATGATTTAATTTCAATTACGTGCCACGCAAAATTATTGTATATTGAGTTGGCCGAATGGCTGCTTGGCTGCCTCATGACGTGCATAAATCAGGAGTTTTGTTGCTTAAACGAAGCTGATTGAATTATAATAAAATTCGCTAAAAGCACCGGCGAATTCCAAGCACGCTTTTGTTAAGATTTCCCGCACAGTTCTGGCTCATAAATTAATTGAGCGAACAAAAGCGTCTGAAAACGACAAAAACGTGAAACTTTAAAAGCTTTGTGTATAGATACAATATAGCAAAACATTTAAAGTGGATAACTTGAAGTAATTAACGATTTGTAATCAATAATAATGACACCAAAACGGAAGACTTAAGCTACAAACGTTCGTATTTATAAAACGAATTTAATTTAATTCTCTGTAGCTGTGTTTTTTACTTGAATTTAATTGTACTTTATCAATTCATATCTGAACAGAACACCGAAAAATCCAAGTTATTAAATTTTGACACTTCCTTTAGCGGTTCGTTCCAAGGAAGGTAAAAAATTGCTATCGATGAAAATGCGCGTTTCTCAAGTGTGATGGCGAAATTCCATTCCTCCGCAAGCAGCATGCGTTAATTAATGCATTTGTTAAATACCACCAACGAGGGGCAGAGGGAGGGAAAAGAGACGCGGTAGTCGGAGAGGGACGGAGGAGCTGAGGTCGAAAGAATTGACTATAAATACTAATAAATTGCCCAAAAGCAGGCAGCAGGCAATAATTTATATTAAAACAATATTAAACGTGTTGCGCATCCGTAATAAATGCATCTCGCATCTCGCGATCTTGATTCCGCTTGGAGCAGGAGTTCCAGCGGCTGGCTCGCTCCTGGCCAACTCCTCCGGGACAAGAAATACTTTAGTATTTTTCACCTTGAAATTCGTATGCTTTTATTTTAGCTTCATAGGGTTTTCTGCTTTCAGCTCACTTTTTGTGTGCTTCGTTTCTTTTGGCGTGCAAATAAATTTTGAAACAACAAACAACATTCAACAACCTGAACTAAATGCTGTCAAAAGCTGTCACTTGTGTACCTTTTTTGGAGAGTCGCTTCAATGAGTGTGTGTGTTTCTGTGATCCTTCAAAAATTATCTCCGTCAGCAGGATCTTTTATGAAATGAACCCAATACAACAGATTGTTAATTTATTGAGCTTTCATGTGTTTTGGTGCTGTTAGCCGTTTTTTGTTTGCTTCACATTTTATCATTTTATATACAATATTCATCAGTTGGTTGTTTCTTTTTTGGCTCTTGTTTTTGTGGTGTTGGTGTTGCGTCCAGTTTTTGTTTGAAATGCAAGAGAAATTAAATTTATTTGAGCTGCTTCGCCAAAGCGATAAAGACAACAACAACAACAATTAAGAATGCTGATGATAGAGAGAGAGAAAAAAAAAGGGAATACTTGCATTCATAAATAAAACAAATAAACGTCATAAATACTTGAAATACATACATCATTTTAAAGGACTTTTTTATTAAAATTGCATATACTTTTGCAGTTGAAAGTCTAATCATATTTTGTATGGCATCAAAGGTTAACTCTTTAATTTTAATGTAATGTTTTGCATGTATGATTTTCAATGTTAAATTAAATAAAATTAAACTTCTGACAATCGTAATTCGTGTTCACTCGAAGATTGACTTGAGAAAAGGTCAGAGTTATTCTTATTGTACCGTTTTAATTCGTGGCCCTCAAGCAGAGGAAATATTTTTCACATTCCTCATCACTTAATTTTTGTAACACTGATTGGACTCGTGTTTCTGGCTTCACAAATGACTCCAAAGTATTTCCAGCGCTGCTCCATAGATTGGAGTCCACTTAAGTTAACAAAAAAGCTGTCCGATTGGAATCAGTAGCCTTTAAATGACTTTTTAATCGTCATTTAATTTCAATCTTTATGTGCCAGTCAGTCAATCAAGCGCAATGGTTATTAACACCTGCCGAGGGCCTTTTCAAAATATGCCCCCCCCCCGCGCCACCCTCTCCCCTGGCCACCACCATCATCTGCAGCACGATGTGGGCGTCAAATTTTGAAATCACTTTGCAGCAACCTCGTTTGTTGGTCATTAAAGAGTAAATAAATGATTGCTTGAACTTTGATATGAATTAAATTCATTGAATACATCAAAACAACAGCCAACAACAAAAACAACACGAAGAGGGTTCACCCAAAACACCAAACATTATAATGATCTCGAAAGCCAACGAAAAACCCAATCAAATTAAGCTGTCGTACCTGAATTTTTCAGATCGAATCACATTAATTTTCAGTCGTTTTCGGGTTCAACTCTTTACCAAAACAAGAAAACTATAAAAAAAAACACCGAAAAGAATGGAAATCAAATACACAAGACCGAGAATTGAAAGAAAGAGCAGAGAGCAGAGAGAAGAGCAGCGCCAAAGTACTTAAAATCATTTGAAACGCACCATCGAAGCAGCAATAAAATGCTAAACCACAAATATGAATGTTATAAGAGCTCGGATACTTGAGCTGCAGCAACAACAACAGCAACAACAACAGCAACAACAACAACAACAACAACGAAAAAGGCGCTACACTTCATTTGATGTGCTCTCAAACACTTCACTTCACTTTAATAAAGCGTTCAAATTGGTTCAAATGCTTGGTTGCGGTCGTTGCGGTGATCATCATGTTGTTGTTGGCGTTCTTTTTTCACTCTTCCTCTTCGTGTTTCTTCAACATGCTTCAATTCAATGTTGAGCACGCTTAAATGGCGCACACAATCAGCTTATGTTCAGTTTAAGCTGGAGAAATTGTGACAGAGAAGCGACGTGAGCACGCGTGTTGCCACTGCAGTGCAGAGAAGCAGCAGTGAGTAAACTGAGTCAGCTTCAAATTTCTTTCGTTTTCTACTCTTTCCGATGGTCGTTGTTGTTAGAGTTGTTATTGCTGCTGTTGTATTCATACGTTGTTTAGAGATTTTGACACTTTTGTGACGATTAAAGTGCGAGTTCGAATTGTATTTGAGTAGCTTTGAAGCGGGTGGCTGAAAGAAAGATCAAAAAAAAAAAACCGAGAAATAAAAATAGCGAATGTCTATCAGGTAATAATAATATTGAACGATTAAAGAGACCGCAAATGTTAATATATTAAAAGTTATACTAATAAAAATAAAAGCAAACACCACAAGAATTACAACAGTAATGACGATAAGACAGTAACGACAAAGCAATAACAACACGCAACACAACATTATCGACAACAATACAAAAATTCGTCAAAGAAAACAAAATGTATTAAAGCCGCAGATCGAGAATCGGAATGTAAATCAGTGCGGTGATGGATTGATTTTTAGATCGACTGACTGAAGGACTGATTGACAGATTGACTGATATTTTTATTGAACGAAACACTGAGAACTTAGAGTACATAGATTACTTGAAGACTGACCGAGTTTGATTTGGTTTGAAAGTTTATCGAAAAATTTTGGATTTTCAAGAATTTCGTAATTTTTTTAACTATTTTAAAAAAATTTTGTTAAAAATGAAGTAAATAAATAAAAATACGCCCGGAAGAACAGCCAGTGATGTCGCCTGTAATCTGTTGTTGTCTTTAAAGGAAAGAATTAGAAACTTTCACCGATGTTAAGAATCAACTTCAAAAAAGATTCCCATAGTTTCGTTTGAAATCCCGGGAGGGCCTGCAGAGACGTAGGGGGGGGGGGTGAAAAGGGATGCAAACCCTATCGCTTTGTGCTCCCATTCTCATGGCCATCAATAAAAATAGACATGCTTTCCTTATCATTGTGAAGAAATCCAGTTTGTTTCCTAAGTCTTTAGTGTTTTATTATTTTACGATAGTTTTCGTGCTGGCGTTCGAGTTTCTTTCCTTTTACAACTCCAATTGAACCTGTTTTAATTTACACACATGACAATTTATTGACATAAATGATCGCGAACTCATTAATCATGTCATCAACATTTCAACAACGGTGGCAACAGCAACATCAACAACAACAGCAACAACAGCAACAACAGCAACCAGAGCACATTGTTGTCATCGTTGTCGACACACTGCGAGTCGGAAGGCAACAGAAGCCAGCAGCAGCCAGAATAACACACTCATTGTCGCTGATACTATTGTTGTTGTTGTTGTTGTTGTTGTTGTTGTTGTTGTTGTTGTTGTTGTTGTTAATGTTGCTGTTGCTACAATAGCTGTGACTGTTGTCCGTTTTGTTGTTAGTTTCGACTACTTTTTCAATGCTACGTTTGACTACCGTCTCCGTGTCTCATTCTTCATTCATTATTTTTATCCTATTTCAGTGCTTAATTTTATTGTACTCGTTGTTGTTGCTATCGCCTTGTTGTCCTTCTATGTACTTGTGTTTAATTCTCCTGTTCTGTTGTTGTCATTTTTCAAATTTCAAACCATAGCTTTTATTTTTCAATAATTCATGGCAACCCGCTGCGATCAAACCTGATGCACGAATGAGTGCGCGACTCGCAACGCATCCACTGAGTGCTGGAATAGAAGACCAGCAAAAGAAGGATCGCAGACAGACGGGCAGACACTCAGGGAGGCAGCAGAGGAGGGCCAGCTGTGGTTTTCTTTCGCAGGATCTGATCTGCAAATTGTTCCTGACATAAACTTAAGCTTGGAGCGGCCACAAAAGCGTAAATTACCACGCTGCAGGGTTGCCGCGATCCTCCATCGCTTGGACACAAGACACTTTTTTCCGCACTCCTTGTTAGGTGTTTGCTCAACGAATAACAGCTCAACAGGTTGAACATGAATTATTGCTGTCATCTTGTAGAGTTGCCTGAGAGGCCAAGCGCTAAGTTGTTGTTGTACTGCTGCTATTTATATCGACAGTGTTAACAAGCAGCAGCAACAGCAGCAGCAGCAGCTCATGGTAGCCCCTGCTATTGATCGCGTTAAAAAGTTAAGAAAGCGCACCACAGTCGAGTGCAGATATTAAACATTCCTTCATAACTTCATATTTGTTAATGTTGCTGACATTTGAGTTGGTTTGTTTTTATTTGGGTTGCTTTTCTGCTTCTCTTCGGTGACAACTTTTAATGGTGCGTCCGTCGGAGGGTCCTTAATTATGAGCCCAATTTACTCAGCTTTAATTAAGGGCGCTGTCGACGCTGCCGCTGCTTCTGCTGCCGGTGCTGCTGATGACGTTGCTGTGGTTGTTGTTGTCGCTGATGCCGATGCTGATGCCGATGCTGATGTTGATGCTTCGGATGTTTCTCTGGAATGAATAAAATAATAAAAAACCCCTCACTTGGTCTTTATTAATATGCGTACCTTGTGTGAGCAGTTGCTAGCGATTGTTTTGCCTTTGCTGTTGTTGTCACAACATTGCTATTGTTGTTGTTGCTACTTACTAAATATCATCGCGATGTTGTGATCAATGATTGCGATCATTTGCCACAAATGGGCAACAATCAGAAGTTAAAAAACAAGAATAAAAAGTAGCATAACAACAACAGCATTGATAAACATTCCCAAAAGATTCCTTATCAAAATGTTGCGAATCTTAAAAATGAAATCATAAACGCAACCAAATAAAAAACGATCCACAACTTTACTCTGTGTTATAATTGCACTAGTAGAAGAAGAAGAGTTGGTAGACGAAGAAGAAGAAGAGCAGAAATATTTAGGAATTCAGATCATTGCATCATATTTAATACAGAACTTTTAATTAAGCACAATTTGTAAACGATGCACGATGCACGTTGCAAATGCATTGATTTTATTTTTGCAGTGTTTGCATTGCTTTTTTCCACCTTCAAAACAGCTTTTTTTTTTGTGTCCTTGTCTGTAGTTCTTCGAAAAAAGACACAAAGGAAAGAAGAAGCGTTTATAAATAAAGTAGTTTGTTTGTCGTCTTTGTAGTTGGTCGACATTAAAGCGTTGATGTGATTTTCCGATACAGCTGAGAAAAAAATGCACCGAATTCTGTTAGATTTGCTTTCTTATATTTAAAAATGTATTTATCTTGTGTACGTAAGGAGATAAATTAAGGAAAAGCTCACGCTTGAATCGGACATTTAAATGAAATGCAAAAAAAAAAAAAGAAAGAAAAACTAAGAAAAAAAGTCTTCTTCATGTTCAAAAAATGGTTATCCCAATGCAAATAAATAAATTATGCTTTTAGATGCTCATTCTAAAGTTATTTATTTACAATTCCATAAAATTTGTCCGCGTTGTATTTAAGTATATAAAACAAAAGACTTCAGACAACGAACTTGATTTTATAGCATTTTTTATAGCCACTAAATGTATGCTTTGACATCATTAAAGTGCCATACAACAACAACAACAACAACAACAACAACAATAACAACACTCAAACGAAAAAAGGAGACGCTCTACAAAAACAACAACAACAAGGAGAAGTACCGAAACGCACGACTATCGAGTCAACAATCGATACATGAACTCGAGTGTAAATTGATACTTAAACTGGGGGGGAGGAGGGGGAGGGGGAAACAAACCAGGTGAAAAGGAAGCACAAAACACAAAATTAAATCAAGCAAAGAAACTAACCAGAAAACAAAAAACGAACAAACAATGGTGAAAATCGCAGAAACAGACGCACGGAATTTTAAGGCTTAAAGATCACATCTTGAGGCAATAATCGGAGTTACCGAAAAAAGGACAGAGAGCCAAAGAAAAAAATAAACTCGCAAGACTCGCAAAACTCGCAACTGCAGCACAAGCGAAAAAATAATGTCAGCAACTTTCAGCAGCAACATACGGAGAAACAGATATTCAAAGCATTCAGATTCGTGGAACAATATTGCGAACGTGTTGTAAATGCGAGCAACAAAAGACCAGCACGCAGCAGCAGCAGCAGCAGCATCAGTGGGACCAACAGCAGCTTTGGGACCAGCTACCAGTGGGTAACAATCGTCGTGGAGGGACACCGTTTTTGCTCCTACTTGTTTTGGGGTCCTTGTTGAGATATTGTGCATTTGTCGCTCTTTTTAGTTGCCTCTTTTTACCCTTCTTGCAACTTTGGGCCCTTCTTTCCTTAAACTTAGCATTTAAAATATGCTGCCTCAGCGAACTGCTCGAATTTCAGCACGTGATTTAGCAGCAGCAGCAACAACAGCATCATCGTGCGTGAAACGATAAGATTTCGGCACTTTTTTTGAGTGTTCTTATTTGAGGTTTTATTTTGGCTTAAGACCTACTTTAAAATCCTGGGCTCTTTTATCTTTCTGCTCTTCTTCCTCTTCCTCTTCCTCTTCCTCTTCTTGTTCCCATCCCATCCCATTCTTCATGCATACATAAGATGTGCACAGTTGTTCCCATTGTTGTTGTAGGGTTGTTATAATTTTCGTTGTTGTTACTACTCACTTCACTCCTTCAGCAGTGGCAACAGTTGCAGCATGTAGTTATTTCTTGTAAATGTCAAGCTGTGTGGTGTTTTGCTGTTGCTGTTGTTGTTGTTGTTGCTGTTGTTGCTGTTCCCTTCTTCTTCTTCTGCTTCTGCTTCTATTACATGGATTTAAGAAATCAAAAACAAGCTTGTAGAATGTTGAGGGCGCCAAATAAATGGTCACACACAAAAATACGTAACAAGAAAAACAAGAAGAACAACCCAAAAAATTGCACTGAAAATAACGGTAAACTATTAAATCGGTGAGTTTTTGAATATTTTAATCTAATATCAATTTAATTTAAATTTAGCTACGATTTTGATTTCGATTTAATACACAATTTTAATCGAAATGTTTTAAAGTGAAATTTAAAGAAATAAAAATAAAGCACTGCAAGCAGCTACAATTACAACAATTAAAAAGAAAAACACAAACACAATTTTATCAATAACAACAACAACCAAAAATCATTTTATAAAGGCACAAAATTTAATTAAAAAGTGACCAAGTTTTCCACCCACGAAATAAACAAGAAACAAAAACAAAGAGCAGCAATTTTTCTGAAGCACCCATATAAAGCAAATACAATTAATTTTTTACCAACACACATACACACATGCACACAAACATAAACATACACATACACATACACATACACATACACATACACATACACTGAGTGAACTTTACATGGAACAGAATTATTTATGCTCAGGTCGCTGCGGCTGGCAGAGTTCAAGAGTTGAAAGTGCAAATATTATTAGCTGGTCATAGCAGAGTATAACAACAACAACAACAACAACAACAACAACAAAGCACGTATGCACCATGCTTGTGCAGATGAAATTGGTTAATTCTTCTTCGGGTTCGACTTCAGCTTTGTCTTCACCGCTGCCAAAGCCGTTGCTGATGCCGATGTTGCTGCTGCTGTTGCTGTTGTTGCTGTTGTTGCTGTTGCTGCTGTTGTTGTTGTTGTGGCTTCGGCAAAATGATGCACATGCATAACGTCAGCCTTTGGCCTTAATACTGTTTGGCGTAGATATTATTTTCCATCAACCATGGATACTTAACGGCCACAACAAAACCACCACCACCACCACCACCACCACAACCACACCAACAACATAAACAACAGCAACAATAATAGCAACAACATAGCAAAAGTCATAAAGTTGAGCAACGTACACATGTTAAAACAACGCTCAGCGACGTCCGCCCTCTTCAAGCACCTCGCTGAGCGTCAAGCACCAACAACAACAACAACAACAACAACAACAACAACAACAACAACACCAGCTTCATAATATTTATCGATAGCTTTCGTTGTCGTTTTCCCAGTTTTTTTTTTTCTTCTTCTTCTTTTATTTCTGTCTTTTCTATGATGATCGTAGATGTGAAGAAAGAACTCGTCGTCGCTTCGATCTTCTTTCAATAATAATTCATGCTGTGCGACATAAATCGATTAAAATTGCTAGATTAGATTTTTACAGTTAATTTATGATGGGCTCGTTGTAAACATTTGTTGTTGTTGTTGCTGTTGTTTTTCTTATTTCGTGTCGTTTAACACATTTTTTCCCTTTAAATAGCAATTATGATCAATATTGTGAGGAAAGACCAGAAGCTAACAGGGAAAACAATGGCTAGTAGAGGGCGAGGGGGGGGGAGAGGGGGGGGGATGATGTTGTTGTTGTTGAAATGTGATGTCCTGTTGCACTTCCTTTTGAAATTACGCAAAAGAAAGTACCCAAGACTTCTATTTAAGTAAATGTAACTTGCTAAATTCGGTTATTATAACACCATTACTTTAATTTAATTAAATTAGTATTGAATTCGTAAAATAGATTTAATTTCATTAGTTATTTGAAGAGCACGCCATTTGAATTTAAACAAACTTTAACATTGGAGCTTCGACTGCGTTGGAAGCAGCTGCGTTGGACGTCTTTCAGTCCTTTGAGTGGAGTTTCTCAGCATCTCTGCAGCGACATGGTTTTGTCCTCATGTTGCGTCATTTTTGGGGCTCATTTCCGTTGTCGCTCGTGCCCTTCGCTTGTTTATATCGAGTACTAAATAACGATCGGGCGCTGCCAAGCCGCTGGTAGCGCCAACAACTACTGTTTGGACTTTACAACTCAACTTGTGGCTAATTTTCGCTTTTTTACATCGCCAATTAAAATTCGAAATTAATTTTATTAAATGTTTTGCTATAAAACCCGGAGCCGCGGTCACGCAGACAGCGCTTCTGGCTCCGCGACTTCCAGCTCGAACGCGCGATTTCATTAAGTAGCCTCAAATTACAATCTCAGCGAGCACCCGCTGAGTTGCCGGCCGACCGAGCGACCGCGCCGGCGAGCGTGGAGCACTTGCTGCATCCGTGCCGCGTCGCACCGTGCTGCTTGTTTTGATTTGAAGAACACACTTTGAACAAACTTCCTAAAACGGTCGACGTGAGGTTTCTAGCTGTCTCGCGGTACACAGACATTGCGCAGCACACAGCCAGCCATCCAGAAGAGATCGCAGCCGCTCAGTTGACAGACGTCGAGTGACATGGAAGCGGAAAATGCGGCTGTGCTCAGTTTAAGTCCACGCTAAGTTTAACATTTTATTTAACTGATCTGCTTGCAGAAATGGGAAAATCTTATCTTGTGAAATTTCGCAAAATTATTATGAATTCCGCCCGCGCGGGGAGAAGCTGCCTGCTGTCGCTGGTGCCGCCTGTGCAACGACTGGTGCGCGGCTCATGCTTGTGCCGCCCCATGCGTTGAATGAGTTGAATGCGATTTTAGTGCTTGTTTTTATGCCAGCATTAAATTTACTAATTTATATCCACGAAGAATTATTGCCGCGCTACGTCAAAACTGACTGAGTTCGTTGCTGTTGTTGTTGGTGTGCTGTGGCTGTGGCTGTGGCTGTGGCTGTCGTTAGTGCGGCGACGACGACGACGGCGGTGTTGCTGCTGCTGCTGCTGCTGCTGCTGCTGCTGCTGCTGCTGCTGTTCCACTTGATCTGCAAACTCAAAAGCAACAAGTGTTCCGTTGTGCCGCATGGTCTGCAATCTTAAATTAATGATGTCTGATTAGCATGCAGCGTTTGACTCAGTCGATGCGTTGCCATCGATCTGCGCATCGGGATAAGAAGCGAACGCATGCTTCAGCTCGTCGCTGCTGCTTCAGTCCAGCCAGTCAGCTGCATGGCCCTGTTATTCCGCCCCTGCTGCTGCTGCTGCTGCTGCTGCTGCTGTGCCGCTGCTGTGCCGCTGCATCGTCCGAAGCGATTCTTGCTTGTGTGCGTTTAATTAGAATCAGTTTAGACTTTGAAGCTTCTCGCGATGAATGCGATAATTCTTCTAGAAGTCGGATAATTCTTGGGTATTTATTTGCCCATCAAATCGATGTTGATTGTTGCTCTTGTGGTATTGATGCTGATGACAAACGCAGACTTTGATTGGTTGCGAAACGGATTGATGTTGTTTAGCGTTAATTAAAACTCACCGGAGACCGGTGACCGCTCATCGGTGAATTAGTCGCATGATCACATGATAAGGAACCAAATATATGTGTATGTAAAATAAATATTGAACGAGCCTAAAATAAAGCAGCAAAAACTTGAAGTAAATTGAATTTAATTTGTTACTGTAATTCAATTAAGAGAAATTCTTTAAATTGCTCAAAAATGAAATGAAATTTATTTAAATTATTCAATTTATTTTTGAAACTAAATATTATTAATTTTATTACCATTTTATGAACTACAAGATTAATTTATTTTATTAATTACATATAAACTTATATAAAATATATATAAGTGTATTAAGAAATATAATAATTTATATTAAAAAAATTAATTTAAGTTAAAAGATTATAATTCAATTAAAATATCAGTAGTAATTAGAAGCATGGCACAGTTATATTATTATTAATTAAAAAATGAACAAAAAAATGAAATTAATCACGGCATCTGCGATTTGAGTTTGTACAGTAAAACTTGTAGACGTTTTGAAGTAGCTCGCCAGATTCGAGGGGTCGGGAAGAAGGAGTGGAGGGAGGCCCCGAAAAAGGGTGGCAAGTTTCAGTGACCCCGAAAGGTGAAAAGGTGAGCTCTTTGTTAAGCTGCCAACCAACTCGGCAAACAATACGAAAAACTGCGCCACAAAAAACGCCCATCGTTGCTCACCACTTATTCTTTGTTGTTGCCTCGCTGCTGCTGCTGCTGCTGCTGCTGCGTTGCTGTTCACTCGCTCGCGGTCATTCGGCGCAGTCGCACAGTTCAAGTGGTCCAGTTAAATCGGAACGGTCCACAATCGACCGCAGAGATTTGGAAGCAAATGTTTTTCAATAAATAGAAATCCAGCCAAAAACCGAGTGAGAAGAAACACGAAATATTTACAACATTTTAACATTTGAACCGTCGTTGGATCGATCGATCTTGAATGCTAATGCAACGATGTAGCCGTCTGTCTGTCTGTCTGTCTATCTGTCTGTCTATCTGTCTAATCTATCTTTGTTTATGTCTGTCTGTCTGTTTGTGGAATCGCCTGCAGTGGAATTTGTTATGATTTCTAATCTTTTTTCAGGTCACTTTTTGTGGTTCCTTTTTATGGTTTTTTTTTTTAAATATTTAATGTGTGGAGATGTAAAAAGAGTATGTAAAAAAGAATAAGAAGAACAAGAGAGTTTGTTAATTGTTTCAATAAAAATGTATCTCTAATTACAATATGTTTATATGTATGCTTAACTTCTTGTGAAATTATTCTTTTATTTCACTTATTTGACTCTTTCAATAACCATTCTTTTTCAATGCCTTTTAAAATTGATGCTCTGCATTAAAACAAACCTTTAAGCAAGAACAACAACAGCAACAACAACATACACCATTAATAATATAACGACAATAAAATCTAAAGCAACAGCATCGAAAGAACAGTGAATAAAGCCGAAAGGTGAACAGAAGAAGTAACAGAAGAAGAAGAAACTCAGGAAGAAGGAGGACAGAAGGAGAAGAAGAGGAGCAGAAGAAGAAGTAGCCGAGGAAGTGGTAAACGAAGGAGAAGTGATAGTAGAAGTAGAAGGAAAATTCGCCAGTCTTAATTCGATATCAAACGATGATCGTGCTTTACTTATAACAGTTAAAGGTCATCATGCTTTGTATATATATATATGTACATGTGTATGTGTGTCTCTATATGTGTGTGTGTGTGTGTGTGTGTGTGTACTTCAAAAGCCAACTACAGGCCATTTGCTGTTGTTGTTGGCTGATTTTATTTTAAAAATGTTTCTATCCACCCACGCGGCCATTCCAACAACGCAAATCAGTGTGCATCAGGGAAAAAAAACGTTGCCAACTTTGATTCACCCTCCTTGTCATTGTTGTTGTTGTTGTTGTTGTTGTTGTTGTTGTTGTAGATGGCTTAAGGGCGTTACGATCGAACTTGTTTTAAATTTTGATTGCAATTGAAGCGATTTCCATTTCCACTGGCAGCATCTTTATCGATGAATTGTTGTTTGCTGTTGTTTGCGATGTTGTGTTTTATGCTTTATGTTTTGTGTCTGTTTGTTTTTCCTTGTGGTTGGTTTTGTGATGGTTTTTGGTTGGTTTTTCTTTTTTGCTGAATATTTTCCGAGGCATTTGAATCAGATCAAAGTTTTTATTATTATTGTTATGGTTTTTAATACATTTTTTTGTTTGTGTATTTGTTTTATACACAAATCATTTACAATCCTTTGAAATTTCGGCATTTTTGTTTTGCTTCTCTTTTTTTTTTTTTTTTGAAAAATTTACTATTGTTTCTCATCGAATCTGTGCGATTTTTGTGATTTTCGTCTGCCAGCGCGATAAATGGCGTCGCCCCCCATCACCCACCTCACCCTCGCCCCCCCTGACTTCACGTTTTAATTCTTGTTTAGTTGCCCGTCGAGGCTTTCTTTCAAAACCAAAAACTTTAAGCTGACTGATCGAAGGCTGCTGTAGAAGCTTCGTCGTTTGTCGATCGTCAGTCTTGGCGATTGTTTGTTGTCGGTGTTGTTGTTGTTGTTGTTGTTGTTGTTGTTGGTGCTCCTTTGCCGCTTTTGGCCGATCACTGTAGCGGTCATTGTTTTCAGTTCATCGATCAGCTATCGATGCAGAGATGGACCGAGGTCAAAGTTTAATAGCAGCATGCAAATTATACGTTGGCAGTGCTGTTGAGGTTGCTGCTTTGCCGCAGACAGAGGCGTTGGCGGCACAGAACAATGACTGGGCGTTGGGAGGGGGCGAGGGGTGCAGTTGGTCGATCAACATTGAACTCTTCTTCGATTTATGTGCGAAGAAGGCTTGGCTCGCTTATATTTGTGTCAATGCGTTGAATTCCTCCGTTTTTTTAATTAATTTTAATTTAAGTGTGTTTTTTTTGTTTCGAAAACAGTTTTTCTTTTCGTTGGTCAAGTGAGAAAAATCAAGTCTCACTATTCGGCTAATGTGACTTTATTTTCCCATTAGTATCATCGCGGTGCCTCGACATCGACGGCATCATGTGCAGCACCGGCACCGCTGCAAATCTAGCACACATGATCTCCGGCAACAACAACAACAACAACAACAACAACAGCAACATCTTGAAGTTATCTCTACTCATCTGTGATTGTCTGCATTTCGGAGTTTTTGTTGTTTTTCATTTATTTTCACTCTGTTATAAATTCTCAAACGAAGCCACGCGAAATCGAAGATTTGGGAAAAAAGCACGACGACGAAGCAGAAGAAGAAGAAGAAGAAGACGAAGCAGCAGCAGCAGCAACAGAGTAAGAAGATCACAGCGACCCATTCAGAGACCAGCCATCCAGCCATCCAGAAAGTCAGCCACTCAGCCACTCAGCCAGCCAGCGAATTAAGCCGAGGTGACCAGAGGCCAACAAGCTGACACACACAATTTTCAGCGCACGTCGCCGGTGGATGTCGAGGAGGGCGACCCAAGACGATAAGTCGACGCGGGAATCATTCACAGACACACACACACACACACACGCACACACCAACACACGTGCAGCTACTCTCACAAATCGTACGTCGCTGATTTCGTTTTGTTCCGATGGTGAAAATGATGCGAATCACAATCGAAATAGTTACTAACTACTACTGGCAGCAGATGAAGTGGCTCGGTGCGAGAATGATGCAGGACGGCGTGGTTGTGGAGCGTAGCGGGGGAGGGGGAGGGTGGGTGCTTGTTGAGGTTAGGTTGAGGTGCTATTGTGCGGGGGTGGCACTTGCGGTTAAGGAAAGGATTCCGTAGATCGTAGACAATGAAATGCAACAGTTATTAAAGTCAGTTACAAGAAGAATGAGTGTTGTTGTTGTTGTTGTTATTGTTGTTTGATTGCAACACATGCAATTGTGCGCATCTCTTTGGTCATCGCTGATATGATGCCGTATCAAGCAAGAACAACAACAAGAACGACAAACCGAAAGGAGGCACCAAGAAGAATGGCGAAAATTTGGTGGCGTGCTTGAAATAGATGAAAATTTCCCACGATTCAGATACACCCACAATAAAAGCGGAGTTTTTAATAACTTTGAGTCAAGCACTGAGATAAAACCCGAAAAAAACATGAGGAGGTGAATGAAAAGGATCAGAAAACAAAAAAAAAAGCAAATGAAGGGAAGAGGAGTGAAGAGAACCACACTATTATTTGAATGGACCACTTTCAGATTAAATGCTTAGATTTCGCGGACGTGGCTTCAGTCCAAAGTTCATCGCAGTGCATTTCGTATGACTTGAAAATAATCGATCTAAAGAGTGCGATTTTCAGACGAGTTAACTTTATTAACTTACTGCTAACTTAACAACATGTTTCTGTAGCTAACATATTCTGTGCATCTGCAGTCCGTTTGTGGTTACAGAACATAACGCTGAACTCAACAGGTTCTGCAAATATTACTCCACTTTCACTCGCTCTCTCTTTCTCTGACTCTCTTCCTTTCGCCAGCTCTTTCTCACTCTCTTAAAATGCTCCTCCTTTCTCTTTCGCTGTTTCTCTCACTCTCACTCTCACTCTCTGTCTCTTTGTATAGCAAATAAGAGGCTGCTACTGGCCTTTAAAGTTTAATATAAGCCAGGATAAATGCTGCCATCAAATTTAGTGAATGCGGATGAAGTGACTGGAAAGGGTGATGCATTTGATCTTGATCTGGTTTTAATGCCTTAGAATTTGGTATGAACATCTTTTATTTAAGTTTATGTAAGTGTTAAGTTTCTAACTCAGACAAATGAAAGACTCAGGCAACAAACTTGCTTTTCGTTTTAGTCATTTCAGTCACTGAGATGCATTAGTATAGAATTAGTTTGAACAGAAATTGTATGTTTTTAAGATTAATTCTTTCTTTTTTTTTTGTAGTATTAAATGTTATCTTTGATTTTTTATTTACAAAAACTAACATTTTTACTAGAATCAAAAAACTTCTCTTTGATTTAAAATTTTTAATTTATTTGCTACTCTCTCTGTACGAATTTCGCAATAGTATAATGAACACAATTGGCCAGTTTTTAGTTAAGTTAGTTAGTTGGCCCAAAAAGTTTCGTTTTCCCTTTTGTTCGCAGTGAGCGCAGTGCGCAGTGCAAATCAAAGCCACACACACACACACACAAACACGTGTGTCTAATTTTCCGTTTTGTGCCACTGTGGCATCTAAAATGCGGTTATAAATCATTTGGTCAACATCGAACCATCAAAACGTCGATTCGTTTGCATTTTTCGGTTGTCGACATGCGAGATGCTTCAATGCGGCATCTGCGGCATCTGCGGCATCATGTGCGGAAAGCGAACAGATACCATTTGTTGGCTGTCAAATAATTGTTTTTGTAGCCATTGTTTTTCTTGTTACTGCTGTTAGGAGAGGAAAACATGGCAAGCAATTACATAAACACAGAAAACTAAACAAAAATAAGAGTGGAAGAAATAGACACAGCAATCAAATCGGGTTAAAATGGTTCCATTAAAGTCACGTTGCTGACAGAGAATATCTCAAATCCTTCTGCAGGAACAACAATGCGGATGGGTGGCAATCAAATCGTCAGCAACAGTTTAGGTATCACACCTCAATGCAGCCGAAGTAAAGCTTCTTTCGCAACAATTGATAGTGGAGAACTCACGTGACTGACAATCGTATCATGACAGTCCTGGCAGTCGCATCAGTCAGACATATTATATGTATCTGCTATCTCCCATCCAGTCTCTAATAATCTGACTAATAATCTGAGGTCGGAAACTTCGAAATAACCTCGCCTGAAAGCTCGAACACCTGTCAAATGCGTTTGAACGCCCCTCAACTCAGGGTGCCGTGTACTTAAGCATCAGTCATCAGACCGATCACTCCGCTCGGTTTACTATCCTTCGTTTCAAAGCTGCTGTGCGAGCGACATCATCACGGATGCTCGCAGATGTCGTCAATTTGTTATCAACTTGTCAACGAGTTGTCATAATAAAATGCATATGAAATGTTTTATAGAAATGTCATAAATGCGAGCTGCAAGTGACAAAAAACGGCAACAAACTAACTACAGAGCAGCAGGGGAGCAGTTAAAGAAGTTGGAGTTGCAGTGAAGGCAACAATAACAACTTCAACCAACTTCAGCAGCAGGGACAACAACAACATCCTGGCTTAAGAATTGTTACCACGAAAGTGTCGCTGTGTTGCATGTTAGAAATATTTTCCTGTTGCTATTTGTAAGTCTTTCTAACTGGCCAACAAGTCGAAAGCGAACAACAGGAGCAACAACGGCAGAGGCACCAACAGCGATCCGTTGACGATTGATGTGCTTTTGTTGTAATTGCTATTGACAGCTGCCTATTGTTAGCGTATTGTTGGTGGCTGAACCACATTCGATATTCCTCGGTGCCCGTTGCTGGGATTCGCGTAATTTATGCAGTCATCATGTGTCACATGCGGCAGCAGCAGCGGCAGCAGCGGCACCATTGAATGAATGCTGTACGATGTACCGACGACATTTCTTAGACATTCCAATCAATAATGAAAGCACGAATCGCTCGAATGATTGCTGGTTGTTTGTCTCGTCGGTTGGATTTGATTTGTTGGGGTTGCGTTTTTATTTCGCATCCAATAATTAGACTCGCATTCCGTAATTAACATTAAAGTGATCAACTGCGTTGCTGTTGTTTTCTATTATTTATGGATGAGCTTCGAAGTGCGGAAAGAAAGCTCAATCTAATGATGATGCCGAGTGACACATCCACCATCGATGGGTTGCTGTCGTTGGTTTTGATCGACTCGATCAACATGATCGGTGAGTGAATAATACATCAGAGAGTACAGTTTCAGCCAGTCTGTTGTTTAGACTGAATTATGAACACAGTTTTCTTTGTTGCGTACTTTGGCTTTAAGTCTATTTTTTGCTTTTTTAACGACTGGTACAAACATTTAACTTTGTTTAAGCATTCGTTTGTTTCGCGCTGCATAAAATTAAATACCATTTCTCTTCTTCTTTATATGCCAGAGACTGCAGTCGGTGTCACGCTGCACACGCGCTCATCGCCAGACGCGGGCACTCGCTCTCAATGCACACTCAATTAAGAAATAATTAATTAGCTTTGAGCGAATAACGAATTCAGTGCATGCTGCTCCAATTTGTTGCCATTTCGAGTGTCCGATTTGACTTGCATGCCGCTGGCTGTGTTGTTGTTCACTGGTTGGCAACCGACCGATATTTAGTGGCGCCCAAGGCGCCGAATAATTAAAATTCCACAAACGCTGCTGCTGTTTGTTTTACTTTAAAACAACACAACACAAGAGGGGGGGGAAAAAAACGATGACTTGTGCGATTAGCGCTCGGAAAAGTGTTGAAATGCATTTCAATTGAAAATGAAAAGCAAGTTTGTGACAGCAAAAAAGAAAACCAGCACGAAAAGGAAGGGGGTAAAAGCGACACGCACTTAATGCAATAATTAAAATGTCTGTCCAGCTGATGGACAGACCACAATAACAACAACAACAACAGCATGATTGAGTGTCGTTGACGTTCGCTTTAACAATTATGTATTTACAATAAAATAATGAAATCTCCGAATCGATGAAGAACACTGCAGAAATTTTTCATGGCATACTTTTAGGCATTCGTTACAATCAGTGACCAAACGAAGAAGCACAACGGACTGCCTTGAAAATGGACACAAGCAAGACGAATAAATATAGCTAAACGAAGGCATCACACTTATTATTAAAATTATATTTATTATTATTTCATAATATCATTCCTATTTCATAATATCATCATTTATTCTGTATCAGAAAAGATGTAAAAAAGAGTTTATATTTTTACAACCATTTAAAAAATATTTAAAACAAAAACCCAACAAGTTTGTTCGTTCATGACCGAAGCTTTCTATCCTCACTCAATCATGACAATTTTTTTAATTATTTTGTTCATAATACTCGATACCAAGACACGTTATCGTCAAAAACTGCAGCATCGCAGCGCAACTCATCGCATCTCATCGCAACTCATCGAATCTCATCTCATCTCATCACATCTCTTTGCATCCATCTCATCGCCACCGTTGTTATTTTTGCTGTTGTTGTTGTTAATTAATTAACCCATTTAAGGCATAATTGTTAAGTTCGTGATCGACTTCGGCAACTTGCTCCACATTAAAGTTTATTTATCTGCCTCAGCTGCACTCTGTCAGCTCTGGTGATGAACTTCAGTCCGGTGCCTGTCTCTGCTGCCCTCCCTGCTCCTGTCAGCGGTGCTCGTTTCCTGCTGATCTTGATTCCGTGGCTGGTTGCTGGTAACATCGGCAGCCGCCATTTTTAGACAACTTGATTAACTATTCTGTCGCGAGCAGTTTTCCACTAAATAATGCTGTTGTTGTTGTTGTTGTTGTTGTTGTTGTTGTTGTTTTCAATAAATCCTCACCTACCCAGCAACCAAGCCACCAACAACCTACTCTGATTCTCCTGATCTGAAAAACTTGCAAAGATTGATGACTGCTGATTGCTGTTAGCGCTCAAGTGTAGTGCTTCAGTCATTCAAGCTTCAGTGGCTGCGGTAGAATGGTTGCATGTAGCATGTTGTTGTTGTTGTTGTTGTTGTTGTTATTGTCATCATGTCTATGCGAACCTAGTCATCATTAGTGTTGATCAGCGTTCGATGATCGTGGCTGATTGTCGTGGGTGTAAATTGCATCTCAATTTTCGCCGTAGTTTTGTCTCGATCACTTTTTTAGCCGGCTTCATTTTTTTCGTGTTTCTTCCGTTTTCTCTTTTTTTCACTGCTGATTTTCTTTTTAAATGAAGACTTTAAGATTGATCCAGCCAACGATCGATCTTCTCAACGATCGATCTACGTGCAACAACTCCAGCAGTTGAGAAGCTGATCGCTTGTTGAATTCAGCGATCGTCAGATGATCGTCATGATCGTCATGATCGTCAATTCAATGACGATCGGCAGGGCAAAAGCGATCACTTTAATGACTTCGGCTGCAGGCAAAAAAGTGGGTGACATAATTTGACTTTGATAATTCATTAAAATGCAACAACAACATTGACGACAGGCGCACTGATCGTACGTATTACAATCGCTCGTCGTAAACTAGCGTGAGAAAACAAGATTTATGGAGTGGTATATTTTTACCGTCACCGCCAACACTTTTCACGGCAAATTGTAGTCAATTAAAATGATTCATAGTGATTCTTTGATGCGGGGAACAATCGCTCGAATCGCAGAACTGAAGGCGGCCACTCTGCACGCTTTCAACTGCGTGTTGTTGACTTAATCGAACGCATATTTATTGCTACTTAAATTCGCGGTGCATATCTTTGCACATATACCATGTCCTCGGGGCCTTAAAGCGTTCTGCATCGATCGGGCGGCTCGAATGGCTTTGATAAAAGGATGATCGTAAACTGCAGCGGCATGAAACGCAAGCGAATCCCGAAATATGAACGCGCGGCAGTAAACCACGCGGAAGAGCAACGAAATATATTACATACAACACAACAACAACAACGACGGCAGAGGTACAGATAAATACAACACATGCTGATCTCGGCCAAGAATTAACATGTTAAAAGCCGCAGCTAACCACTGAATTCGCCTACCTGCAGCTGAAGCAGTCGAAGCAGTCGGAGCTGCGGCAAGAGCAACAGCAGCAGCAGCTTAAAACGTGCCAACAAACAATTAAAAACCTCCCTGGAAACGGGAAGCGGCTTCCCGTTGGTTGGTTGGCCTGCCTTCTGACCAACCCCCCGCCCACTTGGCGCTGCTGATGGCCCGAGCAACTTCTGGCGCGATCGCTGGCTCTTGTGTTGATCTTTTGGGGTGATAATAAGAAAAAAAACCCCAAGAAGGCGGTGGTGCGTTCAAGTGAGCTGCTGATATTCTAAATACTTGTTCTGCGGCGATCGGCCACAAAACAGCAGCAAGCTTTATTGAGAGCTAAAACAACAACCAACAAGTATAGTGTTCAAAACATTTAAGGAACCTTTCCTGTTCGATACTTTTTTACTACTTAACAAAATGATCGACACGCTTGATCGCATGTCTGTGATAACGTGCATTTTTCACTCTAAGCCGCTTTAGAGGCCGCATCAGAGTGGTTGCCAGAAGCAGCAGCAGCAGCATCATCATCGTCAACAACAATGCAACCAAATGTTGTTGCTAAAGCCACAGCAATGAAAACAGCACGAAGAAACAGACGCAACAACAACAACAAAAACAGTAACAGTAACAACAACAACAACAACAACAACAACAACGTGTACAACTGCAGCAACACGGTAGCTAACATGCTTAGGTTTAATTAATGATAAGGAATCTGTATCTAAAGCTTGCATCGCTGCCGCGTGAAAGCCGCCTCGTTTCTCGGTTGGTTTTCCTTCTCTCCTTTTTTTGGCGTTCCTGGTGCTGCTTCTGTTCTGCCCTCTGCTTGTGGGCACCTTTTTTGACGTTGCCGCGCACTGGCATCTCAATAACATGTAGATTTTTGCTAATGTGCTGTTCGCGCTGCGTCCACGCGGCAGAATCGCTACTTTATTTCACTTATTTTCCACATTCTTGTTGCTGCTTGTGTTCTTTTTTTTTGGCCTTTTTTGTTGCTTTCCTTCGTGATGCGCTGCTTAACCGGCCGATGCTTTGGCAGACGCATTATTACGCCATTAATTAGTAGAATTTATTAGATTGAAATCAATGTGTGAGAAATTTAGTTGTAAGCAAGCCAGAGGGGAAGGTGGTTGCGTTTGGGGGGAGGGTGGAGGGGTGGGGGGGGGCGAAGAGAAGTGCCTGAAGTAGAGCAGAGGAAGAGGAGAAGAAGGAGCACAGTAAGGAAGCACATCAAAAGGGACGAGAAACGGAAGGTTGGCGGGCTGCTGGATGGCGGGCCGCATGATCAAGAAAGGAATCAAGTCGCCGGATGGGGGAGCGATTATGGGCGGTGGGTAGCTTCAAGCGAATGGGCAGGCAGCCATTCGGAGGCTGGTAGAGTCTCCCATTGAGGCAGGCAGGTCAAAGAGACGTCAGACGGTCAGAGAGAGAGAGAGAGAGACTGTCCGAAAGTGCGACAGGCGAGTTGGTCGATCAGCCGCTACTGGGCAGCCTCAACCTCAGCATTCAACATGGATTTAATGCGTTCAGTCCACTCGAAGTCAGATGCGCTGTACTGCCAACGCATGGGAATGAAGGCAGGTCTGCCTGCCAGCCTGCCAGCCTGCCAGCCTGCTTCTGTGCGTACTCCCAATGATGCCATCTCATTTTTCATTGACTTCGGGAGCCAAGTCCACGCTGCTGCCGCTGCTGCTGTTCGATGGCTTATCTGCCCCTTGAGTGGCAGTTTGTAGTTAGCAGCAGAAATTAGAGATCCTCGAATTGGAGTTTAAATAAGAATTAAGCCGGCACAGAATCCAGCTTAAGATGGGAGCAGATTGCAACGAAGGGTCTTCAGACTCGACACTAAGAACAATCAGCATTACAGACAGCCTGCAGTTTATCCGGCTGTTAAGCTAGCAATTGATATGATTTCATCTTGTCTGATGTGGCTCTTGTAATGTAGACGTTAATATTGGGCCGCAGGTGGTCCAGAGAGTACATTGCACATGGGCACACATCGTTAGTTGCTTCAATTTTAAGCTGCTGTTCAATCTTTTAAAAAATGCAATCCTTTAAAAAACTATTTAATCAGCCGAGTCCACAGGAAAATCAAAGAAGAAGACAGCAGCGAATCCTTTCCCACGCTCGACTGTGCCGTTATAAATCTAATTTAGATCATCGCTTTAAGCGACCGATGAACGTTTCGTGTTAATTGGAAACCTTTAAGGTAAATAAACTCACTTGGCCAGACTTGGTGCAATTTATCAACCAGCCTCGACAACAACAACAACAACAACAACAACAACGACGACTACGGCGACGACGACTACGGCGATGACGACGACGACCATCAAGCCAACGATCGCGACGACGATCGGTCACTTTGCTGCGGTGATGCACTGCGAAGCTCCACAGCAAAGTGATTGAGCCCAAATAATTGCACCCTAAAGCTGACAACGAATTAAAGAGCAGCAGCAGCAGCGGCATCAACAGCAACAACTGCAGCGTGTTGATAGTAGCAGCTACTTTAATAGTAGTATTTTTTAACAACAACTCTCTGTGCTTCTGCAGCGTCGGCTGCTACTCTAGGCGACTCTCGAGCTTCTCTTGCCTTGCAATTGATCTTGTCAACGGCGATCTGGCCGTCGAACGACGAGGGGCCGCCAACGGCTGCTGATTTGTGGGCACGAAAAATAGACCAGCCAACATCAAAGCGGAGATCAAAGCAGGCGGAGCAGATGCCGACACAGCCCAGGCGCTAAATGTTGCTGATGTATTTCGAAATGCTGCTGGTGCTGGTGCTGGTGACAACGACGATGCCAAAAATGCAGACAACATGTTGATTTCGATACACGTCAGAGGCACCGTCAGATGGGCCGATCGTCGCTCACACGTCCGATCGTCCCATCGCGCGATGGCTCCATGCTCGAGACGCTGATGAGGTGCCTGGCATGTGTATAATTTTCACCTCGCACAGCAGCAACAGCAGCAGCAGCAGCAGCAGCGACCGCGCAACCACTTGCGACAAATCGTCTTGCTGTGTATCGTCGACGAGATTAACAACCAGCCAACAGTTTTGCTCTCCGCTGCCCAGGACCAGGCTCGCTCTGTGGGGCCGCCACACGAGGCACACGAACGCTGTTCGCTCGTGCGATTGATCAATTGAGTGCGCAGTGCGGCGAGGCGTTCGCTGCGCGGCTGAAATGTCCGCGATCAATCGATCAGATCGCCGCCGCGGGGTGTTGAACAATCGAGCGCGTTGCTAAGATATGCATCGCAAAGTGGCGGCATACGTATGTATGTGTGCTCGGACGATGTGGTTGTGTGTGTGTGTGTGTATGTGTGTGTGTGTGTGTGATTGTTTCTGGGCAGCAGCGTTTTAATTCACAACGTGCAAACCATAAATTCTTCAACCTGGTTCAGTTTGTGTTGCAGCGAGCAACACGTTGCTGATGCTTTTGCTGTTCCCTGTTCGCTGTTCGCTGTTCGCTGTTGTTGTTGTTGTTGTTGTTGTTGCTGTTGCTGGTGGCGATTCTGCTGGTCTTCAGCACTTCATGCCTATTCATGGCGCGCAATTACGTCACCAGGATGATAAATAATGTTGTTGTTACTGATCTCCATGCAGGCTGAGTTATTATCTGAGCGAGTCTTGAGACTTCAAGACTTCTGCAGAAACTCTTTCTTCACTTGAAGTGTGGAGAAAAAAAATAATCCCACCAAAAAAGTGGTCTTCAGCTGAATGAAGATCAATTAAATGAGTTTCCCGAATTTATTCCAATCCAATTTATAAAAAATAATGTAATTGTGTTTATATTATTATTAAATTTTTAGTGATGTTGTATTTATTGAGTAGAATCTTCACAAATGGTTTGCTTTCACTCGCTTTTGTTTCACTTGCTTTTTAAATGTTCGACTCTTTATTTTACCTGAAATTGAGACCCTTCGGAACTCCATGCGGCGGTGGCTTTTGTGCCTGATCAATTGTCCACAAGATCGACTCCTCTCAGGTCGCAGTTCCTCGCGAGCGGCCTTCATTCATTCAACTCGATGTCCGAAGTTCGAACTAATTGCATTTTAATATCGAAGAGCAATAAATAATCGAATTACCGCGATGACAAATTCATACTTTATGATCGCGGCCCACATTTGCAAACAATGCGAACCACAATCGCCGAATACTGCGATGCCAACAACAACAGGAGTAGACTGCAGGAGTAGAAGCAGCAGCAGCAGCAGCAGCAGCAACATCGGCTTCGGCACCAGCAGCTCCCGCAACATCAGAAGCACCTTCACCGAACTCGGCAGGAAAAACAACTAACTTATAACGAAAGCAACATGAACAACAACAACAACAACCGCTACACCACCATCAGCAACAACAACAACAACAGCACAGTGCATACGTTAAATATTACGGCAACGCAGCCATTCCACTTAAAAATAGCTGAAAACAGATATTTTCGATGCCTTTAAGAATGTGTCTGTGTGTGTGTCTGTGTGTGTGTGTGTGTGTGTCTGTTAGCCTGTGTGTATCTTTTTTTT
Organism: Myopa testacea; assembly: GCA_949629155.1. NCBI lineage: Eukaryota > Metazoa > Arthropoda > Insecta > Diptera > Conopidae > Myopa > Myopa testacea. The sequence continues at coordinate 13,328,003 of OX451348.1, read as the reverse complement.
GTGTGAAGCCACTGATACGGAGCGAAGCACGGCGCAACAGAGCGACCTGAACTGTAATCTGCATGCTTTGGGACATTCATTGTGTTGTTTTTGTTGTTGCTGCCCGCCAGCATCATCGCCGAATCGTCGCAGGGAATCGCGGGCGCTGTTGCTACGCCTGCTGCTGTTGTTGTTGCTGTTGCTGTTGCTGCTACAAACAATTGTTGCGCAATTTTTTGTTAACATCCTCCATCATACGAGTACGTTTGCCAGCAACAATGTTCACAGCTCGTTAGAGAGTGTAAAAGCAGCTACAACAACAACAACAACCCGAAGAATGAAGTCGATGTGATACTTTGAGTCTCTGCATTGGAGCTGTTGCAGGTTGCAGGCTTCTGTTGTTGTTGTTGCTGTTGCTGTGGTTGCTGTTGTTCCGCTATAAAACGACGAAAATTAAACAACAACAAAAATTGAATTCTCCAGAAAATTGAGATGCGTCTTTATCGATTCCGCCTCCGTTGCATGGTTGAACAATAAAGAATTATAATTGGCATGCATACGAAGAAGAAGAAGCAGAAGCAGAAGCAGCAGCAGCAGCAGCAACGCTGGCAACAATGAGAATGCGGCGATATCGTGTCGCGTCGAAATCGCGTTGGAGACACGAAGAAAACTTTCGAATGTGGGTGAATGTCTGCAATAAGTGTGTGTGTGTGTGTGTGTGTGTGTGTGTGTGCGTGTAGTTTATTCATGGAAAAATTCTTTAAATAACCGACTGTGAGTATCTTCACAAAGTGTCAAGAAGCTGCAAGATGATTCTATTGCTGCTGCTGCTATTCTATGCTGCTTTTCATCGATTGCGTGCGCTTAATTTACTGAAATTCAATACAAATCGATGAAGCGATCAACCGCAAGATTATCACATGAAGTGCATGATGAAACCTGATGGCGCCTGAGTCTTCTCTGTTTCTGTTCCCCCGTTCAACTGGTTTAGTTGAGGTTCTTAATGAAGATGTTCTGGAGCAGCAAACAACAGCAATGAACAACCAACAACCAACAACCAACAACAACAATAAACAAGCAACAAAGTGAAAAGCATACTTTGTCGTTTTTTGTTTCCTTTACACCTGGTCACTCTAATAAAAAAAAAAATCGATAAAAAGCAAAAGAAAAGCTTCAATTACATAAATGATGCGTATAAATTAACAAAATGACAGAGACACAGACACAGACACGCATGCCATGCAGGCTTTCATGCATGCTTCACTGGATACGCACAAGCTTACCTCTTGTTGTTGTTGTTGTTGTTGTGATACTGTAGAAAAAGATGGCTTTAAGCTTTATGCATGAACTAATTGCTTGTAATTAAAACAACTCTCGATCTTTGTTGTTGTCATCGCCACCGACAGAGTCGTCAACGTGCTCAAGTAGTCGTCTGTGTTGCTTCTGGTTGGTTGTTGTTTTTTGCTTTTTGTTGTTGTTGTTGTTGTACCAGCATCGTTGTTGTGGTTGTTTTGACTCCTGTGAAGTTTGTAAGATCCGCAGCGAATTTTTATAAAATACGGAGCGATTTTAAAGGAAACGACAGCAACATGAACGTTGCATTCGTTAATGTGACAAACATGTTTAAGAAATGCACGGATACATACATAATGGAAATAGTTAAATTGAAGGGGAGGGAAGGGGGGAGGGGGTGTTGAGGGGGAGAACGAGAAAGAATGCTCTTGATTATGTACTGAAGACCCGTATATAGATTATTGTTGGCGATATCCGCGTACATCGACTACTAGAGCTCTATTTAGAATGTGTAAATAGCTGCTAATAATTTGTAAAAACATGCAAATGAATGAAAAGCCAGTGAGAATAAGTTAAAAATCAGAATTTGTATTGGCTTTATTCCAGGATTTTTTCGATACATGCAATCGTATCAATCGATAAGTTATACAAGAAGAGGAAAGACAAGAAGAAGAAGAAGAAGAAGACATCTCGCTTGATTTTTCCATCTTCTTCCTGATGCTCGAACTCATAGCCGCCATGTTGAAAGTGCTTTGCATTTAACTGTTGTTTTAGAGATGCACCAAAAACAGAAAACCAAAAACGACCGCAACAACAACAGCAACAACAGTGCTCAGTACAGAGCACATCCAAAACCGGCCGGTGTTGCAACGATTGAATGCACCGAATCATCATCATCATCATCATCATCATCATCATCATCATCATCATCATCGTCGTCGTTGTCGTCGTTGTCGTCGTCGTCGTTGTCGTCGTTGTTGTATGCAGCACGCATTCGCGACCTTTGTACGGCGCGCCAGAGAGCAGCTTTTATGCTGCCACATTAAAAAGCCAGAAACAAAGCAGCAAGCGAGTGCATACAAATAAAAAATAAGGTTCGAATGTGCACTCTTCCGCCGCATGTCCCACTGACGCCGTTGCTCATTTCTGGATGTGCTACGCCCGCTTTTGGCCAGTGCGGCGGCGGGGCGACTGCACCTGCTTCGACGTGCCACACAACAGCCGAGACGACGTCGCGCTGCTGTTGCTCAGTTCGGTGTTGCGGCAATGATGCCACATAATTTTAATATCTTCAACAGCTGGGAAAATTTTACGAAAATATAAAAGCAACGAAGACATGCAGAAATAAAAATTGAAGAAATAGCACAAAATAAAAGTGAAAATAGACGAATAAAAGTGTTCGAAATTCAAAATGTTATGTGAAAAATATGTGTTTCTTCTCGTTTGTATATCGTATATATTTGCAACGTATTCAATTCGAAGTGGAAACATTTCTCAATACTTTTGCTGGAAGATGCAGCTGCGTACGACATCGCACTGTGGAATGAATCAATTAACAATCAAACAAAATATTGTATTATATTTATTCTATTCTATTTTAATTTCTTGCTTATTTTATTTTATTTTAATTAATTTAATTTTGTTTCATTTCTTTTCTTTACATTTAATTTAATTTTTTTTATTTATTTTATTTTTTAATTTTATTTAATTTAGTTTATTTATATTTTAGTTTTAATTTGTTTTTTTTTTTTTTGTATGCTTTAACCACTGTGCCTTGCTCACTGTGCGTGACGTGTGTCTCAGCAACGTAAACCTGCCTGTCGAAGATGGGCAGCGTTTAATTTAAGCTAAAGTAAGACACAAAATTGTTGTATGTTGCATAAAGAAGAAGAAGAAGAAGCAGAAGAAGAAGAAGAAGAAGAGTAGGCAAAAAAAAAGAATGGGTGCGTCCCATTTCGCCGCACCGACTGCTCGATGTCAGAGGGCAAAAATTTATGTTAATGAAAAATCTGCGTGTCTTAAAAGTGAATAGAAGACAACATTTTAGAGAACATCTGCGTCCAGTGTGAAGAATGCATGCAGGCGGCCGAAACTATGCACGATCTGATGGCGGAGGGGAGGAGGAAAGGAGGGGGTATGATGAAACCTATCAGTACATCATCAAGCATGCGGTAAAGCAATCAGTTTGTCAGCAATCGGAATCGCGGAACGAAATCAGGAAAGATTATTTTGAAATCCTTGAGATTGCAAAAACAGCACTCTAAAAAACTAAAAATAAAATTCAGTGCAAAATTATGGAAGAAACTCCTCCAGAAATGTTTTGTTTATGCTTCAGAAATCCTCGTTTTCATTCCTTTTAAAGCAGATCACAAAACAAACACAAACAGAATTTCAATTATAAATCCTCTTAACGCGATAGAAGATCGCTAACGGAAATCCACCTCCTTCGCCCACCCACCCCCACCCCCCTCTCCCGCCACAGCAACTAATCAATCGTCAGTGGAAGAAATTTTCACCACATCAGTGATCAGTTCTAAAAAAGAAAAAAATATTAAATAAGACAGAAAAACAACAATAATAAGAAAGGAATTGCCACACTAAACCGAAGTCTGCGAACACTTTGAGAAAAGCTGGAAGAGGAAGAGGAAGAAGATAGACAACTACAACAACAAAAAGGACTCAACGAAGAGGTACAGAGAACAATCCACACAGAGTTCATGATACACAATAAATGATTATGATGGCCAAAATGCTTGAACCTCATTTATTTTAAACATGAGCCGGTCGGTCGGTCGGTCGGTCGGTCGGTCGGTCGGTCGGTCGGTCGGTCGGTCGGTCTGGCCTGGTCTGTGGGTCTAACAAGCAGCCATGAACAAAGGCGGAGGAGGCAAGGAGCTAAATTAGATGAAATAGTGAGGGCGAGAAGGAGGGCGGCGGGGAGGGCGGAGGCGGAGGCGCATTTCGACTTCCATTACCATTCATTATAATTTATCAACATCGAGCGTTGAAATGCTCGTAATTCAACACTTTTGGCCAAGTTCGCTGAGAAGGAGAAAAACATGAGGAAAAAGAAGAAGAAGAAGAAGAGGAGGAGAAGGAAGGAAGGAGAAGGAGAAGGAGAAGGAGAAGTAGAAGAAGAAGCCGTGCAACAACTAAAAATATTATTGAAAATGGGCAGCATCAACCAAAATGCAACAACAACAACAACAGCAATGAACATTTTTGTAGTGGTAAATAGTTTTGGCACGATTTGTTCTGATTCCCACGATTCAAGTGCAACGTTAAGTTGGCAACACCAAATCAGTAAAATCGAAGAAAATCTGAAGAAGAAGATGATGATGTTGCTGCTGCTGGAGGAACAGAAGAAGAACGGGACAAGGACGGGAAGGAGAAGAGCGAGAGAGAGAGAGAGAAAGGGAGAGACAACAATGAGGAAGCAGCAGCCAATCATGACGACGATAATGACGATGATGACGATGATGAGACTAATGACGATGATCAACTCGTGCGATCAACAGGAAAGTAAATAAAAGCAACAACAGCATCAACGATTTTGGGATTTTTTACTCAACGAAACTGTGCCACATTCTAGGGAGCTTTACACTAGACCCTTCCCGCCCTCACCTTCGCCTCCTCCCCCCCCCCCCCCAGCCCTCCTGCATTTTCCTTTTCCTCTTCTTTATCAACTTCTTCACGGTTTTTCATTGATTTTTATTTCCACTTGATAGAAATTAAAGCATGAAAATGATTTTCATGAAGATTTTCATGAAGGAGGTTGATCCAAAACAACAACAACAACAAACACAACAACAACGAGGTTCTGGTGCCTCGTTAAAAATTTTAGTTAAAATGCGCCGCAGGTTCATCGGGGAATTTGACCCACTGCGAAGGTTCGAAGTACGATCGGTCGATTGCAGTGCTCGAAAAGTTTCTTGTTCTTGCTTTTTTTCTTTTTTCCTCCGATGGTTTTTTTTCGGCTTTTTTTCATTTTCTTCTGTTCTACGAACGAACGGATTTCGGTGGGTACAATAAACTTGTTTCTGTGGGCAACCCTATCGCTGTGGTATCTGGTATTGCAACGTATTGTATTGTTATTTTTTAATTTTTTTACTGCTCGGCGTTGCCAATTAATTGTCATGCGTTCCAGCGCGGGGGCAGCGGCTGCGATGCTGGCGCAGAATCGATTTTCCAACCGAGCAGCAGCAATTTTGTTTTCCGCACAGGCTACAGGCACGTCTCCTTCTTCTTCTTCTTCGTCTTCGTCTTCTCCTTTTATTATTATTATTCTTCTTCATTAGCGGCCAGCAAGCAACAGTCTGGGCCAACAAAGCAGCGTTGTGGTGCTGAGTGGCACTCAGCTTAAAGAAGTCATCTTCCAGGCTCCGGCATTCCACCGGATTGCCAAGCGGACCAAACGACCGAAATCGCCATCCGAGCGGCGGCACTCTTCGCCATGCGCAACACTTCGAGCCGCTGCTGAAATTCTTCTCGTTGACAAAAAGATGCGCATTTTTTGATAAAAAGTGTCACTTCTTTTTTTTTTCTAATTCCTTTGGGCGTTCTTTTTTCTGCAACATTATTTTTGGGCAGGAAAACTACAGCTCAACATACGGGATGAGCTGGTTGTTGTTGTTGCTAGTGGCTGTTTCTAAACTGGTGCTTCTAAGGTGCTTCCTATCTCGATAAAGTGCTGCGTTTGAGTGCCACAAAAAAGAGGAAAAGAACGGAGATCATTCTTGCGGCAGCGATGGAAAAATGTTGCGGGTTCATTGAAGTACTTTTTGCGAAGAGGGGCGGCGGCGATGTGTCGTTTCATGCAAGAGGGGGCGAGGATCGGCGGGCGATAAGTACTCGAAATCAGAATTCTTCTCAAACGTAGAACACAAATGCAACTGAACTGAACTTAAGTCACTATTTTGTCTTTTCTTCTCATAGCTTCTCTCCTTTCGTCACCAGTTCCCTCATTGTCCCCCTTTCTGTGCGCCTCTCAGGCTCATCTCTCAGCCGCAAAATCTGTAAAAATTCGAGCGATAGCCTTAATTGTTGCTTATGTTAATTTAGTGCTTGCACACGATCAGAGCATAAAAAAACACTGTCAACAGCAGCGATTTCAGTCAGCAGCAACAACAACAACGATAGAGAAAAGCAACACAACATGGAGAAGACAAAAAAAACACAAAATTATTTCTTTAAAGCTGTTCTTTTTTTTGAGTAAATTTAATTAATGATGTATAAATGATCAATTCAACAATTAATAATTTAATTGATGATGAAGTAAACTTGAACTTAATGACGTCAAAAATATTGCTGCATACTTTTAGGCTGCTTTCGAAACGCATTTCACGGAGTGCGTAACACGTACGCACAGAGGCAGCTGCTTTACTACGAACTGGAACAACTAACTGAATAACGGTAAAATAAAATACAATCAAATAAGAATACGAGAAGGACCAACAAGAAACATCGCTGAAGTTTAGCCAATTATTTGAGAATATTTCAATAACTTGTAAGGTTGTTATTATGTAATGTTTTTATTTCTATAATCATTTTTGGTGTTGTTGTTGTTGTTGTTGCTATTCTATTGCCCATTGTGCCCATGCTATTCGTTGTGCGGCTTCGCTGCATAAATAAATTCCCAGTGGCATTATTTATTTCGACTTAATTTCATTTCAATTACACGATAAACTATTTAAGGTATACAACCATAGTAACCATAGTAATAATAATGGGTCCGTTTGTCTGCGGCTTCATTGGAGGATGTCATTTCATAAACTGCTGCTGTTGCTGTTGTTGCGGCGGTTTTTCGCCTGTCCGGTTGCCGGTAGCCTGTTTCTAGCCAACTCGACGCAATCTTGATGGACCGATCTAAATTCTTGCGTTTTTAACGTAACCATGAACGAAGCAATCGAACCGAATCGAATCGAATGGAATCGAATTGAAAAATACAACCTCTGTTACTTTCACTCTATTCTTTATTTACTTTTTGAAATGTTTTATAGTTCTATGAATTTATGGAAAAATAATTGAACAGCATTTTTTGTGGGTATCAAATGTTTAAAGATTTAGACACTTCAGACACTTTCAGTTCAGTTCAGTTCTTGTTTCGGAAGCTTCTTTTTCATTTATTTTCGAATAGAATATTTTTCACGTGATTTCCTT